>OZ024719.1:35451253-36051253 GCA_964016875.1 Fallopia convolvulus
CGACTCGGACCGACACGGAGGACCTCGGGCCCGAGGTACTGTGCATCTCGGTCCGAGGTTGGAAACTTCAAAGTCGGGCTCGACGTTGTTGCAACTTGGTCCTGACTTCGTTCCACCTTCTTCTTAGTTGGCTTCTCTTGTTCTTCTCATGGCTTGCTTCCTCTCTTTCCCGCTTTAGCTCGGCCTTTGCTCCATGTCTCGACCCTCCTTCAAATTGATCCTCGATTCATGCCAAATTACCTACAAAACACATAAAAGGTGCGTAGTCTCTGAATCTCATAGAAATGCGGGAACTAGGCTAAAAAGGAACAAAGCGCACAAGAAAAGGGGAAAAAGAAACATATTTACAAAGGAAATCACATATGAAAACACCACCAAATAGAGAGACATCAGCATCCATATCCCCTTGTTCTCTCCATTTTCGAACCATCATCCATCTCGGAGGTTTCTGCACCATCTTAGTAAATTTGACATAACTTTCAATCCACTCATCATATTTCTCTCATATTTTTATGGATTAAACTAGACTCAGAGATCTAACTTCTCGATTTGGAATCACTCAAATCTGAGTTCGGACGAGGAAGATCCATCCAGTTGAAGACGGGTCAGTTGTGTGGTGTTTGTTGTCGGAATTCCTTGGATTCTCATGGCGATCTCTTTGCAACATCATCCCCTCCATCGATCCTATCATCATCATGTCTATTAGTTGCATATATATGTGTGATGACGTTAAGAGTCATTTTGCTATTTTTGCTATGCTTTGAAGTTGCTTTTTAGATGAGGGCTATTACTTGATGAGCATGTTGATTGGTTTTGGTTTGTGTCTAGTGATTGCTTGAGGACAAGCAAGCTTAAGTATGAGGTATTTTGATGTTTAGGTTTTTATTATAGTTTTCGAGTGTTTTTCTTAGTTTTTTAGCTTAAGTTTATTCGAGTTTTAGTATTTGTTTTGTGTGTTTTTGGATAAGTTTACATATTTTGTGAAAAGTATGGAAGCTACTCCGTTTTCGCGTATTTTTGTAGGTTTATGATGCAAAAAGGGAGCATTTTGAGGGAGTTGAGATAGAGAGGTTGATGGTGGAGCATGGTGGAAGAGAAGAGGAGAAGAAGATGCTTTGAAGATCCCGACAAATCCAAAAGAATCTATGCAAAAGTACAAAGAATCGAGAACGAAGACCTCGATACCGATCTGTGAGGGTCGGTACCGAGCTGTGCAACACAGTTCTGGTTGAAGAGTTCAGTCAAGAGTCCTACCGACCTTATGCAGGTCGACACCGAGATGGCCTGTGTCGGTAGGCGGCGCCGACCTTCACCATTTATATCTTTTATTTCGCAATCTTGTAAGTTAGTAAAGTTTTATCTTTTGGAAACTTGATAGATAGGCTCTCTAGTATAAATACCCCTTGTTCAAACATAGATAATGGGGCGGCAATTGAGAGGAAAGAGAGACGGTCGTTTGAGATCAAAAGATAGAATTTTCTCTTGTTTTCTAGTTCTAGTTTGAGATTACTTGGAGTTCAAGTTTGTGTTTGCAGACAAGTTTCGATTTTAATTCAAGTAAGCCTTTGTTTTGTTTCCATTCAATGTTCTCATTCAATTCAATTCCTTGTTTTGTTTCAATAACGAGCGAGTAGTTCACTTTTCTAGGGTCGGGGTTGAAAACCCAGTTGTGCATGATTGAATGTGCGATGAATGTTTGATTTCCTTTTATCTTTTATCTACTTGTTTTGTGCTTATACTTAGACGAAAGTCGAAGTACTTAGAGTTTATTACTTGGTCGAAAGAGAAAGTTGTAACCTTGAATGTTGATAATGTTTGATAATGAAAGTTTCGAGCTCTAGATCAAAAATATGTAGAGAGTGAATTGATTAATGAAAATTGATTGATTTGCTTGATTAAATCAATGAAATTTGATAGCTTTATCTTCAAGTCATGTTCTTTATCCTTCACACTATTTTGAATCCATGACTATGTCGTGGTAAACCCTTATCCTAGATCTTTTCTCCATTAGAAAACACTCTAGTATTCCTCCATTTAGTTTCGGTATCGAGGTAGCCAGTTCGGTACCGAGCCTGTGTTTGGTCTGTGTTTATTGCTTTGTTCGAATCGAGATCCAGCATCGATACTGACCCTGAAAAGGTCGGTACCGAGGCTGTCGTAGCTTCGTTTTTGCTTTCGTTTCTTCTTGTTTTTATTTCTATGTTTTCTTGCTTTCTAGTGTAGTAATCAAACATAACTTGCTTCCAATGGACGATCCTGACCTCCCTATACACAGCGGGGTCATGACTACAAATTTATTTGTTGTCGGGAAACCCTCTCAAGATTGTCTTGCCCTTCCTCCCGAAGAGCTTGCTTGACTGGATCTCGGAGTCGAAGTAAGGTTTTCCAAAGCCAAGATCCGGGGGTTTGGCTTTAAGGAACCAAAAGCCGACTCTTCTAGTGTGGTTTTGCCCAACCCATTTGGTCCAAAGGTTGTGAACTCTAAAGATACGTCCATGGCCGAGCATGCATATGATGTTTTAATTCTACATCTCTAAATCTTGTCGTTCTTAGTTTTTCTATGAATAAATCATGCATGCGTATGGTAAAATCCATTTACCATATGATGCATGCAAGGTTTCTAAAACTCTATTTTATTTTGTTATTCGTTAAGAACTTCTTTTCAATCAAGTTGTACTAAGTGATTTGGTCCACTTAGATGCATGCATGTGATTTAATATCCTTCATGTCTTTCTTATGTTCAAATCTTTCACTTAAGTACTCCCTTGAACCATGTATGAACTATAAGGAATGATGGTTCAAGGTAGGGGTGTCCATACAAAACCGAAACCGAAAAACCAATTATTTTTTAGGTTAACCAAACCGATTATTTTTGAAATTTTGATTGGTTAACTGAACCAAAAATGTTTTCGGTTTATCTGTTCGGTTTCGGTTCATGACTTTACATATAACGGTTAACTGAAAAATCAAAAATATATTTATATTTTTACAAATATTAGTTATCTTTGACTTATTTAGTGGTTAAACTCTATGATTTTCAAGGTGTTAATCTAGTTTGAGTCTTTCCATCTTCAATTTTAACAATTTATGTAACATCCCCGACCAAAGTGTATACGTCATTCTCCATTCATATAAGATTAAGAGCATATGCATAGCGTATTGGCATGATATATAGTGAATTTACTTAAAAGCAATATTTATTTTCTAATTAAGTTTATTATATTTTAAAATGTTTTAAACTTGAAATTAATTAATAATTATTTCAGGGTAAAGTTTGTAGTAAGGAAGTTTTGAGGGTGAAAATTGTAGTTTTTTATAAAAATTGGCGACTTTTCAAGAGAGATATATACATATGTTTGCTTATATTTCTTCTTCGTAAAGGATTGCAAGAAACAAAAAATGAGAGCTTAGAGAGAGAAACCGAAAGGAGGCTCGAGAAGAAGAATAAAGTTTTGTTCTTTTGATCTGGTTTCGGTACAATCTCTCTTCTATCGGGTTTTAATCTCAAAGTACAAGCGTGATTTGGTAAGTTTAACTAGTTAATGGTTTATCTGAATTTTCCTAATTTTTCTAGATCTAGATCTACAATTGATTTTGATTTGATAATCAATTGATTTATAGTTCTCAAATAATGTTTTCGATATTGGATTTTTATTCGGTAAAAGATTTCAGAGTAATTTTAGGGTTTTGCTTGTAATGATATTATGGAGACCTTGATCAAGTTTTACAAAAAAGGCTTGAATTAGAAAAATGTTCTTTCATATATATACATGGTTTATCGATTTCAAGTTTTAAAGGATTTGGAATTATGAACAAGAAGTTGTAATGCATACTGGCATTTTACTGCATTTAGCGTTAGAGTTTATATGAAAAATAGCCTAATTTGCATTGGTTACATATAGGAGCACAAGTCATAGAAAGTGGTTAGAGACAAAGGGGTTGATATATAGTAATTGTCTTGAACAGGTGATTCTAGACCGGAGATTCAACCCTATTTGCTAAATGTGTTATACGAATATATGCGCTATATGAGGTATATGGATATATGTGCTATATGCTCTATATGAATATATGTGCTATATCGATTATATGGATATGTGTGTTATATGTGAAAGCTCTGAAAATTCCAGAGTTATTTGCACAAAAAGTATGTTAGCAGATGACATATGATATATGATTACATGATGCACTTGATTGCATAGCATATTGAATGAGATTAAGAGGACATGTGACTGTCTTGCCCTGAATTTGTATATAGAGGAGACCTATAGGCCATACATGAGGCCTAAGATGCCTAAGAGACGGTATATGGAAAAAAGTCGGTATATGGAAAAAAAAAGTTGGTATATGGAAAAAAGGAAATGTTGTATGTGGAAAAAAGTCGGTATATGGAAACCCGGGGCAGATTAAGGCTTGATGTAACACCCCATCTTATAATCCGGGTTGTTACCTGGTTGTGGACCACACCTGGGTCCACCAAAACAAGCCTGACAACAAATTCACGAATATTGGACCTTGCAACAAAAGCACAGTAAGAAAAGCCAAGAAAAACATCCAACTTATATTTACAATCGATTTAACAAAACATTATGCATGTAACAAGGAAGAAAACTAAAACCCCATACTAAACTGACTATACTACCGAGTTTCTATATAACATTGCCTTAGACCTTCTTGCCACAAAAACCAACTGGTGTAGACAACAAAAAGACTTAAAACATTGGAATATAAACACATTAGCTATCCAGAAATTGATCCTGGCACATCTCCCATACCGGAATCTTTACCTAAAAACATTGGAATATAAACACATTAGCTAACAATCCTGGTATGGTCCAAACGGGCAAATCAAACATGTAGAATAAAACATAGATTATTAAGATAATACAATCAATCATTCATATACATACCAAATTAATGTGTACATCCAATACACATTATATAATTATATAGACTAGCATATCAATTTCCAAACCAACCTTCAATTCCACAATAATCAATAAGCACAAAGTTAATCAATAAATCACTCATACAATATATATCACAACAACCACCAACAATTCATCCATAATCCAAGCCATATCATTCTCCAATTCAGGAAACCCAAACCTGCCTTTGAAACATGGCACAAGGCTAGCGCGCACGCTAAACTCATGCCCATTTTCTTTCCCATCACCCTTCTTTCCCCGGCTAAGCCTCTACTAGAGCACTCGCCAAAATAATCCATTTTTGAAGGTGATCTCCACACGCCGCATGACTATGTCCGGGGTCTCTTCTCCACCGACTTGTCCGTGTCCATAATCACACCCGCAGAGATCAAGTTGCACACAATAAAAATTATTGAACTATTCCAATAGCTTTCCAATATGAAAATATAGTATGGAATAATATTTCAGAATAGAGTTCCACACATTCAATTTACTAGTTTAACACATAACATGATCGCAAGCTAAGTAAGTCTAGACGACTTACCTTAAAGACGAATTCTCTAGGCCAAAAAACAGTAACTAACACGCATAGTGGTCCCCTATTGTCAAAATATAACAAAAGATTTCTCAACAACGAGCTCACGGAAACACTTCTTAGTTGTATACTCAAATTCTACAATTTCCTAATCGATAAACGATTTAATTTCCGAATATCGATATATAACCAATCCTTAGTTATCATGCTTCATGGAGCCATCTTGGCGAAATTTTAACTAATTATCCGCTTCACTTTTAAAATAATTTTCTCAATAAAAATTGTCTATTAGCAACAGTTTTTAAAGATTTCCAAATCTCGGATCAAACGGATTAACAACGAACCCTGAGTAATTATCCGAAGTCCCTAACCTGCCAATCGATATCCAAAATTTGTATTCACTATAATTGAAGATCCTGACGTCCGTTTCTCGAGCGGTTTGAACCTGTGGAACCGTATCAACGTCAAGATTATAAAAACCATAAATTTAATTAGCAAAGTGGAACCGAAAGGTCCTTACGGTGGCTCCGCAACCACCCCGCTAATTGATTTCGATCGTATATACCTTCACTTAAATCCTTGGCTTGTTCGGCTCGATGGTGGCTCGACCCAAGAGCCCGAGGGTGGTTGGGCGTTGCCCGACAGCAGCCCCTGCGGTGGGTGATGGTCGGAGGAGCTAGCGAACGCCGATGACGATGTACGGCGAGGCGAGAAGCTAGCCGGCGGTGATGGACTTCACTTCTTCCTCCCGAGTTTCTGTCGTTCCGTCTGATTCTCTTGATTCTAGTTCGGCTTCTGCAGCAAGAAGTGAAGGAAGAGGAAGAAGAAGGTAAGGTGGAGGTGTGTAGGAGGTGGTGGCCGACGGGAAGAAATTACCGAGTCCGTCGTTCCGCCTAAACTCTCTCTCGGTCTCACTTTGCTTTGAAAAGTAACTAGATAGACTTTGACAAGTCAAAGAAATTTAGATCATGGATCAATCCTATCTCCACTTCCCTTCGTTGTTAAGCAAGAAAGGATGGGTTTTAAAAAAAATCCGTCTCGGAACGGGACTCGCGTTAAAACAGTAAAATTGTGTACCTCGGGTAGAAAAACTTACTAAACGAAAAACGTCCCGTAAATTATGTAGACCAATAAAATCAATTTTTCATGATTTTATCATGCTACATTTACATCCTTTCCGGTACATATTAAAAAGACGGCTTAACAAATAAATATTCTTTTTCCACTGAAAAATCCTAGAATTCACACCTATCCATAAAATCATTTCTTTGTGATTTTAGGATATCACCAAGAATTTTCTAGGATTTAATCTCCAACAAAAATATTGAATTAAGCGTTAAAACGGACAAAGAGGTTAAATGGATATCCGAGAAAAATTCAAAAATGTCCTTAAAAACCGCAGTTATTACATTAGTACCCCCTTAAAAATGGTTTCGTCCTCGAAACCAAGGAGAACTTGGATCACAAGGAAGGTTAGCATAAGCACACATACCCACAACCACTACAAACCTATACAGAAGTTTGGAGTATCACCTTAAAAAAAACATGTTGTTACTTCTGCACAAAGTACAAAACAATCACTGCTTAATTACTAAACTTCTTCTCATCACCAAATCTTGCAACTTACGTATGACCAAACAATTCAACAAATTCATCAAGATTCAATAATCTACAAGCAAAGGTAAGTCATCAACACTAACTGACCTGTTAAACCCCTAATTCATCCTTGCGATCAAGCTAGGGTAAAGATCAGGATAATTTTGTTGTATACTAGCTTCCGTCTCCCAAGTGGCTTCCTCGACTCCTCGTTGAGACCATTGGATCAATACTAACGGAATCTCTTTGTTCCGCAAATTCTTCATACGATGATCCAAAATTGCTATTGGTTGCTCTACAAAGGTATGGTCAGGCTCAATCTTCAGTTCTTCATAACTGAGCTTATGATTAGGATCTGGTATATACTGTCTCAGTTGAGAGATATGAAACATTGGATGGACCCCTTCTAGATATGGAGGTAAAGCTAATCGATATGCTCGTTCTCCTACTTTTTCTAGGATTTTAAATGGACCAATGTATCATGGACTTAATTTCCCCTTGATACCAAATCTCCTTACTCCTCTAGTAGGAGATATCCTTAACCATACATGCGCTCCAACTTCAAATTCCAAAGGCCGTCGTCGTCTATCAGCATAAGGCTTTTGACGACTTTGTGCAGCTAGAATACGTTCTCTAATCAGCGCTACCTTCTGAATAGTATCTTGCATCATCTGAGGTGTTTCACCCACCATGTCCGACGGATCATTCCAACATAGTGGTGTTCTGCACTTTCGACCATACAAATCCTCGTAGAGAGCCATCTGAATCGATGAGTGCCAACTATTGTTATATCCAAACTCTATCAATTCAAAATACTCACACCAACCTCCACCCCAATCTAAAACACAAGCTCTCAACATGTCTTCAAGAGTTTGAATTGTTCTCTCTGTTTGTCTATCTGACTATGGGTGGTAAGCAGTAGTGAAATGAAGTTTTGTGCCCAAGGCTTCATTCACCTTTTTCCAATATCTCGATGTGAAACGACCATCTCTATCATAAACAATGGTCTTTGGCACACCATGCAGTCTGACTATCTGCTTTATAAACACATCTACTAATCTATTCACTGGCCAAGACTCTCTAATTGGAAGGAAACGTGTTGTCTTTGTCAGTCTATCAACTACAACCCAAATAGCATCATGTCCACGGCTGTTACGTAATCATGTAACAAAATCCATCGATATGTCTTCCCATTTCCATTCCGGTATGGAGAGTGGTTAAAGTTCTCCTGTTGGTCTTTGGTGTTCAATCTTGACCTGTTGACAAACTTGACATCGTGCCACAAACTTAGATACATCAACATTAGACCTTCCCACCAATAATGCTGCTTAAGGTCTTTATACATCTTGCTAGCTCCTGGATGTATTGAATAGACTGTAGAGTGAGCCTCTTGATGTATTTTTATCTTAGCTCCTCATCTCGGGGCACACATACTCTTCCATGAATTCTCAAAAGTCCATCTTCTTGAATTTCAAATTCTTGTGCTTCTCCTTGGTGCACCCTCTGACAAATATTCTGAATCATCAAGCAATTCTCTTGCTTTTTACGGATCTCCTCTATTAAACTAGGTTGGTATTCTAAAGTACATAACTGATCTTGATATCTCTGAATCCATAGTTCAATTTCATTCCTTATCAAATCCTTTTGTAGAGACGGTTGAGCAGTCAAGTGTGACAACATTCGTTCCTGGGAAGATTTTCGACTAAGTGCATCAGCAACAACATTTGCCTTGCTTGGATGATAAAGGATCTCTAGGTCATAATCCTTAATCAGTTCGAGCCACCTACGTTGTCTCATATTGAGCTCTCGTTGGGTGAAGATATACTTAAGACTCTTATGATCTGTTAGAATCTGACAAGTTGCTCCATACAGATAATGACGCCAAATCTTCAACGCATGAACCACACCAGCTAACTCTAGATCATGTGTCGGGTAGTTCTGCTCATTCGGTTTTAACTGCCTTGAAGCATAAGCAATTACTCTACCATTCTGCATTAGAACACAACCTAATATAAGTTTCGAAGCATCACTATATATAACATAACCTCCATTCCC
Source organism: Fallopia convolvulus (assembly GCA_964016875.1). Lineage (NCBI taxonomy): Eukaryota > Viridiplantae > Streptophyta > Magnoliopsida > Caryophyllales > Polygonaceae > Fallopia > Fallopia convolvulus. Next base: position 35,460,368 of record OZ024719.1, read on the forward strand.
TTGAGGAAGAGCTAAGACTGGATCTGAAGTCAATCTGTTCTTCAATTCATCAAAACTTTTCTGACAGACATTTGACCACTCAAATTTTGTTGTTTTACGTAACAGATTGGTTAATGGTTGGTCTATAGAAGAAAATCCTTCTACAAACCGTCTGTAATACCCAGCCAAACCTAAGAAACTACGTGATGTCTCTTTATTTGGTAGTGTTTTCATATGTGATTTGCTTTGTAAATATGTTTCTTTTTCCCCTTTTCTTGTGTGTTTTGTTCCTTTTTTAGCTTAGTTCCCGTATTTCTATGAGATTCGGAGACTACGCGCATTTTATGTGTTTTGTAGGTAGGCATGAATCGAGGATCGATTTGAAGGAGGGTCGAGACATGGAGCAAGGTCCGAGCTAAAGCGGGAAAGAGAGGAGCAAGCCATGAAGAAGAACAAGAGGAAAGCCAACAAGAAGAAGGTGGAACGAGGTCCAGACCGAGTTGCAACAACGCCGGGCCCGACTTGGAAGTTTCCAACCTCAGACCGACATGCACAGTAACTCGGGCCCGAGGTCCTCCGTGTCGGTCCGAGTCGGTCACCGGACTACTTGGGCTCCAAGGCACGAAATTGTGGACTTCCACTTTTGCCCCTCATCTAATCTATAAAAGGCCCTCTTGTCTTCTAATTTGAGGGTTCCAAGAAGGGCTCTCTCACACACAACAACCCTCAAAAGGATACTTGGAGAGCAAGGAGGAAGGAGAGGAGGAGGAAGAGAGAGAGGATCGGCCAAGGGAGAGGAAGACTTGATAGGTTTTGTTGATAGATTAGCTTTGCTTTGTTTTGATCTTGTGGATTTGAAAACCCTTGATTGGAATTTGTGGATTGCTTTTGATTTGAATGAAACTTTGCCTTGTTTTGAGTTTGATGATGTTGATTGCTTTCCCTTTTGATTTGTTTGCTTTCTTTGTTTGCCACATGGAGTAGATCTCCTTGATCTTAGGTTATGGGGGAAAACCCTAGCTAGGTTTGGGCTAGAAACCCCAATTTCATAGCCTTGAGTGTTTGATCTAAGGAACCCACTCTACATAGAGCTACAATTCCTTGCGAAAGTTGGGAATCAAGGCTTGAGATTGGCAAAGTAGTGAAAGTGAACATGTGTCAATCTCAAGACCTTGCTTCGAAGGGGATTTCCCCAATGATCGAGGTGTAGAAGTGGTTGGAACGAGGGCGAAAGCACTCGATCCTAGTCCGATCATCACTCATTGCTTGAATTGGGGTGGAAAAGCCTAAATCTACTAGAGAAGGAACCCAAAAGCCCAAGATCTACTTTCAATCCTCGAAGTTCGACAAACCCAGATACCTCGGGCCCGACTTACCCAGTGTCGGTCCCGACTTCTTCTTGTCGCCAACATCGGGCCCGACGTGACCTCAGTGTCGGTCCCGATTGTTTTATTTGTTTTCCTTTGTTTTAAGCTCTCCTTTCTAGCTTTCTAGTGTCTAGGCACATCAATCGAGTAGACTTCCCGAGTGTTCAACACCCACCACGTGCTACAACGGGGTCGGGTTATAAATTGTATCTCTAGACCCTCGCATTTCCGAGCGATCACTACGTACCTCCTTCACATTCCTTGGAGGCTCCCAGGCTGCCACAGCTTTGATCTTTATTGGATCAACCATCACTCCTCTAGCAGATACAACATGACCCAGAAATGTTACCTCTGGCATCCAGAATTCACACTTTGATGACTTTGCAAACAATTGGTGGTGTCTTAAAACTCCTAAAACTGTTCTCAGATGATAAGCATGCTCCTCGTGGCTTTGTGAATATACTAATATGTCATCTATGAACACTACTACAAACCGATCTAAATAATTAATAAAGATTCGATTCATCAATTCCATAAATACGGTTGGGGCATTTGTCAGCCCGAAGGGCATCACCACAAATTCATAGTGCCCATATCTAGTACGAAATGTTGTCTTTGGAATATCTTCTTCTCGGATTCTCAACTGGTGATATCCAGATCGTAACACCCCGTCCGGTGAATGGTGATGTATTAAGTGTTGTTGTGTTAAGTGTTGATGTGCTTCAGTCATGGTAAAAGGAAGAGGTAGAGGAAGACCTAGAGGTAGAGGAAGGGGAATTGATATCGAGCCTCTAGTTGAGGAAACTGTTGAAAGTATTAGATTAGTAGGTCAAGGTGTTGGAAGTATTAGATTAGTAGGTCAAGGTGTAGCTAGATCAAGGCCTCTTGGTGATAATGAAGCTCAGGGGCAACCTCCCGCTCTAGTGCCTGCTGGATTACTTGAGATACGGACCTTGGTTGAAGAAAGGGTTATGTCCTTTTTTGCAAAATCTTTTTAGGTGTGATCAAGCACCAAATTCTGCTGCTACTGTTTCTCAACCATCTGGTTCAAGGGCGCCAAATTTCCAAGGATCCGCTACTAGAATGTCACCACCACCCCCAATAGGGTGCCAGATGTTCCAAGACCGCCACAAGTAGTTAAAGAAGCATCTGAAGGATCAATACAAGCTGAGAGGGGTCATCAAGATTCAGGGCCTGACAAGTGGCTTCGTGAGTTCAGCTACATGAAACTTCCCTTCTTTACGGGAGCTTACGAGAAGGATGTGGATTTGTGGTTGAGACAAGTTACTTCTGCTCTCAATACGATTAAGGCACCTAATGATAGAAAGGTATCTCTAGCTCAAAGCTTGCTTAGAGATAATGCTTTTAAGTGGTGGTCTCTGTAGATTCTCGATCATGAGGCGAGTTTTGAGGAATTTTCTCAAATCATACAAAACCAGTTTTGTCCAGTTGCTTTTAGAAATGCTCGAGCTCAAGAGTTCATCAACGCAAAGCCTGAAAATATTTCTATAGCAGAAGCTGCTCAAAAGTTTCAAAGAGATCTGACTTATGTAGATGATACGGTGACCATTGAGAAGCAACACATTCAAGCTTTCTCCCAAAGAATGAAACCTGAGATTCGATAGTATGTGGCCGGATTTCAATGTCCTACTTTGAGGGAATATCAGAATGTTGCTATGGCATATGAGATGGCAAATCCAGCTTTTAGATGTTCTGAGGTCACCCAGGGAAGTGGCAAGAGGCAAAAGACCCCAATAGGATTCAAGGATGATAGGAGGCCAAGCTTTCACCTCAAGGAGGTAATAACTTTGGTGCAAGGCAAGGACAACCATATGCCCAACAAGGTCAAAAAAGTCAATTTCATAAGTCTGGAGTTTCAGCTGGGCCAAGGAAATGTTATAATTGTGGGAGTCCTGACCATTTGAGAAATACTTGCAACAAGCCACCGATAACTTGCTATAATTGTGGACAGAAAGGTCATCTTAGGACTTTTTGTCAAAACAAAGGGGTTGCTCCTTTTCAAGGTTCGTAACCTGTTTTTGGGTCAACTAGAGGATCTCAATCCATACTACCTCCTCAGACTTATAGCTCAGTGGGACAAGGTCGAGGTAGAGGTCGCGGTAGTGCAGTTGGGAGTTGAAGGACTAATCCACCTCGAGCATTTGAAATAAGAAAGGCTGAAGAACCAAATGCGCCGACTGCTACAGGTTTGATCTGGATACAATCTGAGCCTGTTAAGATTCTATTTGATATTGGTGCTACCCACTCTTTTATTGCTACTGCATGCGTAGATAGGTTACATTTGATTTGTTCTATTGGTATTCCTTTTGTGGTTGGTTTACCGGATGGTAGTAAAGTGAGTGGGGAGAAAGAAATCCTTCAATTTCCAATTCGCATAGGGGATCGAGACTGGTTAACAGATTTTATCGTGATGGCTTTACCAAATGATGACGTAATCTTGGGGTTGGACTGGATGAAACGATATCGAGCAGTGTTGGATATTCATAGGGGAACTGTAACATTAACTATCGATGATGGTTCCAAACATGTATGGAAAGATTCAAGAAAGAAGAAGGAGGGAGCAATCATAAGCGCAATGAAGGCGGCTAAGTTGATAAAGGATGGTTGCATAGGCTACTGGTGTTATATTTTGCAAGAAGATAAAGAATATCCAAAGGTTAGTATGATTCCTGTAGTTCAAGAATTTAAAGATGTTTTTCCTGAGGAGTTGCCAGGGCTACCACCTCAACGAGAGGTAGACTTCAGTATTGACCTAGAACCAGGTACAAGACCAATATCGTGAGCTCTTTATCGTATGGCTCCAATGGAAATGCAAGAGTTGAAAACTCAATTGGAGGATTTGTTAGAAAAGAGATATGTGCTCCCTAGTGCATCACCTTGGGGAGCTCCAGTTCTATTTGTAAAGAAGAAGGACGGGTCGTTGAGATTGTGTATCGACTATCGAGAATTGAATCGGGTTACCATCAAAAACAAGTACCCGTTGCCTAGAATTGATGACCTACTAGATCAATTACAAGGAGTTGTGGTATTCTCTAAGATTGATTTACGATCTGGATATCACCAGTTGAGAATCCGAGAAGAATATATTTCGAAGACAGCATTCCGTACTAGATACGGGCACTATGAGTTTGTGGTGATGCCCTTCGGATTGACAAATGCCCCATCCGTATTCATGGAATTGATGAACCGAATCTTTATTAATTATTTAGATCGGTTTGTGATAGTGTTTATAGATGATATATTTGTATATTCACAAAGCCACGAGGAGCACGCTGACCATCTGAGAACAGTTTTAGGAGTTTTGAGACACCACCAATTGTTTGCTAAGTTATCAAAGTGTGAATTCTGGATGCCAGAGGTAACGTTTCTGGGTCATGTTGTGTCTGCTAGAGGAGTAATGGTTGATCCAACAAAGATCGAAGTTGTGGCAGCCTGGGAACCTTTAAGGAATGTGAAGGCGGTACGTAGTTTCTTGGGTTTGGCTGGGTATTATAGACGGTTTGTAAAAGGATTTTCTTCTACATCCCAACCATTAACCAATCTGTTGCGTAAAACAACAAAATTTGAGTGGTCAATTGTCTGTGAGAAAAGTTTTGATGAATTGAAGAATAGATTGACTTCAGCTCCAGTCTTAGCTCTTCCTCAAGGGAACGGAGGTTATATTATATATAGTGATGCTTCGAAACTTGGATTAGGTTGTGTTCTAATGCAGAATGGTAGAGTGATTGCTTATGCTTCAAGGCAGTTAAAACCGAATGAGCAAAATTACCCGACACATGATCTAGAATTAGCCGTTGTGGTTCATGCGTTGAAAATTTGGCTTCATTATCTGTATGGAGCAACTTGTCAGATTCTAACATATCATAAGAGTCTTAAGTATATATTCACCCAACGAGAGCTCAATATGAGACAACGTCAGTAGCTCGAACTGATTAAGGATTATGACCTAGAGATCCTTTATCATCCAGGCAAGGCAAATGTTGTTGTTGATGCACTTAGCCGAAAATCTTCCCAGGAACGAATGTTGTCACACTTGACTGCTCAACCGTCTCTGCAAAAGGATTTGATAAGGAATGGAATTGAAGTATGGATTCAGAGGTATCAAAGTCAATTACGTACTTTAGAATACCAACCTAGTTTAATAGAGGAGATCCGCAAAAAGTAAGAGAATTGCTCGATGATTCAAGATATTTGTCAAAGGGTGCACCAAGGAGAAGCACATGAATTTGAAATTCGAGAAGATGGAATTTTGAGAATTCATGGAAGAGTATGTGTGCCCCGAGATCAGGAGCTAAGACAGAAAATACTTCAAGAGGCTCACTCTACACTCTATTCAATACATCCAGGAGCTAGCAAAATGTATAAAGACCTTAAGCAGCATTATTGGTGGGAAGGTCTAAAGCCTGATGTAGCTAAGTCTTTGGCACGATGTCAGGTTTGTCAACAGGCCAAGATTGAACACCAAAGACCAGCGGGAGAACTCCAACCACTCTCCATACCGGAATGGAAATGGGAAGACATATCGATGGATTTTGTTACATGATTACGTAACAGTCGTGGGCATGATGCTATCTGGGTTGTAGTTGATAGACTAATAAAGACAGCATGTTTCCTTCCAATTATAGAGTCTTGGCCAGTGAATAGATTAGTAGATGTGTTTATAAAGCAGATAGTTAGACTGCATGGTGTGCCAAAGACCATTGTTTCTGATAGAGATGGTCGTTTCACATCGAGATATTGGCAAAAGGTGAATGAGGCCTTGGGCACAAAACCTCATTTTACTACTGCTTACCACCCATAGTCAGATGGACAAACAGAGCGAACAATTCAAACCCTTGAAGACATGTTGAGAGCTTGTGTTCTAGACTAGGGTGGAGGTTGGTGTGAGCATCTAGAGCTGATTGAGTTTGCATATAATAATAGTTGGCACTCATCGATTCAGATGGCTCCCTACGAGGCTTTGTATGGTCGAAAGTGCAGAACACCACTATGTTGGAATGATTCGTCGGACATGGTGGGTGAAACACCTCAGATGATGCAAGATACTATTCAGAAGGTAGCGTTGATTAGAGAACGTATGCTAGCTACACAAAGTCGTCAAAAGTCTTATGTTGATAGGCGACGACGGCCTTTGGAATTTGAAGTTGGAGCGCATGTATGGTTAAGGATATCTCCTACGCGAGGAGTAAGGAGATTTGGAATCAATGGGAAATTAAGTCCTCGATACATTGGTCCTTTTGAAATCCTAGAAAAAGTAGAAGAACGAGCATATCGATTAGCTTTACCTCCATCTCTAGAAGGGGTCCATCCCGTGTTTCATGTGTCTCAACTAAGACAGTATATACTAGATCCTAATCATAAGCTCAGTTATGAGGAATTGAAGATTGAGCCTGATCATACCATTGTAGAGCAGCCAATAGCAATTTTGGATCGTCGTATGAAGAAGTTGCGAAACAAAGAGATTTCGTTAGTGTTGATCCAGTGGTCTCGACGAGGAGTCGAGGAAGCCACTTGGGAAACTGAAGCTAGTATACAACAAAGTTATCCTGATATGTACCCTAGTTTGATAGAGGGGATGAATTAGAGGTTTAGCAGGTCAGTTAGTGTTCATGACTTAGCCTTGATTATAATTAAATTATTCAAACTCGATAAATTTCTTGAAGTGTTTTGTCATACCAACGTGATTGTTGGATTTATGAAGAAAAAAATGATATGATTAAATAGGTAGTCTTCTGCGCATGACTTTAGAGTGATCTTTGAGTTTTGAAGCTGCCTGAAGTTAATGAAAGTTTTTGCATTGGTTGTTAGTATGCATTGATGGTTATCAATGCTTCAATATAAGTTTCGAAGACTAAACTACTTTAAGGTGGTAATGATGTAATAACCCTCCCTTTTAATTCTTTCAAAGCGTAAACTAATATGTGCTCTGTTTGATCTACTTATTTGTGTTGACTTGGTTGATTGTTTGTTAGTGGTTATGCTAGTATAGAATGTGATTTGTTCTCTTGCAATTAGCTAGTCGTTTTGCAATTAGATCCCTTTAAGGGGAAGAGGTTGTGAAACCTTAGGATTCGTTATAGGTTTACGTATATATGAGGAAATTCGGAACAAAACCCTCTTTAAGAAGGGTAGAATGTAATATTCGAGATATTTTGATATTTTAATGTTTCTCGAAATTCGTGCCGGGATTGCTTAGTTAGTAAGTAATCTCGGATAACCTCGTTTTTACCAAGATTTTATATATTCAAAAATAATTTAGTGTCAAAGTTATCCATTAGTTTGTTTCTTAGTCGTTAAGTAATCTCGTCCATTAATAGAAGAAGATAGACTTGTAAAAGTTTTTATCATATCCGTTTTCTTAGATATTCATACCTTGTGCTCTATCTTCTCAATCTTTGTGTCATGCTTATCTTTCTTCCTCAATATTCGTGTCAAGTTATCTTATCTTCTAGATGTGTGTGCATGCTTATCCTTCTTCCTCAATATTGGTTCCATATCTTCTAGATTTGTGTGCATGATCTTTATCTCTTATACAAGTCAAACCGAATTTGTCTTCTTCCATTTCTTCTATATAAAGGCTTAAAGGTGCCTTGAGAAACCCTTGGTTTTCCTCCCGTTTTCGTGCCTCTCTCCCTTCCTCTCATTTCTTTGTTCTTTCCACCATTAAACCACTTTGTCACCACCTTCTCGCTTGTTGTTGGTCGCCCCTTCCACCGGAAGACAAGGCTCATCCCTCTTCCCACTTTTGGTAAGTTTTTCTTTCCTTGTTTTTCTTGTTGAGTTGTGTGAGGTTTTGGGTAAAGGAGACTTGCTTTAGTGGTTGATTTATGGCGGGTTTTCTTGGGAAATCTTAGATGGTGTTTTGGCGGATTTTGGACGAGAAGGGTGTTGAAAACTGATGTTGTGTGGGTAAGCATGTGGGTGGGTGGTGGTAGTATGGATGGATTGTCATGGGGCTGTTTTTGGAGGAAAAATAACATGTTTGGTGGGTTGGTCCATGTATAAGAGGTGTGGGTTTTCGTGTTGTCGAGTTTGGTTACTTTGAGGGATGGAGTGATTCCGAGTCTAAACCTTTATTGTGTTTTCTAAGCCTAAGTTGTCTTTCCATTTATAAAGTCGTATATTGTTGTTTAGGAAATCATTTTCATGTTCATGTTTCACTTGTGCTATTGGAATTCTAGTTTCGAGGTAAGTCTTCTAGACTTACTTGGCTTGCGATCATGTTATGTGTTAAACTAGTAAATTGAATGTGTGGAACTCTATTTTGGAATATTATTCCAAAGTATATTTTCATATTTCAAAGCTATTGGAATAGTTCAATAATTTTTATTGTGTGCAACTTGATCTCTGCGAGTGTGATTATGGACACGGACAAGCCGGTGGAGAAGAGACCCCGGACAAAGTCATGCGGCGTGTGGAGATCAGCTTCAAAAATTGATTGCTTTGGCAAGTGCTCTAGTAGAGGCTTAGCCGGGGAAAGAAGGGTGATAGGCAAGAAAATAGGCATGAGTTTAGCGTGCGCGCTAGCCGTGTACCATGTTTCAAAGGCAGGTCTAGGTTGCCTGAACTAGAGAATGATTATGATTTGGATTATGGAGGATTTTTTTGCTGGTTGTTGTATTGCATGAGCATTTAATTGATTAGCTTCGTGCTTATGAGTTATTATGGATTTGAGAGTTGGTTTGGAATTTGATATGCTAGTTTATATAACTATATGATGTGTTTTGGGTGTAAATATTAGTTTGGTATGTATATGAATGATTGATTGTATTATTTAAATAATCTATGTTTTGTTCTATATGTTTGATTTGCTTATTTGGCCCATACCAGAATTGTTAGCTAATGTGTTCATGTTCCATGTTTTTAGGTAAAGATTCTGGTATGGGAGATGTGCCGGGAGATCAATTTCTGGATGGCGATGCTCATTCTCGACGTAACGTGTCATAGGAAAAAGATGTTGGTTTAAGTCTTTTTGTGGTTAAGCTAGCCAGTTTTGGTTGTAAGACAATCGGAGGTAGTGGTATATAGAAACTCGGTAGAATAGTCTGTTTAATATGTGGTTTTAGTTTTCTTATAGTCGTATGCATAATATTTTTTTAAAACCGATTGTAAATATAAGTTGGATGTTTTATTGGCTTTGCTTGTTGTGCCTTTGTTGCAAGGTCCAATACCAGTGAATTTGTTGTCAGGCTAGTTCTGGTAAACCCAAGTGTGGTCTACAACTATGTAGCAACCCGGTTCACCGGACGGGATGTTACAAAAGCTAAACAAAAAAATTACAAAACAGCTTAGTCCATGGTAATAACCTTAATAAAAATATAAAAAAATTACCAAAATAGCTACATACCCATCAAAGCACCGTAGAAGAACCACTAATATCGTATCCAAAGTCAAACTTTGAACAAAAACACAAAAAAATTAAACACATACACACCAAAACACATCCATAGTCCATGATATTACCCTTTATCAAATCTCATTTCACATTACCAAAAAATATGCTTACAAACCAAAGAAACACCCCCCTCAAAAACTTCATCTATAAGCGTAATGTCCTATTCAAAAAGGCAATCCCATCCTACAAAAGTACCATTTCAAAGCATAAAAAACAAACCCTAGCACTACAAATTAGCATGCCTGCAACGACAGCCGACATCAAAATGCAACTGAAAGAAACACCACACACCAACACAGGCGAGACAAACGGAAAATGGGTTTACCTATTTCCGATCTTACAAACAAGAAAAACCATAACATTCACACAAAGATAAAATTACAAACACATACTATACAAGCTTACCTGATTGGTGAGATGCTCCACCAAGAACAAATCAGAAGCCACTCCACACGAAAACACACATTCGGCAAAAATGACAAAGACAACTTCAAACAAATATCACTAAAATTGACAACCTTTTCTAATAACACAATTCTAGGTCTACAGTCCCAATTGGGCCTCATGGTCATTTTCTAAACGAACTTACCCATGACACAGGCCCAAATTTCACCCGACTACAACTTCACCCCATGCAACGCATGGGGCACCGAACTAGTATTTAAAGAAATTTATTTAATATCAAACTAGTGTATGTTGTCCCGTGCTGACACGGGACAAGGCTGAATAATTGAATTTTATTTCAGGATATTATTATGTATGCATTTTATACTTATTGTTATAAAATAAAGTTCTTAAGTTACTTTTTAATACATAGACTTTAAATATTATGTCTTTTTAGGACTTAATTGAAAATGATTTTTAAATTTGTTATTAAAACTTATATTTATTAACAAAAAATCTTCATGTATTGGTTCTAAAAAATGTGTATATTTAATAAGTGATAAAATTGGTAAAATTGAGTTTAGAACCCTTAAACATAAATTTAAAAACAAATTTAAAAAATACATCTAGAAAGATTGTTTAAAGATCTAAAGTAACTTTTTAAACAAATTTTGAAAAGAAAATTGTTAATTTTAAAAATATGAATTCATACACAAAAGTTTGGATTCATCTTAAAAAGGAATCAAATTAAAATTTATCTTTAAAAGATCAAATATAGGAACAAATTATTTTTTTGGTAGAACTATATAGAAAGAGATTTGGATTCATCTTTAAAAAGGGATTAAATTTTAATACAAATTGAAAAAATGCTAAATCTTTTTGTCTCGTGTCAAATTAAAAAATTTCTAAAGGTCAAAATATACTTTAATTGAAATTTGCTACAAATGGAGTTATCTTTATATGGTTACAGTATATTTTATGTTGGTTATATGAGGGCTACAATCGTAGTGGTTGTTTTGGGCAGGATAATCGCACTAACGCGTTACCAGTTAAAATAGGGGAAATCCTAACAAAAAAACAGTCGTAACACGTTATGAACTATAAACAAGAAGAAAAAGATTGAGAACAAAGAGTAGGCAAAGTGTAATGCGTATATTGCGATCGTAGTTGTAGATAAATCTCTCAGAAATATAGAAGAACACTTGAATGGAATGAATAAACAGAGATGAATTTAGTTTCTAGTTTTGTTCAGAATGCTCATGTAGATCGTGCCTCCATTTTCGCCTCAGCCTTGTTTTATAGTCCTTTCCTCGGTTTGGACCGTTGGTGGGGTGCTCATCATATCCCGGAGATTTCGCCACCGTCTTGAATGAGGTAGCCGTTGAGATAAGTGAATGCTGAACCCGAGATCTTTGCCATGCGTTGACTGATTCCTCGGCCTTCTTCTTTAACCAACATTTCGGGCTAGACATTCTGGGCTTTCGACGCTCCTTTTGGGCTAGATTTCGGAGGGCCCAATAGTGGTCCCAACCTAAAACAGTACAATGAAAGAAAAGAAGAGAATGAGTGTTCAAACATTTCAAGAAACTTCAACTATATCAAGCATAAATTAAGACAAAATACATTAACAGTCCCCTTGTGCATTCTAATCGTTAGCCATGAGGGCCAATCTTAAGACCATCTCTAACAAAGTATGTAAATAAAGTATGAAAAGTTTGAAAAGGATAACCCTATAGGGATATCCCTTCTTTTTTTAGTAGTAAGTTTATTTTCATTATCTTGCAGTCGAGTTTGGGCAACCCATTGATGAATTCTGTAAGACTTGCAGGAGCTGAGCCCATATCTGTTGCTAGCAACGCTTAAACATCTTTGATTTCTTGTGATGACAGAATATGTGGAAGATCTATAGTCAAGTACTTTCCAGTAAGAGGATCATCATATTAGTGCATAGTCTTCATAAATTAGCTCTAGAGTAGCTAATAAACTGACCAACAAAAAAGAATTTATATAACAACCTAAATTTCTAGACATGAAGCATAATAGGAAGAATTATATGCCAATAACATAAAAAATATACTGAATAGTTGTCAAGTGATTTTATAGTAGAAACCGAAAATAAAATAAGAGAAGGATATAGAAAACAATACCATTGTATAGAGAATGGATGGTGCTCTCTAAGCCCTCACTAATATCTTGAACATAGAAACTAAATATCAAACATGAATTGAATATTTATCAGATAATCAGGTGTTTAAAGAGTACATCGTACTGCACATGTCAATGAAGAAGAGAAAAGGAAAGTGTGCATTCTTTTTGATCCATCTTGAACGCATGTTGAAAGAAAGCAGAAGTTGATAGTAGATTTGCTCAAAGACAATATAATTGGTTATATAAACCGTTAACAATGTAACAGTTAAGTAATTGAAAAGTCGAAGTATCTTAATATAGAACTTCTCTAGGTAGCATAAAACACAAAAAAATGACAGACTGACCGTCACTTGACAAAAGCTTAATAGCATACAAATTTGTTCTCCAACAAACCATAAAAATCGCACAATTTTGTAACACCCCGTCTTTACACTAGAGCGCTACTCTGTAATAGATCACACATGGGTCTACATGAGCTAACCTCACAATGAGTTCACTAGGATCTTACAACTTTGGCATGACAAGAAAATAAAAAGAAAACATCCAACCTATATTTAAAAAACCTATGTATGGAAAACATGCCTGATTTCCCAATCGACATAAACTGCATTACAACTTGTGAACCCTTATTGACATCATACTACTCTTTCCTTAACCTAAACCAAATATTATACAATAATATACAAAATAAGTAACCACCATTTCACTCAACTGAACCCAATCCTAATGAAATAGCATTCAACGACTTGTACCATCATTTTGTCGAGGTTCCATCATGGGTCTCTTGTACTTACCTAAAACTAAAAAAAATAAGTCCCCCAAGAGTCAGCTACGAATTCTAGTATGCACTAAATAGTAAACACCACATGTAGCAGCAAAATCAGTTAAATAATTTATAACCATGATAGTAATAATATAACATTTAATATGAAATATTCACGAATACAAATAACACACTCAACAGCTTATATTCATAAAGCACGTAATAATAATAATTATAATCACACAACACGTAATAATAATAGCACATCATTTCACTTTAGTATCACCTCAATCGCTTTCCACCTCAATAATAGTTCAAACACAACTCATCAATTCTGATTTAGCATTATCATTTATCTAACAAGCATGGAATTCTCCAGCCTTACACGACGTAGTGGACGACGACCTCCACCGTTTATCTAAACCACTCACACCCCTCATCATTCTCCTTCTTACCCCTGGTCAAGATCCTCAAGAGCACTCGCCAAAACATTTTATTATAATTTTGAAGGGGCCTTCCTTGACATACAACTAAGTCAAGGATGTCTCCGCCTTTTCGACTATCCTTGATCATAGTCATATCGGTTATGTCCCAATGTTTAGAAATCCAAATAAGATAAAAAATAGTATTCATCTATTATATTTTTCCAAAATGAATTATTTTTAAATAAACACATATACTATATAAGAATGAATCCCAAAATACAGCTCTACACATCATATCTACACATCCAACACACATCACAATTGATAACTAAGTAAGTCTATGTGACTTACCTCGAAGATGATTTCCCAAAGCCAAGAAACAATAACTATCGCGCAACGGAACCTTGTCTAAGACAGATATCTTGTCTCTTGTCACGACCTAAAACCCAAGCTCCTATATATATAATATCCAATGAATAATAATAGTCTTTTTACTCTTACAAACTCTAACCCTAAAAACGACTAAAAAGAGCATGCATTATAACTTCTTATATATAACTCCAAATCCTTTAAAACTTGACATCAATAATATATATATAAGAACATTTTTTGGTTTAAACTTTTCTGTGAGAATTGATCAAAGGTCTACATAATTTCATTACAAAACGAAACCCTAAAATTACTCTGAAATCTTTTACCGAATATAGATCCAATATCGAACACACCCTTTGAGTACTATAAATTGACTGATTTTTGAATCAAAAGCAATTAGGAATCCAGATTTGGAAAATCAATATAAACCAAATGAGCTATTAAGTAATTAAAAACTTACCAAATACCATTTGAATTTCGAGATTAGAACCCGATAGAAGAGATATTGGACCAAAACCAACAAAAACAACAAGATCTACCTCCTTTCTTTTTCTCCTTTCTTCTCTCTGGTCTCTCGTTTTTTGTTCTCTTTGTGATCTTAAGTTCTTCAACATAAGAACATTACATAGTAAATATATATCAACGAGAGAAGAGTCAGCAAACTTTTTAAAATATTCAACTTTTCACCCTCAAATCGCCTTTATTACAAATTTCACCCTGAAATATTTATTAATTAAATTTAAGTTAAAATTTTTTAAAATATAATTAAATTAATTTAAAAATTAAATATTAAGTACTATTATATATCTGAGATTACTTATAAGCTAAGTAATCACAACACAAAATTCAAAGAGCATATAAATAGGATAAAATAGAAAAATATTTCTGAATTTTAGATTCTACCCCCTTAAGAATGTTTCATCATGAAACATCCAGATATATGAAAACAAACTTATAACAGGACTTCAAATCTTTCACACAAGTCAAACAACACGCAGATCATACCCTTAGTACACAACAAGCAGCAACCAACCAAATCAAACATCATGTAATTCATATTACCACTACACTACAAACAACTATCAAACAAGTCGAGCATACAAAGTCAAGCCCAACAAAGCACATAGTTAGTTACCATCCATAGGTCTCTCACACACTTCTATCGTTTACTCTTTAAGGTCTTAACTAAACTATGTTACAAATCTAGATAGCTTTATCTTATTCTCATCTCATTTTCCCAAGTGGCATTCTCAGCTCCTCGTTGAGATTGCTAAATCGATATTAACGACATTTCCTTACTTCCCAACTTTCTTCATAGAGATATACTCCAATGTTCACTTGACTTAGCTATCTGGGAATCGCCTGCACTTCATGACTTATGAAGGATTTATGTCAACTAACTGGTACACCACATTGAACCACACAACTTATACTAACAAGCTAACTTCTCCTTGCATCCTGGATAATATCCCTAACTCCCCTTGGATCAGTTTTTTTTTTCCTTACCATCATCCTTGTCTAATTTACTCATAAAGCCATTTATCGCTTGATCCTTACATCTCAACTAGTTTTACTACTAGGCTAGGTCTCCCTCTACAAAGTATATGCTATGGATATCCATTTTGCAGTCAATAAACTTGAAACTCTCCAATAGCCCTACTAACACAACCATAAACCCCTATAATTGACTAAAATTGGATCCATTTTTTGACTTCTACCTTTCTCATTTTCACGTGCTATCCTCCTTATCCTAAACCATTGGGGATAAGTTCCCAATCATGTGCTTCATTATCGTGACCTTATTCTACTTGCATCTTCCTTTGGGAAACTCTTAATCTTTGTGGTCTTGAGGGAATTCCAATTCCACTCAAGTTTTCCTTATCCTTAGTCATGGTATAGCAACCTTACTCTCTCATGAACCTTATGTGAAGCTTTAGGTCTCACATAGATCAAACCACCAAATTGTCCTTCAATTGCTTCTAACCAAGGTTGATGGCAATGCTAGCTTGTAGGCCACCTCACCTACCGTGTCGAGAACGTCAAATGGCCCGATGTACTGAGGACTCGACTTCCTTTACCTCAAACCTTTGAACTTCACAAGTAGGCAATCGTTTTTACTACACATGTACTCCTATCTCACATTTTTTAATGGTCGTTACCTCTTATCTGCATAAGATTGTTTAAAAATTATGTGCAAGTATCATGCACTCTCGAATCTTAACCATTTTCTCTATCAAATCTAATGGGTCATCCCAATACAATGATGTTCTACACTTGTGGCCATACAAAACCTCATACGATGCCAACTGTACTAAGGATTACTAATAATTATGTAAGCAGGCTCTACCGATTTCCATGTAATCATACCCTTTACGTTACCAATCCAACACACAAGATGATAAGGATCGAATCGATGGAGTCGGTGCAAGGTCACTTTGGACGCTCTCTTCTTGCCGATGGAATAGATGGTGTGCCTCGGGAATGGATATGGTGGACGTGTAAAGGCTTGTAAAACTAGTAATGGAGGATGGAATTTTAATAGTGAGGGATATGAATGAGTTTAGGGTGTGGATATGACTCACCACACTCGAAACTCAAGCTACGAGATTCAAGGACAAGGATGTAATGCACCTTTCTCTTGGATCTCAAGTATGATCCGATATGACTCATGAATCAATGTTTGGAAAACAAAAACAAGTAACTTTATTCAAGGCAAAAACGCCCTAAAACCATAGCCTAATCATGGCAAAAACAAACAAGAGTTTTCATGATCAAATTCAAGTCTATCTTACTAAGGGAAAAACGTCCCTTTAAAATAAAAGAGCTCCCAACAAAAGGCACTTCAATAACCAGCCATAAACACATAATTGATGGTAAAAGACCCTTGGAAAACCGGCATTAAATGCATCTTGATCTTGGCACACAAGGACACCCATCAGGGCGAAACGCTAGGTGCCCGGCATGGCCACGACGCGCCTGGTGACTAGCAACGTGCACTCAATGTCGTCTTCATATTTGATCGACACTCCATGGACCAAGAGACCATTTTGAAGCTCTTCTTGCAATACACGAACTTGAGCCCTTGTGATCCACCCTATGTAAGGCCAAGTGTCGATTGAGCGACCGGCGCGCCCAGGTGGCTCGGAATCGAGGTTGGGCAGCTCGGTACCGTGGGAAAAAGAGTTGCCAGGCAGCTCGGTACCGAGGTTGGATGGCTCGGTGCCATGTCCATCTGGTTCATGAAGAAGCTCGGTACCGTGGGCAACTTGACCATGATGTAGCACGTGAGGCATAATCACATCATCCTCCCTCCCTTGAAAAGGATTCGTCCTCGAATCTATCAAGCCTGCAAAATAAGGACACATCGAGGGAACCACAAGCAAGTACAATCTATGAAAGTCAAGTTAAGAGCCACATTTCCATGTTCAATATGATATAATATGATGAATGCACCAACTATACACTTTATGGGTCTGACTCTACATGCATGAAATATACCATAGTTTCTCCCAGATGGACACGATGTATTCCTACTCATGAAAGCATAGAAACTACGCAATTTATAAAATGACATGTGCTGAGATAGTGAACTATGATGAAAATAAGAATACTTAGGCCTCAATGTCACAAACTCGTGAATAGAAAATGAAATCATTTGAGTAATTGAATGTGACATATCCAACACATATTCATGATTATGGTTGAGATGAGTGTAGGAAATTGCCCTGAGAGATGCAATCTTAGGACAAGCGATCGTCCCGCCCATGTTGTGGACAACTTCTGGTTCGAACTTGTTTGAGGTCATTCTCTGAGCTCCAAATTCAGAATTGAGTGATTCTAAGTCCCACTTGCAAATACAGAAGCCTACTTGACTCCTACCAAATTTCAGAAGGAAAGAGCTAGAGAGATGGGAGTTATGGCCATTCATCCCAGGTTGCGCAAAGAGATCCGAAGAACACATTTCCTCATCGCTGACTTAACCCTCACCTTGGCATAGGAATGGTATGCACGGCGGTACCTTGGGAGTCAAGTAGGTCCATGGTGTAGCTATTGAATTCATCGAGCTTCTCTTAATGATAGGCCAACATGCATGTCGTGTGATATCCACTTTTTAGGTAGGTTTTTAGTGTCTAGATACATTAGATTTAGTTGGTTTTTGTGCTAGAGTCTTATGTTTTATAGTCTTATTGCTTTAGTTTTCGTATTTCCTTGAGATTCGGAAGCTACGCACCTTTTGTGTCATTTTGGAGGAGTTTTGGAGCTTGAAAGAAGAGTTTGGAGCATTGCAAGAGAAGATGGAGATTAAGCGCTCAAGTACAGTCATTAAAGATCAATTTTGAGCTTTTAAAGAGATAGAGAAATTCATTACAAGAACATAGGAAAAAAAATCGAGTCAAACGGAGTTATAACGAATCCTCTACGCAAGTTTTACTCAAGGCTATTCGAAGTGCCAAAGAGGGTCAGGCTCGACCCAACCAAGATTCGAGCTCTCAGGCATGACCCTATAAGGGTCGTGCACGACCCTATTAGGGTCGTGCTAGACCCATGGAGATTACCAGCGCTCAGGACTGACCCTTGGAGGGTCGTGTACGACCCATTTTAGGTCGTGCATGGCGCCGACTCTCTCCATATTCTGAGATCTTTAGGAGATATTCTATCTTTTTATTTTAGGAAGGTTGTTTTATCTTGTTTCCTAGTTAAATTAGGACTCCTTTTCTTCTATAAAAGGAGGTTAAACCCTTTGTTTTGGAGAGCGAACCAACACCGGTGTAGGACCCGAGGGGCACGTTAGAGGAGGAGAGGATAGAGAGTAGAGATTGGTGTTGCTCGGAGAAGAAGTTTGTTTTGAATTCAAAGTTGTAAGGTTTTCCTTTTTAATTCAGTTTCGTTTTCAATTATTATGGTTAGTGAGTAGTTTTCCTCTCTAAGGTGGGGGTTAAACCCAACAATGGTGGTGCATGCTTTCTCTTGATCATGATTTGATTGTTTTTATTGCCTTAATCTATTCTCTTGCTCTTAATC
The DNA here is from genome assembly GCA_964016875.1 of Fallopia convolvulus. Classification (NCBI taxonomy): domain Eukaryota; kingdom Viridiplantae; phylum Streptophyta; class Magnoliopsida; order Caryophyllales; family Polygonaceae; genus Fallopia; species Fallopia convolvulus. Next base: position 35,479,244 of record OZ024719.1, read on the forward strand.
CTTGAAGCCAAAGTGGATTGGAATTTCTCATTTATAGTTGAAGTGAAAGTGGAAACTTTGAATCAGAATAGTCGAATTAGGGTTTTGAAGCGAAAGTGGATCTATCCTAGTTGAAGTAGAAGAGATTAGATAGTAAATTTATTAATTGAACGAAAGTTAGTTGATTTACTTTCTCTAGTTAATGAAAGTTAGCGCCTTTATGTGATAAAAGCATGATCTTTATGTTTCATGAGTGTGAATTCATGATTTGAATGCTTGAAGATCATATCTATCTATCTTGTGCTTAATTCCTTTGCGAAAGTTGAGGCATATATCTTGCAATTAACTCAAAAGCGAAAGTGTAAGGTTGATTGTTTGATTAGTTCTAATAGGATTATTTGCGAAAGTTGATATTCCTAGGTTGAAGGATAGATAAAGTTGTTTAATTTGCGAACGTCAATTGAATAACTTGAATTGTTTGCGAAAGTCGACTCTTCTATGATCTAATTTACATGATAGTTGTGAGTTCCCGTTGGAAGCATGAATGATTATTGTTTTGGTGATACTTTTACCTTAGAATTCCTCTATCTCTTGCTAAATTCCTTAGATTTAATTGGTTTCTTGCGCTCTAAGTAACAAAACCTAGCACTGACTATCTCTTGTGGACGAACCTGACTCTACTATACACAGCGGGGTCTTGATATAAATTTATTTGTTCAAGAAACCCATCAACAAATTGGCGTCGTTGTCGGGGATTGAGCAATCACTACTACAAAATGACCCAAATACACCGGATCTAGCCCGGGGTAAAGGTTGTTGGGGTATTTGATCAGTATCCTAATACACCGGATCCAATCCGAGTTATATACTCTCCCTGAATTTATCCTCCAATCTACTTACCCGGTGTATTAGCAATATCTAATACCCCGGATAATCTTTATCCGGTGTATATATGAGTATTAATTATCCGGGTTATTTAGTAACAAAAATACACCGGTTGTTGAAGTCCGGGGTATAATGTATAGGGTATATGCACCGGATATGGATGTCCGGTGTACAATGGTTAGGGTATATACACCGGGTGTTGAAGTCCGGGGTATAATGTTTAGGGTATATACACCAGATGTTTAAACCCAGAGTTTAATTGTCTAGACATATACACCGGATTATTATTGTCCGTTTTAATCGCTTTTGAATTGTTAGGCTGACAAAACACAATATAATCCGGGTTAATGACCGAGTTAATTGCTCTAGGTGTATTAGCACAAAGAAACCATATTTTGTAAGCTCAATTCTAGCAATTAATTAATAGTATAAATCAAAACTAATTAATAGTAGAAATAATATTGATAAAAATAAATTAATATTATTAGATAATATCAAAACACAATTCATTAATAGTAGATATAATGTTATAGCAATTTGAAACAAAGAAAATATGTTCATCAATTTTCACTACTCAAAATTATATTCATCAAAAATTACAATACAACCCAAATATAAACTCCGACAATAATTATAAAAGTTTGTCATTGATGTCTTCTAGCAAACTATGTTTGTTTGTACCATGCCCTGCAAAAATTAAAATACAAGTAATAGTTAGCCGAAATGAAGAAAATTAAATGTTTTATCAACTCCTTAAGAGAAAGAAATACAAGATTTAAGACTGCAACTTGGATCATACAAAATGACAAAAATAAGCTAATTAGCACCCACCTAAATGAAGAGAGCAATCAAATGCTCCATCAATTCCTTTCTAGTGTCATCTATATCGTCATCTGAGAAAGTATCTGTATTACTAAACCGCTGCAATTATGAATAAAGTTACATATATAAATACAAACTTAATAAAACACAACAATATAAGTTATAAAGTTTTAAGGTAATACAATCTTTGGGATAATTATACTTCTTCTCTAGATTATCTCCCACTCTCGACCAAATTTGATTGATGTGGACATTACAATTTATAAAATAAAGATATATGAATATATAATAAGTCATGTTGCTTTCACATAAAATTAAAAGTAAACATAAATAGATAACTCAAGTTAACCTTTACGACTTGCCATAGAGGTTGTTTTTTAGGCTTTTTCTTTCCCAAACTTGTATATTTCAAAGTAAAACTCCTATACACAAAGTAAAAACACATTTGCTAAGATAAAACAATTTATTTAAGAATAATTAATTCAGAATACTTACAGATTAATTAACTCTTCAACATCTTCTTCTTGACGACTATGTAATGGATCAATCCAAAATACATTACCAAAGTAAGGATGTAACACTAGCAAAATCCAATAGTTCATGTACATAAGTTTGTGAGAGACCAACATAAGAATATTTGACCAACAAGAATTGCAATCAATCCTATTTAACTACTAGAATTGTAATCAACTTGTCATTATATTAAATATTTTTGTTTTACTATTATTAATTTTTTGCATTTCACGAAAAATAAATCACAATATATCAATCAAGAGTTCAAAGTATAAGAACTTATAAGAAGCATGTCAAAACAACACCTAAAGCATAAGTTCAAAAACTTGCTATTGTGAACAAAAATAAAATAGAATATAGAAGCAGGCTCCGTTCGACAATGGGTAGTTGATATAGTTGATTTGAGTTTATGAAGTTGATGGAGTTGATAGTAGTTGATATTTTGCAAAAAGTATAAGGTTAGGGGAGGTACATTATGTAGTTGATGTAGTTGATTTGGGGGTAGTTGAAATATTTTTGACATTGCCGAACGGAGTCGCAATCCTACCAAGCATTTCAAAACAGAGGTCTTTTATTTGTTGCATTCTCATGAGCTATTGTAGAAAGATAGTTCATTCAACAACCAAAGAAATTCTAAGAGCACGATGAATGAAGTACTAACATAATTTCAAAGAATTTGTTATGCTAAAAAATACAACAAGATTATAGCAACTAAATACACATGGACAATAGACAGAAACCTTAATGTTGGCACGAGATTCACATGAACAATACAACAAGATTCAATCACTAATTGCAGAAAACATACAACCCCAACAACAAGTTAGAAGATGACTTATCTACCAAAGATGATTGATTCAGAAAAGCATTCAGAAAAGTAGGCTTATCTACAAAAGATGATTGATTCCAAGCCACAAGGCAGCTACTAATGGCTCGGCTAATACAAGTATACCCATTAACCCCATATTAGTACCCTCTTCTACAAATAGCTTGTTTTTTAGCTGCTACTGCTACTAATACATATATGTTGCCGAACACCAAAAATATAAACCCTGCTCAAAACGATTAAGAATTCCTTGAGCTTTGTTCTAGATTAATTTGAAAGCAGAGCAAACGCTTTTAATGACAATGAATGGAATCATATCATATCTTTAGTAATGAGATTTATGAACAACTCACTGCATTTATTCAGTAGGAGAGGTTACTGCGGGTGGTGTGCTTGAGCCGTCAAAAACTGGTGGATCATCTTCAGTCCTTGAGTTTAACGCCCCATGATTCATCCTCTAAATTTCCTCCTTTGTGTAGATGAAAATTTTCTAAACCGTACAACAAAAATCCCTGGATATATGTAACATACATATAAATTTAACCCGAATACTACAAATTAAATAATTATAGAAAGGCAAAGAAGATCACATACTGCCATGGATCATCTCTAGCAAGCATCATGTCGCCCTCATCATCAGTAAAAACCAGCACCAAAACTGAATAATTCACAAACTTTTACGAACCCGGGCACCAACACTACAAAGAACCAAAAACAGAGGTCAGAAGCTTACCGAGGAAAGGACGAATCGGGCAACGATGGAGAAATCGATCGGCGATGAAGAGATCAGAATTTAATTTTCCGACGTGAGAGTGAGAGAGAAGGACAATCAATTGAATGTGAGATGCAGCTATCACATCCAAATTATTAGGATAAAAATTTGAGTTAGCGCTTTTTTTTCATAAAGCGCCTAATTAGTTTTTTCATAAAACCATTAATTTATTTTTGAAAAAGTTAAACAAAATCTCAGGATAAGGATGAAATCTGCTTAAACAAAATCTTTACCTTATACAAAATCTGCGTACACCAATTTTTTTACTTCAAACAAAATCTTCACATAAAATGTATTTAATGTCATTATCTATATTTAATGTAATTAATCATCCATTAAAGCAAAGCCAAATAATTTTTTAGCTTAAAAATCTTTACATAAAATATATTTAATGTTATTATATTCGATTAGTTTAGTTGGTCATCCATTAAATCTTCACATAAAATATATTTAATGTTATTATATATGATTGAATCTACCTACCTTAAAATCAGTTTGAATTAGTCATCCACTAGTTGTACCTAGGGGTGTCAATCGGGCGGGTCGGGTCGGGTTTGGGTTGGGTCAATTCAGTTTCGTGTAAGTTTGAATTCGGGTCAAATTCGGATATTTTGAAAATCGGGTCAAATTGGGTTGGATCGTTTTGGGTCGGGTGCTCAATTAATCGGGCAAAGTCGCGTTTCAGGTCAATTTCGACTGGGTCATTCGTTTTTCGGTCCAACTTGATTTCGAATAACTCCGTTTCGGGTTTAGTTAGATTTTGGATTTAGTCGGATTTCTGGTGAGTCGGGTTTCAGGTTTTTCAGTTTTTTAGGTGAATCGGATTTCGACTTTGGCCGAATTTCGGTTAATCTGATTCCAAGTAAGCCAGATTTTAATTCAGACTATATATGGAAATGATGATTTTTTGTAATTTAACTACTCTAGCATCTAAATATTTAATTTAACATCTAAATTAAAAACATTATTATAATAAATATTCACTTTTATTAATATTTTAAAACATAATGTAAGTTTTGGATGGTTTCGGGTCAAGTAACTTCGGATTTTCAGATGGTTTAAGGTCGGGTAATTTCGGATTTTCGGATGACTTCGGGTAGGGTAGCATCGGATATCGGGTTGCATTAGGCTAGTCCATTTGGGTATAATCAGTTTTGGGTTAATATCATGTTTGGGTTTTTTTCAGATTCGGGTCAAATCAGTTTGGACCAAACATGTCTCGAGTATAAATTCTTTTATTTTTTTCTCGGGTTGGGTCGGGTTCGGAGTCGGGCGAGTCAAGCGGGTTTCTCGGGTCGGGTCAAGTTTCAACGACCCTAGTTGTACCCGTCGTGCCTCCACGACTATGACTTGGTATTTTTCTAGATATATTATAAAAATATATATTAATAAAGAAAAATTTAATTTAAGTAAGTAAATAAAATTTAATGTAAATAATATAAAATTTAATAAAGAAAATATATTAAAAATATAATATAAAATTTATGTGAAGATTTAATAAAAAAATATATTAAATCTTCACATAAAATATATTTTTCTAGGCGGTAATAGGGGAAGGGGTCAAATTTATCCTAACGGAAGCAAGAGTAACTATATTGTTTATAATGCTACAACAGCGGGTATAGTAAAGAAAATAATACGAAAAGAAAAAGGAGGATACGAAATAACCATAAGAGATGCCTCAGATGGGCGTTACTAGTTATACCCATCGTGCCATGCACGACTATGCATTGTTCGGTATTTTATAAATATTAAATAAAAATTATTGTAAGTAATATATTGTTTGTACAATGTACAAATTTTTTATTTTTTGAAATCAAATAAACAAATTAAATATAAACTATTAAGTTAAATGTTGAGAATAAAAAAGGTTATTGAGGTAAAATAATATACATTTTTCTTTTACCTTGATGATATTTCATAGATATTTAATCTAGATTATTAAGTTCAAAATTGAATATAAACATAGATTATTAAGATAAAATAATCTACATTGCTCTTTTTCCTTGACAATATTTCATAAACATGTTTAACTCGTTATTGTGGTGTGTCGTGCATGACTAAACAAATTTATTACTTAATTTATTTAATAAATAGTATTTTAATTTAATATAAAAAATAAAATAATATTAGAAAAATCATTAAGGTGAGCCAATATAATATGAGGCACGCACAACCAAAGCTGTTAAGGTGAGTCCAATATAATCTCGATAGCTTAATGATAATTTATTTATGAAAAATTATAAATAAAAATTATTTTAATTAGAATCATTAAGTTTTATATAATGTTCTACAAAAATAATTAAAAAGCCAAAAATAATGTAATTTTTTTATCATTTTTTAATTAAATTCAATTCTTTTAAAATCTTTTCAATAAAAAGTTCAAAAGATAATTAATAAGAAAAGAAGAAAATATGAATGAATATAGAATATTTTTAAGGATAAAAAATCTTTTATATTAACATAAATAATCCAAAAAGGAAATTAAGGAAAATATAATATAACTTCTTTTATCAAAATTTAATTTTAGGGAATTAAGGAAATTAAGGAAAATAAGCCAAAAATAATGTAATTTTTTATAACTTTTTATCCTAAATAAAATATTAATGATAAATTATTTTCAAAAATATTTATTATCCCAAAAAATAATCATGTAAATGCTTAAAAATAGATTTTGAATAAATATTTAAAATTTAATAAACCATAAAAGTTGTTTATTTGAAACAATAATATTTTATTAGTATTACGAATTAAATTTATACCCAAAACATAATGATTTATTTAAATATGAAAATAGATGAGTAATAAGATTTTTTTTTTGAGAGGAAGATGAGTAATAAGATAAAAACTTATCAATTTATTATATTCATGGAACCGTTCAAAATAAACTTAATTATAGTGATATAAGATTGTACATAAATTACATTATCTTTATTTTAAACTTAATTATCTAAACCTAGCATATGTATTATATCTAAAAATAAATTAAATATCCTAATATTTGTATAATACATAGCATAAAAATAATTAATCTATAATCTACTATATATATAAAAGCAATAAGGATTGGAATCTCCACGTTGCGCCACCTCATCATTTTCCACATGTCATTTCGAAAATATGCCACGTAGGATTTATCACATGTCTTCACCATATTAATTCATATATTTTATTTTTAAATTACAATTTTTGAAAAATCTAAGAGATAATTTTCCTTTTTATCTTATGATACACTTGAAAAAAATATAATACTAAAATGGAGAAAATATTATCAAACAAAAATAAAGAATATTCAATATAATATCTTAGGAAAAAATAATAAAAAATATTTAAACATGTCTTTTCAATTGATCCTAACAACCATATTAGATAATCTACCTATAATTTTGAATATTATATTTTTAATTAATTATTTTATGATCTATTGGAAACAAAAATTTATATTCGAATTAACCAAAAAGTTTATACACAGAATAATTATGATTATCCTAATATTTCACAGAATGTTTTGAATAAATATTTTATGGTACAATATTTCACATAATATTCGTATATGAGAATATTATGATTACGATATATATGAATATGATCCATAACGCCATACAATCTTTACCCTAATAAGCACAAAAAAAATTATATTCGAATTAACCAAAACGTTTATACACAGAAAAATTATGATTACCCTAATATTTCACAGATACTATCAAATAAATTGGTAGTTTTGGAAACAAAATCTTATAATATAAAGAAAATATTTTATAAAAATCATGCTTTTAAAATAAATTGGTAGTTTTGAAGTAATGGTTGAATTTTTTTCCTTATAAGCCAATAAAATATATATGCTCAATCTCAACTCTTCCACATTTTTAAAATATATCTTTTTTGCTTTATTTTCTTTATATTTTATCTCCTTCTTATAAATTAAACCTATTTATCAAATATTGTCAAGGAAAATGAGCAATGTAGATTATTTTATGTTTATAATCTATGTTTATTCTCAATTTTAAACTTAATAATCTATATTTATTTGATTTGATTTGATTTAAAAAAAATAATATTTATACATATTATGGTCAATAAATTACTTATATTAAATTTTAAATTATATTTTTATTTATAAATATCTTTTTTATAGTATATCTAAAAAATATCGAGTCATAGTCGTGCAGGGCACGACGGGGACAACTAGTATATATAAAAGCAATAAGGTTTAGAGCCACCATATCGCGCCACAACATCTTTTGCCACATGTCACTCCTAAAATGCGCCACATCAGATTTTGACACGTGTCATCTCCTTATTAATTCATAGAAATTATACAAATAAATTAGTAGTTTTAGAAACAAATCTTATAATATCATTCAATATCTTAGAAAGAATCTAATTGTAATTTTGGAAGTTTCTAGCATATCTACTATATATATTAATTATTCTTTCCACTTCATATTCCACATGTCAAATTTTTTCCACTTAATTAAAATTTATTTTTATTTCCCAAATTTAGATAATATCTTAATTTTTGGGAGGAGATTAACTAAAAAATTTAACTAATTGTTGGATTTTTTGCTTATAAGCCAATGTAATATATATGCTTAATCTCATCTCTTCCATATTTTCAAAATATATCTTTTTTTGCTTTATTTTCTTCATATTTTATCTCCTTCTTTTAAATTAAACCTATTTATCAAATATTGTCAAGGAAAATGAGCAATGTAGATTATTTTGTGTTAGTAATGTTTATTCTCAATTTTAAACTTAATAATTTATATTTATTTTATTTTATTTTATTTAAAAAATAATAATTTTTATACATATTACGGGCAATAAATTACTTACATTAAAGTTTATATTATGCTTTTATTTATAAATATCTTTTTTATATTTATAAATAAAAAAGTCAAATTGAGGGGAACTCACAACTATCAAGTGAATAGTGCGTAGTTGATATTTGGGGTTTGGGACTAGCCCTTACCCTTTTGTTTTTATTTAATTTTGTTTTCTTTGTTTTTGTTCGCAGTATATGCCATCTCGTTCTTACCGGAGAACTCTTGAGATTGACTACTACAGCGAACCTGAGAGGTCCTTCCATAGACGTTTGAGAGAACGACGAGCAATGGGCGACGCTGAGACCCTTGCTCAACAAATGGAGGAACTCCGCACTCAGATGCAGCGTTTGCAAGCGGACCGAGACACTCAGGCCGCCAATGCGCAGCGATTCCAGGAGCAACTGAACGCTATCACAACGAATGCCAAGCAATACATGCACCTAGAACTGAGGGTGCCTGAATCGGCGATAGTGCTCCCGGAGATTGACCGCATTTTTGAGATTAAATCTCATTTCATATCCTTATTCAAGCGTTCTCAATTTGAGGGAAAACCCACTGAATGCCCCATGGAGCATATAAAGAATTTTACTGATTTATGTGACACTATTGTTGTTGACGGTGTCGCACTTGAATATGTTCTCTTGAAGGCTTTTAAGTGGTCTCTTGCAGGAAAAGCTTTGAGTTGGTTGGAGAGCTTGCCACCAAGATCTATCACAACGTGGAAGGCTTTACATGATTTATTCATGACTAAGTTCTTTCCACCGGCAAAGACAACGGAGCTTAGGAAGCGCATCACCTCCTACCATCAACTTCCAAATGAGACGCTTGTGGAAACTTGGGAGCGGTTTAAGGAACTTCTTCGGCAAAGTCCTACTCATGGACAACCACCCTATGTGCTTCAAGAGATTTTCTTTCAGGGGATTAATGCCGCTACAAAGGACATAATCAACCTCCACACCGATTGTGGGTTCATTGAGATGGATCGCGATCAAGCTTGGGCTTTGTTGGACAAGCTAACCAACTATGATGCCATGTACGGAACCCAACAAGCTAAGCCAACGGAGAGGAAGCTGTATGAGCTCCCAATCCGAGGTGGTTGATCGGGATGTGAAATTCCAATTCATGCAAGATGAGATTAATCGATTGAAAAAGCAAGTAAGTTACATTAAATCTTCTCAATCTTGTCAAGAATGCGGGTCTTCTGCCCATACTACTTCCAATTGCACTAACTTGCAGCAAGTGTGAGCCGCCGAGGCTTATGAGGAGGCAAACTACATGAGAGGTGCCTATAGGAACCAAAACAATTATGCAGGGAGGAGCAATGCTCAACCATCTTGGGCCATTCCAATTATGACCAATACAAGCAACCTCCTCAGCAAGAGCAACCTCCCCCTCCCTACCGTCCTTCGGGCTATCAAGAGCCACCATCATGGGTGCAAGGGTTGCAAGAAGGAATTCAATGGAGTCCGAGCCGAGATCAACGGAGTCCAGAACGGGATCAATGGAGTACGAGCCGAGATGAAAGGTGTTCATGCAAAGTTGGGAGAATTTGACTCATGGAGAAAGAATGCCGATTCCCAACTTAGCCAGCTAGCGACTCAAATATCGAGACCTCATGGACAACTCCCGGGACGCCCTAAGGAGAATCCTAGAGGTCGAGCAAGTGATGGAGAAATCCGAGCCATGCACTTAAGGGGAGGCAAAGCTTTGCCCGAGCCAACCAAGCAAAAAGAGAAGGAACAAGCCTCATGACCGACCCCCTTAGGGTTGTTCTTGAGGAAGCTATTAACGAGGAAGAAGAGGCGATCGACCCTCCAAGGGTCGAGCTCGACCACCCTTCTCCAGGTAAGTCTTCTAAGCCTTCTCTTTCCATTCCATCTCCATCTAAGGTACTTCCTTTCCCTTCTAAGAAACCCAAGGACTCGACGGAAGGTAAGTTTAAGTGCTTTGTTAAGTTGCTTCAAGGCTTGAATCTTTCTATTCCTTTCGCCAAGTCTTTGAATGAAATGCATGCTTATACTAAATTCTTGAAGGAGATTTTATCTAGGAAGCGATCAATCTCACAGCTGCATAATGAGGTCCGATCCATAAAGCTTCCTGAAAAGCTAGGCGATCCCGGTAAGTTTGCTATTACATTTGGTATTGGAGCTTACCGTTTCAAAGCTTTGTGTGACCTAGGTGCTAGTGCAAGCTTGCTTCCACTTTCAATTTGGTCCAAGACCATCATGGGACCACTGGAGCCTATTGATATGAATCTCTACATGGCTGATGGATCTCGTGTAAAAGCAACTGGAGTCGTGAACGATATCCCTATCCAAGTTGGAAAATTCTTTGTCCCAAACGACTTCATTGTGCTAGATATGCCAGAAGACCCTGTGGTGCCAATCATTCTTGAAAGACCATTCTTAGCCACCGCAGGAGCAAGAGTTGATGTAAAGAAGGGACTCCTCACATATTGACATTGGGGAGGAGAGGGTTGAGTTTCGCTTCAATCCCATTGTAAACGAAGTTGCTAGTTGCCATATTGACGAGCCTACCGACCCTCCATGGGTCGATAACGCCCCTTATTTGAAGGAAAACAAGGTGGGAGATGGATCAAAGCACAACATCGAGCCACTTCCAAATCCAACAGGGTCGTTAACGACCCCCTACACCTCGGTAACAAGCCACTTCCCGAATGACCCTAGTGAGATTTCTTGTTCTTATCCAATCAATTCTAGTCATGATCCTTTCTCTTATCATCGTTCTATATTGGATCCTACTGTTAGTCATATGAAGGAGTCAAAACCTCTTTGGTTTTCATATTTTACTAACCTTGTTGTAGGATTATCAAGCATACTTGTAGATGATAGAGGACCGAATGTCCTAGAGAGAAGCTTTGAAGCTTTTCCATATAAGTATGGGGTTTCCCAAGATCCCAACACAGATGGATGGAGGCCGCCTTGATCAGCCAAGGTAAGTCGTCAAGCTAATGACGTTAAACAAGCGCTTTCGGGAGGCAACCCAGTTTTTAGATTAGTTTTATTATTTTTTTTTATTATTAGATTAGATTTTTATAACCTTCCTTAGACTAGGATAGAATATATATTTTCGGGAAGGAATTTTGTGGGGGTTTTTTGCAGGGTCCTAAGCTTCAAATATGGGCTCAAAATGACGAGAAAAGATGACTTTACATGCGGTGCAACTTTGGGTATATTTTGAATGCTTGCAGGGGGGTCGAGATCGACCATATACGGGTCGTGCATGACCCTATCTGGAGATTCCGAAAATATCCCTTCTCCATTGAGGTTCACCATGATGAGTTCCAACTCCTTCCAAGCTTCCAAGAGTTCTTTGTGAGTTTTCTTCTTCTTTTCTCTTTACTTTTTCATATCATTTTCATGCATGAGGACATTGCATGATTTAAGTATGGGGTAGGGGAAGAAGAAATCTCACATGTTGTATATAGTTGAGTCTTTTTGTGCTGGCTTTGTTTGCTTATTTGGTAGTTGTTTTGTTAAGAAAAAGCTTTAAAAAATTAAAAAAATTGAAAAATGTCGAAAAAATCCAAAAATATTTCCTTCTTTGTTTTAGAATAGAAGAATGCTCCATCTTAGATGTCCTATGATGAGAATTAATTTTCATGCTTATCATATAATTCCTTTGGCATATTTGGATACTATAGCCTAAGTCTTGAGAAATAAATGGACTTGTGATGAAATTGAGCATATGTGTCTTAAGTAGAAGTAGTTGCAATCCAACAAAATTTTTACCTAGTGAGGAATTTTGGCCTTAAAGGGAGAACATCAAAAATCCCTCCTCTTTTTCTTGTGTGAATTGCTCTCTTTATGTATATATATATATATATATATATATATATATATATATATATCTTGTCATTGATATGGTTATCTATTTCTTGAAGCCGTTATGAGATCGTTCATGCATGTTAGTTATGATTAAGAACTTATTTTTCATAAGCCACTTTTTATCCTCTCTTTTACCTACCTTTACATTATCCTCTGTTTGAAGCCAAGTTGAGCCTTAAGCCTTTATTTTTAGCTCCACAAAATTATTCCCTAGCCAAGATAAGCTTGACCCTATCCGGGGATTAGGACTTAGTATTGGTTGTGATGATTTTGTTGAGTGAGATTGTTTGGTTCAAGTGTGGGGTAATTATGGGTTGAGAAAAGTTAAAAAAATCTAGCAGTTTGTTATGTAAAAGGAGTTTGGTTCCCTGAATGCACTTGCAAAGAAAGAAAGAAAAAAAATCGGTACTTGTTGAGAGGGTTTCTTGACAACAAATAAATTCATAAGTCAAGACCCCGCTGAGTACAGTGGAGTCAGGATCGTTCCACAGGAAGCAAGGTTGTTTGTCTATCAATCTAACAAAAATCAAACAAAAACAAATAAAACACTCACGCGCTGCCTCGTTAACGACGTTGTCAGGATCGTTAACGAGCCACCGAACACAAAATACTAAACTAACGACCTAATAAAATTCTAATTAAAATTCGGTACCGAGGCAAGTACTCAGCAACGAAGATTTACCAGAAATAATTCAAATAAAGCAAAAATCTAGGACAAGGGACACCACAACATAGCCAAGCATAAGAATTCGTAAGAAGATAAGATCATGCCTTTAAACAGATAGAGTCATCAACTTTCGTTGACTTAGCAAGTAAATTAATCTACTTTCGCATCCTAATTCACTTAATTGCTTGTTTTGGATCTAAAGCTTGAAACTTTCGTTTTCAAACAATATCAACCTTCAAGTTAGCAACTTCCTCTTTCAATTCAGTTAAAAACTCAAATTACCTCCACTTTCGTTTTGGTATAAGCACAACAAACAATTCTCAATAAAAGATAAAAGGCATTCAACACACAATCTTACTCATCAAACATGCTCAACTATGTCGGGCTTAACCCCGATCCTAGAAAAATAAACTACTCACTAATCATAACTAAGAAACTAAAAACTTCAATAAAAAGAAACATTGAAATCAAAACTCAGACTCAAATTAATAAGAAAAATATATCGTCTTACAGAGATTCAGAAGAAACCATAAAACATAAAAATACCGAACCACAATCACGACCAACGACCACCCGACGACTGTCGTCTACCGAACCTCGGCAGTCCTCTTCCGATCCGACTTCTCTCTCTCCTTCGGTCTTGCTCAAAATCTCCTCCAAAAATTAAGCTCTCTAAAAACTTCTCTAAAATCAAGCCCCCCCCCTTTCTATGCTAGATAGAAGGGTATTTATACTAAAAAGCTAAAAACTAAAAAGGCTAAAAGATATAAACTTTCCTAAATAGATAGAAACAATCCCTAAAAGATAGAAATAAAATCTAAAACGATATTAAGACCTAAAATACATATTCTAACAACCCCAAAAGATTCTAAAAAGATACTCAACCGATATGGAAATAAATTCTCGCTCAGGATCGGTGAATTATAAAATAAACACTCGAAATCTTTCTTTTCGCGGCCTCGTTAACGAGCCCTCATAGCCTTGTTAACGAGCCTGGGCTTTGTTTTCTTCAACACTTCCTCTTGAACTTTCGAGCTCCGACTTCTTCAATCTTGCACTCCTCCGTCTTTCGCTGCAATGCTCCAAATTCAACTCCATTCAGCTCCTTTCCTTGCTAAAACCTGTAAAATTCACAAAATAGCGTAGATTCCACTCTTTTCACAGAAATATGCAAAACTATCTAAAATACTCAAAACTAAACCTAAACTAAACAAAACTAAACCTAATAAGCAAAGAAAACCTATCAAAAAGTATACTAAAAATGCGAATATCAGTACCGATCTCCCATAAAAAAATGAAGATCATAAGGGAGTTAAAAAAAAAAGAAAGAGCAAAGCAAAGTGTTGAAAGTGAAAATGTGCATGAGCCAAATTTCCTTAGTATTTGTAAGCAAGATAAGTTGGGATTAAAAAGGGTTGAAGAAATAAGTGAGTTTGAGCATAATGTTTGAGTGAGTTTGGTATACGTTCTTTTATGAGAGTTTTGGCAATGTGTGAGTTTTTAGGAGTCTTTGATTCTCGGATATTATTAGGACCACATGGCCAAATATTTTCCACGCCTATTTGTCTTTACCAAGCCCCATTACAACCCGGCTGAATGGAAACTTCTATGAAGTTTTTCATTGAGCCTAAGTTCTCTTGATGATTTTTATGTGTTTTGACATCTCTGGTGGAGAGTTTGGTGATATAAGTAACAATGACTATGTTGACTTTTTCATATTGGATTGAGTTGAGAGTTCTTATTATAAGCCTAAACACTTGAGAGTTGAGAGAAACACAATGTCCCTTGTGAGGTTGGATTCTTGGTTGCTTTTGCTTGAGGTTGCATATATGTGTGATGACATTAGATTCACCTATCTATATATTTCTACTTGTGCTTTGATGTTGCTTTTTGATAAAGGCATTGACTTGATATATGTGTTGTTGGTTTTGGTTGATGTCTTGTTGATTGCTTGAGGACAAGCAAGTCTAAGTATGGGGTATTTTGATATCCGCTTTTTAGGTAGGTTTTTAGTGTCTAGATACATTAGATTTAGTTGGTTTTGGTGCTAGAGTCTTATGTTTTATAGTCTTTTTGCTTTAGTTTTCGTATTTCCTTGAGATTCGGAAGCTACGCACCTTTTGTGTCATTTTGTAGGAGTTTTGGAGTTTGAAAGAAGAGTTTGGAGCATAGCAAGAGAAGATGGAGATTAATCGCTCAAGTAAAGTCATTAAAGATCAAGTTTGATCTTGTAAGAGATAGAGAAACTTGTTACAAGAACATAGGAAAAAGAATCGAGTCAAACAGAGTTATAACGAATTCTCTACGCAAGTTTTACTCAAGTCTGTTCAAAGTGCCAAAGAGGGTCGGGCTCGACCCAAACAAGATTCGAGCTCTCAGGCACGACCCTTATAGGGTTGTGCTAGACCCATGGAGGGTCGTGCACGACCCATTTTAGGTCGTGCATGGCGCCGACTCTCTCCATATTCCGAGATCTTTAGGAGATATTCTATCTTTTTATTTTAGGAAGGTTGTTTTATCTTGTTTCCTAGTTAAATCAGGACTCCTTTTCTTCTATTAAAGGAGGTTAAACCCTTTATTTTGGAGAGCGAACCAACACTGGTCTAGGGCCCGAGGGGCACCTTAGAGGAGAGGATAGAGAGTAGAGATTGGTGTTGCTTGGAGAAGAAGTTTGTTTTGAATTCAAAGTTGTAAGCTTTTCCTTTTTAATTCAGTTTGGTTTTCAATTATTATGGTTAGTGAGTAGTTTTCCTCTCTAAGGTGGGGGTTAAACCCAACAATGGTGGTTCATGCTTTCTCTTGATCATGATTTGATTCTTTTTATTGTATGAATCTATTCTCTTGCTCTTAATCCTTGAAGCCAAAGTGGATTGGAATTTCTCATTTATAGTTGAAGCGAAAGTGGAAACTTTGAATCAGATTAGTCAAATTAGGGTTTTGAAGTGAAAGTGGATCTATTCTAGTTGAAGTAGAAGAGATTAGATAGTAAGTTTATTAATTGAACGAAAGTTAGTTGATTTACTTGCTCTAGTTAACGAAAGTTAGCTCCTTTATGTGATAAAAGCATGATCTTTATGTTTCATGAGTGTGAATTCATGATTTGAATGCTTGAAGATCATATCTGTCTATCTTGTGCTTAATTCCTTTGCGAAAGTTGAGGCATATATCTTGCAATTAACTCAAAAGCGAAAGTGTAAGGTTGATTGTTTGATTAGTTCTAATAGGATTATTTGCGAAAGTTGATATTCCTAGGTTGAAGGATAGATAGAAAGTTGTTTAATTTGCGAAAGTGGATTGAATAACTTGAATTGTTTGCGAAAGTCGACTCTTCTATGATCTAAATTGCATGATAGTTGTGAGTTCCCGTTGGAAGCATGCATGATTATTGTTGTGGTGATACCTTTACCTTAGAATTCCTCTATCTCTTGCTAAATTCTTTAGATTTAATTGGTTTCTTGCGCTCTAAGTAACAAAGCCTAGCACTGACTATCTCCTGTGGACGAACCTGACTCTACTATACACAGCGGGGTCTTGATATAAATTTATTTGTTCAAGAAACCATTAGTCATCGTTGTGGAGTTGGAACTAGGTTCATGCCTTCCTCCCCGTCTTGCTTGGGCCTCGGAGGTGCATCTTTCCTAGGAGGAGGAGTGGGTTGGCCACGCCTAAAATCAGGCTTCTTGGGATTGCTCGGAGTAACACTCGACGAAGAGTTGTTCCTTGGTTTGGAATGGACCCTCTCAGCGTAGTCTAGTGGGACAAAGCGTCCTTCAAGTACACACTTAAGCTCACGCCAAGTTCGAATCGGTTGGAGCCCATCACGTCGCCGAGCCTCCTTGTATTGTATCCACCAATGGTATGCAAAGTCGGTGAAGTGGACGGTGGCGACGACTATTCTTCTCTCATCCTCATAGCCATAGTGATCAAAAACGGTCTCGACCTTGGCTGTCCAATCAAGGCATGCGTTGGCACCAGTGGTTCCAGAAAAAGTTTGGATTCAGAGCTTGATTCCTTGGTGGTGCTCCTCCCTTTTGGCGCTCATCAAAATGAGCGGGCTGAGGTCGCCACGCAGCTTGGAAAAGTTCATCATGTCTAGACAACTTTTGCTCGATGTCATCAAACCTACTACAAAATGAGCGAAGATCTTGTTGCACTGATTGTAGCATAGCAGCCACGGATGAATCCGAGTTAGCATCCCGAGGTGAGCCATCATTCCCTGCATCTGACATCTTAAACAAACTTCACCAAACAAGTTAAATCCGACAAGCAAGTGGTACATCCAGCCACACATAACCAATTCTCAACTTAGACTCGAAAAGTGCCAAACTTGCAAGTGTTAGGACTTTGGTGGAAAACGGACAAGGAATGGCTCAAAAGAAAGGCACAAGCAATGGCAATGCAATACAAGCAACAAGTTTATCAACCATTCGAATTTAGGAAGCTACTAGGTACCAAGTTACAAACAAAAAGATAAACAAAAGAACTTAACAAATTTAGGGCCTAACTCGGAAACTCTTTCTCACGGGGTCCGACTTATTCTGTGCCCGGCCTCTTATTAGCTTTCGCCGCCGGCAAGGTTTTTCTATCGCCGTTTCTTTTTCTTTTTGGCCCAATTTTTTACTTTTAAGGCACACTTTTCAGCCTATTACAATCAAGCATACAAAGCTTCAACAACACAAAACTTGACTTACACCTCTACTCGGTGTTACTCTTCTTTTTTTTATACGGCTTGGTACTTTTCCCGTATCCCAACCCGAGTGAGTACACAATATTGTAAGCTTGATTTTATTCTTATGCAAAGCCATACATGCTCTAAATTTTCATGGAAAGCAAGGCGAAAAAAAATCAGCCAAAAGATGACAATTAAAGATGAATAAGTTGAATGGTCGAAGGGAGACACTTGGTATATTTTCGTCTTTAATTCATTCAAGCAAGGAGTGAAAGCTTCTTCAAACTTTGGACAACCACACAAACCAGTTTTGTTCGTCCCCCACTGGTAGATCTATGCACACAAAGTTCGAAGACACAAAACAACACAAGCAAACAGGGTCGGTAACGAGTTTTAGGGGCCGGTATTGCAAGGGGTTTTGTGGAACGTTTTCATGAAGGGAAACACTTGCAAAATTCAAGGAATTTTCAGATCTAAGAAGAGAGAAAGTAGGTGTACCTTGCATGGCTCTGATATCACATGATAAGGATCGAATCAATGGAGTCGGTGTAAGGTCACTTTGGACGCTCTCTTCTTACCGAGGGAACGGATGGTGTGCCTCGGGAATGGATATGGTGGACGTGTAAAGGCTTGTAAAACCAGTAATGGAGGATGGGATTTTGATAGTTAGGGATATGAATGAGTTTAGGGTGTGGATATGACTCACCACACTTGAAACGCAAGCTATGAGATTCAAGGACAATGATGTAACGCACCTTGCTCTTGGATCTCAAGTATGATCCGTTATTACTCACGAATTAAGGTTTGGAAAACAAAAACATGTAACTTTATTCAAGGCAAAAACGCCCCAAAACCATAGCCTAAACATGGAAAAAACAAACAAGAGTTTTCATGATCAAATTCAAGTCTATCTTACTAAGGGAAAAACGTCCCTTTCAAAAGAAAAGAGCTCCCAACAAAAGGCTCTTCAATAACTAGCCATAAACACATAACTGATGGTAAAAGACCCTTGGAAAACCGGCATTAAATTCATCTTGATCTTGGCACACAAGGACAACCATCACAGCGCAACGCTAGGTGCCCGGCATGGCCACGGCGCGCCCGGTGACTAGCAACGTGCACTCCATGTCGTCTTCATATTTGATCGACGCTCCATGGACCAAGAGACCATCTTGAAGCTCTTCTTGCAATACACGAACTCGAGCCCTTGTGATCCGCCCTAAGTAAGGCCAAGTGTCGATGGCGCGACCGGAGCGCCCAGGTAGCTCGGAACCGAGATTGGACAGCTCGGTACCATGGGCAAAAGAGTCGCCAGGCAGCTCGGTACCGAGGTTGGATGGCTCGGTGCCATGTCCATCTGGTTCATGAAGAAGCTCGGTACCGTGGGCAACTTGGCCATGATGTAGCACGTGAGGCATAATCACATCATAAGATCTTAGTATATCCTTGATAATCTGAATCTCCATATAGTCTAATAATATGTCTACGGGTGACCTTAAATATAAACCCATTTTCATTGCCTTGTGCTTATGCTACCAACATCTAGAAATACATTATTCCTCACAATACAGTATATTCATTTTCGGTACCTTAACAACCTTATTACCGCTCAGAAAACTTCCACTACCTTGTACACTAGCCAAATCCCTTTGATTGGCCAGAAACAAACAATCCCAGTACATATATCCACAACAACCCAAACACCATCTTAAAATTTGCTAGTCTTTAGCTCAATGTCAATAATTCATGGAGATATTCCCCCTTTCATTCTGGAATGCAAATTAATCGCAATTGTCTACCTGGCCTCTAGGCTTGACCTTCACCTACTAACAACATAATACTTAGCCACGAATCTAATTACATTCTGGCTTGATGTCGTTCTACCAATAATGTAGTATCAAATCCATGTAAATTATACTTGCTCTAGGTTTCATTGAGGATAGTGTGACATGTGTGCTTTTTGAAAAATCTTGTGTCTTAATTCCTCATCTCAAGGCACACAAATTTTACTATTAAATCTCAAAGTACCATCAACCCATTTTGAAAAATCAGATATATCTCCACGAATCAACCTCTATCTAAAATCTTGCATCATTATGCATATCTCCTACTTCTTCCTTGTTTTCTCTGGTAAGGCTGACTGACACTACCATAAAACTCAGTCTGCTTTAATATCATTAAATCTGCACCTTAATCCCATACGTCATCAGTTCTTTCCCATAACTCTGATTGTATAATCACATAAACTAAAATACATTCATGAAATGTCTTCCTAACAAAAACATAAACGATTACATTCTCTTTTCTAGGATGATAAAGGATCTCCAAATTATAATCTTTTCCAACTCAAGCCATCTTTGTTGTCTCATGCTCAGTTCCTACTGTGCAAAGATATACTTATAACTTTCATAATCTATCATCACCTTGCTTGTATTTCCTTATTAACAATGGCACCAATCTGCTAAGCATGCACCGCTACTACTAATTCCAGATCATGTTTTAATTAATTCAACTCATTCGGTTTCGATTGTTTAGAAGCATACGCACTAACTTTATCCCTTTTCATCAGCACACAATCGAGCTCTACCCTTAAGGCATCACTATAAATTATAAATTCTTTATTCCCCTTTTTCACCACTTAACTTCAATCATCAAGGGGTCCACTTTAACTCCCTCTACGGACATGGCATGCCCGTAAAGTAACTTTTGATTACCAGAAATCCTACTTGGATTACTTGGCGAACAATCCTTGTTGTCTCAATACTCCTTATACTAGTATGATATGCTCTACATACTCCTTTTTATTCTAAGAGTAATCAGAATGTCATCAATAAAAACCGCCATGAATCTAACCAAGTATTCAATGAACACCCAGTTCATCACTCCATAAACACTTTAATGGAATTATTCAATCTAAACGGCATCACTACACCTTTATAATGCTCATATCTTCCTCAAAAAGCCATCATAGGAATGTCTTTTTCTTCAACTAATGATAACTTGATCTCAAATCCACTTTTGAAAACACCATGGCCCCTTGCAATTAGTCTAACAAGTTATCATTATAGGATAATGAGTTCTTGTTCATATTAATCACTTAATTGAACTCTCACTAATCAACACCCCATCATAGAAAATATCCTTCCTTGGGTCTATATCATTCAGAACTTTCGATATTGGTCTCATCCCCAACTCCACTTCACTACTATAATCTAACCCACTCTAAGGTGGTAATCCTGAAAGCTAATCCCGAAATAACATTCGCAACTTACAAACATCAAGTATATTTTAGATGTGTAGTCTTTCCTTCTCCTCTTTAAAGGCAGATCACTAGTACCCCCATATAGCCATCACCGCACAACCTGGCAGTCTTTGCTACACTCATTCTTAACCTAACTCCTTTAACCCTACTTCTCTGACATACAGTTAACTACCTTCGATCTTGGTTGCCTCTGCAATTCCCCATACTAACCTAGATGCCCCGTAACAACATTCTGATTAGGCATAACTCTTGTTCCCCTCAAATCTAGAAGAAATCTCACCCATATGGCTCGAATAACAACAACAATATCTAATGGTACTTTAAACTATGGCACATGTACTAGTCCACAAACTCTTCCTACAATAGAAGCATCTTTATTCTAGAGTTTTCCATCTCCCACTCCCCACATTAGAACACACAATCTCGTTCCTTTATTGACATATCTGTAAAGTTGTCTCAACTTGTTGGTTAACCACTTTGACAATGATATTTCCAATGCTAGTTCATGCCCTATACCATACTGAGTCCTTCCTCTTCTACCTTTCCTTAAACGACTTTGCAGCATATGACATCAAAGTTGACACTCACATTATCACAATCATGTTGTCCATGTATGCAATCACTGCATAGCTCAGCCTTTTCAAGTCTTTGACCTAATCTTATCTCATAATCTTCCTATAATAAATTCCAAAGAAGTTTAACTACTTCACTTCCTATTCTCCACTCTGCATTCTCAGTTCATTTCCTAAAACAATGCTCAACTTTTCTCAAACCGAACATCATTCATCTTCAATCGTCATTCTTAACTCAAATATGACCACCATCAATCTTGAATCTTAAGTGCTTAAGCAGAATTCACTTTAGAATTACCTTACCCCTCCTGTTTTAACCACTTCTTGTACCTTTTACACTAGGTTCAATCACTTGATCACCTATTAGACCAATACCAAATATTCATGAGAAAACATACCACCAACATATTACTCTTTTGGAAAAGAACATTGTGTGGTTCTCCAATAACATGAGTCCCTCTTTTAAACTCAACTTGGACCCTACCATGATTTCTCTTTTACCATATTTGTCTGCTTCAACTCTAGTCTGTACAACTATCTCCAAATGAAACTCTTACATTTAGAATATACTTAAAACTAAATTAGAAACTTAACTTACTATTCTACATGAGATCCTCAGCTGATGACGGTGAAATCGCGGCGTGTCATTTACCCACGTAGATGCAATATGACTACCCATTAGAAAATTTTAAAATTACTAGCCGATATATATTTTAAGTTGGACCTCAATTAGGTTCTTTTTGGTTAGTTCCATGTGCCCTTGTTGTCAACCTAGGCTCTAATACCAATTTGTAATACCCCATCTTTACACTGGGGCGCTACTCAGTAGTAGACCAAACATGCGTCCACATGAGCTAACCTAACAACAAGTTCACTAGCTAGGATCTTACAACTTGGGCATGACGAAAAAATACAAAGAAAACATCCAACCTGTATTTATAAAACCAATATATGGAAAACATGCATGATTTCCCAATCGACATAAACTACAACACAACTTGTGAACCCTTATTGACATCATACTACTCTTTCCTTAATCAAATATTACACAATAATATACAAAATAAGTAACCACCGTTACACCCAACTGAACTCGATCCTAATGACACAGCCTTCAACGACTTGTACCATCATTTTGCCGAGGTTCCATCATGGGTCTCTTGTGACCTTGTCCTTACCTGAAACTAAATAAAACAAGTCCCCGAAGGGTCAGCTACCAATTCCAATATGCACTCAATTGTAAACTCCATATGTAGCAGCAAAATCAGTTTAATAATATATAACAAAGATAGTAATAATATAGCATTTAATATACAATATTCATGAAGACAAATAACACACTAAACAACTTATATTCATAAAGCACGTAATAATAATAATTATAATCACACAACACGTGATAATAATAGCACATGATTTCACTTTAGTATAACCTCAATCGCTTTCCACCTCAATGATAGTTCAAACACGTACAACTTATCAATTCTCATCTAAAAAGAATGGCATCTTCCAGCCTTACACGGGGTAGTGGACGGTGGCCTCCACCGTTTATCCGAACCACTCACACCCTCATCATTCACCTTCTTACCCATGGTTAAGCCTCCTCAGGAGCACTCGCCAAAACACATCATATTTACACATCCAGCACACATCACAACTGATAACTAAGTCTAGGCGACTTACCTCGAAGATGATTTCCCAAACCAAAGAAACACTAACTATCGCGCAACGGAACCCTGTCTAAGAGAGATAGCCTGTTTCTGCCCCTTGTCCCTTGTCTCTAGTGAGAACCCCTATTATAGTGCAAGCATGTGGTTAATTGACATTCGTCAGATTGGAATAAATGGATGGTGAGGATTTAATTAAAAAAAAAGGGTGCAAAAATCTTTGATGGGGGTGATTCACTGAATCCGTTCAATAAAGATTAAAATCTATTAGTATTTTTTCATTTTGGGTAAAATCCCTTGATTCTAGGTAATAGGGTTATTCTTTCCTCAAAAAGTGTCTTGTCTCTCCTAATACAATTTATTTTTCACAATATTAAAGATTGTTTTTCAAAAGCATTGTATTTTTTATTCAATAGTATATATTATTTATGTCAATACATTCTAATAATACTAGTGAAAACCATTGAATAAGTTTAGTTCTTAGACCTGGGTCCGGTTCCCCGGTCCCGATTCCGGTTTGGTTTCGGTTTCCGCCGGTTCCACCTGGTTCCTGTTCCGGTTCGGAACCGGGCATTTAAAAATAAATAAAAATAAAAAACCGAGTCAAGCCGCGATCGCGGAAAACACAAACCGCGATTGCTCGTGATGGATCGCGTTCGCGGTCCGTCACCCGCGATCGCGGGCCCAAAAAACAGAAACTCTGTTTTTGGGCCAGTCCAAACCGCGATCGCGTTTAACCATTACGCGGCGTCACCCGCGATCGCGGGCCCAAAAAACAAAAACTCTGTTTTTGGACCAAAGTCCAAACCGCGATCGCGTTTGACCATTACGCAGTCGCGTATTGAGCAACCGCGACCGCGTTTGACCATTACGCGGTCGCGTAATAAGCAACCGTGATCGCGACCTGAGGGACACGATCGCGGTTCCATTACGCGACCACGTAATAGTCAAACGCGATCGTCGTTTCTGGACTTTGGCCCAAACCGGGCTTGGAAATTGGACTAAGGCGAATCCGCGATTAATGCTTGTTCTTCAAAACAAAAAAAAGTTGGATAATTAAAGGTCTTGGACTTAAAATTAAGTTGCGTACGTATCCTCTCGGGGTTATAGAGGAACCAAAGCCCATGTAGTTCTCTTACCTTTCGATATGAAACCCCGATTTACTTACCATCTACGTCGATGCATCCGAAGCGCTTTGGGATTGGGACTCATCGTCTTGCCCGTCCGAGTCGGAAGTTTCGGATACCTCCACCTTTTGTTGACGAATTTTCGCCCTCTTCCAATCACATACGCACACTTGGGCTTCCAAGAAATCGGGCTTTAAACTAGATCGTTTTGCATCAAGGACATGTCCTCCTTCGCTAAATGTTTGCTCTAGCGATACGGTCGAGGCGGGAACAACAAGCACTTGAGGCGCGATCTTGACCAAGGTTGGGAAAGTCTTCTTTTGGGTCTTCCACCAATTTAAAATATCAAATTCTCCTTCACCGAACTCAAAGTAGCTTGTTAGATATGTTTCAAAGTCCGCATTCGAGCTCGAATGTCTCGGTTTCTTGGTAAGGGTATGCAAAAGATTAGCCCCCCACCTTTTAGTAGCACCGAGGGCACTGGAACTCGAAGAGGAGGATGAATGTGGAGGTAATGGAGAAGAACTAACACTAGATGAATATTCGGTAATCAATTCCTCAATTGATCTTCTAACTTTACTAAGTATATCCCCAACACTGGCAATATCATCATTAACATCCAACTCTAATGCATCATAATAACCATTCAAACATGTTTCTAAACCACTCATCTTAAATCTAGGATCAAACACACAAGCAACAAGATAGATATCGGGGATAACTTTATAATAGTGCAACCATTTCACTTTCATAGCATCAATAGCACCATAAAGTTCGGTGAATTTACGCCCCTCACAAAAACTTCCCGCCACATTCAATGCTTCAAAACAAAACAATAATCTATGGACACAAAAGAACTCAAAAGATCTTTGTAAGGCATGCATGCATGAAGTAATTTATAAGTGGAGTTCCAACGGTGGCAAACATCTTTTGGAAATGTTCGGGCTGGAACACCTTTTTTACTACAAAACGCCGTCCAATCTTGGGCAATTCGGGGGCTAGCCCACATACGACTAACAACATATCTAATAGGAGCAATTAAACCCGACATAACATTTAAACCATCTTTGACACAAAGGTTTAAAATATGGCAAACATATCTAAAGAAGTAAGCAAAAAGAGTAAACTAGTAAAATATGGTAAACAAATATGTAATTAAGCAATAAGATATAAGGACAATTGTGCTAATTTTTTAAAAGAACAATTAGGAAAGCAATTGCAATTTGTAAAAACTAGTAAAGATTGAGAATTGAGAGAGCTTTGTAAACTTGAGAGATTGAGAGAGATTGGTAGTGTGGGTGGGAATGAGATCATTTAGTGGATATTTATAGCTAAATTTATCAAAGAGCCATTGGAAATTTGGACTAGCCGTTGGAAACTAGCCGTTAAAAACTAGCCGTTGGCATTTTAACCAAAACCGCGACCGCGGCCTTGGGGGCCGCGATTGCGGTTTCCCATACCGTGAACGCGGCCTGAGACCTGCAGTCACGGTTTTGAATTTGCTCAAAACCGAGCTTTCTGTTGAAATAACCGCGACCGTGGGTCTCAGGTCGCGATCGCGGTTTCGGCTTTCGTTCAAAAAAATTAGTCGTTACCTTGAAAACTGGCGGTTCGAACCGGGGCAACCGGAACCGCCGGTTCCCGGTTTTCGAACCGCCGGTTCCGCGGTTCTCGGGGCCCAAACTGGAACTGAAACTAGGGGGGAGCCGGACCGGCCGGTTCATAAACCAGAACCGCCGGTTCCGGTTCACCCGAACCGTGACCCAGGTCTATTAGTTATTCATGATGAACAATGTTGTTTTTCAACTACTTTCATTTAGTTATTCATATTGATATTATTGTTGTGAAATGTAATTGTACCAAATAAGTTTTGTGTTATAACGTATGTTAAACCGAGTTATTCAAACAATCATATTGAGTTATTCAAACCTCGCCTATAAATATTTTATGATACTATAATTATTCAAACAATCAAATTGAGTTATTCAAACCTCGACTATAAATATTATACGATTCTATAATTATTCAAACAATCATACTGAGTTTTTCAAACGTCGACTAATAGATATTCAATCCCTAAAATCATGAAGCTGCCATATATAAAAAAAATGTGGGATTTTTTTAATTTCACAATCCCTTAAATTTAGCAACTTCCAAATTTAAAATCCAATCCCCATATTCAAATTTTCAATTATTTTTCTAATTATTTTAATTGTACCGATTTTTATCACATCAATCTCCTTAAATTACGGGTCTTTTCTTTTTTAAATCAACCAAGATTTGATTCTCCACATCACCCCCATTTAGCCTATTATGTTACTTACTTATAGCCATTGATTTATCCTAATCCAACGTCCTACGTTCAAGCTTGTGACCGGACATTAACCAAAATTCTATCTTAAACAAAGTTACCGTAAACATTAACCAA
This sequence comes from Fallopia convolvulus, assembly GCA_964016875.1. NCBI lineage: Eukaryota > Viridiplantae > Streptophyta > Magnoliopsida > Caryophyllales > Polygonaceae > Fallopia > Fallopia convolvulus. The sequence goes on from OZ024719.1 coordinate 35,506,107, forward strand.
AATTCTATCTTTACCTTAATAAAATCTTATCCAAATTTTTATAGTTAGTTATCCTAAATCTAGATTGAGAGACCACCCTATTAAATACCGATCGACCAATCTGCTCAAAATATCTCTTTCGATCCTTCATCGATTCACCTCACATCCTTCATCGTCCATTCCCCCTCGGTTCTGTTTTCCGGATACAGCGGAAGAGATTCGGCAAGATCGCCGGAGTTCACCGTCTCGTCAAGAACCTGTGAGTTCCTTGCCCCTGTTTGTTTTTTCTTTCTCTCTGTTGTTATCGTTTTGGGACGGGGATGAGTTGGGTCGCCGAAGACGGGTGGTTCGAGGCCGCCTGGGAACGCCGGCGGGGCGCGAACAGGGGCGGCGATGGTGTCATCGCTTTCCGTCGTCGACGTCGGGCAGGGATGGGAACACAGAGACGGAAACGGGAAATTGGGACTGGTGGGGGGTCGGAAAAAGGGAACGGAGGTGAGGCTCGGGTGAATGGGCGGGTGGCATTGTTGCCAGATCGTCGGCGAGGCAGAGGTCGGGCCAGTGGATTTGGGTTAATCGGGGGCGAGTCAGAAGTCGAATTGGTGAGTGGGTGCGGTCGAGGAAGAAGGGAGAGGTCGGAGGGGGGTCGCGATCGGACGACGAGGTAGCTCGTTTTCCTCGTTCTCGGAGGTCGCTGGGCGGCGTAGCAGGGGAGAAGGCGAAACCAGAGGCCGAATGGCCCGAGGTTGAAGAAGGGGGTGGAGTGGGGCCCGTGCTTGGTCAAGCTTCTGACCGGTCAAACCAGTAGGAGAAGGGAGATGGGCCGAGTTATTTGGCCCAAAAACGGGGTGGAGAGAGTTAGTGAAATTCCGCCCAATTGGGCCGGATTGTCCTAATTCTTTTTAAGCGGAAATTGGGCCATGAATGGGGTTTAACTTGGGCCGAGCCAATTTGCCCAATTGGGCTGAAACTGGTTGCTTTATTTCTCTTTTAATTATAGGCTGGGTTTTATTAGTAGATTTTGTTAGTTAATCTTTAGAAAAATAAGTGTTGGAAGGTCGTATAGTAATAGGTTGGAGAGTTCGATTAAATTAAAATAATCAAGTTAATTATTGGTGGGTTAAGAATTGGTATATAAATAGGTTCATAATATTTAGTAGCTTGGATTAATATGTTATTGAGCAAATCTCGTTTTAAAAGTTCGGTTACCTAAGGGAAATAAAGGTGGCTCCTTATTTGGGTAGGATGGTTCGGTTCGTATTGTAAATTAATCCTTTCCTTAATAATTCTTTAGGGAATCGTTCCGTTTGAGATCGTAGTTTCGTCTTTCCGAGGATTCTCCATTCGAGGTAAGTCGTTTTTCGACTTGCTCGGTTCTATTCTCCCTTGTTAGATTCCGTATCGATATTGTAGGACGGGTTTTGGGAACTAGTACCGAATACCTTTTAAATTGTTTTGAACTCCTTGTGTGTTGTGTGCGTTAATGATTTTAAATGTATTTTATCGGAAATTATTTTGGAACGTTTTCTCTGTGTTGGTACCGTTTCCGACACGGCCCATTGTAGCTGGTGTTGAGGAAGAGTTGGCTACTTTGACCCGTGTGACTGGGAAAATCGTACCCCTTCAAACGAAAATTATTATCTGTGTGTTTTTCGCAAGCTCTCCAGTGGAGGCTTAGCCTGGAGTTAGAAGGGAGATTGGGAAGTGGAGTGGGAGGGCCTGCCTCTGCACTCGGCGCGGTGATGAGCGCCTTGGAAGACGGATTGTGGACAAAGGAAGAACTGCATTGTTGTGTGACTGTGATTGTAAATGCGTATGTGACTGTTGTGACTGATATAACTAATATAGGTATTGGCCTTTAGAGTTATGATTGCGGCTGTGGATTTGTATGCTGACTTTAGAAAAATGATTTCAAAGCGTTCTACAGTTTCCATATTCATTCTAGCTTGGTAGATTAGACGCTGATCCTTCGGGGAACATTTTTCAGTTCCAAGTATGAATCAGGGAGCCGTGCAGGAACCGAGGCAAGATGGCGGGCCAGAGCGGTAATGAGCGCGTGTCATAGTGGGATCGGTTTATACTAGTTTATTATAATAGTTAGATTACTGATTATAATATTTGTTAGACGGAGTTGGTATTTTGTTTCGATTATTACCTTTGTGGTTCAGATAGTTCAGTTTCAGTAGGCGTTGCGACGTACTTAAATATTTATGATTTTTAGGGATTCATGCATGATTACGTTTTCTAAGTTTTATTAAATAAAGGTTGGATGTTTTATTATGTTTTCTTGTCGTGCCCGAGTTGTAAGGTCCTACAGTGTAGTTGTCAACCTAAATAATAGTACCTTGTAAAGTCTGTTTCCCAGTAGCGCCTCGATGGAAGTCGGGGTGTTACAAATTGGTATCAGAGCCAGGTTGACAACAAGGCACATGGAACTGACCAACAAAGAGTACCCGAGGTCCAACTTAAAACCAAAACTGGCCGGTGTTTTCAAATGTTTTTACTGGGGTAGACATGTTGCATATAGGGGGGTAGGTGACACGTCTCGACTCCGCCCCATCAGCCGAAGAACCTCACGTAGAATAGTAAGAATTAGGTTGGAAAATAGATTGTTTAAGTTTTGACTGTGGGACTTTCTATTATAGATGGCCCCACCAACCAGAGCTAGAGTTGCTGCAGCTAACGGAAGAGGTCGCGGAAGAGGCCGCGGTAGAGGCTGAGTAGGAGGTTGTGGCAGGGGTAGAGGAGAGGCCCTGTAGCTGCTGAGCCAGAGGTACAACAGGATAACCATCAGGTGGAGGTTGCTGAGAGTCAGGATGTGGCTGCTGCTGTTCATCGAGAGGACAGTGCCTCTGTCGCTGGAGGAGGTCTCCCAGCAAACGGGGCTTAGGTGGGAGGAGGAGTACCACCAGCAGGGTTGGCCCCAGAGGTGACTGCTGCGATTCAGTTGTTATTGTAGACGTTGATGGGTGCGGGAGGTGCACCGAATCTGAACGCAGCTGCGGGGCAACAAGGAGCTGAGAGGAGGGCACCTTGACTAGATTCTATTTTGGCTGGCCAGTTGGGAGCAGCGCCAGCTTCTGGAGGACCAGTGATAGCTGATCAGGTGGTCGAACCGAGGAGACAGTATCGTGAGCCTCAGCTTGATAAGTGGCTCGCAGAGTTGAGGAAGACTGGAGTACCGAATTTTGCTGGAGCTTAGGGTTCTGATGTAGAGCAGTGGCTGAGGAGGGTGAAATCTGCGTTGGATTCTATTAAGGCACCGGAGGAGCGGAAGATGTCTTTAGTACAGAGTCTGCTACAAGAGAGCGCTTTTGACTGGTGGGAGCTGTGTAGGGACCACAGACTGAGGTTACTTTCGAGGAGTTTAAGAGACAGATTCGAGATCAGTATTGTCCTCCGGTGGTGAGGGCGGCTCGGGAGGCTGCTTTTCGGGATGCTGGACCCGAAAATATCACCGTATCTGAGACTATTCTGAAGTTTCAGCAGGAGTTGGCAGCGGTGCCAAACGCTGCCCCTACTGAGGAGCTGAAGATTGCGACCTTCCTGAAGAGGTTGCAACCGCATCTACATGCTTATGTGTCTGGTCTCCGACTTGCGACATTGGCAGACGTTCAATAGTCTGCTTTGGCTTATGCTATGGCCACGACCCGACAGAGTCAGCTGGAGGTGCATACCACGGGGAGCAAGAGGCAGAAGTTGTCTGCCCCGGCAGAATCTAGGAGAGAAAGTCGTCCCGGCTCTTCTCAGCCGCAACAACCAGGGTTTCAGCCACAGGGTCGTCAGGACTATCGTCGTCAGAATCAGTCCACTGGAGGGCAGAGAGAGTGCTTCAACTGTGGAAGTACTGCTCATTTGAGGAGTTAGTGTCCGAAGCCAGTCAGGAGTTGCTTCAGTTGTGGGAAGCCTGGACATTTGCAGTAGTATTGTACTGTGGGGGCAGCTTCACAGGGATCTTCACTGGGAATGGTGAATCAGATGCCTCGTCGTCAGCCTCAGCAGTTTCAGCAGGCACCGAGCCAGGGCAGAGGACGCGGCGCAGGAGTTAGCAACACCGGGGGCAATCAGCCCCGAGTGTTTGAGATGAGGAGGGCCGATGCCCTACACGCGTCGGCTGCTACAGGTACGATTTGGATTCAGTCTAGACATGTTCACATACTGTTTGATACGGGTGCTACCCATTCTTTTATGTCTTCTGCTTGCGTGGCTAGACTAGGATTGACTTGCACTGAGGGGGTATCTTTTGTTGTGGGGCTGCCTGACGGCAGTAAAGTAAGAGGGAATAAGGAGATTTTACAGTGCCCTATTAGAATAGGGAATAGAGATTGGTATACAGATTTTATAGTAATGCAGTTGTCGTCAGATGATGACGTGATTCTGGGGATGGACTGGATGATGCGTTATCGAGCAGTTTTGGATACACACAGAGGTACGGTTACAGTAACCGCAGATGATGGGACCAGACATGTATGTCAGGAGGTAGAGCAGGAGGGGCCCGGATCGGTGATTAGTATGGTGAAGGCCGCCAAGTTGCTCAATGACGGATATGTAGGATATTGGTGTTATGTTCTTCAGGGGGACAATGCGGAACCGCACATTCAGGATATACTAGTAGTGTGCGAGTTTGAGGACGTTTTTCCTGAGGAACTTCCAGGATTACCTCCTTAGAGAGAGGTGGATTTTGGGATTGAGTTGGAGCCGGGGACGAGGCCGATTTCGAGAGCCCCATATCGCATGGCCCCGATGGAGATGCAGGAGCTGAAGGCACAATTAGAGGAACTGTTAGAAAAGGGCTACGTACGACCGAGTGCGTCGCCATGGGGAGCTCCAGTTCTGTTTGTGAAGAAGAAGGATGGTTCTCTCCGTCTGTGTATCGATTATCGGGAGTTGAACCGCGTTACCATCAAGAACAAGTATCCGCTTCCACGTATTGATGATTTGTTGGATCAGTTGTAGGGGGCTACTGTGTTCTCCAAAGTGGATTTGAGGTCAGGATATCACCAGCTGAGGATTCGGGAAGAGGATATACCTAAGACGGCTTTCCGAACGAGATATGGACATTATGAGTTTGTAGTGATGTCGTTCGGACTGACGAATGCACCCGCTGTATTTATGGAGTTGATGAACCGGGTGTTTATAGACTACTTGGACAGATTTGTAGTAGTATTCATCGACGATATTCTGATCTACTCTCGGAGTAAGGAGGAGCACGCCGAGCATCTTAGGTTGGTGTTGGGAGTATTGAGACAGCATCGATTGTTTGCTAAGCTGTCCAAGTGTGAGTTCTGGTTGCCTGAAGTTACCTTTTTAGGGCATGTCGTATCTGCTCAGGGAGTTATGGTAGATCCTGCAAAGATTGAAGCTGTAAAGGCATGGGAACCTCCGAAGAATGTGAAGGAGGTGCGGAGTTTTCTAGGATTGGCAGGATATTACAGAAGGTTTGTGGAAGGGTTTTCTCGGATAGCCCAACCACTTACCAATTTGCTTAAGAAGACTACTCGTTTTGAGTGGAATGAAGCCTGTCAACGGAGTTTTGATGAGCTGAAGAGAAGGTTGACTTCGGCTCCTATACTTGCTCTTCCACACGGGAATGAGGATTTTGTGATTTACAATGACGCCTCCAAGATAGGCTTGGACTGTGTGCTGATGCAGAGGGACAGAGTGATTGCTTATGCTTCTAGACAGTTGAAGCCGAACGAGCAGAATTATCCTACTCATGATTTGGAGTTAGCAGTTGTGGTACACGCTCTGAAGATTTGGCGTCATTACTTGTATGGGAGTACCTGAAAAGTGATGACAGATCACAAGAGTCTCAAGTATATCTTCACTCAGAGGGAGTTGAATATGCGACAGAGGAGATGGCTGGAGTTACTGAAAGATTACGACCTTGAGATTCTTTACCACCCAGGGAAAGCGAATATAGTCGCTGATGCCCTTAGCAGAAAGACGCCTCAGGAGAGTATGTTGGCTCATCTGACGACTCAGCCAGAGTTACAGAGAGAGTTGATGAGGTACGGAATCGAAGTGCAGATTCAGTGTTATCAGGGCAGTCTGAAAACCCTAGAATGTCAACCGTCTTTACTTGAGGAAGTAAGGTAGAAGCAGGAAGAGTGCCCGATGATTCAGGATTTGAGGCAGAGATTGAGCCATGGTGAGACATCCGACTTTACGGAGAGAGCAGATGGTATTTTGTGTTTACGAGGTCGGATTTGTGTACCTCGAGATGCAGAGTTGAGGCAGAAGATTTTTATAGTTACCGTAAACATTAACCAAAATTCTATCTTAAACTAAGTTACCGTAAACATTAACCAAAATTCTATCTTTACCTTAATAAAATCTTATCCAAATTTTTATAGTTAGTTATCCTAAATCTAGATTGAGAGACCACCCTATTAAATACCGATCGACCAATCTGCTCAAAATATCTCTTTCGATCCTTCATCGATTCACCTCACATCCTTCATCGTCCATTCCCCCTCGGTTCTGTTTTCCGGATACAGCGGAAGAGATTCGGCAAGATCGCCGGAGTTCACCGTCTCGTCAAGAACCTGTGAGTTCCTTGCCCCTGTTTGTTTTTTCTTTCTCTCTGTTGTTATCGTTTTGGGACGGGGATGAGTTGGGTCGCCGAAGACGGGTGGTTCGAGGCCGCCTGGGAACGCCGGCGGGGCGCGAACAGGGGCGGCGATGGTGTCATCGCTTTCCGTCGTCGACGTCGGGCAGGGATGGGAACACAGAGACGGAAACGGGAAATTGGGACTGGTGGGGGGTCGGAAAAAGGGAACGGAGGTGAGGCTCGGGTGAATGGGCGGGTGGCATTGTTGCCAGATCGTCGGCGAGGCAGAGGTCGGGCTAGTGGATTTGGGTTAATCGGGGGCGAGTCAGAAGTCGAATTGGTGAGTGGGTGCGGTCGAGGAAGAAGGGAGAGGTCGGAGGGGGGTCGCGATCGGACGACGAGGTAGCTCGTTTTCCTCGTTCTCGGAGGTCGCTGGGCGGCGTAGCAGGGGAGAAGGCGAAACCAGAGGCCGAATGGCCCGAGGTTGAAGAAGGGGGTGGAGTGGGGCCCGTGCTTGGTCAAGCTTCTGACCGGTCAAACCAGTAGGAGAAGGGAGATGGGCCGAGTTATTTGGCCCAAAAACGGGGTGGAGAGAGTTAGTGAAATTCCGCCCAATTGGGCCGGATTGTCCTAATTCTTTTTAAGCGGAAATTGGGCCATGAATGGGGTTTAACTTGGGCCGAGCCAATTTGCCCAATTGGGCTGAAACTGGTTGCTTTATTTCTCTTTTAATTATAGGCTGGGTTTTATTAGTAGATTTTGTTAGTTAATCTTTAGAAAAATAAGTGTTGGAAGGTCGTATAGTAATAGGTTGGAGAGTTCGATTAAATTAAAATAATCAAGTTAATTATTGGTGGGTTAAGAATTGGTATATAAATAGGTTCATAATATTTAGTAGCTTGGATTAATATGTTATTGAGCAAATCTCGTTTTAAAAGTTCGGTTACCTAAGGGAAATAAAGGTGGCTCCTTATTTGGGTAGGATGGTTCGGTTCGTATTGTAAATTAATCCTTTCCTTAATAATTCTTTAGGGAATCGTTCCGTTTGAGATCGTAGTTTCGTCTTTCCGAGGATTCTCCATTCGAGGTAAGTCGTTTTTCGACTTGCTCGGTTCTATTCTCCCTTGTTAGATTCCGTATCGATATTGTAGGACGGGTTTTGGGAACTAGTACCGAATACCTTTTAAATTGTTTTGAACTCCTTGTGTGTTGTGTGCGTTAATGATTTTAAATGTATTTTATCGGAAATTATTTTGGAACGTTTTCTCTGTGTTGGTACCGTTTCCGACACGGCCCATTGTAGCTGGTGTTGAGGAAGAGTTGGCTACTTTGACCCGTGTGACTGGGAAAATCGTACCCCTTCAAACGAAAATTATTATCTGTGTGTTTTTCGCAAGCTCTCCAGTGGAGGCTTAGCCCAAAGTTAAAAGGGAGATTGGGAAGTGGAGTGGAAGGGCCTGCCTCTGCACTCGGCGCGGTGATGAGCGCCTTGGAAGACGGATTGTGGACAAAGGAAGAATTGCATTGTTGTGTGACTGTGATTGTAAATGCGTATGTGACTGTTGTGACTGATATAACTAATATAGGTATTGGCCTTTAGAGTTGTGATTGTGATTGTGGATTTGTATGCTGACTTTAGAAAAATGATTTCAAAGCGTTCTACAGTTTCCATATTCTTTCTAGCTTGGTAGATTAGACATTGACCCTTCGGGGAACATTTTTCAGTTCCAGATATGAATCAGGGAGCCGTGCAGGAACCGAGGCAAGATGGCGGGCCGGAGCGGTAATGAGCGCGTGTCATAGTGGGATCGGTTTATACTAGTTTATTATAATAGTTATATTATTGATTATAATATTTGTTAGACAGAGTTGGTATTTTGTTTCGGTTATTACCTTTGTGGTTCAGATAGTTCAGTTTCAGTAGGCGTTGCGACGTACTTGAATATTTATGATTTTCAGGGATTCATGCATGATTACGTTTTCTAAGTTTTATTAAATAAAGGTTGGATGTTTTATTATGTTTTCTCGTCGTGCCCGAGTTGTAAGGTCCTACAGTGTAGTTGTCAACCTAAATAATAGTACCTTGTAAGGTCTATTTCCCAGTAGCGCCTCGATGGAAGTCGGGGTGTTACAACACACATATCATTAGCCAATATTATCATACGCGGAGTGAAAGGTACTAAAAAGAAAGAGAGGAAGCAAGATTAACTTAGATGGTTTGCATGGATCTTGAGAGTTTCATATCGGCGCATGACAAGTTGAACATTCCCCCTATCCTCATGCTTCAACAACTTTAATGTACCAACAACTCTTCTTTACATTGGTTGCCATCCTTAAAGAATCAATAAAGCTTTGCTTTCCTAGAAAACCATAAAACAAATTACAAAACTTGAAAAAAAAGGTTGTTAGTTTGCGCACTCTTTTTTTTATGTTGTGCACTCTGATATAGACGAATTCGTAACACGCACATAAAAAACCGGATTTTTTAAAAACCAAGGACGGATTTTGAACCCGTACAAAAAGTGACACCCGATTTTCGAAATCCGGCTTTATGGGCGGGTTGACTTCCCGCACAAAAAAGGACAAACATATGGGCGGGTTGAAAATCCGCACATAATTAAAAAAAAACCGAACACATTGTTCTGGTTTGAAATTAGCACAAGCGCAAATCTAAAAAAACGTGTTCCTGTACAGGTTAACAATCCGCACAAAAAAACCGTTTTGAGATTGTACTAGATTTGAACCCATCCAAAACTAGGGTACCGTGGTCTTGTGCTGTTTTTAAACCCGCCCAAGAGCACCATTTTTACGCGTATAATTTGTGGGTTTCGAATCCACACATTAGCGGTAGATACCCTAAAGCCCCCCTCCTCTCTCATTCAGTGATCTTAGACATTGATTGCTGTCATTTTTTGTTCTAATAGAGCCCCCTGTATTTATAACATGAATAATAAATAATCAAGTAACTTTATCTAGCTATTTATTATACTACGTAGTACGTACCTTAATCATTTTTTGTTTTAATACCTTTTTTTATCATCATACCATGATCCCATATTTGTTTTCTCTTTTTTTACAAACAAAAAATAATTAGAAAATTATTAAATTATTTATTATACTACCTAATTTAAATAGCTTTGGTCAATTAAAACATAACTAAAATGGTTAAGATTACTTGAATAAACTATATAAAATTGTAACATTTGGAAAATATTATTATGTTTTTTTTGTATATATGTTTTGAATGATATAGTAAATGGGAGAAGTGTAGCAAGTGTAACACCCCGACTTCCGTCGAGAGGCTACTAGGAAATAGACCTTACAAGGTACTATTAATTAGGTTGACAACTACACTGTAGGACTTTACAACTCGGGAGCGACGAGAAAACATAATAAAACATCCAACCTTTATTTAATAAAACTTAGAAAACGTAATCATGCATGAATCCCCGAAAATCATGAACATTCAAATACTTCACAATACCTATTGAAACTGCACTATTCGAACAAAATTATAATAAACGAAACACAATACTAACTCCGTCTAACAAATATTAAAATCAACGTCCTAACTATTATAAGCAAACTAGTATAAAACCAAGCCCACTATGACACACGCTCTTTACCGCTCCGGCCCGCCATCTTGCCTCGGTTCCTGCACGGCTCCCTAGTTCATACCTGGAACTGTAAAATATTCCCCGAAGGGTCAGCGTCTAATCTACCAAGCTAAAAAGAATACGGAAATTGTAGAACGCTTTGAAATCATTTATCTAAAGTCAGCATACAAATCCACAATCGCAACCATAACTCTAAAGGCCAATACCTAAATTAGTTATATCAGTCACACAAAGCGACATACGCATTTACAATCACAATCCATAGCAAAGCAATTCCTCCTTTTCCGCAATCCGACTTCAAAGGCGCTCATCACCGCGCCGAGTGCAGAGGCAGACCCTCCCACTCCACTTCACAATCTCCCTTCTAACCCCTGGCTAAGCCTCCACTGGAGCACTTGCCAAAAACACACAGATAATAATTTTCGTTTTGAAGGGGCATGATTTTCTCAGTCACACGGGTCAACATAGCCAACTCTTCCTCAACACCAGCTACGATGGGCCGTGTCGGAAACGGTACCAACATAGAGAAAACGTTCCAAAATATTTTCCGATAAAGCACATTTAAAATCATTAACGCACACAACACACAAGGAGCTCAAAACATTTTAAAAGGTATTCGGGACTAGTTCCCAAAACCCATCCTACAATATCGATACGCAGTCTAACAAGGGAGAAAAGAACCGAGCAAGTCGAAAAACGACTTACCTCGAAACGAAGGATCCTCGACGAAAACGGAACTTAAGAGTGTGGCGAAAACGATTCCCTAGAAGAAAATATTACCATGCCAAGCTGAATTAGGTTCAACCCACACTTACTCTAAGTATACTTAAAACAAAGAATACTCGTTTTATGAACCCGACTTAATCTGACCCTCGAGTATAACTATATAAATATACCATTGAATGCGTTCAAACTTTACTTATCCCAACTAGGTAACTAACCAAATATGTATAATTAATTAATCATAATATTAAAACCCAACTTAACTATCCCCAATAATCACGAGAAATATAAATTAAGAGATTAATATAGACCCAATCCTAACCTAACATACTAATTAACTAATCAATAAGTGGAGAAAATGTACACCACTCGGTTTCTATACACCCCACCAATTACAAAACTAGTCTAGCAATAATAGATAGAAACAACCCCAACAAGATATATATTAACTAAGCCCAAAACCACACTACCCAGCCCACCATTAATTGTAGATAACCCAACATAAAAAAAATGAAACCAGATCCGGCCCCATTAACAATTACAAATTTGAAACCAATTCAGCCTAATTGGGTAGAACGGATCAACACCCCAGCTGTTTCTCCAATCCACCAATTTGACTGGCTCCATCTTTGACCAATTCATGTGGGGCCCGCCCCTTCTTCTTCAACCTTCGGCCGAGGCTTCATTCACGCTTCCTCCCTCTAGTTCGGTTCACTTCCTTGTTGGTTGCGCTCCCAGTCCCTGCCTGACGGCATCGAAAGAGCACGGAGATGAGAAGCCCCGGCCGCCCCTGTTCGCGCTCCACCGACGCTCCCAGATACTACGCCCTTCCCCCTCTTACTAGAGACTACTACCAGGGTCAACCATCGCCCTTCGTCACCGATTCCCGATTGACGACGCACTCCGACCCACTCCTACAACTAGTACCCGCCAAAAAACAGGAGCAAACCAGGAAATCAGAGGAAAAGAAATCTCACCTGTGGCCGTCTCTGATTTGACGATGGCGGCAGTGGGTTCCGACACCCCTCTCGGTGCTCCAATGGCGTCGTCCGGAATCGATCGGCGACGTCGTTGGTGGCGAACGCGGACACACGATGGTGGACTTGGTGATCGGCAAAGCTCGACACAACTTTCGTTCTTCTATGCACAGCAGGGGGAAAATTTTGGAACGAGTCTTCGATCGGTTTGCCAAATTTGATAGCTAGGTGGCTTGGATAAACTTCCAGACCCAATTCGGTTATTGGGATCAGATTAGATAGATTTTGTTTTAGATTTTATTTAGATAGAATAATATTAGGTGTAGCAAATCTGATTAGTTATTGTATAGATAAATTAATTATTAGTTAAGTATTCTAACGGATTATTAAATCGATTTAACTAATACTCTTTTCCGATGTTTACTTGCGGATCAGGCCTTAGCGGGGAAGTTTCGTCCCGAAACTTGATTACGAAGAAAAGATATTCGAGGTGAAGAAAAGATATTCGAGGTTTTCATAAACCTCTCCCCCATAGAGAGGTTCGTCCTCGAACCAAAATTGATTGATAACGATAATCATAACCAGTACTTGCCATCCAAAACATACAACACGTCAATCAAGAATTAAACAGTCGAACAAACAAGTCAAGCAACCAAGAATCACGAAGCAAACATCGAATCTGAAAACAACACACTAATAACTAACCTTCCCCTCAAACGCCTCTACTAAACCCGGGTAGATCTCTGGATAACTCTCACTCATCCTGGACTCCGTCTCCCAAGTGGCCTCCTCGACCCCCCGTCGACACCACTGAATCAACACCAAAGGAATCTCCTTGTTCCTCAATTTCTTCATTCGTCGATCTAAAATCCTCAGTGGTTGTTCCTGGAAAGTATGATCTGGTTCTATCGCCAAATCCTCATAATTCAGTCTGTGACTAGGATCCGGAACGTACTGTCTCAGAAGGTGCACTCCTTCCAAAGCAGGCGGCAACGCTAGTCTGTAAGCCACCTCGCCTACTCTCTTCAGAATCTCGAACAGACCGATATATAGGGGACTCAGCTTCCCTTTCACCCCGAATCTTCTTACCCCGCGGGTAGGCGATACTCTCAACCAAACATGGGCTCCGACCTCAAACTCTAACGGTCTACGCCTCTTGTCTGCATAGGACTTCTGGCGACTCTGAGGAGCTAACATTCTCTCTCTGATTAAGGCCACTTTCCCGATCGTCTCCTCAATCATCTGTGGCCTCTCTCCTACTACATCCGAGGGATCATCCCAACACAGCGGTGTCCTACACTTCCGACCATATAAGGCCTCATAAGGAGCCATCTGAATCGACGAATGCCAGCTGTTATTATAGGCAAACTCCACCAAAGCCAAGTGATCCGACCACTGACCTCCCCAGTCTAATACGCAGGACCTTAGCATGTCCTCTAGAGTCTGAATCGTCCTCTCTGTCTGACCGTCCGACTGCGGATGGTAAGCAGTCGTGAAGTGTAATCTCGTCCCCAATGCCTCGTGCACCTGCTGCCAATATCTGGAAGTAAAACGCCCATATCGGACTGACACGTCTTAGGCACTCCGTGCAGCCTAACTATCTGATTAATAAACACCTCCACTAACTTGCTCACTTGCCATGTCTCCCTGATAGGCAAAAGCAAGCAGTCTTCGTCAGTCTATCCACCACTACCCAAATGGCATCATGGCCTCTGCTGAGTCTCAAACCTGTGACAAAATCCATGGAGATGTCCTCCCATTTCCATTCTAGAATAGGAAGCGACTGAAGCATTCCTCCGGGTCTCTAATGCTCGATCTTCACCTGCTGGCAGACCTAACATTTAGCGACGAACCTCGCTACATCCGGCTTCATGCCATCCCACTAATAAAACTGTCGCAAATCCTTGTACATTTTACTCGCCCCGGGGTGGATTGAGTAAGGTGTAGCATGAGCCTCTTGCAAAATCTTCTCCCTCAACTCTACATCTCGAGGCACACAAATCCGACCACGTAAACACAAAATACCATCTGCTCTCTCCGCAAAGTCGAGTGCCTCTCCACGGCTCAATCTCTGCCTCAAATCCTGAATCATTGGGCAATCTTCCTGCTTCTGTCTTACTTCTTCAAGTAAAGACGGCTGACATTCTAGGGTTTTCAAACTGCCCTGATAACGCTGAATCTTCACTTCAATTTCGTACCTCATTAGCTCTCTCGGTAACTCTGGCTGAGCCGTCAGATGAGCCAACATACTCTCTTGAGGCGTCTTCCTACTAAGGGCATCAGCGACCACATTTGCTTTCCTTCAATGATAAAGGATCTCAAGGTCGTAATCCTTCAGTAACTCAAGCCATCTCCTCTGTCGCATATTCAATTCCCTCTGAGTGAAGATGTACTTGAGGCTCTTATGATCTGTCATCACTTTGCAGGTACTCCCATACAAGTAATGACGCCAAATCTTCAGAGCGTGCACCACAGCTGCCAACTCTAAATCATGAGTAGGGTAATTTTGCTCGTTCGGCTTCAACTGTCTAGAAGCATAAGCAATCACTCTGTCCCTCTGCATCAGCACACAGCCCAAACCTATCTTGGAGGCGTCAGTGTAAATCACAAAATCCTCATTCCCTTGAGGAAGAGCTAATATAGGAGTCGAAGTTAACCTTCTCTTCAGCTCATCAAAACTCCGCTGGCAAGCTTCGTTCCACTGGAAACGAGTAGTCTTCTTAAGCAAGTTGGTAAGTGGTTAGGCTATCCGGGAAAACCCTTCCACAAACCTCCTGTAATACCCTGCTAATCCCAGAAAACTCCGCACCTCCTTCACATTTTTCGGAGGTTCCCATGCTTTTACAGCTTCAATCTTTGCAGGATCCACCATAACTCCCTGAGCAGATACCACATGCCCTAAAAAGGTAACTTCAGGCAACCAGAACTCACACTTGGACAGCTTAGCAAACAATCGATGTTGTCTCAATACTCCCAACACCAGCCTAAGATGCTCGGCGTGCTCCTCCTTACTACGAGAGTAGATCAAAATGTCGTCGATGAACACTACTACAAATTTGTCCAAGTAGTTTATAAACACCCGGTTCATCAACTCCATAAATACAGCGGGTGCATTCGTCAGTCCGAACGGCATCACTACAAACTCATAATGTCCATATCTCGTTCGGAAAGCCGTTTAGGTATATCTTCCTCCCGAATCCTCAACTGGTGATAACCTGACCTCAAATCCACTTTGGAGAACACAGTAGCCCCCTGCAACTGATCCAGCAAATCATCAATACGTGGCAGCGGATACTTGTTCTTGATGGTAACTCGATTCAACTCCCGATAATCGATACACAGTCGAAGAGAACCATCCTTCTTCTTGACAAACAGAACTGGAGCTCCCCATGGCGACGCACTCGGTCATACGTAACCCTTCTCCAACAGCTCCTCCAATTGTGCCTCCAGCTCCTACATCTCCATCGGGGCCATGCGATATGGGGCTCTCGAAATCGGCCTCGTTCCCGGCTCCAACTCTATCCCAAAATCCACCTCTCTCTGAGGAGGTAATCCTGGAAGTTCCTCGGGAAAAACGTCCTCAAACTCGCGCACTACTGGTATGTCCTGAATGTGCGGTTCCGCCTTGTCCCCCTGAAGGACATAACACCAATATCCTACACATCCGTCATTGAGCAACCTGGCAGCCTTTACCATACTAATCACCGATCCGGGCCCCTCCTGCTCTACCTCCTGACACACATGTCTGGTCCCATCATCTGCTGTCACCGTAACAGTACCTCTGTGTGCATCCAAAACTGCTCAGTAACGTATCATCCAGTCCATCCCCAAGATCATGTCATCATCTGGCGACAACTGCATTACTATGAAATCTGCATACCAATCCCTATTCCCTATTCTAATAGGGCACTGTAAAATCTCCTTATTCCCTCTTACTTTATTGTCGTCAGGCAGCCCCAAAACAAAAGATACCCCCTCAGTGCAAGTCAGTCCTAGTCTAGCCACGCAAGTAGAAGACATAAAAGAATGGGTAGCACCCGTATCAAACAGTATGTGAACAGGTCTAGACTGAATCCAAATCGTACCTATAGCAGTCGGCGCGTGTAGGGCATCGGCCCTCCTCATCTCAAACACACGGAGCTGATTGCCCCCGGTGTTGCTAACTCCCGCGCCGCGTCCTCTGCCCTGGCTCGGCGCTTGCTGAAACTGCTGAGGTTGACGACGAGGCATCTGATTCACCGTTCCCGGTGAAGATCCTTGCTGAAACCTGGCTCTGATACCAATTTGTAACACCCCGACTTCCATCGAGACGCTACTAAGAAATAGACCTTACAAGGTACTATTAATTAGGTTGACAACTACACTGTATGACCTTACAACTTGGGCACGACAAGAAAACATAATAAAACATCCAACCTTTATTTAATAAAACTTAGAAAACGTAATCATGCATGAATCCCCGAAAATCATGAACATTCAAATACTTCACAATACCTACTGAAACTGCACTATTCGAACAAAATTATAATAAACGAAACACAATAGCAACTCCGTCTAACAAATATTAAAATCAACGTCCTAACTATTATAAGCAAACTAGTATAAAACCAAGCCCACTATGACACGCGCTCTTTACCACTTCGGCCCACCATCTTGCCTCGGTTCCTGCACGACTCCTTGGTTCATACTTGGAACTGTAAAATATTACCCGAAGGGTCAGCGTCTAATCTACCAAGTTAGAAAGAATACAGAAATTGTAGAACGCTTTGAAATTATTTATCTAAAGTCAGCATACAAATCCACAATCGCAATCATAACTCTAAAGGCCAATACCTAAATTTGTTATATCAGTCACACAGAGCCACATACGCATTTACAATCACAATCCATAGCAAAGCAATTCCTCCTTTTCCGCAGTCCGACTTCAAAGGCGCTCATCACCGCTCCGAGTGCAGAGGCAGGCCCTCCCACTCTACTTCACAATCTCCCTTCTAACCCCTGGCTAAGCCTCCACTGGAGCACTTGCCAAAAACACACAGATAATAATTTTCGTTTTGAAGGGGCACGATTTTCTCAGTCACACAGGTCAACGTAGCCAACTCTTCCTCAACACCAGCTACGATGGGCCGTGTCGGAAACGGTACCAACATAGAGAAAACGTTCCAAAATATTTTCCGATAAAGCACATTTAATACATTTACGCACACAACACACAAGGAGCTCAAAACATTTTAAAAGGTATTCGGGACTAGTTCCCAAAACCCGTCCTACAATATCGATACGCAGTCTAACAAGGGAGAAAAGAACCGAGCAAGTCAAAAAACGACTTACCTCGAAATGAAGGATCCTCGACGAAAACGGAAATTAAGAGTGTGGCGAAAACGATTCCCTAGAAGAAAATATTACCATGCCAAGCTGAATTAGGTTCAACCCTCACTTACTCTAAGTATACTTAAAACAAAGAATACTCGTTTTATGAACCCGACTTAATCTGACCCTCGAGTATAACTATATAAATATACCATTGAATGCGTTCAAACTTTACTTATCCCAACTAGGTAACTAACCAAATATGTATAATTAATTAATCATAATATTAAAACCCAACTTAACTATCCCTAATAATCACGAGAAATATAAATTAAGAGATTAATATAGACCCAATCCTAACCTAACATACTAATTAACTAATCAATAAGTGGAGAAAATGTACACCACTCGGTTTCTGTACACCTCAC
This sequence comes from Fallopia convolvulus, assembly GCA_964016875.1. NCBI lineage: Eukaryota > Viridiplantae > Streptophyta > Magnoliopsida > Caryophyllales > Polygonaceae > Fallopia > Fallopia convolvulus. The sequence continues at coordinate 35,523,694 of OZ024719.1, forward strand.
CAATTACAAAACTAGTCTAGCAATAATAGATAGAAACAACCCCAACAAGATATATATTAACTAAGCCCAAAACCTAACTACCCAGCCCACCATTAATTGTAGATAACCCAACATAAAAAAAAAATGAAACCAGATCCGGCCCCATTAACAATTACAAATTTGAAACCAATTCAGCCCAATTGGGTAGAACGGATCAACACCCCATCTTGTTTCTCCAATTTACCAGTTTGACTGGCTCCATCTTTGACCAATTCATGTGGGGCCCGCCCCTTCTTCTTCAACCTTCGGTCGAGGCTTCATTCACGCTTCCTCCCTCTGGTTCGGCCGCCCCTGTTCGCGCTCCACCGACGCTCCCAGATACTACGCCCTTCCCCCTCTTACCGGCGACTACTACCAGGGTCAGCCATCGCCCTTCGTCACCGATTCCCGATTGACGACGCACTCCGACCCACTCCTACAACTAGTACCCGCCCAAAAACAGGAGAAAACAAGGAAATCAGAGGAAAAGAAATCTCACCGGTGGCCGTCTCTGATTTGACGATGGCGGCAATGGGTTCCGACACCCCTCTCGGTGCTCCAATGGCGTCGTCCGGAATCGATCGGCGACGTCGTTGGTGGCGAACGCGGACACACGATGGTGGACTTGGTGATCGGCAAAGCTCGACACAACTTCCGTTCTTCTATGCACAACAGGGGAAAAATTTTGGAACGAGTCTTTGATCGGTTTGCTAAATTTTATAGCTAGGTGGCTTGCATAAACTTCCAGACCCAATTCAGTTATTGGGATCAGATTAGATAGATTTTATTTTAGATTTTATTTAGATAGAATAATATTAGGTGTAGCAAATCTGATTAGTTATTGTATAGATAAATTAATTATTAGTTAAGTATTCTAACGGATTATTAAATCGATTTAACTAATACTCTTTTCCGATGTTTACTTGCGGATCAGGCCTTAGCAGGGAACTCGTTTTCCGACTTATGTGACCTAAAATAATTACGGATATTACAGCAAGTAGAGTCGTTAAAAGCTGACCCGACTCGTAAACCCCACTCGAACCGCCCGAAAATTTTAACTAGAAACTCGAAATTGACTAAGCCTAATAGACTCGAAACCTGTTGGGTTGAACCCGAAAAACCATTGGGTTGACATGATTTGTTATATGTTTAGACTACATATAATTTATTTTAAAAATTATAATATATTTTATTATCATAATATATAAAAATAAAAAATATTATTAAATATTTATTATTAGATATAATAATATTTTAATAATTCTAAAAAATCAATTTTCGTGACCTGTTGGGTCGACCCGACCCGTCCGAAGAGCCGCATTATATTAATTTAGAATGAACAATTTTAAATGAATAGGAAATCATTATATTATTTTAGAATCGTTCATTCTTATAAGAAAGCATTACATTCATTTAGAATCGTTCATTCTTATAAGAAGTCGTTATGTTACTTTAGAATCGTTCATTCTTATAAGAAAGCATTACATTCATTTAGAATTGTTCATTCTTATAAAAAAAATCGTTATATTACTTTAGAATCGTTCATTCATATAAGAAGCATTACATTCATTTAGAATCATTCATTCTTATAAGAAATCATTACATTCCTTTAGAATACATAACAAAATAAATAAAACTAACTAAATCAAATCAAATCCAAACCCTAAATCATAAATCTTATACCCTAACCACAAACCTAAATTCAAAACTTCAACACCAAACATTATATCCTAAAAACCCCAACTCCAAACCATAAACACCAAATCTGAACCCCAAACATTACACATTATATTATAAACTCCAAATTCAAACCCTAAACCCTAAATCATATACCCCATTATTCTAATTATACATCAAATTCAAACACCAAACCCTAAACCATAAACCCTATACCCTAAACAATAAACCTAAAACCGAATCCTAAATCCTAAACACCAACATTAGATTTTGTATCCTAAACCCCAAATCCAAACCCTAATCCTAAATCCTACACTCAAACTCCAAACCTCATCCAAATCCCACCCTAAACTCTAACCCTTATCATAAACCATATCTCTTATCCCAAACCCTAACTTAAAGCCTTACCCTAAAATGATAAATATTTTTTAACAAAAATACAGGAATAAAATAATATTTTCTTTAAAAAGTAGCATGATTTGTTTTCAACTTATTATATTTCAACCTCTAGTTTAGTTTGATCGGCTAAAGTCGCTCTCCATACACGTAATTTGAATCTTTAAATAAATGAGTATTTAAGACATTCTAAGTGAAAATTGGTGTTTGTTATTAATTGGGGTTGAAAATAAAATTTTCTTCTATTTTATCTCGGTATTGATATCTTTAGTACTAAGCATAAAAAAAATATTTTTACATTTTTCACGCATTATAATAATTCTCGTTTGAAAGTTTTATTGAGGAAATTACGATATTTTATTAAATAAGTTTATGTAAAATTCAATCGACAAGTACGGTTCCTACATAATTTTTTTTCAAATCATCGTCGTGCATGGCACGATCGGTCTTGCTAATATAATTAATTTATAAATCTTGTCCTTTGTAGCCCTTATAAATTCTTCTTGTAATATGAAAGCTTGAATATCTATATTTTAAAATCCTAGACCTTAGACCCTAGAATCTTAGATCCTAGACCCTAAATCTTGTGCATATTTTATCTTATAGACCCTAAATTCTAAAATTCTAGAACCCAAAACTACTTAAATCCAAGTTTTTTAAACCTTAGACACTAAACCTTATAATGTTTTTAAACCTTAGGATCTAGGGCTTTAAAAACTTGGGTTTAAGTAGTTTTGGGGTCTATGATTTTAGGGGTGGTTATGATCTAAGGTAAAGTATGCATAAGATTTTAGGGTCTAAGGTCCAGGATTTTAGGGTCCAAGGGTTAGTGTTTTATAAATTTAATGTATAGGGTTAAGGTTTAGGGTTTAATTAGGTTTAAGGTTTTAGGATTTAGTTAGGGTTAAGGATATAGGGTTTAGGGCCTAAAATCATTCTAATGCTATAAAATTGTTCATGCTTATAAGAATTTGTTATGATGAATTAGAATCGTTCATTCTTATAAGAATTCGTTATAATGGTTTAGAATCGCTCATTTTTTAAATTATCATTATAATGGTTTAGAATCATTCATTCTTATAAGAAATCGTTACAATCATTAATTCTTATTAAAAATCATTATAATGAATTAGGATTGTTTGTTCTTATAGTCGTTATAATGAATTCTAATAATTTATTCTTATATGAAATTGTTATAATGGTTTATGGTCATTATAATCGTTTAGAAATTAGAATCATTCATTCTTATATGAAATGGTTATAATCTTTTAGAATCGTTCATTCTTATACAAAATCAATGAGAATGAACGATTCTTAATGATTGTAACGATTTCCTATAAGAAAGAATGATTTTAAATTTAGATAACAATTTCTTATAAGAATTGACGATTCTAAACAATTATAACAATTTCGTATAAGAACGAGCAATTCTAATTCATTATAATGATTTCTTATAAGAATGAACGATTCTAAACCACTATAAGGATTTTGTATAAGAATGAACACTTCTAAAACACTATAACGATTTTGTATAAGAATGAACGATTCTAAGCGATTATAAAGATATCATATAAGAATGAATGATTCTAAACGATTATAATGATCATAAACCATTATAAAAATTTCATATAAGAATAAATTATTAGAATTCATTATAACGATTATAAGAACGAACAATCCTAGTTCATTATAATGATTTTTAATAAGAATTAACGATTGTAACGATTTCTTATAAGAATGAATAATCCTAAACCATTATAACGATATATAATTTAAAAAATGAGCGATTCTAAACCATTATAACGAATTTTATAAGAATGAACGATTCTAATTCATCATAACAAATTCTTATAAGAATGAACAATTTGTTGATATTATTTTAGGATAATATAGAAATAACATAAATAAATCAAGGAGAGATTCGATCTAGCATAAACATGTTATCTATTATATATTAGGAATTAGGATAGATCTAAAAAAATTTATTTAAAATTAAAAAAACTATAGAACATTAGATATTATATACTAAGATAGGAGATTGAATCAAATGAAAATGGGGCTTATCATGAATACTAAGAACAAATCTGTACCATCTGATTGAAACACTAGAAATGAATCTAGGTCATCCAATTAAAAAATAAAATAAAAAATAAATTTGTTTTTCTTACTTTATTTTTTTAAGTCTTTTTTCGTATGTAGAATTATATAAATCGAGTATGAACATAAGTCCATAAAACGTGAACATGCAATACTAATATGTGAACGTACCTATATTATATGTGAACGTATACTAAATTTTCTGAAGTTAAAATGCGGTTATATGTGAACAGCCTTGTAATAATGTGAGGTTTGCCCCTATCTCTTCTAATCTTAGCCATCCATTTCTCAAATCCAAGGTTCTCATTTGTTCTTAGTTTTCATGATAAGCCACATTTTCATATTAATCAACCTCTTAGGATAGATATATTAATTGAGTTTTTCCAATTAAATATCTATCTAGTTATATGAAGAAAAAAAATTTGAATTTTATTTAAAATTATAGAAAATTATTTATCTTTATTGTTTTCTATTTATGTAAAACGTTTATCTTAAATAAAATTTTAGTAAAAAATAGAACTTTGAATCTAGATAATTACTTTCCTAAATTGAATTTTGATAAAAAAAAATTACGTTATCTTTTCCTTAATTTTCTTTTTAAATTATTTATGTAAATGATTATCTTATCATTAAAAAATCATTATTTATTTATATTTTTTCATCATTTCTTATTAAGTATATTTTTTTTATTCAAATTCTTTTAAAGAATTGAATTTGATAAAAAAAAAGGTACAAGAATTTAGATTATTTTTACCTTTTTATATTTTTTGTAAAAGATTTTTAAAATTAAATAATTCTAATTCAAATAAATTTTATTTTGCATAAATAAATTATCATTAAGCCATTAAAATTATAGTGGGCTCACCTTAATAATTTGGGCCCATTTTACATGACCGTATGACACCAATTGTAAAATTTTATATAATTTTTTTTCTAATAAATAAGTTTTTTATATTAAATTAAAATCATATTCATTAAATAAATTAATTACAATATTAAATTTATGTAGTCGTGCATGACACGACGGGTATAGTTAGTATTTAACTAATCCCCAATAAAGGCCTAAAATTGGGTGCCAACTGCCAATGGTGTCATTTACAAACAAAATGAAATAAAGAGATGTAATCCGTATATAAATTTAAAAAATGATCTTTTTTTAGAGGTAAAAATAATATACATTATTTTATTATGGAAAAAATAATAAAACAATTAATTTAACCCAATCAAAACAAGTTAACCATAAAGTGGATAAAATAATCGGACCAAAAGATATTTGGTGGTGTAAAACAGGGGTCAGGGTGGTCTTTTAGAAAATCTCCCCATGGTTTATGGACGGAATATGCTGCTAGTTTCACAACTAAATTGTCCAAGATGTTCGGGTTTGCAACCCGCCACAATTACGTCATCTATGTGCGGGTTTGCATCCCGTTCAAGAATTTGCCTCAATTTCGGTTCACGCACGATCGAACCGGGTTTATTTTTAAATCTTGTTCGTGTTTTGGATCCGCACAACATGAACCCGATTTTTTTTTAAACTTGTGCGGGTTTGTAACCCGTCCATATCAGAGTGCGCGAAGTGCGCAAAATTTAGCCGAAAAAAAAAACAAGAAACGGATGTAGAGATTCTTAACCCTAACATATTCTCAATAGATTCCAAAAACCTCTAAATTAAATTTAACACAAACATAACAAGCCTTGTTCGATGAAGAAGCATCCACAATCACACCTACCGATTCATATCACTCAGATTAGGTGTTTATGGGCAATTTCCTACTAATAGCAACCATGACCCTATTGCCCAACATTATGCCTAAAACTTCTTCCGATAACCAACCCTAAAAACTTCGTCTTTAATCGAAGACCTTGTTCGATGAATTTTCTTGGATGAATAAAAAAAACTATATTCTGATATGGTAGTGGTTTGCAACAAGTAACAACCCAAGTGCAAGCGAGTGGAACATCCCTTTTAAAAGGTTTGGCCTTGAAGGAAACCGGAGAATTTGAAAGCGTTGCCAGCAACGTTCGACGGGTTGGAAGAAGTCGAAGGACAGTGAAGAGTTCAGATTTGGACAAGGCAACTTAAAAGAAGCCATATTTAAGAAATTAGGTGGGTTGGACAAAGTGACAAGAATTGAGGAAGAAGAAGTTGGAGGAAATGGAGAAGGTAAGGGTGAAGAGAGGTAGAGGAAATAAATAGAGAATGCCTAGGGAAAAGAGAGCAATATTAGGAAATCGTCTACTTTGAATAAAGGGAAATTCCTTTTGGTGCCCCTATATTTTTGTCTTTTCCTTTTGGTGCCCAAGAAAAAAACTTATTCTTTTTGGAACCCTTGAGGTTTTGGTTTTTCCCGTTGACGCCCCTCTCCGGTTCAAATTAGCCAATTTCAAGCTTACCATTATGTTCATCACCCTTAAACTAGTAGTAGGATTTGACTAATAAAACATCAAAATTCATAACCAAACTACATCAATTTGAATTTTTAAAGAATTTTGTAAACAACCCCTTAAAATAGAGGATTGTTTAAAAATTAAAATTGATGTAGTTTGGTTATGAATTTAAGTGTGTTAAGAGTTGAATCCTACTAATTTAAGGGTGATGAACATAATGGTAAGCTTGATATTAGCTAATTTGAACCGAGGAGGGGCGTCAACGGGAAAAGCCAAAACCTCAGGGGTACCAAGAGGCAAGAGGTATAAGTTTTTTTTCTTGGGTATCAAAAGGAAAAGGCAAAACCTTAAGGGTACCAAAAGGAATTTCCCTTGAATAAAACATGGGTAGTGGGTAGTTTATTTCAAGAGCGGTTTCTTATCGCTTTGGTAAAAAACTAAAAATATAAAGGGGATAGAAGAGGAGATGAAAAATGAAAAAAAAAATGGTAAAAGAATGGACACGTGGCTGAATTTGGAGGCAGTAAATCTTACTACTTTAATTCATTAGTAAGATGTCTGAATATTTTTTCCTAAAATATATTGGTGTCGTCACTTATAAACATACCAATCCGGCATTTTGTTTGGACATAACTAGATTCTTTATAGGTTTCATCGATTGAAACTAAATCCTTACAACAAGTAAAGTTTTTTTATTGTCAATAAATATTATTTTTTAAAAAAGGAAAATTTCTTTTGGTGTCATTCAGATTTCGAATTTTCCTTTTGGTGTCCACAAAATTATTTCATTCTTTTGGTGCCCTTTTGGTTTTAAAATATTCTTTCCCATAACATAGTGTCACACTTACATCACTTTCCATCCATTTTTATTAAAAAAATTAAAAATTAAAAATAAAAATCTACATTTCTAATTTTTAACGCTCTTTTTCATAAAACTAAAACTTGATCTATTGCTATTGTACTCTCTCTCACTCGTTTGATATACAAGCACTCTCTCGATATACATGCGACGACTGGGAGACGAGGTCGGGGCCGAGAGCAACGTCGCGATTGAGGACGGGGCTAAAATCGAAGGTTGTCGGCATTCATCTTCCTTGTTGGCTTCCTTCTCCATGTATAAAGCCATCATTTGTTCCTTATCCAAGAATTCCTCCAATCTGATTCAGAGGTACGAATTTCTCAAATCAACCCATAGATTCGTATGTGTAAAATTAGGGCTTTAGTTTTGAATTAGGTTTGGATTAGATTCATTAACATATTAGAATTTTAATTTGGAGAAATTTTGACTTTGGTTTTAAGTTGGGGAAAGTGTGAAATTAGGGTTTATTTAGACTCTAATGAGATTTAGGGTTCATTTAAAATCTGAATCGATGTTTGAATGCTTAAAATTTGATTGGATCTATGGTTTTTATGTTTGAATGATTTAAATCTTTTTTGATTTATTGCTTTTAGGGTTTGAATGCTTATTTTCTGATTCAATTCGGTACTTAATCTAGAGTTTGAATGCTTATAATTTGATTGTTTTTGAGGAATGCTTATAATCTGATTGTTGTCTCTTTGAATGCTATGTACCCCTGGTGCGGAATAAGAGATTAAAATCTGATTCACAATTTGTGTGTATATTTCAACCTCTAGCGAGTATCATTTTTTGTAGAGAAGAGAAGGTGTTTATATATAATATCCTTTGATTCTATGTGACGAAGGTATTGGAAGGAAGTAAGGACGTTTTTAAACAAAATTATAGAATAAAAATTAAGATAGATTTTCTTTTTCTTGGTATTACTTAAAAGATTTTGAAATTCTTGAGGTCTACTTAAGACTTGAATTAAATTTTCTAACTTTATAAAGGTTTATAGAATGAATTTAAACTTTGAAAGTTTTCAATGTAAGAAGTGACTCATAAAAGTTCCTAAGATGAAAAGTTAAGTTTAAATTAAAATTTTAGCTAAGATGATTAAGTTTAAAAAGTTCAAAATATTTATGTTACTTAGGTTTTTAGAAGGTAGAAAGAAATTTCTTAAAAATAGAAGTTTGGTTTTCGGGATTAAGAATTAGGTTTAAAAGTTCTCGGGTTTTGAAAATTTTCGGTCTTGAAAACAAAACGTTCGGCTTTGATACCATAATTGTAACACCCCTATTTTGCAACACTGGGTATTACCGCTAGTGACCTCGGACTTTATTGTAACACCCCGTCTTTCCACGGGATGCTACTTAGTAGTAAACCTTACTAGGTATTACTTAAATGGGTTGACAACAACACTTTAGGATCTTGCAACGTGGGCACGACGAGAAAACATTATAACAACATCCAACCTTTCATTTAATAAAACTTAGAAAACATAGTTATGCATGCATTCCAGAAAGTATAAATATTAAAAACCCGACAAAATCCTATCATTAACGAGTTAACCTAGTAACAATAATAAACATCACCCAATAATAAAAATCCAATATAACAATAAACTCAACTCCCTAAGGTAACAAAGAAACCAAAGTAACCCAACCCATCTATGACACGCGCTCTTCACCGCTCCGCCATTTGGCCTTGGTTCCTGCAAGGTTCCCTGGTTCATACCTGGAACTAAAAAATATTCCCCGAAGGGTCAGCTACTAATCTATCAATAGAAAGTATCCGGAAATTGCAAGACGTTTGAAAAACATTTCTAATGTCAGCATCCAAATCCACAACCGCACTCATAACTCTAAAGGCCAATACCTAATTTAGTGTTGGTTAGTCACACATAGCCACATACACATTCACAAACACAATCATACAACTATGTCATTCCTCCATCTCGCAATCCAACCTCCAAGGCGCTCAACCCCGCGCCGAGTGCAGAGGCAGGCCCTCTCACTCCACTTCACAATCTTCCTTCTAACCCCGGCTAAGCCTCCACTGGAGCACTTGCCAAAACACATAGATAATAATTTTCGTTTTTGAAGGGGCACGGTTTCCCTGTCACACGAGTCATACATAGCCAACTCTTCCTCTACGCCAACTACGATGGGCCGTGTCGAAAACGGTACCAACACAGAGAAAACGTTCCAAAAATATCTTTCCGATAAAGTACATTCCAAACCATTTTACACGCACAACAATCTGAGAAGTTCAAAACAATTTAAAAGGTATTCGGGACTAGTTCCCAAAACCAATCCTACAATAACGACAAAAAATCTAACAAGATAGAAAAGAACCGAGCAAGTCGAAAACGACTTACCTCGAAATGAAGGATCCTCAAAGAAGACAAAATTAAGGGCGCGAGCACGATTTCCTAATAGAATATATGACCAAAAAGATAAGTTTCTATCCTTACTACCTCTCAACAATATATGAATTGACAACCCTTGTTCTTCGACCCCGACTTAAATGCGTGATCCAAACTATAATCTTTAACTATACTTATATATATAACATATAACAAAACTATTATTAAGGAAGAAAAATACTAAGATACACCTACTATTATTAATTATGTAATATTCATTTTCAAAAATACTACTATAGTACTGTTTTTTTTAAACCTATCAACCACTAGCTATCCTCCTATCATTACGTTCCAAAACCAAGTCCAAATACTAATTACCCAACCCAACTAACTAATAAAAAAAACCCACTAACCATTAAGAAGATAACCCAAATTGATACGTCCCCCAACCCTTAACTGTACAAACCAGTCAATCTCGGACCTTAACTATTCCATGTGGGCCCACTCCCCTTTCTTCTTCTACCAAACCCGAGACCTCCATTGTTAGTGCAGGCACGCACTTCCCCAAACGCCCCGATGTCTCGCCCAGATTTTTTTTTTCAACCCTGTGCCATGACAACCTAATTAATTAATTTTTTTGTTTTTAGCAATTCAACGCCATCTGATTTCAATCAACTTCTAGTGTGATTATTGAACCCAAATCCGAACGATCGAAACAACGATTACAAGTTTTAAAGGTGCAACCTTGATTAATTAACATACCACCCAAACTTGATACGGAGAAAGAATCAAGACCACGTACCAAAAAAAATCAAGGAAGGAAAAAGGCACGCACACAACTACTGAAAGTACCGATCGACCAGGAACGACAATGGTGGTCTTCGTGATTTATGACGACGATCGAACAGAACCACCGAAACTGGCCTCGAAAGAATTAGAGGAATGGTGCAAAAAAGACGATGAATGGAAGAAAACCCATCCTTGGCTTGACCGTTGGAGAAGCCGAAATCGGAAGGAGGAGGCGAGAACCGAAAACAAGAAACTCGATCGAACGAGGTGGACGGTTTTGATATATAAATTGTCAAAAGATTAAAAGAAATAATTTGGTAAACGATATGAATTTGGTTAGGTAGGATTAGGTTTAATAAATCTAGTGATTAGATATAATTATTGTTAAACAAAATGTGATCCGTTTGCAATTGAACGGAATTTTTTTTTCGAGGATAAAATCACTCCCTTGGGTAGAAAAATACATAAAAATATACTTTGCAACTTGTAGATTATATAGAGGCGTCGGGTTAGTCCCGCACCCCTCACTAATTCATTCGAATCGATCTCTTAACGAGATTGTAAATAATCAAGGTCACAAACAAGACTAGCATTATAGTCCTATCAAATATTAAATAGAGGAATAACAATCACATAGGGATCATTATTTCTATCAATCGATATTCCTAGGTTCTTTTATTATTAGCAAACAATTTGTTCCCAACATCGAGAAATTTCACAAAATGAACTTATTAAGGCTACAAGGAGAAATTCCACTTGCCTTATCTTTTAAGGTGGTATACGAACGAATGAACGGAAACGTTGTCCTTAAAACGAAACGGGAGCTCGACCTATCGACACGGAATATACGAACGAGCTTTAATAAGAATTTTCTTTAAATTCTTTTACAGTTTTGGAAATCTCTTATATCCTTATTATAAGAGAATTAATTTCTAAATTATTATAATAATAATTTAGGCGGAGATGAATAAAATAATAATATCTTCTATTATTATATATTTGTAATATCATTTTATCTATTTTAAAAATCCTTATTTTAATTTGATTATTATAAGCTTTTGAAGATCAAGGTTTAACATTATTCAAATTATTAAATACTCATTAACTTAAAGTTAATATTCCTTTTAGATTAATTTATTATTCCTTATAAATATCTTTCAGCAACTTGATCATAAAATATCCTTTTAAGACTAAAATATATTATTATTGTAATTTCCTCTTATTATCAAATCTTTGTAAAGACATGGAACCACCTTATGATATAAAAGGTATTAATATAACATATGACGTTATACTATTTCTAGTACTTTATTTATCTAACAAATTCCCAAGTATTATTTAAACAAATAATCTCATACTTTCCATATAAATATCTTATCAAACTATATTTAAGTTTATTATGTGCTCTTTAAATGACATGCAACCCCCCTTTTCAATATATAAAGTCTTAAGGTAATATTATTCCAACAACTTGTTCTAGTTCTTTTTATTTATATACTAAACTCCAAATAAGGTGTACATATTATTTATGTGACATTTTCCATGTATATAAAATAATATACTCTTGATCTCATAAATTTGTTTATAACTTTTCATGTCTAACTTACTTTATTTCTTTATCTATAAAAAAAATACATGCGATTTATTTATTCAATTTAATTTATTCCCATACTTGTTCTTAATAACATGCTTTATTCAAAATATCTTACTAATATTATTCCAAAGCATATTATAGAATTAAAAGACATGCAAGATTAATTTCACTTTAACAAAGTCTTTGTTTTATTAAAATCCCCTTATCTTATCCTATTTCTTTTATATTAGGATAAAAATATGACCAAGTCAATATTATTTTGAAAAACGTAATTTTCAAGCTTAAAAGTAACATATATTAGTCTTATAATTTATTTGAAATTATTCTAAGTCTTGCCATGTTTATATATATTTTTATAAAAACCACATGCATGTTATTATTCTTTTCAAATTATCAACAACTTAATATGCTTAAAATATCATTGTTATGAATATTAATATTCTTTGAATTCACATATGATTTATTGAAAATTATTTTTCTCTTAGATGGGAATGCAAATTAATTTAATTACATAATTTCCTTTTTAAAAGCTCATTTATAATATTTAGTTAATTTATTTAAATGAATATTATATATATGTAAAATTATTTTATAAAGAGATAGAAAATTAAAATACGACTCGGGAAATTATACCGAGCGTAACGGGACGGGAATAGGCACGAGAATTTGAAAAGGGTCGAGCTTTTTGGGCTTCTTCTTTCTCTTTTCCTTTAATAACAATCTAATGGACCTAATAAAAATATAAATGGGCCTAATTAACCATTTTTAACTTCACCCCATTACAAATAAAAGGCCCAAACTTCTTTTCTTCCTTCTTCTTCCACATTCACGAGAACATAATGGAACGACAAAGGCTCCAACAGTTGCAACGATGGTGGTGGAAGCTGGACGGCGGTCTCCTGGCGGCTGTCAGGCGGCAGGCGTGGGTGCTAGCGGTCAGCAGGGGTCGTCCGACGGTGGTTTGGTGCCCAAAGGAGGAGGAACAAGGTTTTTGTGGATTTTTAACCAAAATTTCAGCTTTTTAATGGGGAAAAAAATTCGGATTTGGGTAAAATAAATTCTGGATGTTTAGGACATATAAATGGACGAATTTTTGATGTAGAAGGAGAGGAAGTGGTTGTGTGATCTCCCTCTTGCTCTTACCCCTTTTTATAGTAGAAGAAGGGGATCTCTCAATCCTCCACCATGGATTTTGACCATTGCAAGAGAAGTAAGAGGAGAATGATTGGTGAGATTTGTGTTAGTTTGAAAATGACATAAGATGATGATGGTTTTTGTTAGTCTTGCAAGCTATAATTGAGATTGGTGGAAGAGAAGGTGGAAGAATGAAGGGAATTGGATATAGTCAAATTCAATCAGACAATTTGACTCACTTGTGGAAGAAGAAGAATTAGGAGAGTTTATAGTTAAAACAATTGTAATATGGATAGATAAGTTACAATGGCATAGCGGAAAGGAGTGTTTGTTAGTTTATGAAGGGTGCAAGAGGTCTCAGGTTCGAGTCCCGGCTTTTGCCCTTTTTATTTTGCCTTGTTTGATATTTTTGCTTCCTTGTAATTATTACATTAATATAAATTTGAAAATTTATTAATTATATTTGTTTTGAATTTTATTTACCATTTTGACAATCTTTTATAACAGTTTTATAATTTATTAAGAAAATTATAAGAATATTTAAACTCTCTATTTAAGAGGAAAAATATTTAATTAAGTACCCAATTTGCTTAATATATTTAATGAAATTTGTAATTTTCATTGTAATAAACTTTTATAATCTCTTTATAATTTAATATAAAATTACAAAGATTATTAAGTTCTCTACTTTAGAGAAAAGAAATTATTGGGATAAATATCCGTTTTATTATTTTAAAATTTTAGCAGATATTACAATAGAACCCCCTTAAAAATTAGTTTTGTCCCCGAAACTAGGAAAGGCTTAGGGAGGTACAAGGTTAACACGGAAAGTAGCTACTAACAATTGTGAGGAAACAACAAAGGGTCTAGTACCCCCTTAAAGAACATTCCGTTCTTTAGTTAAGGTGACTGACTGACTGTACAAGTAGAAGAATTACTATTGTACATTAAGGAATCATTAAATTAGTATTCCTTAGAAAGATCCCTACATTTGAACTTATGTGGTTTAAACGAAAACAAGGGATAGGAATGGAAATCTATGTGGTTTTGCTAGCGAAGTAGGCGGAAGTCAAATGATTTTATCTATTAGCTTGAGTCATACTCACGGAAGTTCTGGGTTGACCTTCCCAACATATAAGTTGGACTCCTTATAGAATAAGCATCCTAATTGAAACGAGCACTTAAGTGCTTCTATGAAGCGAGTAAGAAAATGACTAATCCATTCTATACTTGTAGAATAGAGTCATTGCAGATGAATTCTTTTAAGATGGATGTTTGATAACTGTCGATATGGAATCGAAGTTTGAATACGTAAGGGCCATGCCTTGGAAGAAGAATTTCGAGTTATGGTTTCTAAAGTAGTTATTATTGGGATAGGTGATGGTCATCTCACAAGAGGAAGTAACCATCTTTACGATGTCATATTCGAATATTATACTTTCGAGAAATGGTTTGAGCGTCCTCCTATACTATACGTTTTAATTCTTAGAAGAAAGCAATTGTTCTTAAACAATATTGAACTCGAAGGACTAAGTGGTTTCATTCGACCAATGTGATCAGCATCGGGGAACTACCTCCAACATAATCCTTTAATATGCCTTCACATGAATAAGGCCTGTAATTCTACCTCAACCATGTGATCAAGCTGGGAGATAGAAGTTCATCCTTATTCACCACTGTGAACCATATACAAAAAATGTTTAATTATTTAAACTTATGATATTAACTATTGTAGTTCGACAATGCAACGCAAATTGAAAATATTTCTTGCAGAGGAAGAATTAATTCGCAAAAGAATAGATGGACTGACTTACGTAACCTATTAATCGAAACTAAACATTTGAAATAGTGCTTTCGTAAAGAAAGTACCAACGAACATCTTCAAGACGGTTATGATAGGATAGCAGAGTTCAAAGTATAACACTTTGCGGAAGGAGATAGTTGATAATAATATTGAAATTATTCAACTATGCTTTGATTATAATCGAGGTTGAAATTTTAATGACATCCCTACAATATATGTCACAAGCACCCTTGTTTGGACATATTTAGATTACAAGAGGAAGGATAAGCTATTCTATTCGCTCAATGCGCCTATCGTTGAACTTCTCCATGGCTTGGTGGTTAAACTTATCCACTTATGACGGGAAACCTTTAGGCTTTAAGGGGAAACTTCATATCGTGCGTATTGCAACAATTGTTTAGACTTCGTGGCCTTCTTCTCGACACACTTAGTCCCTTAACCTTTAGGGTCTAAGAGCTCATTAAGTCTCTCATCTCTCATACCATAAGAGAGGAACGGTTCATCATATCAGTCTTAAACTTTCCCAGCGCAACATAAGATGTTTTCCTTGATTATAATTTTCTTGCCATTCTCTAACTCCTCTCCGAGTTGTAAAGTGGCAATATGCACCCTTTTTGCTTCGGTGGAATTGACTCGGCTAAAGTCGTCGTGCCAAGATCAAAAATAAATTACCCTAAAGTACAAACTAGTATAGCATGCAAGCAAGGGATCGTACCCAAGAGAATCGGATTTCTGAATCAATCAGCAAGTAACAAGACAGGGGTTTTGGAAGTTTAGGCAAACAAATAAACAAGCAAATCTTATTTGGGATTAAATCAATGAAAGGAAAGTAGAGTTTATTCAACCAATTCCACCTTTTTAATCATTCGATCATCAATTCATCCACTTTTCTATTAATTCCCAGGTTAATTCCAATCCTTATTAAAGATTTTCTCTTGTCCACGGTCCAAGCAAAAGTATGATATGAACAAGAACGCTTAATTCAAATCATGCAAAGTATTAAGGATAGAAGGATATTAAATCATGCAATCATGCTACGAGTCTCATGCATAAAATAACAATCAAACACTCTTCCTCAATTCTAGTCCACGGTTCTAGAAAAGAGTTGTTTCAAGGATAAATAAGATGCACAGACAACAATCAAACCTAATCCAAATAGTAGATCTAAGTCAATCAAATAAGTTGATCAGGCTTATCAAATCAAACAAAGATCATATAAATAAAAACAAGAGTTTTGATATTAACCAAGGGATAGAAAAGTTACCAGAATCTCACGAATTACATAAAAAGGCTTCCTTGATCAAACAAATTCCAAAGGGAAATTAGTTCTCCATAATAAAACTAAACACTGGAATAATCTGAAAAGTACGCTAGAATGTATCCTAAACTGAAAACGAAACTAAGCTTAAGTAGTCGAAATAACAACCGAAACCTAAAAGATATAATAATATATATAAGATAGAATAAACGAAAGGAAAGTCGACTCTCGGATTTTTGCTGACGTGGACTTCCGCGGGCGCGGTGAGTAACCTCCGCGATCGCGGACTTGATCGTGACAGAATTCCAGCGGTATTTTCGGAAGATGTTTTGACCACCTTAGATTGAGAATTTCGACCCGGATTAAAAATATGAAATGTATCTCTTCGAGTCAGCTTTCCAATGATACTAAATTCAGCTTCATCGGATCATTGTAGCTCCCGAAATAAGCGTTACAAGAAAATGGCGTCAAAACAACTCCAAATCAACACTTGCCTTCAAAACTCTTGCAATTCTTCAAATCGTGTCTTCGGTCTTCATATGGCAATTATGCTCAAAACTAACCTAAACACACTCAAATCATACCTAAAATACAAGAGTTAACATATACTAAAGAGAGCATATCAGAATTAATACTTCTCAAATATTTCGACGTAAGAGAACTATTAGTGGTTGTGTTGGACTTTCCAGTTCCTCCATAGACATTAATGTCTTTAGTGTCCTTGTAAAGCTAGACACATTTACTTGAGGTGGAATATGGTGTCATTTGTAATTTTATTTGCAGCTTGGTCAGTTCCAATTATGTTTGCTTCTTTTAGTGGAACAGAAGAGATTGCTTTAGGCATCACTTATATTATTGGACTTCTTAATGTAAGTTTTGTGACATCATCCAACAGTATCAGCGTACTAGGGTCCATTACCTGACAATTTTCTTGTTCTTTCTTTGGAAGATTTTGAACCATCATTCGTGCATGAACTTGAATGCTATTCAGGGGAATTCTATTGTTGGTTCCTTGCGGTTTGGCCATTAGAAATAAGAATCGACAATTTGTTCCCAACAATTGTCATTCAGTAATGGATAGAGTAGGCACTTGGATTATTGAAGAAACGTTAATGCTTTATTGACATACCAACAAAAGGTTGGTGTCATAACATAATCTTATTTAAGGAAAGAAAAGAAGGTTATAGCAAGGTGTACACTACTAAGGCAACCTAATAACGGATTCAACGGTTGGAGATAATAACAGTGAATATGGCAGAGATAACTACTTCAAATGCGACGAATCGGGACATGTGTCCACAAACTATCTTAGTAATGAAACAACCTTATGGCCTATTAGGCCTACTGGGGAAACTTAGAGAACTTACAATCCATGTCCAAAAGTCTTCGATCCTCATCTATCATTGTGTCGACTTACAAAAATGGAGGCGAAGAAAAGTTCACGACGTGGCTTTAACATAGCCTTATTATGGTTGGTTTATTCGGTTGACAAACATCAATATATCGTGCCAAGATTGCATATGTTGACTCAGCAAGTCACTTCTACTTGTAGATACTTTAGATTAATATATTCGTGATTGGCCAAAAATCTCAACCACCATTGTTTGTCCCCTCACATACCTCTCGAAAATCTGTTTCAAGATCGGATTAGATGGAGACATGTTAGATCCTTAGTTGACTAAGCCTTCCTTGGCGTCCTCTTTGGAGATTTCTATCTTTCGGTGAGTCACTGGCTCAGAAAGTTTGGCTCTATGGAATCATAAGCTTTACCTTTAGTTGGCATGCCTTCTTCTAATTCCCAACGAACTTATTTTCCATTACACCCATTTTCTGTAAATGGCTAACGATCAACTTTCATATAGAATATCTGTAATTCTATACTTGAAGAAGGATATAGTTGTTTTTGTTAACTCACTAGTATAGGCAAGAAATAATGCGCAAGTTTAGAGAAGAGGGAAATTTTTTATTAGAAATCTTATGGAAACGGATTACAAAGGGCTTTATGTAGCAAGCCCTTATACTTAGGATGGAAAGAAAAACTTCCGATTCGACTATTCAAGAACAAAATGGATAGTCAAGTGAAGCGGACTACTTAGAGTTTCACCCTTCTTAATGATAACAGCTGATTTTTAGGCCTAGGGTGTGCTTGGGAACAAAATTTGTCCAAAAATCCTTCCTCGAACAAACTTAGGTTGAGGGCTCCTCCCTCGGGGTTCAACAACAATTGGGTCTGCTCGATGTGTCGACGGTTTGCAGTTGTATAGCCACGGTTTATGGCAAGATGAGTATGGGGTTGAGCGTTCTTATTTTGGTAGGACCTCATTTCTTCCGACTACACTTCCTTGCGTTGGAGGGTATAGTCGTAATTTGGCTGACGAACCCTCGTTGGGTTGGACCACTGATTGGAGATAGGTTTCTTATTTGCCAATTGCTTGGTGATGGGATGACTCTCCTTGAGTACAATTAGCCCATCCACCCATTTGATAGACCATTGGAGTTTGACTTGATTGATCATGAAGTGAATCATCAACCACTTTCTCGAGGTATTCCTCTTCGGGGTTCTCCTCCTCGAGATTCACCTCAGGTGCATTTTAATGCATTTCCTCTTGTAGTACTAGCTCGGGGTTTTCCTAAGGTTTCCCATATGATAAAAGACAAAAGTGGTCATTGGGAAAAAGCCTCATCAAGCTCTTGAGCGGCTTTTCTAGCTTTGTCCCTGATTCGGGTTAGACTTCTAGCGAGTATCATTTCTGTAGAGAAGAGAAGACGTTTATATAGAATATCCTTTGATTCTATGTGACGAAGGTATTAGAAGGAATTAAGGACGTTTTTAAACAAAATTTTAGAATAAAAATTAAGACAGATTTTCTTTTTCTTTGTATTACATAAAAGATTTTGAAATTCTTAAGGTCTACTTAAGACTTGAATTAAATTTTCTAACTTTATAAAGGTTTATATAATGAATTTAAACTATGAATGTTTTCAATGTAAGAAGTTTTTAACTCGTAAAATTTCCTAAGATGAAAATTTAAGTTTAAATGAAGATTTTAGCTAAGATGATTAAGTTTAAAAAGTTCAAAATATTTATGTTACTAAGGTTTTTAGAAGGTAGAAAGGAATTTCTTAAAAGTAGAAGTTTGGTTTGCAGAATTAAGTATTAGGCTTAAAAGTTCTCAGGTTTTGAAAATTTTCGGTTTTGAAAGTTTTCGGTTTTGAAAACAAAACGTTCGGCTCTGATACCATAATTGTAACACCCCTATTTTGCAACATTGGGTATTACCGCCAATGACCTCGGAATTCACCGTCCAAAGTCACCCAAGGCATTATAATGATATTAAAACTTATTGAAATGCGAAAATTTACATAAGCGTTACATAAATAAACGGATGCTCACGAATGAGACTTAAGGGTATTTAAGGATGAAATTGACTAAAAACGAAATTTTATTGATAAGAACTGTCGTTCATTACATTGGGAGTCGTTCTACAAATAATGTAGCAGCGAAAAGTAAAGCCCATTTAGAAAGGGTTGAAAAGACGTAATTAAAAATACAATTATGTTTTCCCAAGACAACTCATGTGATGATGATTTGCTTGGTTTTAAAAAGGGAAGAGCTGGTGCACTCTCTTCGGAATGCCTTGCTCTTATGAGAATTCCTTCCTTCCTTCAACGTCGTCTTGCCTTGACCTTCAATTCTCATCTAACACTTCTCGAACCTTCTAGACTTCATCTTCAACACTTCGGTGTACATTCCTACAGTCTGGCATTTGTCGCGAAGGGCGAGAAATACCGGGCAAAAATGCGGAAATAGGGGAATTAGTGATAGCAATTAAAGGAACATGAAGAATACGCTTGCAAAGAAGGTGTCTAAGAGGCCAAAACCAAGACCTTTTCCAAGATCTCGGGCATTCAAGTTCAAGAAAGTGTTCATGGATATGATATTATATCTTCAAAATCTCCATCCATGGCGTTCAAGGCTTCCAAGGAAGAGAATCAAGTTGTGAAAATTCGAAATGTTAATAAACTCGTCAAATTAAAAACAATGCTCAGTAAAATGGGCATAACTTGGGCTACAAAATTTATCTTCAATCCATTCAAATTGTATTGGATAGATAATTAAAAGTGTAATACCTGATTTCGTTTTTAGTCGGATTTTTCCTTCCTTTCTCATTCTGGTCTTTCAGGTAAACTTGTTCTAAAAATGACTAAATAAATAGGACATCCATGGTTCATAACCCGTTTTAAAAACACTTATCTCATTGTTATTTGTTTTTAAGTAGACTTATTCTAATTAAATTTATTCTATCCAGACCCTTTTTAATTCCATCTTAAAGTAACAAATTTTATCCTAGTAGATAATTCCCACTGTAACTCGTTTGAAGCCGTTAGCTAATCTCGTATTGCTCGGATCTCACGATCATGTTGGAAGTCGAAATCCTAATCTAATTATTATTTAGATTATCAAAATTAACAAATTCTATCAAAACACGTCTTTAAAAACGCTGGCCTTCGGCTTCTGGAAGCCATCGAAACCTCTGCCACATCTTACCAAATTGATCGAACTTGTGGAGCAAAATCGATCTTTCTCTCGCTATTTTTTCCGTAGCTAGCATTGGTGGAGGCCGAGAGCGGTGTTCGCCGCCATCAACGACTGGGTAGTCGCGCTAACGTTCCGCCGCCGGTTCAAGTCGGGTTTCCGATTCGGTTAACCACACGACTGTACCTGCCGGTAAGCCTACCGTTTTCTTCTGATTCGTTAGTGTTGAGTCGGGTGGGGTCCGAACACCATTGTTTCAACCGGTGTTCATTGTTTTCTTCTGATTCGGGAGCGGTGTTTTTTTTTCAACCGGTGAGTTCCAAGGGTTCCGATCGTTATAGGAAGGGTCGGGGAGATGTTGTTCGAGAGTGGAGGGGGAAGAGCGCCATTGGGAGTCTCGGGGTTCAGGTCTCAATGAAGCACTCGATCGGATTCGGCAAAGGCTGTCACCGGCAGGGCCGACGGGGAGATCGATTGGGTTGTATATGTGGATAGCAATGAGAGCGCCGCTCCATGGCCGAGGACTAGTCAGGAATGGGTCAGTAGGGGTGGGGTTCTGGGTAGCAAGGAAAGGAGGCGAAACCATAGGGCTGAAGGTTGAAGAAAGGTTGGTAGGGCCCGCGAGGCTGGGTCAAGTCTGATTTGGCCAATTGATCAAATGGGTAAGGGAGACGGGCTGGGAGTTTGGGCCACATCCTGCCCATTCGTGGACTGGGCTTGTTTGTTTTGTTATTTTTTTAAGTTGGGGTGAGCTAAATGTTTTTTCTAGGGCAAGGAAGTGGGGGGGGGGGGGGGGGGGAATTAAGTGATCGGATTTTGGGGGATAAGTTTGATAAGTAGGATAATTGTTAATGAGGGGTTTGGATTAGTACTTATAAATAATAATAATAATAATAATAATAATAATAATAATAATAATAATAATAATAATAATAATAATAATAATAATAAATCTACTAATTAGAATTCCTTTAATAAAAGTTGGCTCGTACTTAAGTAATATTTTCCTTTATAATTCTTTAGGGAACCGTTTCATTTGAGATCGTAGTTCCGTCTTCATCAAAAGGATCCCAAGTTTCGAGGTAAGTCGTTTTTCGACTTGCTCGGTACTTCTCTGCCTTGTTAGATTGCGTATCGATATTGTAGGACGGGTTTTGGGAATTAGTTCCGAATATTTTTTTTAAATTGTTTGAAATTTTTGAATGGTTGTGTGCTTAAATTGTTTTGAATATATTTATCGGAAGAATATTTTTAGAACGTTTTCTCTGTGTTGGTACCGTTTTCGACACGGCCCATTGTAGCTGGTGTTGAGGAAGTGTTGGCTACGTTGACCCGTGTCACTGGGAAAATCGTGCCCCTTCAAAACAAAAATTATTATATGTGTGTTTTTGGCAAGTGCTCCAGTGGAGGCTTAGCCAGGGGTTAGAAAGGAGATTGTGAAGTGGAGTGAGAGGGCCTGCCTCTACACTCGGTGCGGTGATGAGCGCCTTGGAAGTCGGATTTTGGAATAGGAGGAATTGCATTGCTATGGGATTGTGATTGTAAATGCGTATGTGGCTTTGTGTGACTGATATAACTAATTTAGGTATTGACCTTTAGAGTTATGATTGCGATTGTGGATTGGTATGCTGACTTTACAAATGATTTTTTAAAGCGTTCTGCAATTTCCGTATTCTTTCTAGCTTGATAGATTAGAAGCTGACCCTTCGGGGAATATTTTTCAGTTCCAGGTATGAACCAGGTAGCCGTGCAGGAACCGAGGCAAGATGGCGGGCCGGAGCGGTAAAGAGCGCGTGTCGTAGTGGGATTGGTTTTACGCTAGTTTGCTTATGACTTTTTAGGATGTTGGTTTTTATATTATGATGGAGTTAGTACTATTGCTTGTGTTCGTTTTCTCGGATAATTTATCGTTAGCAGTGATTCATCGGATTTGAATATTTAGGTTTTCGGGAATTCATGCATAACTATGTTTTCTATATTTTTATTTAAAATAATGGTTGGATGTTTTTTTATGTTTTCTCGTCGTGCCCGCGTTGTAAGGTCCTACAGTTTAGTTGTCAACCTAATTAGTACCTTGTAAGGTCTATTCCCTAGTAGCGCCTCGTCGGAAGACGGGGTGTTACAAAAAGATATACAACTTTGTAGTTTAAGTCGAATCTAGAATCCAACAGAAAAGAGGCCAAAATTGCGATTTACTGAGAGATGTTCAAGTCTTACTGGAATCTTATCTTTAGTTTTAAGTCTATCTATTTTTAGATATTTTATTTATGATAATTTCGGCCATAGGAGTTTGTTAGGGCCGAAATATATCTTGCTTTATTATTATTTATATCTTTTTGAGTTTTAGGATTAACTTTTTAGTTTTCTTATCTAAATACATCAGATAATTATTTATTTGATTTATTTATGGTAAGAGGACTTAGATAGGAGTTTTAAGAATATATTAGGTTATCTTGTGAGGCAAGCAAAAGGTCCATTATACCCCTCTAGGGCTGGCCACCTTGTTACTTGCTCTCCAAGGAGACTCTTTTGTATTCCCTTTAAATACCTTGTAGTTATCATTCAATAAAAATCAGTCTGAATTAGATAAACCCCTATTGGTTTATCTAGTTTATGGGCCATTAAAGCAACTATTGTGTTAAAAGCAATTTTGATCATAATCATCACCACTTCGTTATTGTTTCAATTGATATTTGAGTTGTTAATTTCATTAATTAAGTTAGTTCTAGTTTGATTGTTAAAGATCAAACCTAGTTCATCAATTGAATTTAGCGTTAGAGCCAATTCAATTGAACTATCTCTTTGGTTATCTTAACTCTTCAAATTAGTTATATTCTCATTCATATTTCAAGTTTCTTGTTCATCAAGTTATTAACTTTGAAGGCAAATCAGGTTGGAAAGAGAATTACTTGTCAAGATCGGGCCAAAACAAGACCGAATTGTCATCATCGAGCAATCGAGGAGATAATTCCGTATCAATTAGTCAAAGGAGACTAAGCAAGTGAGAACGGAACTTCTCAAGGGTAATTCCGTAATTTCATAATATTCGAGAGAGATATTATCGGGATGTATTTTAAGGTGGGTCTTTATGTGGGGCTTATCGGGACGGAGAAGAGTGTATCTCGAGAGGAGATAGCTCGTTAATCGAGAGAAGAACTACGAGATTGTAGACTTCATTAGAATAGAAAGTATGTTGGGAACGTTATTAATTCATAAAAGTTTTGAAAACCTCTCATGCCCTTGCGGGCCGAGAGTCGGATCGATCATTTGAGATCGGTCCGATTTTGATGTCTTTTAAATGTGCATTGGCACTTATCTTATATCGTGACGAAAATTGTCAATTACGTTAATGGTTTTTAGAGAGTGTGGGGGAGCTTGCATGGCCCGGACCACTTAAGGGAACCCAGTTCCGACACTTAGCTACGGTGCCACTCATCCCTCCGTTGCAATCGGAGCGAACATGGATCATGATCTTGAAAGTCGTACTTTAAGCGCAAAGGCATACGACTTAGTAGATTATATAGAGGCGTCGGGTTAGTCCCGCACCCCTCACTAATTCATTCGAACCGATCTCTTAACGAGATCGTAAACAATTCAAGGTCAAAAACAAGACTAGCATTATAGTCCTATCAAAATTAAATAGCGGAATAACGATAACAGAGGGGTCATTATTTCTAACAATCGATATTCCTAGGTTCGTTTATTATTAACAAACAAGTTGTTCCCAACATCGAGAAATTTCACGAAACGAATTTATTAAGGCTACAAGGAGAAATTCCACTTGCCTTAGCTTTTACGGTGGTATACAAACGAATGAACGGAAACGTTGTCCTTAAAACGAAACGGGAGCTCGCCCGGAATATACGAACGAGCTTTAATAACAATTCTCTTTAAATTTTTTTAAAGTTTTGGAAATCTCTTATATCCTTATTATAAGAGAATTAATTTCTAAATTATTATAATAATAATTTAGGTGGGGATGAATAAAATAATAATATCTTCTATTATTATTTTATATTTGTAATATCCTTTATCCATTTTAAAAATCCTTATTTTAATTTGATTATTATAAGCTTTTGAAGATCAAGGTTTAACATTATTCAAATTATTAAATACTCATTAACTTAAATTTAATATTCCTTTTGGATTAATTTGTTATTCCTTATAAATATCTTTCATCAACTTGATCATAAAATATCTTTTTAAGACTAGAATATATTATTATTGTAATTTCCTCTTATTATCAAATCTTTTTAAAGACATGGAACCACCTTATGATATAAAAGGTATAAATATAACATATTACGTTATACTATTTCTAGCACTTTATTTATCTAATAAATTCCCAAGTATTATTTTAAACAAATTATCTCATACTTTCCATATAAATATCTTATCAAAATATATTTAAGTTTATTATTCGCTCTTTAAATGACATGCAACCCCCCTTTTCAATATATAAAGTCTTAAGATAATATTTTTCTAACAACTTGTTCTAGGTCTTTTTATTTATATACTAAACTCCAAATAAGGTATACAAATTATTTATGTGACATTTTCCATGTATTTAAAATAATATACTCTTGATCTCATAAATTTGTTTATAACTTTTCATGTCTAACTTACTTTATTTCCTTATATAAAAAAATACATGCGATTTATTTATTCAATTTAATTTAATCCCATACTTGTTCTTAATAACATGCTTTATTCAAAATATCTTAGCAATATTATTCCAAAGCATACTATAGGATTAAAAGACATTCAAGACTAATTTCACTTTAACAAAGTCTTTGTTTTATCAAAATCCCCTCATCTTATCCTATTTATTTTATACATAACTACTATTCATAACACACTTAAACTAATAATAAAACCCTAATTTTATATAATTTATAAATCAATCCCTCATGTAATTCTCTCCTACCTCTCGCAGTCCTGATGCTCTATAATCCCATGTCGCCGCCGCCGGCTACCACAAGCCAACACCAACCTCTCAGCTCTTCTCTTCTACATACTCCTCCTTCCCCTGCCTCCAACCACCGCATATATATCCCACCGACCACCACAAGCCACCGCCGACCTTTTTACCACGAGCCACTGCCAACCGATCTTCCCATCCCTAACCAACCCTAACCTCAAATTTATCCCCAAATCAATTTCAATCGAAATCTATACAAATTCATGCAATTATAATCATTATATCATCAATTTTGCCTTTCTAATGTATGTTCAATCATTTGTTTTGTTCAGATTCGCATAAATTCCTCAATGAACCAAAAAAACCCTAAAACCAATTATAATCAATGGTTTAGAGTTAAATCTTTTGAATTTTAGGTTAAAAACTAATTAACAGTAGATGCTAATTAATAAATAATTTGAATATCCAGAAAATCCTTCCATTGAAGGCTTCCATGCTTGTACTTGTTTTGTACAGTAGTAGTATCACGTACAAGGATAGATAGAAGAGAAAGTGGGGGTAGAGAGAATGGACTGATTTGCAAATAAAGTAAATTTGGAGTGTTTTTCATTATTTTTAGTGTGTTATGAATAACATAACCCATTTTATATTAGGATAAAAATATGACCAAGTCAATATTATTTTCAAAAATAGAATTTTCATGCTTAAAAGTCACATATATTAATCTTATAATTTATTTGAAATTATTCTATGTCTTGCCATGTTTATTTATTTTTTTTATAAAAACCACATGCATGTTATTATTCTTTTCAAATTATCAACAACTTAATATGCTTAAATATCATTGTTATGAATATTAATATTTTAACAAATTCACATATGATTTATTGAAAATTATTTTTCTCTTAGATGGGCATGCAAATTAATTCAATTACATAATTTCCTTTTTAAAAGCTCATTTGTAATATTTAGTTAATTTATTTAAATAAATATTATATATATGTAAAATTATTTTATACAGAGATAGAAAATTAAAATACGACTCGGGAAATTATACCGAGCGTAACGGGACGAGAATGGGCACGAGAATTTGAAAAGGGGCGAGCTTTTTGGGCTTCTTCTTTCTCTTTTCCTTTAATAACAATCTGATGGGCCTAATAAAAATATAAATGGGCCTAAATAACCATTTTTAACTTCAGCCCATTACAAATAAAAGGCCCAAACTTCTTTTCTTCCTTCTTCTTCCACATTCACGAGAACAAGATGGAACGACAAAGACTCTAGCAATTGCAACGATGGTGGTGGAGGCCGGACGGCGGTCTCCTGGCGGCGTCAGGCGGCAGGCGTGGGTGGTGGCGGCCTGTAGGGGTCTTCCAGCGGTGGTTTGGTGCCCAAAGGAGGAGGAACAAGGTTTTTGTGGATTTTTAACCAAAATTTCAGCTTTTTAATGGGGAAAAAAATTTGGATTGGATAAAATAAATTCTGGATTTTTAGGACATATAGATGGACGAATTTTTTATGTAGAAGGAGAGGAATTGGTTGTGTGATCTCCCTCTTGCTCTTACCCCTTTTCATAGTAGAAGAAGGAGATCTCTCAATCCTCCACCATAGATTTTGACCATTGCAAGAGAAGGAAGAGGAGAATGATTGGTGAGATTTGTGTTAGTTTGAAGATGACATAAGATGATGATGGTTTTGGTTAGTCTTGCAAGCTATAATGGAGATTGATGGAAGAGAAGGTGGAAGAGAAGGTGGAAGAGAAGGTGGAAGAATGAAGGGAATTGGATGTACGTGAAAATCAATCAGACAATTTGACTCACTTGTGGAAGAAGAAGAATTAGGAGAGTTTATAGTTAAAAGAATTGTAAAATGGGTATATAAGTTACAATGGCATAGCAGAAAGGAGTGTTTGTTAGTTTATGAAGGGTGCAAGAGGTCTCATGTTCGAGTCTTGGCTTTTGCCCCTTTTTATTTTGCCTTGTTTGATATTTTTGCTTCCTTATAATTATTACATTAATAAAAATTCGAAAGTTATTATTAATTATATTTGTTTTGAATTTTATTTTCCATTTCGACAATCTCTTATAACCTTTTTATAATTTATTAAGAAAATTATAAGAATATTTAAACTCTCTATTTAAGAGGAAAAATATTTAATTAAGTACCCAATTTGCTTAATATATTTAATGAAATTCTTAATTTTCATTGTAATAAACTTTTATAATCTCTTTATAATTTAATATGAAATTATAAAGATTATTGAGTTCTCTATTTTAGAGAAAAAAAATTTATTGGGATAAATATCCGTTTTATTATTTTTAAAATTTAGCGGATATTACAGCAGCAACTTGTTTCAATGTCGTCGGCGGTACCCCGATGTCACCGGCGTTGTTGTTGTCGCCCCCAAACTCAATGACGTCTACTTGTGGCCGCAACTGTTGTAATGTATCGAGAGAGAAAATCAAGTTGTTTAGGTGTAAATGAGTAAATCTAAAAACAGAAGTAAAGATATTTTTAAATTTTTTAAACTTTTTTAACGGAAAATGGATGGAAAGTGATGTAAGTGTGACATTAGGCTACAGAAAGGAATATTTCAAAATCAGACGGGCACAAAAGGAATAAAAAAAATTGTGGCCCAAAAGAAAAAGTCTAAACCTAAAAGGCACTAAAAAGAATTTCCCTAAAAAAATTAATTTTTTTATTGGATTTACAATCTAATTTATCTATTGTTTTTATAACACTTAAAACTTAATTTAGTTATCAAGTGACATAATAAACCTCAAATTTTTTATATAGTTCCACATGAGCAAATACACCGTATAAAATCATATACATTTTAAATTCTACGTTTTAATCTTTTCTTTATCAAATTTAGCAACCGAATTTAAAACAATACTCTATCTGCTAAATTAAAATGGAAACAAATTATTTTTGACAACTACATATACGATAAAATAGTTTCTATATATTGACTGATATATTTTTCATAAATAGTTAGTTAAGGCTTATAAAAAATTTTAATTACTCTCAATTAATCATACTTAATCACAATATTATACATATACTTTGTATTCTAATTTCTAATTATTCTATGTTTACAAATTAATATACATTTGAAAATAAAAAAAAAAAATTCACATTGTACAATGGATGGTTAAGCCTTCTTAGTAAAGTGTAAAGTGTAAAATAGGGCCACTTATTTATACAACACTTAGATCAAAAGAAACAAACTTCTATACATGAAAAACGTATTTGAGATCCATTCACTTCTCATGTTCAATTTTGGAATTGATTTACACAATCGAGTTTTATGTCTCTCTTTATATACAAATAGTTTGAAAGCCCCCTTTCAATTTTATTAAACCATACAATTTATGTATTCAAGTTGTAGTTTGATTTTCAGAAGTTTGATGACCTATGCCGATCTTGTCTTTTCAATAACACTGGATCTTGTGGTTAATCGTTTTCTCGGCGATTTTGATTCAGCAGATCTCTGTTTTCTGCTTTGTCGGATTTGTTTTCCCTCTCGACAAAATTCTTGTGTAAAGTTGTTCGTCTTGTAGACCCATCACCGTCTGACGGTGGTGGCGAACTTGGCCGATCCAGCCGTGTTTTTATCTATCGATTGTGTCTTCAATTGGAATTTTGATTCTTGTAATCCTGGTTTCGTGTACAGTCACCTCCTCTTGTTTCCTCTTTGGTGTCTCTGGTTCACGAAAGCGTTGTTTGATCGATAGCCTCTCGTCTTTGTGGCTTACGTGAATAACTCTCCATCTTTGTAGCTTACGTGGATGGCTCTCTCTACCTTTCTTCCTCACTTAGTGGGTCTATTGTGTGTTTTAGTTTGGGCTTGGGCCCATTGTTAGTAGTGAGTTGTTTCGTTTGAGTTTTTTGGCCCTTTTTCCTTTGTGCTACTTGTGTGTAGTTGTTTTCTTGAAAGGTTTAGCTCAAGCATGGGGTGTAGTTCTCTATTATTGGGACATGTGATTGGGTGTGTAACGAGTCATTGAGCATGGTCGTGGAAGTTCAAGGCTTATGAACATCCTTCATTCCGGTGGTGACAAATTTCAGGAGTCCTTTCTTTATTAAAGTTGTCTTTTTTTTACCGTTTTGTCGTGGCGTTCTATATCTTTTGTAGTTGTCTTTTTCGGTTGTTCTACTCTGTTTGCCTGTTTGGTGTTTCTTACTTGCATGTTGCTGTCGTCTCCTGACTGCCGACTTACCCGTCTCTCAGTCATTTAGCTTTGAATGGAAATCTAATTCTTACCTGCTAAAAAAAAAAAAAGTAAAATAGGGCCATTAGTGCAGTCCAGATTAATTCATTTCTGACTACCGGATCCGGCCCTGACCCGATTCAACTCAAATACCTGCCGCGGCCGCACAGAAACCGCCACCTCTCTCTCCGACTCTAGCGCACCAATGGCTACTACCAGCAGCAGGCGGCTTAGGGCGTTCAAGCGGTGGATGGCCGCCAATGCCATCGTCTGCAGCGACGCTCTAGAGCTCGTCGACGGAGAAAGCATCTTCGTCCGATCACGCTGCGATTTGAAGGAAGGCGACGTAGTGGCGACTATCCCGAAGCTGGCGTGCCTGACGATCAAGACCTCCGGCGCATGAGACCTCATCGAATCTGCCGGATTAGACGGCGTCTTGGGGCTCTCCATCGCCCTGATGTACGAGAGGAGCCTCGGATCCACCTCTCCCTGGGCCGCTTATCTCCAGCTCTTGCCCCGCTCTGAGCCATTACCATTGGTTTGGACCCTGGAGGAGGTTGACTCTCTACTCTTCGCCACTGAGCTTCACCAGGTAACCTTCAGCCATCTCTTCACCGCTACTGTGTTCCACCAGTTAAGGTTTTCTTCAACAATTTCACAATTACTCGCTTTTAGGTCATGTTGATCGATTTTTCTGTCGGCAGACGGTTAAAGAGGATAAGGCTTTGATTTATTCCGACTGGAAGGAGTGTATCCTTCCGCTTATTGATTCATTGCCGTCAAACATTGATCCTGCGTTTTTCGGTGTGGAAGAGTACTTTGCTGCGAAGAGTCTGGTCGCATCTCGGTCTTTTGAAATAGATGACTTCCATGGATCTGGGATGGTTCCTTTAGCAGACCTGTGAGTCTCCTTTCTTTCCTTTGACATGACAGATTAATGGTTTTGAGCTTGTTGATACTGCATGCTTTTGTCAGAATTTGGTGTAAATCTTCTGCTTTATTGATCTGTTATGCTGTTTTGAGTGTTTAAGCATGAGCGTCATTCATTGAGTTGTCCTTGACTGTGCACGCAGATTTAATCACAAGACCGGTGCTGAGCATATACATTTTACCTCTATGCCATCCAATCGTGATGCTGAGAGCATTGAGGATGAGGATGATAACGACAATGATATTAACAGTGACGATGATGAAATGGATGTGGATGCTTCTCGCCATTTGGAGAATGATTCATCCAGTTCTGTTACTATAGAAAATTCTCCTGATGCTCCTGCATTGGAGGAGGATCCCCTGGTCTTGGAATTGATTCTTGTCAAGGACGTCAAAGCTAGAGAGGAGGTTAGTGGTTTTTTGGCTGTCTTGAGTTTAGTGAAGGAAGTGTTCATGTCTGAGATCTTGTCTGCTTTCATCAACTCTTTCAGGTGTTCAACACATATGGGTTAGTTGGAAATGCTGCATTGCTACACAGATATGGATTTACAGAACCAGATAATATGTATGACATTGTGAATATTGATTTAGATCTTGTTTCTGAGTGGGCTTCATCCACATTTTCTGGCCGTCACGCTAGAGTAAGAATGTCTCTGTGGAGAAGATTAGGTTATTCTGGGTGCATTAGCTTGAACTCCGAGTACTTTGAGATATCATATAATGGGGAACCACAAATTGAGCTGTTGATGTTACTCTATTTAACCTTGTTACCTGATGAAACATACAATAAGCTGGATGTGGCTGTGTCTACTAATGGGAGTTCCTGTGAATCTCTAATCTTTCATCTATTGTGTACAAGCAAGATTTCGCAGACAAAAGCCTTTGAGATCAACTGTGAAATGCTGTTGACAAAGAGTGTCCAAAATGCCCTTCTTTCGCTAGCTGATATGAGGGAGAGCTTGTATGGGTCGGCGTCATTGGAAGATGATGTTGAGATTTTGAAAAGCACTTGTTGCGTCAGAGAGAGGAAGTTGTATCATTCTCTAATGCTGCGCCTTTGTGAAAGAAGAATCCTTGAGAAGCTAAGATCCTATGCAAAGAACAACACATTTCCTGCGTCACATGGGAAGACATCTGGAAGGAAGAAGCTCTAA
The DNA here is from genome assembly GCA_964016875.1 of Fallopia convolvulus. Taxonomy (NCBI): domain Eukaryota; kingdom Viridiplantae; phylum Streptophyta; class Magnoliopsida; order Caryophyllales; family Polygonaceae; genus Fallopia; species Fallopia convolvulus. Next base: position 35,555,811 of record OZ024719.1, read on the forward strand.
TCATGGAAACCTTGTTTAGATTAGATTGCTTATGGTGTCTCATCTAGAGCAAGTTTTCTTTTTCCTATTTATTTTATAGTATGCTGATTATTTTTAATTTTGCATGTGCTAGTTTTTCCAAAAGTGGAAAGCAGTTTACTACTCAGCTTTGCTTTGTAATGATTGATATTTTGCATATGAAGATTATGGTGTGTTTTGATGAGTATTAAGCCCTGAGAGGTTTTTGGGAAAGAACGGGTAAATCCGAGTCACGTATTGGAATTGTTGTTTCGACACCACTTTCTTGGGATGCCTCATTCAGGAGATATGGTGGTCGTTTGGAGCTCATTTTGATGTTATTGGAAAGCTAACTCGAAGAGCTACAATCATGTTAACTCTGAGTCCAAATTCCCACTCAAAGGGGGTCAAAATGACCTTCGAAAATGTTGCCAGAATGTTGTTGAGAGAAGGCCGCGACCGTGGGTCCACAAGCCGCGATCGCGATAAAAGTCACCAAGGATTTTTACGAGAGATTCTGATGTGATTCCATCTATTGAGTCATGGCCCCACGGTACCGTGCATATCGGGGAGCCATTGCACACACTGATTTCCGACCTTGGCGCGCCTTGGCATGGTACCACTTCTTCGGGCACTTTTAAAGGCACTATGCTCCATGATCTGAGTGAAGATCTCAGCCCTAAAGACAAGTTCAATCTGCACGACAAAGGAGGGTCTTCACTTGGACAAATATCCAAGGCCGGTGTCCGAGGCGCTAAGAAGCCAAGTCAAGGTACCACGCCCTATTTGGGTGCATCACTCGAGCACATGCTAGGGCAATGCTTGACAAGATCAAGGAGGAGATCATGGCTCATAAGTTGGACTTTGGTTAGCAAAGGTGAAGGTTGGAGTCTCGTTTTAACTAGTGGCCCGACAAGTGACTATTTTGCGGTTAAGGACAATTAATGTGTTCTCGGGTTTTATGGGTTGTTTTTGTAATTTTCTTTAAGGGAAGGGGATGGTTTTGTGATATTAATTCTCTAGGCTATATGGTCGGCCTCTCTTCCTTGGTTCCAGAGATTTGGACGAAAATACTCTCTTGTTGCTTACTTTCCCTTGCAATTTCAATTCAAGTTCTTGTTCTTGTATTTCGTTCGTTCAATTCTCGTTGTTCAAGTTGTTGGTGAGTAATATCCGACAAGTTGGGCATCTTAGTTTGTTTGAGAGCTTGGTGAGTCATATCCAAGTTGTCAAGCATCCATATCCCCTTGTTCTCCCCATTTCGATCCATCATCCATCTCGGTGGTTTCTGCACCCCTTCGGTAAAATCGACATATCTTTCAATCCACTCATCATCTAGGTCTGAACTTTTGAGAGGTTAAATTAAACTCAGAGATCTAACTTCTTGAATTGGAATCACTCAATTCCGAGTTCGGACGAGGAAGATCCAGCCAGTTTAAGACGGGTCAGTTGCGTGGTGTTTGTTGTCGGAATTCCTTGGATTCTCGTGGTGATCTCTTTGCACCATCATCCCCTCCATCGATCCGGCCATCAGATTCAGTACCGTGATTGCAGCAGGGTATCAACCACGATTGCGGGTTTATACCGACTCGGGATTTTCCAAGGTGATCAGTACCGCGACCGCATGACTATTGGGCCGCGCGAGACGAGATTTCTTTCCCAAGAGTCCGAGCTTATCTATCTTTAGACTTTAGTAATTTTTTTTATTTTTGTACATTTTGTGTTTTGAGTTGATTAAAAGACCATTGTTTCCTATGTTTTGTTTTTATCAGACTTCTATTTTCATTCAAGGAAGAGAAACCCTAGCCTTTATACCGATGGAGAACTAAACTTCTCTAGTTTCATTCACAAGTTGAATCATTTAATTTAGGGAAATTCCGGTTGGTACCCTCGAGTTTTTGGCTTTTTCAAGTGGTGTCCTGTAAAAAACTTATTCTGAGTGGTGCCCTTGAACTTTTACAAAAGTCCGGTTAGTGCCCTTACTTAGTTACTTGTAAATTTTCATTAGTTTAGGACTAAATTAGTATGTTTTCTAATGAATAAAATATATTTTTATATGATTAAATTGAAAAAAAATTAGTTTAATAAAAATAAAAATAAATCATATAAATATTACATAAAAAATATTATATATATATATTTCAAGTAGATTGTATGTTGTTGTATAATTTAAAATTTTTAGTTTTAAAAAAATATTACAATATTTACATTAAAATAAATATATTACATAATTAAAATTTGTCATGTAGGTTTTATGTAATAATTTTAGTTTTTTTTAAAAAAAACTAATAGAACTTTCATTATGGTATTTTACATTAAAATTTTAATTCTATCAACTTTTCAAAAATTGTCAAAATTTCTATATAAAATATACATGGAAAATGATAATCTTGCAATATATTTATTCTAATAAAAATATAATAATATTCTTGGTTTTATCTTAAATTTTTTTGAATTATACAACATAAAATGTACTTGACAAATATATATATACAAAATTTATTTTAATAGTTTTATAAGATTTATTTTCATTGTTATTAAATTATGTTTTAATTTAATTAAATGCAAAAATATATTTTTTCATCAGAAAACATACTGATTTAGTCATAAACAAACGAAAATTTACAAGTAAGGGCATCAGCCGGACTTTTGCAAAAGTTCAGGGGTACCACTCGGAATAAGTTTTTTTTCAAGACACCACTCGAAAAAGCTAAAAACTCAAGGGTACCAACCGGAATTTCCCTTTAATTTATAAGTTGTGAGATCTTAAACTCTTATTCTATCATTTGCATTATATTGATTTTCTTTGTTCTTAATTTGAATGATTGTTATTGATTTCTCCTAGTATGCACAACTAGTTGCAGTTGGTATCTTTCTATTGCTAGGATTGAGTTTTCTGGTTGTAAAACTTAATTCAAAGTAGCAAACTCTTTAACTTATGACTGGTTGAACTAAGTTATTGAGAAGAGAGTTAATTGCATGTTGAATATTGACTGGTTGTTTGATATTTCGTGTATTCTGCTATAATCCTTGTTCTTCATACTATTATTGAATTGAATTGTGATAGTTTCATTATTATTTGATAATTAGAATTTTCAAGGTTGGTTGACTTATTTATTTATATAAGATCAGGATAGGAATAATCAAAGATATTATAGAATTTGAGAAGAGATCGATGATCAACAAACTAATTAAAGGTGGATATTTGTGAGTGAGATTGCTTTCTTACACTTGTTTACAAACCTGTTTGCTTTGTTTAATTATTTGTTTCTTTGCTTATGGTTAGTTAATCAATCAAAATCCCCCTTTTACATGTTGATAGAACTTTTAACTTAGAAATACAAAATTTCTTTGGGCTTGATCCCGACTTACTGACTATAATTAGTTAAGTAATTTGTGATATATTTTTAATAAGACATCAACGATTTTCACCTTCATATTGTCTTGTCTTTGTGAGCCTTAGCATCCCAAATGCCTTTGTATTGATTTCTCTTGACTTTTTCCTATAATACATCTCGAGGAGACATGGGTAAAAGAGTAACTCTCCTTCTGTCATGGTTAAAACAATAGTAATTCAAGTAACCATGATAATAACCCTCTTATCTTACATCCAAGACCTTAGAAATATGTGCATATAATCCATCTCATTTACATCATAAATACCTTGATCAACATTAGTCACAATAGAGAAATTGACAAGACATTGATGATTAATCAGGTTTTCTTCTTTAAAATCATTTATGTCATTTAAACCATAACTGGTCGTGTGCTCACAAATGATGAATTTCATGTGATCCAAACTTACATCTGATGAATTCCATGTGACCCATTTGACCCGTTTGTCTATTTTCACAACAATTGGTCGGACCTTGGGTAGCAGATCAAGTGGTCGTGTGCTCACAAATGATGAATTCCTTGTGATCCAAACTTACATACTCTTGAACTACGAAGAAGTGGATCCCTATATTGAGTGAGTTTTTATAATTCCCAAATATATGTTGAATTCAATAAATTCAAATTTTATTACGTGATTCAATTGATCTTTAGACATTATTTGAAAAACTTCGTGCACTCGTCAAATTCAACAATAAACGAAGCTGAAGAGCAAAACATTTTAGAAAGACACTTTCGCCTCTGATTTGTGTTTTAGATAGACAGTAGTGGAGTTTGTGTTCTAGGACAAAGCTTCGACATTGACAAAGAGGACTTCTATAGTGTGCTATAGGAAATAATTGAGCCCAATTACATTACATATCTCCAACAGTCAAGCGCCCTATTTTCTCTAGTTGTGCGTGGTTTAACACTAGAAGTCGTGGAGGAACACGCATTCACCCTCACTTAAAGCTTGTCGATTTTCATAGACACAAAATGTTGAGAACGAAAGATCGTTACATCTTATCACATCAAGTCACGCATGTTTATTTCCTCGATTACCCAAAGGTTAGGTGTGCAGATGCTAATTGGATAGCGGTCTATAAAGTGAAGTCACGCGTGTGGCCCGATGAAAGTACGAGCGTAGACCCTAATGAGAGTAGTTCACGGCAGGTTGCCATTGAGGAGGCATTTCAACAGGATTCTTCACTTCCATGAGTTATCAGCAACACACACGATAATGATCCACTTGGTCTGCTAAATGACCCAAACAGAGATGATCATGTCGTTGAGGAACAAGGAGAGACGTCTAGTGAAATGTTTGAGGTGTAGTTTGAGAGTGAGTCGGATACCGCTGAGGAAGATTTATAATCAAGATGCTACTATTGGAATCTCTTTTATGAGTACTTGCCTATTATCATTGACTTTTCTGATATTATTATTCTGATAACACTATTGTCATTACTTCAATGATTACACTATTGTCTTTTACTTTTCTGATTACACTATTGTCTTTTACTTTTTTGATAGTACTATTCTTATAATACTATTGTCATTTACTTTTCTGATGACAAGAGCCATGCATGCACAAAATTAACTTTTTTCACTAGTGTCATTGTGATGACATTAGTGATGCATGCACATCACAAAACACTATCCATTTCCAAGCATAAAAGGAGAATTATCCATCTCCAATTCCAACCCAAAACCTAAACACAAAAATAGAAAGACATTTCAATCCAGCCTACATAAACTTCTCCATCGTGAATGAGGTTATACTTAACTCCATATATATAATTCTTATTGTATACATTTGAATTCAAAAAAAAAAAAACGAAGTTTATGTAGGTTAACTCTCGGGATTCGTACAACCAAACGGTTTTCGTACGTGGATTATTCCTCCTCCCCATCCCTCAGCCAATTGTTTTTGTACTCTTTACAAATAAAGCCTTTAGACTTTATACCGTAAATAGCGCGATCTCACTCGGAGATCAAACACGTCGAGCTTTGGCAAACGAGATAGTTCTCGAGCCAGAGGGGATTTTCGACCTCCTATTTCATATTTCCACCTTACTATTTATACTAAATGTTTGTTCGGAATTTTCGGCCTTTGCCGATGTGGGAAGTGTACTTTGCCTTTTTACAATGGAATAGTGATGCATGGCTTCACGTGAATTTGCACACATCCATGCATATTTCTCACTTCCGATTCTTCTTTTGGGCCGAGATGGTTATTTGGGCTGATTCCCATTAATCCAAGCCCATTCAATTGATTTGAGTGTACACGTACATACATGTTTATAATTGGGACATGACTTTTTGCCCCTTCCACGCGACCAAATGCACAAATATTGAGTGTATGTTTCCAATCCCAAGTGGGAAGCGAGGGGTGGATTAGCGCACTTAAAACCGAGAGTTTCCAACCCCAAGCGGGAAGCGAGGGGTGAATTAGCGCACTTAGAACCGAGAGTTTCCAACCCCAAGCGGGAAGCGAGGGGTGGATTAGCGCACTTAGAACCGAGAGTTTCCAACCCCAAGCGGGAAGCGAGGGGTGAATTAGGGCACTTAGAACCGAGAGTTTTCAACCCCAAGCGAGATGTGAGGGGTGGATTTGCGCACTTAGAACCGAGAGTTTCCAACCCCAAGCGGGAAGCGAGGGGTGGATTAACACACTTAGAACCGAGAGTTTCCAACCCCAAGCGGGAAGCGAGGGGTGGATTTGCGCACTTAGAATTAGCGAGTTTCCAACCGCAAGCGGGAAGCGAGGGGTGGATTAGCGCACTTAGAACCGAGAGTTTCCAACCCCAAGCGGGAAGCGAGGGGTGGATTTGCGCACATAGAACCGAGAGAGGGGTGGATTAGCGCACTTAGAACTGAGAGTTTCCAACCCCAAGCGGGAAGCGAGGGTGGATTAGCGCACTTAGAAATAAGAGTTTCCAACCCCAAGCGGGAAGAGAGGGGTGGATTAGCACACTTTAGAACCGAGAGTTTCCAACCCCAAGCGGGAAGCGAGGGGTGGATTAGCGCACTTTAGAACCGAGAGTTTCCAACCCCAAGCGGGAAGCGAGGGGTGGATTAGCGCACTTAGAATTAGCGAGTATATAACGAGTATAATGAATTAGCGAGACAAGCCTACAAGGCTTACCTCATTCCACGGCCATGTATAGCGGCGTTTCTCCGAATGGAGGTTTGTTGGCCATAAGCCATGCGATGCCATGCGAGGTCGTGCTTGCAAACTCCATTGCAATTGGCGCATTAAATTGAATTTGGCCCAAATAAAGGTTTGGCCCAACAAGTGAGTCTTAGCCCAGAAACGATTCTTTCACCTCGTTTAATAAGTCAGATGCCACGTAGAATATCAAAGTCCACATGTCCAACCATGACATGCATGAGCATAAGACGGTGAGCGTAGATGTCAAAGTGGATACTTCGACTCGAGTGCAGACCAGTCAAGAGTTAGCCCATTTCACCCATTCGAGTGCCTCCCAACTCACGCACAACCTCTCTTGACAAACAGGTCACATATATACATATGCCTATATACATATATCAATATATGCATGATTTTTATGTTAAAAGTGGGAGTGAATATTTACCTCTTGCCAACAGAGCTAACTAATTAGCGTAAAGAGAGGGCTTCCCATCTAGTTCAAATAACCTCGTCACATTGTACAAACACCGCGTTGAAATAAAAGTGGGTTGAGCGATGATGCAACAACATCGCGTGGAGTGATGGCGACCCCACGCGGCATATATCTTCACATACGAGAAGAGCACACGAGTAGCCGCAAACCAAGCCAATCACCATGTTGGACGGCCGAGCCGAGGAAGAACCTCGCGCCCACCGGCCTCGGGATACGTCTCCGTCTCCAAGCGAGGTATCATGGAGACACCGCGTGGATCATGAACGATGTTTCCATGCATGTATCAAAGTTGACATGTATGTATGAAGGTTGCCATGGAATGATGCGCGCATGGATGGCTAGCCAAAAAAGATCGCGCTCTTCCCATGCCATGGAAGCATCGCGCCAAGAGCCGACCACGGAGAAGCTTGCCTGCCCTTGAGAACATCTTGCTAGCTAGAGTCCCATGGAAGATCCCGCATGCTTCAAAGGAAGCAAATAATAAGATCACCGTGGGGCCGGGGTTACATGGTAAAGTGGCCTCAACGGATAGCGAATCACCAAAGCCTCGCATGCCCGAACTTCGCGCCCCTTTCCCATGCCGAAAACACCTCGCCTTCAAAAGACCCCGCCTACTTGACCTCGCTTTTCTGGCCTAACCTCGGCAAGCACATGGACCATGAAATAACCGCGTGCCCGATGACGAAGCTTGATTATCTGCCTTGGTCGGAACATCACGCAAGGACACGTGCAGTTAGCGAGCGAGATACTTGGCGTCGACCCGAAGAACGTCGCACAAGAGTGGAGTCTGGCGAGAGAAGTCGAGGTCCCGCACATCGGCCGAGACGGAGAAGAAGTCCGCGGAGATTACCCCCGGACACCGAAGCCTATGCCACGACCTCACTTGGAGCCGTTAACAAAGAAGATCGCGGAGATCGGCCTCGCGTGAAGATGACAGTGGAGATCATCCTTACACCACCTCGCTTTTTAGATCTCGCCTTGATGGCCCCACCTCGGCCATTGGCCTTGGATCATGCCGCACCGCAATCACGTCACACCCATCATAGAGAATGGAGGACCGCGCCAACTCGCCTCGGAGCGGGCCGCGAAGACCTACCTCGGAGTCGACCACGGAATGCCTTACACCATGACCTCGCTTGCTTGGCCAACCTCGCATATTGGCCTTGGAATGACCTCGCATGGAGCCCATGGTGTTTTGGCCTAGCTAGCGCGAAGACCACATGGAATAGCCTCGTTGCTTGCCCATATTTATAAAAATATATGATGTGATGGAACGGAGGGTAGAGGACACGCTTACTTGATTGTGACCAGAGAGTAGGTCGGATAGGGAGAGCTAGTTCCCACAGACGGCGCCAGTGTTTAAACCCGATATAATACGGGCTATAAGCGGGATTTTAATAAATACTAACTCTCGGGATTCGTACAACCAAACGGTTTTCGTACGTGGATTATTCCTCCTCCCCACCCCTCAGCCGGTTTTTTTGTACTCTTTACAAATAAAGCCTTTAGACTTTATACCGTAAATAGCGCGATCTCACTCGGAGATCAAACACGTCGAGCTTTGGCAAACGAGATAGTTCTCGAGCCAGAGGGGATTTTCGACCTCCTATTTCATATTTCCACCTTACTATTTATAGTAAATGTTTGTTCGGAATTTTCGGCCTTTGCCGATGTGGGAAGTGTACTTTGCCTTTTTACAATGGAATAGTGATGCATGGCTTCACGTGAATTTGCACACATCCATGCATATTTCTCACTTCCGATTCTTCTTTTGGGCCGAGATGGTTATTTGGGCTGATTCCCATTAATCCAAGCCCATTCAATTGATTTGAGTGTACACGTACATACATGTTTATAATTGGGACATGACTTTTTGCCCCTTCCACGCGACCAAATGCACAAATATTGAGTGTATATATCGTTTTAAACACGTATACGCAACACAACTGGCTATCTTTTTTCTTATATTTACTAATTACCCCTTGATTATTTAGCGGTCATTTTGCACACCATCAATCCCGATTCCTACGAACCCGAGGAAGATAGAGCCCTAGAAGCTCCTCTTCATCCTAATTCTCTCTAAAGAAGTCATCTACTAGAGGTCAATACTGAAGTTCCTCCTCTAATTCATAGTCATCCATGGAGTCATGCATCGGTGGGTTTCGATTGAGGGCAACGGCGTGCTAATATTGTTGTTGTGGGTGCAACTGAGGTAGTGGTGGTGGACCTTGGATTATTATGGGAGGTTGTGTAACAAAAAACTAGCAAGGGAGTCATTATTCTCATATGGAAATAATGGATTCTTACCTTTACCAATCTACTAGTATGTATTTCCCTATCTTGTACGGGTTTTAAAAATAATAAATAAAAATTAATATATGTAAAGATAATAAGATATTTAAAAAAATCAATATATTGATTGTTTTATTTAACATATAAATATAAACAATTCCTCCTATAAGCAAATCATTTAGGGATTCTCAATATGAGACAAGACAGGGGAGTGGTAGTGTTGTTAGGGGTGAAGATGTGGTTGAGGAGAGAGAGACTGATGTTGCTACTGGTGCCGGAAGTGGTTCCGAGGAGAGAGACACCGATGTTGGTGGTGGTGATGAGAGAGGTCCCGATGGTGCCGATGGTGTAGCATAGGTGATCGCCTCTCGGTGCGAGGGTCTAGAGATACAATTTATAACCCGACCCCGTTGTAGCACGTGGTAGGTGTCGAACACTCAGGAAGTCTACTCGATCGATGTGCCTAGATACTAGAAATCTAGAAAGGAGAGCGTAAAACAAAGGAAAACAAAGAAAACAAACGGGACCGACACTGAGGTCACGTCGGGCCCGAGGTTGGCGACAAGAGGAAGTCGGGACCGACACTGGGTAAGTCGGGCCCGAGGTAGCTGGGGATGTCGAACTCAAAGATTTTAAAAGTAGATCTTGGGCTTTTGGGTTCCTTCCCTAGTAGATTAAGGCTTTTCCACCCCAATTCAAGCAATGAGTGATGATCGGACTAGGATCGAGTGCTTTCGCCCTCGTTCCAACCACATCTACACCTCAATCCATGGGGAAATCCCCTTCGAAGCAAGGCCTTGAGATTGACACATGTTCACTTTCGCTACTTTGCCAATCTCAAGCCTTGATTCCCAACTTTCGCAAGGAATTGTAGCTCTATGTAGAGTGGTTTCCTTAGATCAAGCACTCAAGGCTATGGAATTGGGGTTTCTAGCCCAAACCTAGATAGGGTTTTCCCCCATAACCCAAGATCAAGGAGATCTATTCCATGTGGCAAGCAAAGAAAGCAAACAAATCAAAAGGGAAAGCAATCAACATCATCAATCTCAAAACAAAGCAAAGTTTCATTCAAATCCAAAGCAATCCACAAATTCCAATCAAGGGTTTTCAAATCCACAAGATCAAAACAAAGCAAAGCTAAACAATCAACAAAACCTATCAAGCCTTCCTCTCTCTTGGCCGATTCTCTCTCTCTTCCTCCACTTCTCCTTCCTCCTTGCTCTCCAAGTATCCTCTTGGTTCCTTCTCAAGTGTGTGGAAGAGGGAACCCCAAATTAGAAGACAAGAGGGCCATTTATAGATTAGATGAGGGGCAAAAGTGGAAGTCCACAAATTCGTGCCTTGGAGCCCAAGTAGTCCGGTGACAGACTCGGACCGACACGGAGGACATCGGGCCCGAGGTACTGTGCATCTTGGTCCGAGGTTGAAATCTCCCAAGTCGGGCCCGGCGTGGTTGCAACTCGGTCCGGACCTTGTTCCACCTTCATCTTGTTGGCTTCTCTTGTTCTTCTTCAAGGCTTGCTCCTCTCTTTCCCGTTTTAGCTCGGGCCTTGCTCCATGTCTCGATCCTCCTTCAAATTGATCCTCGATTCATGCCAAATTACCTACAAAACACATAAAATGCGCGTAGTCTCCGAATCTCATAGAAATACGGGAACTATGCTAAAAAGGAACAAAACACACAAGAAAAGGGGAAAAAGAAACATATTTACAAAGGAAATCACATATGAAAACACCACCAAATAAAGAGACATCAAAATACCTCATACTTAAACTTGCTTGTCCTCAAGCAATAACAATGTAAGCAAGACCGAAACATAATCTTCAAGTAAAGCCTCGTATGAAAACACATTTTAAGCACAAGTGATTGATATTCAAGCAAGATTACATCATCACACATGATTAAGTGTTCCAAGGAATAGAGTCAATGCAACTAAGCCTCACTTTAGAGATATGTGAATGTGTATCACTCATCATGTGTTTGGGTTTAGCAATGAACACTCAAGCTCAAAATTCATGCAAATAAGGACTTTACTATTGAAGCTAATATCACCAATTCCTCCACCTGGAGATGCCTAATACAAAGTACACAAGGAATTTCGAACTTGGCTCAATGGAGGTCCTCAAAGACGTTCCATTCGGCCGGGTTGTAATGGGGCTTTTGGTATTTCTCAAGGTGGGAATTATTTGGTCTTGTGGTGCTTACAATGGGGATTGAACAACCTAAACTCTCACCAATTTCACCAAAATTCCACATTTACTTTCACACTCACCCAAAAGACTTAACATTTTTCCTTTCAACCCAAAATTTCACTTAACATTCCACTTCGTCTTTGCTCTTAGGTTTTTTGTTGGATTTTCCACACTTTCTACATTTTGGACCGACTTTCTTATGACATCGGGCCCGATGTGGCTTGTAACTCGGTCGGACCATTTTTCTTCACTTAGGCCCTTTGCTTTTATTCCACTTTACATTTCCAACATTTTCTTTCTTTCTTTTCTTTCTTTTTCATTTTTTTTACAACAAAGATGCACTACCCACATGATTCATAACACCATTCTTTGCCCTTAAACCCAAGAGAATCTCAACTCTTCAAATACAATCCAGACCTCTCTTCTAAAGTCCAATCCCATAAGGGTCAAGTCATATAAGGCTAGGAATAATATCTTTGAGGAGTTAACAAAGGCTTAGGCTAGAACGGGGCTACAAACAAAGGATTAAATTCATGGTAGGATATGGAACATTTATGTGACTAGAAGAATAAAGTTCAAAATCAATGTGACCATGCTAGGACAATTCTCATGACGGTCTTGGAAAATAGATAAACACCGCAATAGCAAGTTTTACTAAGCATGAATGAGCTAATCACACAAGAAACACGAGGGATATGCAAATATGAACAAGCATCCTTAAAATGGCCAAAAATCAATCTCACAAGGGTCACTCATACTTAGTTGCATAAGAACTCATCCTAGAACTCACATGTTCAATAAAACAAGCAAGATATCATGATCACATCAAAAGCAACATCATTTTAGAGGCTAAACTATCCAAAAATATGCAAAGGAATTTACATGCTCACATCATCATTAGCTTTTATTTCGGCAATCTAAGATGGGAATTTCTAGTCCAAAACCTAAAACACAAAATCTTTTTGTTGTTTTTAACACAATTTTTTTTCAATTTTTTTATTATGGATTTTTGCAAAAATTTCTCTAAAACCAAAAACTCATCCATTCAAGACCAAATTAATCATCCATGTCTTTCATCAAACCACAAACCAAGAAGCAAACATCCCAAATACAAGCTAAAAACACAAACTAATATCCTCAAAATAACAAACAAACATAAACAAGTGAAATCATGAACATACCTACCCCCACCCCATACTTAAAATTTTGATGTCCCCATCAAACTTAAAAGCAAGAGAGAAGAGTATGAAGAGCTCACAATTTTTTATTCTTCAATGGCATGTATAGGATCATCGAAAGGGTTGTCACATCTACATCCTCTTTGGAGCCTTGCTTGCCGCTCCCTCTCATACACTTGCTCTTGGTAGAAGTCTTGTGGTGGTGGTTGGAGTTGAGGCTCCGGGCGTGTCCATTGGTCCTCACGGGAAGGGAAGTTCCCGCTCATCCACGTGTTGAAGCTATCTTGGACCCGCCACCTTTGGTCTTCCACCTCCCTAAGCTCTTCCACCTCTCGTCTAGTGTAGCCGAGGGCTCGGTTCATCTCTTGTTGGCTAGCTTGGAAAGAACTTTGTTGTTGAAACTTTTGTTGTTGTTGTTGGTACATTTGTTGTTGATGTTGGTACATTTGTTATTGTTGGAGATTCACTTGATGGACCTCTTGGAGAACATTCTCTTGTTGAAGTTGGAGATGGGCCATTTGGTTGGCCAAGAAGGACATGTCCACGGTTTGTTGTTGCTCGGGAAACACCATTCCCGGACCGTACCATTGGGCATAGCCTTCATAACCCCCACTTTGAGCTTGTTCTCGCCTTGAACCGCTCCCTTCTCCACGCTCATAATGCCTCGAGACCTTGACTGGCTGAAAGTCGTCGTGCCAAATCAAAAATAAATCCCTAGTTACACAACTAGTATAGTCGGTAAGTCGGGGTCGAACCCAAGAGACACTTGTAGTTCTAAGCAATATTATTATCAACTCTAAAAGTAACAAAGAGGGAATTTTGGAATTAAAACTAGAAACTAAGAATTGAAACAAACAAAGCAAGTAATCAAACAAGGCAAAGATTGGATTTTTATCAAGTTAAGGAAAGCAATCCTATTCAAGTATCCACTTTTCTTCCTCAAGTTATTGATCCTAGATTCAAACAAGTTATTTCTTTCAGTTATTCCTATCCTGATCAGAATTATAACATGGCAACGAGACATCCAACTTAACATCCAAACAATTCATGAAACGATCATAAATAATTGGGATATTAGCATTAAGAACAAGGATAAACAGGATACATGCAATTGAATTCCAACGAGTCAAACAATCAACATGCATTCAAATCTCTTCTCAATTGTTTTAGTCCAACGAGTCCTAAATCAATTGAGTTGCTACAGAGATCAGGCTTTGCTACGAGAAAACCTAGATCTAGCAATAGATAATATTAATTCCAACAAGTTAGCTAGGCCTGAAGAAACCAACACAATCAATATAAATTACGCACAAGAGAATTGAAATAACCTGTAGAAATAAACCTGTAAAGACGAATCTCACAACAACTTGAGTCTGAAAAGCTTCATAAGAGAGAATCTCACAACAACTTGAATCTCACAACAACTTGAGTCTGAAAGGCTATATTAGAATTTAGGGAGTTTAGTTCTCCATAAGAGAGAAAAACACAAAAGTCTGAATAATAGAAAACTAGGTCTAAGAGAGAATACAAAACAAAGTCTGAAAAATAACCTAATATAGCCTCGACCCAGTCGAAATTAAAAAGATAAAAAATATAAAATAATAAACTAAGCGGAGAAATCCAATCGCGCGTCCGATCCAGCTAGGCCGCGATCGCCACCTCTTACTAGCCGCGATCGCGCCTAAGTGCAAACCGCGACCCATCGGCGACTTTTGGCAACCGCGATCGCCACCCATATATGGCCGCGATCGCGGCCTTCAATGTCTCGCGGTCCTCAAAATCGGCGACCTTGTCCTCCTCGGCGACGTCCACCGCGACCGCCCTCAGCATCGGCGGCGATCGCGGCCTTCAGCATCCTCCAACATCTCCAAAAGTCGCTAACTATAAACTTCGGCCTTCAACTCTAATGCTCCATAATGCTCACAATAGGCCTAAAACATTACATAAATATGTACTAAAAAGTCCTAGTTACGCTGTACAAAACACAGCGTATCAGACCTCACCACCATGGAATGAACTGGACCGACGTTGAGGGAAGTCGGGCCCGACTTGGTGTGTACCTCGGTCCGCCAGTGTTGGAGCTTGGTGCGTGGCTCGGAGGTCAGCCATCAAGCCTTGGAGGCGCTCATCTTCTTCATTTTGCCCTTGATCGACATCCATGTCCTCCCCACGAGGTGCAAACACAAAGTTGTCTTGGTCGGACTCCGGTGTAGATGGAGGGGAGGTAAACCGAATGTGTTGAGGTTGTTGTCGCCGCCCCTCTCTTGCACCTTCGGGGTCACCAAATGAGTGTAGCTTGATGTCCCACACTTGGTACCAATTTTGATACCGAGAAAGATCATAAAGGTTGTGCACCAACCGGATCAACACTCCATCATAGTTTGAGTGAGGGGCCAAGGAAATTGATCGCCTCTCGGATGCGAGGGTCAAGAGATACAACTTATAACACAACCCCGTTGTAGTACGTGGTGGGTGTCGAACACTCGGGAAGTCTACTCGATCGATGTGCCTAGATACTAGGAAGCTAGAAAGGAGAGCATTAAACAAAGGAAAACAAAGAAAACAGTCGGGACCGACACTGAAGTCACGTCGGGCCCGAGGTTGGCGACAAGAGGAAGTCGGGACCGACACTGGGTAAGTCGGGCCCGAGGTAGCTGGGGATGTCGAACTCAAAGATTTTAAAAGTTGATCTTGGGCTTTTGGGTTCCTTCCCTAGTAGATTAAGGCTTTTCCACCCCAATTCAGGCAATGAGTGATGATCGGACTAGGATCGAGTGCTTTCGCCCTCGTTCCAACCACATCTACACCTCGATCCATGGGGAAATCCCCTTCGAAGCAAGGTCTTGAGATTGACACATGTTCACTTTCGCTACTTTGCCAATCTCAAGCCTTGATTCCCAACTTTCGCAAGGAATTGTAGCTCTATGTAGAGTGGTTTCCTTAGATCAAACACTCAAGGCTATGGAATTGGGGTTTCTAGCCTAAACCTAGCTAGGGTTTTCCCCCATAACCCAAGATCAAGGAGATCTACTCTATGTGACAAGCAAAGAAAGCAATCAAATCAAAAGAGAAAGCAATCATCATAATCAATCTCAAAACAAAGCAAGGTTTCATTCAAATCCAAGGCAATCCACAAATTCAAATCAAGGGTTTTCAAATCCACAAGATCAAAGCAAATCAAAGCTAAACAATCAACAAAACCTATCAAGCCTTCCTCTCTCTTGGCCGATTCTCTCTCTCTTCCTCCTCTTCTCCTTCCTCCTTGCTCTCCAAGTATCCTCTTGGCTCCCTTGGAACCCCCCTTTTGTGTGTGTGTGAGGGACCACCCCCCCTTTTGTGTGTGTGTGAGGGAACCCCCCCTTGTGAGGGTGTGAGAGAGAACCCTTTCTTAGAAGACAAGAGGGCCTTTTATAGATTAGATGAGGGGCAAAAGTGGAAGTTCACAAATTCGTGCCTTGGAGACCAAGTAGTCCGGTGACCGACTCGGCCCGACACGGAGGAACCTCGGGCCCGAGGTACTGTGCAACTCGGTCCGAGGTTGGAGACTTCACAGTCGGGCCCGACGTTGTTGCAACTCGGTCCTGACTTCGTTCCACCTTCTTCTTAGTTGGCTTCTCTTGTTCTTCTTCATGGCTTGCTTCTCTCTTTCCCACTTTAGCTCGGCCTTTGCTCCATGTCTCGACCCTCCTTCAAATTGATCCTCGATTCATGCCAAATTACCTACAAAACACATAAAAGGTGCGTAGTCTCCGAATCTCATAGAAATGCGGGAACTAGGCTAAAAAGGAACAAAGCGCACAAGAAAAGGGGAAAAAGAAACATATTTACAAAGGAAATCACATATGAAAACACCACCAAATAGAGAGACATCAAAATACCCCATACTTAAACTTGCTTGTCCTCAAGCAATAACAATGTAAGCAAGACCGAAACATAATGTTCAAGTAAAGCCTCGTATGAAAACACATTTTAAGCACAAGTGATCGATATTCAAGCAAGATTACATCATCACACGTGATTAAGTGTTCCAAGGAATAAAGTCAGTGCAACTAAGCCTCACTTTAGGGATATGTGAATGTGTATCACTCATCATGTGTTTGGGTTTAGCAATGAACACTCAAGCTTAAAAATCATGCAAGTAAGGACTTTACTATTGAAGCTAATATCACCAATTCCTCCACCTAGAGATGCCTAATGCAAAGTACACAAAGAATTTCGAACTTGGCTCAGTGGAGGTCCTCAAAGAGGTTCCATTCGGCCGGGTTGTAATGGGGCTTTTGGTATTTTTCAAGGTGGGAATTATTTGGTCTTGTGGTGCTTATAATGGGGATTGAACAACCTAAACTCTCACCAATTTCACCAAATCCCACAATTACTTTCACACCCACCCAAAAGACTTAACATTTTCCTTTCAACCCAAAATTTCACTTAACATTCCACTTCATCTTTGCTCTTATGCTTTTTGTTGGATTTTCAACACTTTCTACATTTGGATCGACTTTCTTATGACATCGGGACTGATGTTGCTTGTAACTCGGTCGGACCATTTTCTTCACTTAAGCTCTTTGCTTTATTCCACTTTACATTTCCAACATTTTCTTTCTTTCTTTTCTTTTTTTTTTTTCATTTTTGTATATTAAAGATGCACTACCCACATGATTCATAACACCATTCTTTGCCCTTAAACCCAAGAGAATCTCAACTCTTCAAATACAATCCAAACCTCTCTTCTAAAGTCCAATCCCATAAGGGTCAAGTCATATAAGGCTAGGAATAATATTTCTGAGGAGTTTCAAACAAAGGCTTAGGCTAGAACGGGGCTACAATCAAAGGATTAACTTCATGGTAAGATATGGAACATTTATGTGACTAGAAGAATAAAGTTCAAAATCAATGTGACCATGCTAGGACAATTCTCATGACGGTCTTGGAAAATAGATAAACACCGCAATAGCAAGTTTTACTAAGCATGAATGAGCTAATTACACAAAAAAAATGAGGGATATGCAAATATGATCAAGCATCCCTAAAATGGCCAAAAATCAATCTCACAAGGGTCACTCATACTTAGTTGTATAAGAACTCATCCTAGAACTCACATGCTCAATAAAACAAGCAAGGTATCATGATCATATCAAAAGCAACATCATTTTAGAGGCTAAACTATCCAAAAATATGCAAAGGAATTTACATGCTCATATCATCATTAGCTTTTATTTTGGCAATCTAAGATGGGAATTTCTAGTCCAAAACCTACAAAAACAAAATCTTTTTGTTGTTTTTAACACAATTTTTCAATTTTTTATGGATTTTTTTTTTTTGCAAAAATTTCTCTAAAACCAAAAACTCATCCATTCTAGACCAAATTAATCATCCATGTCTTTCATCAAACCACTAACCAATAAGCAAACATCCCAAATACAAACTAGGAACACAAACTAAATATCCTCAAAATAATAAACATACATAAACAAGTGAAATCATGAACACACTTACCCCCACCCCATACTTAAAATTTTGATGTCCCCATCAAACAAGGAAATCAAAACTTAAAAGCAAGAGAGAAGAGTATGAAAAGCTCACAATTTCTTATTCTTCAATGGCATGTATAGAATCAATCGGCGAGGACGAGAGCCCATGAGGCTCTAACTTCTTCGTTTGGACCGTCCTTGTCATAGAACTTCTTCACTCAATGACCATTCACTTTGAAAATATGTCCTTGTTCATCAACCAAGTCCACCACACCATGAGCATAGATACGGTGGACCACAAATGGTCCGCTCCACCTAGTCCTTAACTTCCCGGGGAAAAGTTTAAGCCTTGAATTGAAAAGGAGGACCTTGTCACCGGTTTGATAGGTCTTTGGAATTAACTTCCTATCATGCCACTTCTTGGTCTTCTCCTTGTATAGCTTGGAGTTCTCATAGGCTTTCAACCTCAATTCCCCCAACTCATGAAGTTCTAGAAACCTTTTCTCACCGGCCAAGTTGATATCCCAATTCATCTCTTTGAGTGCCCATTTCGCCTTGTGCTCAAGTTCTACCGGAAGATGATATGCCTTGCCATAAACTAGATTGAAGGGTGTAGTTCCCAAAGGTGTCTTGAAGGTGGTTCTATAAGCCCAAAGTGCATCATCGAGCTTAGAGGCCCAATCTTTCCTTGATCGAGATACGGTCTTCTCCAAGATAGCCTTGATTTGACGGTTTGACACCTCGACTTGCCCGCTTGTTTGAGGATGATAAGGAGTAGCAACTCGATGAGACACCCCATACTTGATCAACACATTTTCGAAGCACCTCTCAATGAAATGAGGTCCGCCATCACTTATGAGAACCCTAGGCACACCAAACCTTGCAAAAATGTTGCTTTTCAAAAACTTCATCACCACCTTAGCATCATTGGTTCTTGTTGGTATGGCCTCCACCCATTTTGAGACATAGTCCACGGCTACCAAGATGTACTTGTAAGGCCCCGATGTGGGAAATGGTCCCATGAAGTCAATACCCCATACATCAAATAACTCAACTTCTAGAATGCCAGTTTGAGGAGTCTCATTCCTCCTTGATAGGTTCCCCTCTCTTTGGCATTCCTCACACTTCCTCACATAATCATGCACATCCTTGAACATGGTTGGCCAATAATAACCACATTGAAGAATTTTTGAGGTGGTTTTGGAACTCTTAGCGTGACCCCCCGTAGGCAAGGAGTGGCAATGGTGAATTATGCTCTCAACCTCTTCGCTTGACACACACCGTCTATAGATTTGATCACGCCCTTCCTTGTAGAGATATGGATCATCCCAAAAGTATTGTCTAGCATCATGTAAGAATTTCTTCCTAGCTTGATAAGACAAATTTGGTGGGATCACTCCCCCTACGACAAAGTTAGCAAAATCCGCAAACCAAGGGGAAACCCCTCGTCTTACGGCACTAATAGAAAGAAGGCCAGTGGGAGAGAAAGAATCAATCAATTGAGAACGAGAAGGAATGGAAATCGAGCTAGGAAACTTACTTTCTTCCACAGACCGACATTGAAGTGTACCGAGCCCGACATGGTTGGACGCCGGTCCAGCTTCGCAGACACACAGGTAACTCGGGCCCGATGTTGAAGTCCTCGGTCCCGACTCACTCGTACTTGCCTTGACTTCGGTCCGATGTTCTGAACTTCGGACCCGACTTACTCGGTTCGTCGATCCACCCTTCCTTTCCTCCTTTCCTCTCATGAGAACTTCATCTGCTCTTGAATCATCTATAGTCAAACCATCCTCCATCTCCAACATGTACTCGATGGGCAAACGGGATAGATGATCCGCTACCACATTTTCCGCACCGGTTTTGTCCTTGATCTCATGGTCAAACTCTTGGAGAAGGAGCATCCACCTTAGAAGCCTCGGCTTTGCATCTTTCTTCTTCATGAGGTATTTGATTGCCGCATGGTCTGTGAAGACTACCACCCTTGATCCCACAAGATATGAACGGAATTTCTCAAATGCAAACACTATCGCAAGAAACTCTTTCTCCGTTGTTGTGTAATTGCACTGAGTTTCATCCAAAGTTTTGCTTGCGTAGTAGATGGCATGCAACTTTCCATCCTTCCTTTGCCCAAGGACGGCCCCTACGGCGAAATCACTAGCATCACACATCACCTCGAATGGAAGATTCCAATCGGGTGCCGCCATTATTGGAGCCGAGATCAAGGCATCTCTCAACCTACAAAAAGAACTCATGCAATCCTCGGAAAATACAAAGGGCACATCCTTCATCAAGAGGTTAGACAATGGTTTTGCAATTTTAGAAAAATCCTTGATGAACCGTCTATAAAATCCTGCATGACCTAAGAAACTCCTAACATCACGAACACAAGAGGGGGGAGGTAGTTTTTCAATTATTTCAACTTTAGCTCTATCTACCTCTATCCCCCTACTAGAAACTAGGTGTCCTAGTACTATGCCCTCCTTCACCATAAAGTGGCATTTTTCCCAATTAAGCACCAAGCTAGTCTCCTCACATCTAGTCAAAACCTTGTCTAAGTTAGCTAAGCAAACATCAAATGAGGAACCGTAGACGGAGAAATCATCCATAAACACTTCTACTATATCCTCAACCATATCGGAGAAGATGGACATCATGCATCTTTGAAATGTTGCCGGCGCATTACATAAACCAAAAGGCATGCGTCTATAGGCAAAAGTCCCATAAGGACATGTGAATGTCGTCTTCTTGATCATCGGGATGAATAGGGATTTGCCAAAACCCGCTATACCCGTCAAGGTAGCAAAAATATTCATGTTGTGCTAATCTCTCTAGGACTTGGTCTATGAAAGGAAGAGGAAAATGGTCCTTGCGAGTGCCGATATTAAGCTTACGGTAATCAATACACATACGCCATTTTGTTGTGGTTCTCATAGGTATCATTTCTCCCTTTTCATTTTGCACAACGGTGAGACCTCCTTTCTTAGGAACTACATGCACGGGACTCACATACTTGCTATCGGAAATTGGGAAGATAATTCTCGCATCCAACATCCTAAGTATTTCACTCTTTACCACTTCTTTCATGTTAGGATTTAATCTTCTTTGGGGTTCAATAGTGGGTTTATGGTTATCCTCCATATAAATCCTATGCATGCAAATTGAGGGAGAGATTCCCTTTAGTTCCTCTAGTGAATACGCTAAAGCTCCTCTATGTTTTCTTAGAACCTTCAACAACTTAGACTCCTCCTCATCATTCAAGTTGGCATTTATGATTACGGGTAAAGAAGAGTTGGGACCAAGAAATGCGTACCTCAAATATTTTGGAAGCTCCTTGAGTTCTTGAGATGGTTCCGGTGGTGCTTCAACTTCTTCTTTCTCGGCCTTGAACACCTCCAAGTAAGACATCCTTTCCTCCAATTGCTCATGCTCAATCATATTGAGGGCTAGACCTTGGCGCTCTATCTCAATTTCTCTAGGTGGTGGGGTGGCTTTCCACCTAAGCTCCCTTGGCCTTGACTTCTTAGAAATGGCTTCCCATTGCAATCCAAGAGGAACTTGGATCATCTTAGATTCCTTATGTACGGTCCCTTTTGAAGTTGGCCTAAAGAAAAACTCAATTTCTCTTCCTCCAATGTCAAGAGGCAAGTGACCCTTCTTTACATCAATGATTGCCCCAACCGTGGCAAGGAAAGGTCTCCCTAGTATGATCGGTTCACCCGGCACTTCTATCATGTCTACTACAACAAAGTCGATTGGGACATAGTGGCCTTCAATGCAAACGGGATAATCCTCGACGATACCAATTGGTTCGATGGACGACCCATCCGCTATCGTTAACCTCATGTTGACCGGAGCTATGAGACCCATAGATGTGGATTTCCATATGGTGTAAGGAATGATGCTCGTGCTTGCTCCAAGATCACACAAGGCCTGGAAATTTTGAGACCCCACACCAATGGTTATAGCAAAACGACCGGGATCTCCTAGCTTTTGTGGTAACTCCAAGGTCTTGACTTCATCTTGCATTTCCACTATGGACCTCTTCTTGCTCAAAATCTCCTTTAAAAACTTGGCATAAGATGGCATCTCACTCAATGCGGCGGTGAACGGGATAGAGATGTTCAAGCCTTGCAAGAGTTTGAGAAACCTCTTGAACTTGTTCTCAACAACATCTTTTGGTTTCTTCGAGGGATATGGAAGAATTGTTGCACCTTGAATCTTGCTTGGATCAACTTCTTTGGACTTCCCCGCTTCATTTGCAACATTTCCCTGTTGGACCGACTTGGGCACCATGTCGGGCCCGATGTTGTGAATCTCGGTCCTGGACAGAGGAGTTGGATCGAGGTCTGTGTACGTTGGTCCCGAGTTGCTCTCAACCTCGGTCCGTGGTGAAAGAGTCGATCTTCTTGCTGGGTCGACTTCGGGGAACGTCGGACCCGACTTGCTGGGTAAGTTGGTCCGACTCTCTTCACTCTTCTTAGGCACGTGTGGCTCGGGTAGGTTTCGGCCACTTCTCAATCCAATTGCCCGGACTTCATTTTGATTGTTTTGAGCTCGAGGATTCTCCTCGGGTCGGCCCGGAAGTCTTCCATTCTCTCTTGGGGCTAGAGTCGCAATTTGAGCAAATTGATTGTCGACTTGCCTCCTCCATGCACCAAACTCATTGAATTGGGTCCTCATCTCCTTGAACCCATCTCTCATCTCTTGAGCAAATGTTTGTAACTCATTGAATCCCGGTGGTCTATATGGTGGTGGTGGCGCCCTCGGCTCGTTTTGGTTGAAGTTGTTGTTGTAGCTTTGAGCTTGACCGTTGTTCCACCGGCCATTGCCACCATTGTTGAAATTGCCTCTTCCACCGAAATTTCCTCGAACATAGTTTGCCTCCTCAATTCGCTCGGCCAAGCGCACTTGGATCTCATTCGGACAAACTTGTGTAGCATGAGCAAAGGATCCACACTCCTCACAAGCTCTAGCATTTTGCTTGTAGTAGTGGACTTGCCTCTTAAGCTTGCTCACTTCACCTTCAAGGAATTGGAGCTTCACATCCCTATCAATGTCTTCTCCCTTTGGATCATATAACTTCCTTGCACCTTCACCTTGAACTTTCACCTCCTTGCTAGCTTGACTCACCCCATACATGGCCTCATAATTGGATAGCTTGTCAAGTAGCTCCCAAGCTTGATCCGGTGTCAAGTCTATGAACCCACAATCGGTGTGGAGATTGAGCTTGTCCTTCGTTACCGGATTGATGCCTTGGAAAAAGATGTCTTGAAGCACATATGGTTGTTGGCCATGAGTAGGACATTGGCGCAACATCTCCTTGAAACGGTCCCATGCTTCGAAGAGAGACTCATTCGGACCTTGTTGAAAACTTGCAATCTTCCTTCTTAGCTCGGTTGTCTTTGAGGGAGGGAAGAACTTCATCAAGAAGGCATCATAGAGTGTCTTCCAAGTTGTGATTGACCTAGGAGCTTGGCTCTCGAGCCAATGTGTGGCCTTGCCCCCAAGTGACCATTTGAACGCCTTTAGAAGCACATACTCCAATGTCTCCTCATCGGTAGAGATCGTCTCACACATGTCCACAAATCGTTTAACATGCTCTATGGGACACTCATGTGGACGGCCCTCGAATTGATCTCGCTTGATGAGGGAGATGAATTGCGTCTTGATCTCAAAATTCTTGGCAACCTCGGGAAGCACAATAGCCGGCTCGGGTACCCTCAACTCCGGATGCATGTATTGGCGTGCATTCCGGGGTAGAGCGTTGAGTTGAGCCTCGGCTCTCATCCGTTGCTCCCGTTCTCTTCTTGCCACCTCCTCTTGATTGTCCCTCTCAAGTTGCAATCTAGCCATTTCGGCCCTAAGTTGAGCCAACTCCTCATCAACATGGAGAGCTTGATTCGCCATCCTTTTCCTTCTTCGGGCTTCCTTGAGAATACTTTCCGGATCACTCACAAACTCAAGCTCAAGTGTTCCTCGGGAGGAACGAGCTAGCATACACCTATGAAACAAAAACACAAACCAAAACAAATCAAAAACAAACAAAGGGTTTGGGCTATTCCCTCACCCAAATCACTACCAAAACACAAGAAACTCACCAAATTGGCACTCAATGCACTTAGACTTCCCCGGCAACGGCGCCAATCTTTTGATCGCCTCTCGGATGCGAGGGTCAAGAGATATAATTTATAACCCGACCCCGTTGTAGTACGTGGTGGGTGTCGAACACTCGGGAAGTCTACTCGATCGATGTGCCTAGATACTAGGAAGCTAGAAAGGAGAGCATTAAACAAAGGAAAACAAAGAAAACAGTCGGGACCGACACTGAAGTCACGTCGGGCCCGAGGTTGGCGACAAGAGGAAGTCGGGACCGACACTGGGTAAGTCGGGCCCGAGGTAGCTGGGGATGTCGAACTCAAAGATTTTAAAAGTAGATCTTGGGCTTTTGGGTTCCTTCCCTAGTAGATTAAGGCTTTTCCACCCCAATTCAGGCAATGAGTGATGATCGGACTAGGATCGAGTGCTTTCGCCCTCGTTCCAACCACATCTACACCTCGATCCATGGGGAAATCCCCTTCGAAGCAAGGTCTTGAGATTGACACATGTTCACTTTCGCTACTTTGCCAATCTCAAGCCTTGATTCCCAACTTTCGCAAGGAATTGTAGCTCTATGTAGAGTGGGTTCCTTAGATCAAACACTCAAGGCTATGGAATTGGGGTTTCTAGCCTAAACCTAGCTAGGGTTTTCCCCCATAACCCAAGATCAAGGAGATCTACTCTATGTGATAAGAAAAGAAAGCAATCAAATCAAAAGAGAAAGCAATCATCATAATCAATCTCAAAACAAAGCAAGGTTTCATTCAAATCCAAGGCAATCCACAAATTCAAATCAAGGGTTTTCAAATCCACAAGATCAAAGCAAATCAAAGCTAAACAATCAACAAAACCTATCAAGCCTTCCTCTCTCTTGGCCGATTCTCTCTCTCTTCCTCCTCTTCTCCTTCCTCCTTGCTCTCCAAGTATCCTCTTGGCTCCCTTGGAACCCCCCTTTTGTGTGTGTGTGAGGGACCACCCCCCCTTTTGTGTGTGTGTGAGGGAACCCCCCCTTGTGAGGGTGTGAGAGAGAACCCTTTCTTAGAAGACAAGAGGGCCTTTTATAGATTAGATGAAGGGCAAAAGTGGAAGTTCACAAATTCGTGCCTTGGAGCCCAAGTAGTCTGGTGACCGACTCGGCCCGACACGGAGGAACCTCGGGCCCGAGGTACTGTGCAACTCGGTCCGAGGTTGGAGACTTCACAGTCGGGCCCGACGTTGTTGCAACTCGGTCCTGACTTCGTTCCACCTTCTTCTTAGTTGGCTTCTCTTGTTCTTCTTCATGGCTTGCTTCTCTCTTTCCCGCTTTAGCTCGGCCTTTGCTCCATGTCTTGACCCTCTTTCAAATTGATCCTCAATTCAGGCCAAATTACCTACAAAACACATAAAAGGTGCGTAGTCTCCGAATCTCATAGAAATGCGGGAACTAGGCTAAAAAGGAACAAAGCGCACAAGAAAAGGGGAAAAAGAAACATATTTACAAAGGAAATCACATATGAAAACACCACCAACTAGAGAGACATCAGAAATCATGTAGAGCTTCTCCTTGATGATGTTGGCCTTCTTGAAATACTTCATGTTCATGAACTAAACACCATTCGGAGCTGGAGAGTACTTTTCGAGATCAACTCCTAGACGCATGACGAGCCTTGCTATCATCCCGCCGAAGTAGATCCAAGAGGAGCTTTGGAAGTCTCGCACCATCTTGACCCACTCCCATGCAAGGTTCATGGGCTTCTCGGTGTTGAAGAGCATCTCATGGAGCAACATGATCTCTTCCTTCATCGGCTTGCTCAACTCATGACGAGCATAGATTGCACACCCTAAAACTCGCACCATGACCCAAAAAAGAGGGCTAGCAATCTCGGTCGTGGAGGCGCCTTTTCTCATCTCGCTCTTTCCGGCCACATGACGCCACACTTGGTTCACCTTGTCATTGTTGACGCCGGCCTCTTCTCTTGGGCATGGAAACCCGAAGTAGGTAGCCAAATCCCTAAGAGTTAGATTGTGGTCCTCATTGCCCAATTGGAAAATGATCACCCCTTCCTCATCCTCCACATTGTCATAAGTGCACTCGAACGTGGCCATGAATTCCGAGGTGAGGGCGGGGTAGTGGTTGTTGTCCCACCTTAGCATCCCATTGAGACCGATGTGGGAGTAGCAACTTGGAAGGGCTTGATCCATGTCCATCTTCCTCATGGCTTCCCAATCAAGCCACCTTGTGTGATGCTCGAGCGCCATATATCTTGCATAACTCTCCATTTGCTCATCCTCCTCCAAATAGACATCATCCAACTTCGTCTCTTTCCTTGACTTCTTGGACTTCTTCCTTGGCCTTTCCGCATGGGATGATGAAGCTCTAGTCTCCATGGTACCTACACACATCCAACCAAACAAAAGGGTCCAAGATAAACTCCATACAACTCAACAAAAGCACTCATCCACACACAACAACACTTCAACACAAAGGGAACCCCATACTTAGTCTTTAAACACACATGCATCTCAATCCAACATAAATCATCATGGACATCTTCTAACAATGGCTAAGCAAATGATCATTCTACATCATGATTAGGCTATAGCCAACAATGAAACACATGGATCCACATGATATCACAAGAAGAGAGCAAAAACAACATGGATCGACTTCCAACCTATGTCGGGCCCGACTTACTCAACCTCGGTCCGACTTGTTGGACCGACTTCCACACCTCGGGACCGACTCTCCTGGGAACGTCGATCTCAACCTAGTTCGTGCTTCGACTCTAACCTCAATTCAACCCAAATCATTCTATCATGCACTTAAATTTCAAATTCAACCATCAAACATCCCTAATCGAAGTTCTAAATGGATCTAAGCATGCATAAACAACTTTAAAGCTCAATTTCACAAATCATGCAAATCCACCATTGATGCTCAAGCTCAAGCTCTCAATCAAACATGGCATTACTCAATCTATGCAATGAAAGCACAAAATTTTCAAAGAAATAAGTAGAGATCGAGTAACACATACCGGATTCGAAGAGTATTGAACCTTTAAACAAATAAGCAACTTAGAACTCAAATTTCCTCAATCTAGATCTAGATGGGGGATGAAAGACTATATTGAACCTGAAATTTCTACTCCGAATCGGGTTAGGGAGATCTTTTTGTGGTTGGATCGGGATGAAGAAAGGAAGGGTGTGGATCGAGTATGGTGATGAAGGGCGGCCGACTTTGAGAGTGTTTGAGGGGGATGGGTTGTATTTTGGGAATGGTGGTTGATATGAAGATGATAGGTAGGTGGGGGTGGTATTTAATGGGGGAAGGGGACAAATTAGGTCAAGGGCAAAATTGGCATTCCAACTAGTCAAATCGGATCGGATCGACTTCATGGACCAACGTCCCTATGTCGGGCCCGACTTACCTGGGCTCGATGTGGGAGTATTCGGGTCACCAATTTTTACTCCATCCTCTTGCAACTTCTTTCCCATATTTCCATTTAAATATTTCACCTCAAATCCTACACAACTTTGAGAATGCACGACACCATAAATCCACAAAACACTAGATAGAGATTGGTTAGAGAAAAGCTAGGCTAAACTAAGAAAAATCAAACTAAAATTACGAAAAGAAAGCTACTAGCTCGGGTTGCCTCCCGAGAAGCGCTCGTTTAGAGTCACTAGCTTGACTTCCTAACCTCAACCTTATGGCGGGTGAAACACGGTGAATTGCTCGCCATTGTTATGCCCATTCCCATTGCCTTCATACCCATAAAACCACCAACGATGGTCTATATAGGCATGGCTCTCCGATCTCGGGCCTCTCTCATCCTCCTCCTCCAACGGATGAGATTTCTCCTCCTTACTTGCTCCATCATGTTTTTCTTTTCCTACACCAAAGTTATCCAAAGAATTCCTAGGAGATTCTACCAATTCATCTTTCAAATCACTAAGGCAAATGTAGGAGTCTCCTAAGTCATCGTTCAAATCACTTAAGCATATGTAGGAATCAAAAGTCTGGGAAGAATTGTGGTCTTCACCAATATCAAAAGGATATAAGTAAGGTTACTCTTCGTTTCTTCTTGGGCTACCATTGATCCTTGACTCATCTTGATCCTTAAATTGCTCCAACAACTCCCTTACTTGTATTTGTTCATTGAATCCTTCATCACTTCTTAACACAACGACCTCTCTAGCAACTTCCACTTCTTCACTTTCTCTCTTGGTACTCTCTTCAAGTTTAAGGATGGCCAAGGCGTCCGGCTTATTCAAAAGCTTTGTTGAAGTGAAAATCGACCTTTTCTTCCCCAATCTCAAAGGAAACCTTGCCGTTCTTGACATCAAACCTTGCCCCCGCCGTAGCTAAGAATGGTCTTCCTAAGATTATTGGGACCAAGGGGTCATCATGCATGTCCAAGATCACGAAATCATCGGGGACAAAGTACTTTCCAACTCGCACCGGCACGTCATCCAATATTCCCTTAGCTTTGATGATGGAACCGTCGGCCATAGTTAGGGACATATCGGCCGGCTCCATTTCACCCAAATTTGCTCTTCTCCAAATGCTAGCGGGCATCACCGAAACACTTGCCCCAAGGTCACATAAGGCTTGGAAATTTTGAGACCCCACACCAATGGTGATAGGAAAACGACCGGGATCTCCTAGCTTTTGCGGTAACTCCAAGGTCTTGACCTCATCTTGCATTTCAACTATGGATCTTTTCTTGCTCAAAATCTCCTTTAAAAACTTGGCATAAGATGGCATCTCGCTTAATGCATCGGTGAACGGGATGGAGATGTTCAAGCCTTGCAAGAGTTTGAGAAACCTCTTGAACTTGTTCTCAACAACATCTTTCGGCTTCTTCGAGGGATATGGAAGAATTGTTGCACCTTGAATCTTGCTTGGATCAACCTCCTTGGACTTCCCTACTTCACTTGCAACATTTCCTGGTTGGACCGACTTAGGCACCATGTCGGGCCCGATGTTGTGAATCTCGATCCTGGGCAAAGGAGTTGGATCGAGGTTCGGGTACGTCGGGCCCGAGTTGCTCTCAACCTCGGTCCGGGGTGAAGGGGTCGATCTTCTTGCTGGGTCGACTTCGGGGGACATCGGACCCGACTTGCTGGGTAAGTTGGTCCGACTCTCTTCATTCTTCTTAGGCATGTGTGGCTCGGGTAGGTTTCGGCCACTTCTCAATCCAATTGCACGGACTTCATTTTGATTGTTGTGAGATCGAGGGTTCTCCTCGGGTCGGCCCGGAAGTCTCCCATTCTCTCTCGGGGCTTGAGTCGCGATTTGAGCAAATTGATTGTCGACTTGCCTCCTCCATGCACCAAACTCATTGAACTGGGTCCTCATCTCCTTGAACCCGTCTCTCATCTCTTGAGCAAATGATTGTAGCTCATTGAAACCCGGTGGTCTATATGGTGGTGGTGGCGCCCTTGGCTCATTTTGGTTGAAGTTGTTGTTGTAACCTTGAGCTTGACCGTTGTTCCACCGGCTATTGCCACCATTGTTGAAGTTGCCTCTTCCACCGAAATTTCCTCGAACATAGTTTGCCTCCTCAATTCGCTCGGCCAAGCGCACTTGGCTCTCATTCGGACAAACTTGTGTAGCATGTGTAAAGGATCCACACTCCTCACAAGCTCTAGCATTTTGCTTGTAGTAGTGGACTTGCCTCTTAAGCTTGCTCACTTCACCTTCAAGGAATCGGAGCTTCACATCCCTATCAATGTCTTCTCCCTTTGAATCATATAACTTCCTTGCACCTTCACCTTGAACTTTCACCTCTTTGCTAGCTTGACTCACCCCATACATAGCCTCATAATCGGATAGCTTGTCAAGTAGCTCCCAAGCTTGATCCGGTGTCAAGTCTATGAACCCACAATCGGTGTGGAGGTTGAGCTTGTCCTTCGTTACCGGATTGATGCCTTGGAAAAAGATGTCTTGAAGCACATATGGTTGTTGGCCATGAGTAGGACATTGGCGCAACATCTCCTTGAAACGGTCCCATGCTTCGAAGAGAGGCTCATTCGGACCTTGTTGAAAGCTTGCAATCTTCCTTCTTAGCTCGGTTGTCTTTGAGGGCGGGAAGAACTTCATCAAGAAAGCATCATAGAGTGTCTTCCAAGTTGTGATTGACCTAGGAGCTTGGCTCTCGATCCAATGTGTGGCTTTGCCCCCAAGTGACCATTTGAACGCCTTTAGAAGCACATACTCCAATGTCTCCTCGTCGGTAGAGATCGTCTCACACATGTCCACAAAGCGTTTGACGTGCTCTATGGGACACTCATGTGGACGGCCCTCGAATTGATCACGCTTGATGAGGGTAATGAATTGCGTCTTGATCTCAAAATTCTTGGCAACCTCGGGAAGCACAATAGCCGGCTCGGGTACCCTCAACTCCGGATGCATGTATTGGCGTGCATTCCGGGGTAGAGCGTTGAGTTGAGCCTCGGCTCTCATCCGTTGCTCCCGTTCTCTTCTTGCCACCTCCTCTTTATTGTCCCTCTCAAGTTGCAATCTAGCCATTTGGCCCTAAGTTGAGCCAACTCTTCATCAACATGGAGAGCTTGATTCGCCATCCTTTTCCTTCTTCGGGCTTCTTTGAGAATACTTTCCGGATCACTCACAAACTCAAGCTCAAGTGTTCCTCGGGAGGAACGAGCTAGCATACACCTACGAAACAAAGACACAAACCAAAATAAATCAAAAACA
This sequence comes from Fallopia convolvulus, assembly GCA_964016875.1. Taxonomy (NCBI): domain Eukaryota; kingdom Viridiplantae; phylum Streptophyta; class Magnoliopsida; order Caryophyllales; family Polygonaceae; genus Fallopia; species Fallopia convolvulus. Next base: position 35,586,757 of record OZ024719.1, read on the forward strand.
AACAAAGGTTTTGGGCTATTCCCTCACCCAAATCACTACCAAAACACAAGAAACTCACCAAATTGGCACTCAATGCACTTAGACTTCCCCGACAACGGCACCAATCTTTTGATCGCCTCGAGATTGCGAGGGTCTAGAGATACAATTTATAACCCGACCCCGTTGTAGCACGTGGTGGGTGTCGAACACTCGGGAAGTCTACTCGATCGATGTGCCTAGATACTAGAAAGCTAGAAAGGAGAGCGTAAAACAAAGGAAAACAAAGAAAACAAACGGGACCAACACTAAGGTCATGTCGGGCCCGAGGTTGGCGACAAGAGGAAGTCGGGACCGACACTGGGTAAGTCGGGCCCGAGGTAGCTGGGGTTGTCGAACTTTCAAGGATTAAAAGTAGATCTTGGGCTTTTGGGTTCCTTCCCTAGTAGATTAAGGCTTTTCCGCCCCAATGCAAGCAATGAGTGATGATCGGACTAGGATCGAGTGCTTTCGCCCTCGTTCCAACCACATCTACACCTCGATCCATGGGCAAATCCCCTTCGAAGCAAGGCCTTGAGATTGACACATGTTCACTTTCGCTACTTTGCCAATCTCAAGCCTTGATTCCCAACTTTCGCAAGGAATTGTAGCTCTATGTAGAGTGGTTTCCTTAGATCAAGCACTCAAGGCTATGGAATTGGGGTTTCTAGCCCAAACCTAGCTAGGGTTTTCCCCCATAACCCAAGATCAAGGAGATCTACTCCATGTGGCAAGCAAAGAAAGCAAACAAATCAAAAGGGAAAGCAATCAACATCATCAATCTCAAAACAAAGCAAAGTTTCATTCAAATCCAAAGCAATCCACAAATTCCAATCAAGGGTTTTCAAATCCACAAGATCAAAACAAAGCAAAGCTAAACAATCAACAAAACCTATCAAGCCTTCCTCTCTCTTGGTCGATTCTCTCTCTCTTCCTCCTCTTCTCCTTCCTCCTTGCTCTCCAAGTATCCTCTTAGAAGACAAGAAGGCCTTTTATAGATTAGATGAGGGGCAAAAGTGGAAGTCCACAAATTCGTGCCTTGGAGCCCAAGTAGTCCGGTGAACGACTCGGACCGATACGGAGGACATCGGGCCCGAGGTACTGTGCATCTCGGTCCGAGGTTGAAATCTCCCAAGTCGGGCCCGACGTGGTTGCAACTCGGTCTGGACCTCGTTCCACCTTCTTCTTGTTGGCTTCTCTTGTTCTTCTTCATGGCTTGCTCCTCTCTTTCCCGCTTTAGCTCGGGCCTTGCTCCATGTCTCGATCCTCCTTCAAATTGATCCTCGATTCATGCCAAATTACCTACAAAACACATAAAATGCGCGTAGTCTCCGAATCTCATAGAAATACGGGAACTAAGCTAAAAAGGAACAAAACACACAAGAAAAGGGGAAAAAGAAACATATTTACAAAGGAAATCACATATGAAAACACCACCAAATAAAGAGACATCAATAGGAGTTATGATATAGCTAGTTATGGTGATGTATACATTTTGGATATTCAAAATAGATATGATTATGTGTTGTTTTGATATAGCTAGTATGTATTCCCGTACCTTGTACGAGTTTTTTTTAAATAAAATATTAACAATAAAATAAAATAAATAATCATGTAAATGCTTTCTTAGTTAAATAACGCTTCTATCTAAAAAATAAAATAAATATTATAGAATTTGTATGATAGTATAAAAAAATATCCTAATGATCTTCCTATCTATCATATCCAAAAATAAAAGATTATTTAATAAAGGAATTTTCTATCCTATATTCTAAAATCATAAATAAGAATTTATCATATCCAAAAATAAAAGATTATTTTTTAAAAAAAGGGTGGTGTGGTCCAATCTAAAAGTGGCACGTGTTGTTTAATATTTTCTTAACCTTCGTTTTAGGTTATAGTTATGATATAGTCGTATTAGGATTGGTCATCAAGGTTTCCTCGTCATGGCTTGCGGCATTTGATTGTAGTGAAGGTGCCATTTTTATAGCATTGCTTCCTAAATTTTTTTGGGCCCAATATATGTTGGTGATTTGTGAAAAGTCATCAATCCCATTATGTGCATGTTGAGAAAAGGAGTGTAACACCCCTATTTTGCAACGATAGGTGTTACCGCCAGTGACCTCGGATTTTACCATCCAAAGTCACCCTAGGCTTTATAAGAGAGAACATTGAAGTGTCAAGGCATGGCTAAGGACAGGTCGGCTTGGGGGCACTCAGGAGAACCAAACCGCGCTCGGAGAGGATGAGCCGCGTTCATGAACTACGAGTTACTACATGCTGAGCACGGGCAAAGTGGGCCAGAGCGCGACCGCGCTCCCAAGGGTCAAACCGCGCCCAGCCGCGTTGATCCGACGCTGATCACGAGGCTTCGTTTTATCTTTTAATTATTTTCTTGTTATTTTAGGATGTTTTGAGGATATGATATAAATACTCTTTAGGGTTTTATTTTTGGAGGTTAAGCATTATTTTACGTTATTCAACTCTAGAGAGAACTTTGGGAGACAAAAACCCTAGAGAAGAATTGGAAGAGAAACTTGACTCTTGTAAGTTTGTTTTCTTCTTTAATTTCGTTTTCTAGCTAATTTCCTATGTCCCACTAGTTAGTTGAAGTTGTATGCATGATTGATTGTAAGATTTGAATTATTTCAACTTGCCTTGACTAGATTGAATTACTCCATACTTAATTGATTAAATTCGCTTAGGATTACAATAACTTGATCACCTATTTTGATTTCTATGTTGAATTACAACTAGAATAACTAAATATACGGTGGAATTTGGTTATTCATGGATGAATCCTTTGCTTAAACTTATATACGTTGGAATAAGGTTAATCAAAGGAAGAGAATTCAATCACAAAACTTCATAAATAGACGGTGGAATTTATGAACGATGTTTCTATTGAATGCTTTGAACTAATTTGCATGATGCACTTGACATAGAATGTTTTCTAGGTTAATTGGTTATTAGGTTATTAAAGACGGTGCATAGTAATAACCACTTTGAGCTTGAATTCCATGAATTTACAATAGATTAGTCAAGGGAATTGAAATAAGAATAATCAAGGATCAGTAATCATGTGTGCAATGGATACGAAACTAGTTGGACGCTTTCTCCATACTTGAAAACTCAATTATTTTACTTGTTCGTTTTCATTTTCTTAAATTAATAGTTTTAAATCTGAAAATCCCCTTTTATTACTTTAGTAATATTAATTAAACACAGGAAATTTGAGTCTCTGTGGGTACGACCCTTTTTTTCACTATACTTAGGTTTGAAAGTTAGGATTTTTCTTTGGCAACGTTTTTACCACGACATAAAAGTGCTCGTCAAATTTGGCGCCATTGCTGAGAACTCGACTATTTCTTTGTGTTTACTTAGTATTACTATTTTTAGGTATGAACCATGGTTCATACCCGAGCTACTAATCCATCTCTTGTTGCTTTTGATCCAGAAATTGAAAGGACGATCTCTAGGTTGCGTCAGGAAGTTCGTGATTTCTTCATGAGTTACCGTTAAACCTAAATTCTTCCCCATCTGATTTGGCTCAACAACCATTGGCGGTGAAGCTACCTGAGCTCCCTGATGGTGTCCAATTTGAACTGAAGTTCGGTTGATTCACCTCCTTCCAAAATTCCATCGGAAGGCCGGTGAGGATCCCAATAAACATTTGGCTGAATTTCATGTTGTCTGCTCTAGCATGAAACCGAAGGACGTCACTGATGATCAAGTCAAGCTCAGAGCTTTTTCTTTTTCCTTGAAAGAGGGAGCTAGTGATTGACTCTATTACTTGGCTCCTAGTACTATTGTGACTTGGGAGCAAATGAAGAAGGCTTTCCTTGAAAAGTATTTTAGTCCACAATAAGCACTTATAATGCTTACACCAGGGAATATAGAATAATACAAACCACTTGATGTAGGTTTTATCCAACACTCGCAAGAATACAAGATCCAATTGTAATATTAGATCAAGATCAAATTACAAGAATTATGTATACTTTAACCAATTCTAAACACCAATTTCTAAGCTAAAAGAGTACGTGTTGATCTATTTCTAACTAAATGAAAGCGATAAAAACGAGTCTAATTGTGAAATAAAATATGTGAAGCTCCAAGTATAGAACTCCCCACAACTTTGATCCACGGAATTCAAATCTCACTTCTATTTAAATCAAGTTGGATATTTTATTATGAAGGTTGTTATTGTCTATTGTCATAATCTAGTTTTTTTTCCAAAGTCTAAGTTATTGTACTACTACTATCAATCTATAACCTACTCTTGTGACCATACAAAATTAATAGAAGCCCTTTACATACTTAGAATTCTAGACGGTAAACTAAACTTGCCCCACTCTCGTGATGCAACAAATTCAATTCAACCCCCTAGAAGTTCTATGACAATTTAAAACAAAAAGAGAAGATAATCTCAATTTTATATAGATAATATAAATGTTTCATTCTTTATTAATGAATAAGCAACATGCTTAAATACAAGAGAAGGGAAACCCTAATGGGTAAGAGATCTTGATAGACAAGATATTCTACCATACAAAATATTCTAGAAATTACAATAATGCATAAAAGGAGATTTGTAGAGATAGCAAATGGAAACAAGATTTTGGTAAGCAGCTGATCAAATCTGGGTTTGTGCAACGGTTTAGTGAGGGCATCTGCAAGTTGTGTGTGATATGTGTGCAAACGGATTTCAATGTGTTTTTCATTGGATGTGAAGTTTTCGAACATTTTCTTTGTGCAGGTATCGTTCTTGGCATGGCCATGTGCGTAGTCCTCGTGGAAGTAACAATTACGTATGGTTTATGTGACAGAGAATCATGCCCCTTCAAAATAAAATCTATTTGTGTTTTGGGCAAGTGCTCTAGTGGAGGTTTGACTTATAGTTGGAAGTGTTGGTATCTTGTGAAGGATTAGAGGTCGCGCCTCGACACCTAGGCATAGGGGTGATAAGTGCCACAAAATGCAACGATGATGGAAGGTTTGCATTACCGCATATGAGCTTGAGTGTATGAATGTGTGAGGGTATGAATGGGTGAAGGTAAGGTTGTGTGATGTGCAAATCTATGTGTGTGTGTGTGATAAATTGAAAGTTAGGTATGGATTTAGAGTTGATATGAATTGTATTCAAGTGGACCTTGCCTCTGTGTGTTAGGAACTTGATTGGTTTTAAAAACGTCCTACTAGTACTATGCGATTTCTAACTTGGATTAGAATAGTAGTTGACCCCTCGGGGGCTTACTTTTCAGTTGCATGTATGAATTAGGAACCATTATGAAACCTTAGGTGAATGGTGGAGCGGAATGCTGACGCGCGTGTCAATAGGCTTGGGTCTGTTATGGGAGTTTTAGTTTCTATTGTTAAGTTGGTAAGAATTATGTTAGCAGGCTCGAGAATGTTATGTTCCAAGAATGGGTTTCATGCATGTTTATAACTTTTGTTTTTATAAATATAATAGGAGTTTCTTCATTCTAAGACGCTTAACCTCAAGTCAGCCTTGGCCACAATGGATGCGGTTTCTTTCATTGTTGTGCCATGGTGCTCAACTAGTGTTGTATAGACGTGGGAGAAGATTCTTAATTTGAGAGACTGATAATTATCTTTATCACTGGTGAGATCACAATTTCTCTTGTAACTATGATGATAATTAGTGTCATCTAAGAGATGGAGGATGATCTTGGGAGTAGATGAGAGGTGTTGAAGATGAATTGCTAGGTAATTACTATTCTTTCCTTAACATATTATGAGTTTTTATCCAAAATCCATTAACACAATCTAATTTCATTCACTTTTCTTACAAAAAGTAGGATCGCAAGATGTAGGCACCAATAGGCTTCAAACATATATTTGTGTTACTAGAAAGCCAACATAAGTATATTATTACCTACTAAGTGTTAACAAAAAGCTTAGGTACCATAGAAGATAATTGGAGCTTAGTTGAGACGCCTCTCTTGTGTTGGAGTCTTAGAGGGAAGATGATTGAATTATGGAGTCCATTGGCGAGGCAATTAGAACTCGAGAAATTTAGCGAGTTCCTCAATTGGTGGTTTATCTACATGCAAAATTTGAAAACACTAGAGTTGAATGTTGAATTAGAATTGTAATAATTTTTCTTGGATGGGATAGACTTCATAAAGGCAAAATTTAGATGTAAATGAGGAATACTCACATCTTAGATATACATTGACAACATGGCTAAGAAATGTGTAGCTTTGCACATCATACAAACGTGAAGTGATGGGCACAAATGAGATTGACATGACAGTTGGAGACTCTGATATGGTTGAAAGTCATTGCTTATGGTGACCCAAATCAACTCTTCCCCTTTTGAACCTAATCAATACATCCTGCTCAAACATGGGATAGCTAAAATGCATACGCAATGACTATATTATGTTCATTTCAGATCATATAATGAAATTTTGTAAGAGGACATACAAAGAAAGGTGCATAAGAAACCTTACATTATCCTTTGAGTGAATAGATACATTTTGTCGAAATGAGTTGGTTAATGCTAGACGGAGCTCCCAATCACTACCTCTTTTGTCCTAAAAAATAATACATTAACAAGGCTATAGGTTTTGATACAAGTTGATGTGCTTCGAGGGGGTCGGGTCATGATTTTTAGGATCCGATCTTGCGTAGGAAGTCAGACCTCGAATCTAGCCTATCATGGAACCCTAGTGATAGGAGTCAAAGCATCTTCAAAGGGCAGTGCAAGGTAAACTCGTGGTGATGTCAATGGGGTAGGTTCTGTTGAGATATAACTCACTCAAAGGCAATTGCAATCAAAACAACTCTAGAGATATGACTCACTCAAGAGGAGGTTGAGTTGGGCTTGATATAACTCACATGCCTTTTGATTCAAACAAGGGAAATTACATGAGCTAGGAATTGAAGAGGGATTCTTGTATTCAACTAGGTGAAAAATAAAGCAAATTCATGCCCCTTTTATAGTAAGGCCGACCAAACAAGACAATAAAGGGTCTAGCTAGCCTTAATTGGAAAAGTTGGTGGAAAAAACTTAAGAGACAAAAACCCTTTGACAACTAGTCTTTGAATGAAAGTAGGTAAGAAAGTAACTCCAAGGGGAGGAGAGAGTGGTCGGCCATAACTCCACAAGTAGGTGAGTGAAAGCTTCCAAATTATATCATGCAAATGTGATACAAATCATAAGGTGGAGGATGGACCACCGGCTTGACTTAGAACTAAGGAGAATGGACCCTCATCATAAGTACTTGTTAAGTTGAGTTTCTCCTTCTCTTAGGCCCGACGTCCACCCTATCTATCTCTCACCCCTTCACCAGTCGCAGACCCCCTCGGCATTGCGTATCACCATGATATTACAAGGAAAGTTTAATGTACTTTAGTTGTTTATCATTAAAAGGTTTTAAGTATGTCTTCTGTTCTATTTTTCTATCTGGTTATTACCATTTTAATATCATTTGATTTATAAAAGAGAGATTAACATAAATTAAAGTTAATAAAAGATAAGATCAAGTTTAATTTATAATATTTTCTATTTTATTCCCTCTCCCTTACTTAATACTCCCTCTGTTCTATTCTACTTGTCCATGAAGCCTTAAACTTTTTTTCAGTTCTATTTGTCCTTGAAGCTATATTTGTACAAGATTTTCCATTTGTACCCTTTGTTTGTAACTAATACACCTAGGAAAAGTCTCTCTCAAAAAAAAGAAAAAGGTATAATTAATAAGGGTAATTTAGTAAGATTATACTATGCCTTAATATATGTGTATTAGGCCTTCATGGACAAGTAGAATAGAACGGAAGGAGTATATAAGTCTTTCATTTTTGCATGAGCAAATCACTATTTCATCCACTACTAAGTAAATAATAGAAACCTCAATTTGCATGAAAACAATGATAACGTAAAAACACAAATCGAGATTAAATGATGGGAACACAAGACCTGAATGGTTTTAGTGGATAGTAATTAGGTACATACAAAACAACAATATTCATTCAAGTTAAAGTTTTTACATTTTTTGCATAAATTTCATTATTCTTTTTTTGGTGATGATTTTGTATTATGTGTGTAAAGTATTACAAACAAATATTTATTTTAAACATTCGAGTATAAACTTTGTTCCGTCCGTCTAACAAAATTTAAGTTCATCCTTGCACAAGCTCATAGTAAAATTCACATGAGAATCCCATCCTCAATGCTCTGCTCCCAAAACTAGAAACAAAAATTGAAAATCGATTTCATTAAAACTTCTTATATTAAATGCCTCCTCAATTGAATTTACAACTTAAATCCTAATATCACTTTAGGTCAAGCTAAGCTTCACCTTGATTCGAAATTCACCTAAACAACAAAAATAATATAACAAAAAAGAAAAAGATTTAAAATCATGTGAGAAGCTCATGCTAACTAATTTAATACCGAAGAACAAAACTATAAATAATCGAAGATTTTTATGAACCCTAGATTTTATGTTTGACTAGGTAGACATACCCGTGCATACGCACGGGGCATATTTTCTACTTGTCGACCTGTAAAATTGCATTAATGTTAAATATATTCTTTTTATTTTGAAAATTATTGAGATTAAAATTAAATTAATGGAATTCTTACAAAATATTTTTAAATTTAATTTATTCCATTTAACTTTCCACATCAAATCTCAATGTATATAATATTTCGATTCTTGGATTTTTTAAGTTGACTTGAAACTATTATAAATATATAATACTAGAGGTGATGTCCGTGCTACGCACCGGTTAAAAATTATTTTAAAATTTAATTAAACATTTTAAATCTAATAAGTAATAAGTCTATGATATTGATAATATTGTAAATACTTTTTCGAAACTCACATTGAATATCACATTGTTTGCAATTGAATAAAAAAAATTACATTACATGTTGAAATGATAGATAGTATATGTTTATTATAACCATGTAGCGAGATACATATAATGTAAATCAAATGAATTTTTTAAATAATTTTTTAATTATGAAAGATCACATTGGATGCTTATGCAAAATGAATGATGATTTAATTATTAGAGGTTTGAGGATGAGAATAGTTTTTTTTAGTAATAGATTCTTTAAGAAATTTATGAGGAGTTGAACATATTTTGTTAAATGTGAAAGTTAATATACCTATTTAATGTGGGTGTTAAAAATATTATTTCCAAATGAATTATTGTTTGCCATTAGTGTTTTTTATACTTATATTTCTATTTAATTGTCAATTTTGACCATAGAATTGGACATTTATATCGTTGAAAGTTTGATATTCCATATCCTCAATTTAAATTAAAATATTATAAATAAAATCAGACTTGTGTCATATGCATGACAATTTTATTTCTTTGTATTGATTATTTGTTGTTTAGTTTTATAATTAAACATATTGTTTTAAATACAGAAAATTCTTGATCATGGTGACACATCGATGCAAAGGTGAAATTCAAATTTATTGTATTCTTACTATGTTTGTTGATGAGTTATTGTTGGTTTACATTTTTTATATAATCATTCAATTATTAAAATATATATTGCTGATATTAACATACTAAACTAAAAAAATATCATCAACATATACACATTATTTTAATTACCTTATTTGATTCAAGCCTTTTGTTGCTCAAAAAATGATATATCTTTCTTTTGACTATAAATAACAAAATCGTTTAAACTAAAAAAAATATCATCAACATATATACATCATTTTAATTACCTTGTTTGATTCGAGCCTTTTGTTGCTCAAAAAATGATGTACGTTTCTTTTGACTATAAATAACATAATCGTTTAAAACAATTCTACTCCGTATTAAACTATATACATTTACTTATGTGCGTAAATTATGAAAAGACTAAAAGCAATAATTTTTTTTATAAAGATCTATGATTAAAACTAAGCTTATGAGCATAATATATAAATTAAGAAATAATAGAAAAATGAAGGAAATTTTAATTACATTCTCTAACACCAAAAATTGTTTTTGTTAGAAGGTGAAAGAACTATTAAAGCAAAAAATTCATAACTAACAATAAAAAGAGATAGTTCAAAAATATTAATTCTAAAAAAAAAAATTATCTTAATAAAAATATATAATGCATCTAGCCGCTTTGAATAGATAAATGTGATATAGGGGCAATATCAAAAATTATGCTAAATATCATATGAAATGAGAAAGAGGCAAGAACTATTCATACTAATATAAAATAAAATGTAAATAGTTAATAAAGAATTAATTAGTTTAAATTCATTCAAGAAATATTTAGCAAGATTTACCCGTCTTTTTAATGATGAATAAAGAAACGCATCAACAAAAATCAATAAGAATTATATACATGCATTAACGTTCATATAATTTTGAAAAAATGAAAACAACAATAATGTAATGATATAGGGCTTAAAACATATACAACCCCCTGTACTTGTGCAAATTGGTCACTTAGACACCTCACCTTTGGTTTAGACCTATTGAGCACTTAAACTTAACAATTTGGACCTATTAAACACCTGGTCGCTGACAACTTTGTTGAGTGTATAACACGTGCGCTGACATGTACCAAATTGTTTTCCAGATGTGTGCCACATAAGATCAAAATTTGCCACCTAAGTCTAATTTGTGCCACATAAGTCCAAAAACTTGCCACATACATTTAAAGGTGAATTTCTTTATTTTTTTTACCAAAAAAAAGGTGAATTAATTTTTTTTATTAAAACAAAAACACAAAAAGGGGGATTAATGTCAGATTGATTGGTGCCAAATCCGCCATTGACGCCCCTGTAAAACTTGAGATCCTTTCAAATCGGAAATCCGTTCAAATTGGGGATCTGTTCAAATTGGGGCCAATTCCGCCATGGTTGAAGCTGAAACTCGTCTAAAGATCCAAAGAGAGTCGAGGCGGAACGACGGACTCAAAATCTGAAACTCGTCTCCCATGGTTGAAGATGAAGCTCGTCTCCCATGGTTGAAGCTGAAGCTCGTCTCCAGCGACCTCTCGTCGCCTCCGACTTCGATTTCTATCCCTGATTTCAGTCGTCAAAGTCTCCCGCCGTGACTCCGGTGCCCTCCCGTCCCCTCCAATGCCCCCAATTAGTCTGGTGCGGCACGCCAGGCTTAGACACGACCCACCTCCGCTTCCCCCTATCGCCCCTCCACCCGCACTCGGACTAGCGACCACAACCCAAAAAACCCTAACTTGCTAGATCCGGCGGTTCACCACCCAATTGCGGATCTAGGCGCCACTGACCCACCTAGCAAGCTTCTAGCAGTCTCCCCCACCCCCACATGCCAAGTTTCGCATACCCTTGCAACCCCAGCGACAGCTCACCCCGACCCCCCAGCAAGTGTCGAAAGGGGCTAACCTCGGTCCGTTACAGCTCCAGGGACGCCCGTTCTCAGGCCGGAATCTGTGGCTTTCCTCGCCCTGAACAGCCATTCCACCAAAGGTCGTGCGGATTCGTCGTCGCTTGCCCTGATCTATTGTGCGCACACGATGAAGAAGAATATGAATAAGGAAAGAAGAACCAATCAATCCGATAAAATAGGCTGATGTACAGTAGATTATGAAAAAAATTTATATTGCCATAATCTAAATAAATTAGATTATGAAAAAAATATTTTATAGAATCTAAATTGGTAAAGTGTGTGAGTTTTTTAATTTAATTTTAAATATATTCCACATCAGCCTATTTTATATTTTTTTAATGTTTTCACTTGCTCTATTGTGCATCAACTACACGCGCACAACCACATCAACGAGTAGGTGTTCAATAGGTCCAAATTGTTAAGTTTAAGTGCTCAATAGGTCCAAACCAAAGGTGAGGTGTCTAAGTGACAAATTTGCACAAGTACAGGGGGCTGTATATATTTTAAGCCAATGATATAGGAGAAGAACATACTAATGTAAGACATACACACCTATTATCGAACACAAATTGCAAAGTGAAAAATAAGATGGATTGAAGGAAGTCTTGGTTGCCTTCTTCAAAACTATAATTTTTACTATTTGGGAGGAGAAGAATTATCCTCACCATAACGTAATTCATCTAGTCACTTTGAATTCACATAATGGATATAAAGACATAATCACCAATTATACAATTGGTGATATGAAATGAGGAAGGGGAAACTCCTATTTATACTATAAAGAAGGGGTGTATGATTCTTCATGGATTGTTACAAATTAAATCAATAAATATTTAACATTAAAAGTTTTTATTAAATAATTACCTTTTGTGGAGGTAATTAATTGGATATGTCTTTTCATGTTTGTAACCGATTCATATTAAGAGTTGTATGTTTCATCTCCATTTCTTCTTATATTTAATTGGTCATGTTGACTTGTCAAAGACAATAAATTGGTCAAAATTTATGTTTGATTCAAATAATAGATACAAAGGTTAGTACTAAAATAAGAGTTACAGTAAAATGTATCTATTAGGATTATATGTGAGATATTTTACTCACAATGACAATAATTGAAATGTCACTTATTTTCAATAATTTGTTATTTTTAGTAATACTATAAATGATGAATTAACATATTAAGCAACATTAAGCAAAACATAAAAGATAAAATTTAGAATTAACCTTTAAATATAATGGAAAAGAAATGAAATAAAATTTCTTATTTTGTTGAATCAAAAAAACATAAAAAAATATAATGGAAGCTTTAAAAGGATGAACCAATTACCTTGTTGCTCTAATTCCTTTTATTTTGGAAAATAAAAGTCTCGCATCTATTAGTTTACTTTGTCTTTTGCATGCCATAAAAATCCTTCAAATTAGCTAAACTTCATCTTCTAACATCAATACATGGACTTCATTGCTTGATATATAAATTCTCTTTTTGCAAAAATTAATGTAATAAATTTGATCTAATCTAGTTTTTAGTGGTATGGAATATGAAGGGATAGACAAAATCAATGTGAGGGGTTACAAAATTTAGGAGTTAGATAGGTGGCAAAATGCAACATCAACATCTCTTCATTAATTTGTTTTCTTATTAAAATTTCAAATTGGAAATTTTAATATAATAATACAATATAGTTTTACAAAGATTTTTATTATCAAGATCAGTGAAATTAATAGTGAAAATATATAGTAATTAAAATATATACGACCTCAAATAATTCATCTTATGAATGGAAGGATGATATATACAATGCATATTATAATATAAATTTACTTTGAATAATTCATAGGTATATTTCTATTCTATGATTTGAAAAGTTTATTATATGGATCATTGATAAATGGTATTTTTTGTCAAAATGTCTTATTGATACGGGTTATATAAAATCATGATTACATGATTATTAATTGTGACAAAGTTTATATTTTTATAATATGTAAATGTATGGTTGAATGAAATTGTAAAAATCATATTAATTAAGAAGTACTTTTTTTTTGTCAAAAAACAATTTGGTTTATATACTAATATATAGTCAATATCACATTATATATAAGTGTATGGAATTCCATGTCAATTATACGGGCATTAATGACCAAAAAATCTTCTCTCAAGTTTTAAATGTTTATAGATATAAATTATATTGTATGCTTGCAATGAAATTATAAAAAACTTATAGGTTGAATGAGCATTAATTGTCAATAGGATTTATTCTTATACTATTATAGATTAGGATATATATATATAGATTTAAATGAGAGAAAACATCATAAGTTTATAAATTCAATATGTTATATTTTTTGGTATACACATAGAAGTTAAGGACATATAATTTTAAAATAATTATATATTTCATTCACGTGCATGTAAATACATGAATTGGAGAGACTATCTAATAAATGATTTGAAGACAAATTTACAAAAATGTAATTCATCCCTTTTTATCAAATAAAATATTATTGTCAATTTCTTCGATTCAACATTATTGGCGATAAGTATTTTCTTACAACAATTAGAGATGTGAGCATATTACTACCTATGAATTTAGAAATAATAATCTATAACATGAAAGGAGGAAAATTATTTATTCATTCACATGTTTGAGAAAAATAATATAAAAAATTATATGTGAAAGTGTAAAAGAAAATCTATCATTGCACCAAATACACATGAGGTGAATGAAAATCAACATATATAAAACTAAAGTAACACAAAATAAGGAAGAGATAAATTTAAAGAAACAAAATTTACTTTGTACCTTGTAAAATTACAAATGAAAATTAAAAGTGATCAACTCACCTAACCTAACCAATTGATAATCATGAATAGCTCCTCCCTCATTTCTATAAGATAAGAATACATATTTCATGGGGAAATATTATGATCATTTTTTTTCTCAACTCAAGTTTGAGAAGAAGCAAGAAAATTGGTAACACAATAATACCAAAAAGAACAATATTTCAATCTACAACAATTCATGTTGATAAAGTGTTATAAACTAATCTGGATTTGAATTATAGGAACAATAGATGAGACAATGTGAATACAAATGAATCTATTTTACTCTTCCTTTTCACCAATTATAAGACATATATATATATATATAAGCTATTACATGGAATATAATGAGTCAAATATACACATAAATATGGTTGTAATTAGATGTAGTAAATGTGGATAATAAGTGCACATATGAGAATAAGCATCCTAGGAGAATTTCTTTGTGTACATGGAATACAATGAGTCAAAATACACATAAATATGAGTGTAATTAGATTTATAGTAAATGTGGATAATAAATATATATATATGGTAAGAATCTTATGAGAATCTCTATGTGTACATTCATATTATATATTAAAATATTTATACTAATTGTTAGGTTTTAAAAAAAATGTTCGATATTTTGATGGAAATATGTAAATAATATATGTTAAATTTATAGTTTAAAATATAATCTATATATATATAAGATGTAAGGAATAAGGCCACCACATTGCGCTACCTAGGATTTTCCTACGTGTCGTTCCCACGTTAAGTCACCTAGGATTTTGCCATATATGATTTTTTATTTTGGAAATTTATATATATTGATATTATTTTAGTTTAATATAGAAAAATAGAAATATGATAAATTTATCTAGGAGGGATCATAAGTATATACTAAAGAGGAGGTTAACAAAATTATTAAACGACACATGCCGCTTTTAGATTGGAGTACACCACCCCTTTTATTAAAACCGATCTTTGGAAAAACAATTAAGTTTAATATAAAAATAGTATAATCATCAATATATATTATAAAAGCCGACCGTTTTTGAGCCACCACGTTGATTTTGACCCCACCTCATATTTATGCAAATTAATTTTATTCACATTATTTGAGATTTTCCTCTATATAAATTTCTGATTATCTATTCATGTAAAATTGTTTAAAATTTTCGAATTTTGGTAAATTATTCTATCTTTTTTAACATATAAATTATCTTCAATTTTCAAATTTCCTCGTGTTGAGAGATTCTTGAAGAGTCGAATTTGATAAACTACAATATCCTTTTTAATATTATGTAAACTATTTTTAATTTTCAATAAATATATTAATTATATTAATCTTCAAGTGAAGCTAACGTTTTTTAAACAATATCTTTTATCTAAAGTTAATAAATATTTATAACTATATATTAAAGATGTGCATTTTCGAGCAATAATATTGATTTTAGCCCCAATGTAACACCCCGACTTAACGTCGGGACATTACTAGGTAGTTTGACTCTAACGGGTTCTACCTGAACTGGTTGACAACTAGAATACCTGGACCTTGTAACTCGGGCACGACAAGAAAACTATTTTAAAACATCCAACTATCGTTCAACAAACCACATTTTTAATAATGTCATGCATGAATCCCAAATGTCTAGCCAAATCACATTCAGCACTAGAAATCTGCTAAAGTCAACAACATAGTGAAATTTCCAAAACAACTAACAAGACTAAACTGAACTCCCAACCCACTCAGTGACCTAGTGACACGCGTCAACGATTCGCTATAGCATCTGACCTAGGCTCCAACAGGGACCTGTGTGAGTACCTGGAACTGAAAAATAAAGTCCCCGAGGGGTCAGCTACTACCCTAGGCAAGCTAGATAACACACGGTAATAGTAAGACGTTTGAAAAACAACAATTAGCCAGCAACATAACCTTTAACAAGTGAATTGAACAGAACAGAATAGGTCAAAACACATTTCCACAACCTAGAGAATATGTGAAAGGAAAGGCAATGAGACATACCATAATCAAACTAACAAGCACAAAAGTAAAGCATTTGTAATAATAACCCACACTTCGACATTCAACAAATAAAGAGAAATACAACTAAACAAACAATTCATCAAGCGTAGCAAGAATTCACAAGGTCGAAAACCAACTAAATAATCACACACACACGCACACAACAAAACCATTCACAATCCTATTGGGAAATGCCATTCTCCCTTCCACCACCGCATTCCCATCGACGGTGCTAACTCCCTGCGCCCGAGTGCAGAGGCAGGCCCTCCCACTTTCCATATACGTCATCCTTCCAACCCCTGGTCAAGCCTCCACCGGAGCACTTGCCAAAAACAAGCAATCAATTTTTATTTTTAAAGGGGCCCGACCGACACACGACCATGGCTAGACGCCTCTTCGCCACCGACAATCGTCGCACATGATCGTGCCGGTTACGCTGCCAGCACAGAGAAAGCGATACTATTTCTTTTACAGGAAAACGTTTGAAATGGAAAGCGCATCACATCATGCATGAAAACGTTTTACATGGAAACATACATTCGGGACTAACTCCCAAAACCAATCTCACAATCACGGCATGAAATCTAACAAGACTAGAATAAAGCCGAGCAAGTCAAGAACGACTTACCTGGAAGGCGATCTTCGGATGAAGTAAGAAATGCAGCGACACTAGACCTACGGATCATAACGTTTACGGTTAAATGACTAACCGCGAGAAAAACTTACGATTCTATGCACGCATATCTATAGTGGCTTCGCCAAATGCGGGCTATCCTACTACCTTGGTACCCAAACACATGCGATGTTGTCAAGGTTATACTATCTTAACCGAAAACAAAAGTACTAAACTCAAGAGCCAAACATCAACTACGTTCATCAACAACCTAAGGTTTCGTAACTTAGCTTTAAACGGCACTAACTTATAAGTTCAAGGATAACAAATTTTTAAGGTTCAAAATCTAGGATGGAAACGTCAATTCTCATTCTCAAAGCACCCACTAGCATACACATTTTTAAGTATCCAAGTATATAATGTTGAAGATTGAGCACCGGAGACCGGGTGGTATGCTCCAACCCCTACCTATTCCAGAGTGGAAGTGGGAAGATATTTCCATGGATTTTGTCACGGGGTTACGATTCAACATGGGACATGATGCCATCTGGATTGTAGTGGATAGGTTGACTAAAACTGCTTGCTTTTTGCCTATTAAAGAGACTTGGAAAATAAACAAGTTGGTAGAGGTGTTCGTAAATCAGATAGTTCGACTGCATGGAGTGCCAAAGACGATTGTGTCAGATCGTGATGGGTGTTTCACTTCTAGATTTTGGCAACAAGTGCATGAGGCACTTGGGACGAGGTTGCACTTCACGACTGCATATCATCCGTAGTCAGATGGCCAGTCTGAGAGGATAATTCAGACTCTAGAGGACATGCTGAGGTCCTGCGTTCTCGATTGGAGAGGTCACTGGTCAGATCACCTAGCATTGGTGGAGTTTGCCTACAACAACAGTTGGCACTCCTCGATTCAGATGGCTCCGTACGAGGCTTTGTATGGCCGAAAGTGCAGGACACCCTTGTGTTGGGATGACCTGTCAGATGTTGTAGGAGTGAGGCCACAAATGATAGAGGAAACAATTGGGAAGGTGACCTTGATCCGGGAGCATATGCTAGCTGTGCAAAGCCGCCAGAAATCCTATGGAGATAAGCGGCGTCGACCACTAGAATTTGAGATAGGTGAACACATCTGGTTGAGAGTGTCGCCTACTCGTGGTGTGAGAATATTTGGAGTTAAAGGGAAGTTGAGTCCCCGCTACATTGACCCGCTTGAGATACTAGAGAGAGTGGGCGAGGTAGTTTACAGACTAGCACTACCACTCGCCTTGGATGGAGTTCACCCTGTATTTCACGGTCATAGTTGAGACAATACATTCCGGATCCCAGCCACAGGCTCAACTATGAAGAGTTGGAGGCTGAACCTGATCATACTTTCAGAGAGCAGCCGATATCGATTCTTGACAAGCGTTCTAAGAAGCTGCGGAACAAGGAGATTTCGTTGGTGTTGATTCAATGGTCTCGACTGTAACACCCCGTCTTCCGACGAGGCGCTACTAGGGAATAGACCTTATAAGGTACTATTAATTAAGTTGAAAACTACACTGTAGGACCTTACAACGCGGGCACGACGAGAAAAACATAATAAAACATCCAACCTTTATTTAATAAAACTTAGAAAACGTAATCATGCATGAATCCCCGAAAATCATAAATATTCAAATACGTTTAACACCTACTGAAACTGAACTATCCGAACAAAATAATAAACGAAACATAATACTAACTCTGTCTAACAAATATTAAAATCGACATCCTAACTATTATAAATAAACTAGTATAAACCAATCCCACTATGACACGCGCTCTTTACCGCTCTGGCCCGCCATCTGGCCTTGGTTCCTGCACGGCTCCCTGGTTCATACCTGAAACTGAAAAATATTCCTCGAAGGGTCAGCGTCTAATCTACCAAGCTAGAGAGAATACGGAAATTGCAGAATGCATTTAAAATCATTTCTAAAGTCAGCATACAAATCCACAATCGCAATCATAACTCTAAAGGTCAATACCTAAATTAGTTATGTCAGTCACCCAGAGCCACATACGCATTCACAAACATAATCTCATACCATGAAATTCCTCCTTTTTGCACAATCCGACTTCCAAGGCGCTCATCACCGCGCCGAGTGCAGAGGCAGGCCCTCTCACTCCACTTCACAATAAAACACGTTCTAAACACGTTCAAACCATCTTACACACACAACAATACAAGAAGTTCAAAACAGTTTATAAAGGCATTCGGGACTAGTTCCCAAAACCCGCCCTACAATATCGATACGCAATCTAACAAGGGAGAGAAGAACCGAGCAAGTCCAAAAACGACTTACCTCGAAGATAGGGATCCTTTGAAGAAGACAAAAGTTAATACCTCGAGCGAAAACGGTTCCCTAAATAATTATAAAGTGAGAGGTTAGATTTAGTACGAGCGGAACCAAACTAACCCAATTAAAAGGGGCCACGTTCTTTCTTGTTTATTAATCATCCGAACTTATATATAAAGAGAATTGCTTAATTAGTAGATAATAGTATATGCTAACTAAGCTACGTATTAATATTCTACTCATAAACTAACTAAGCTACGTATTAATATTCTATTCATAAACTAAATCCTAGCCCACCCACCAACTACTACTAACATCATCATATTATAAACGAATAATCTATGTTAAAATTCTTAGTCCAACCCAACAGTCCAGCCCCCACAATTTAGACAAAATTGGCCCAGTTTCCAGCCCAAAATGGCAAGACAGGTCCGAATTTCCAACCTGCTCTTCTACCATTTAACCTGATGGTCAAACCAAACACCCTTTGACCAGTCCACCTGGGCCCACCCCTTTCTTCTACATCCGAGCCTTCGTCTAATCGTCTTCAACCGAGCTTTTTGAGACTTCCGTCTCTGGTTCGGCCTAGCGCTCGGAATCTCCGACGGCTTTGCCCCTTAGCGCGTCATCGAGAGAGGGCGTAGGCGGGCAGCAATTACCGCCCCCGAACACACCCACCCTGTGTTCCCCAGAAACCCCGCCTCTCACTCTCATCGGCGGCCATCGTCAATATCACTCTCCGCCTCCCCCTCGTCGGAGGCTCTGGCTAACGACGCCTCCCGGTGACGGCCCGCACTTACAAGTGGTGCCCGCCCGAAACATTAACAACAAGAAAATGGGAACAAGGGACTCACCAACGCTGGTTCCTAACAACAGTCGACGACGGCGGACTTCGGCGATCCTCGGGCTCTACGAACGGCTGGACGAAGAGGGGCCTACTTTCGAGGGAAGGCAACACCACAATTGCTCGACGAGGTAGGCGTCTCTGATGGACTACAAGGAAAAAACGATCGACGACCGGTGGAAGACTCGATCGAGAGAATAATAGCGGAGGTGGTTTCGAATGGTACAAGGCGATGAATGGTCCGATTAGATTAATGATGTATATATACTAGTGGTTAACTAAAGATAATGAACTTGATTGAACGAGGTGGACGGTTTTGATATATAAAAATTGTCAAAAAATTAAAAGGTATGATTTTGGTAAACGATAAGAATTTAGTTATATCTTAATCGGTTTATGATAGATTCCCCCGGAACCAATTTGGCTCCCAAGTGGTTTGGTTAATTTGGCCAAAAATTAGATAGAGAGAAATAAATAAATAAATGGGTAGATTTTAATTAGATAGAATTAGGATTAGATATAGCAAATCTAATTAGTTATCATATAGATAAACTAATTATTAGCTAGGTGTTGAAACGGATTCTTAAATCGGTTTTAACTAATAAAAGACTCTTTTCCGAGGGTTACTTGCGGATCAAGAACTTAATTGCTTGTAAGCGAAGAAAACCCGTTTTCCGACTTACGCAACCTAAACTGAGTACGGATATTACATACTACCCCCCTTAAGAAAGTTTCGTCCCGAAACTTTTATACGAAGGAAAAGATATTCGAGGTTTTATACGAAAGAAAAGGTATTCGAGGTTCTCACAAACCTCTCCCCCTTAAAGAGGTTCGTCCTCGAACCGGAATTTCAAAATATCCTACGAACTAGAATATATAAAATTAAGGCCATACTAAACAAACAAAAATAATCCCATTTTCATGAACAATGTCCAAACAAAATCCCGATTATTCGAGGAACAATCAAACAGTCATAAACAAAGTGACAAATACCCGATTCAAACAACCGAACAAACCTAATGAACAACTATAGGTCCTCTTGTCCTGAAAAAAACAAACTACTAGCAGCTAAACCATACTATCAACTGACAACTAGAAATCTCAAGCTAGGTCGTCGGGTGGAGCGAAGACATCCGGTCCTTCCATTCCCTTCATCTCAAACACTCGAGTAGGAACTGCACCAGTGTTACTAGCTCCTGCACTCCGACCAACACTCTTGTCTGGTGTCTGCCGTGCTGGTGGCCGATGATGACCTCCCCGATTTCCCGTCCCCGGTACCGATCCTTGCGAAGTCGCACCAACCGTACAGAACCTTTGAAGATGTCCGAGCTTCCCACATGTAAAGCAATCCTTCACTGGACTAGGACACTGGTTCCTCAAGTGCTCAACGCTTCCACAGTTGTAGCACTGTCTTTGATTCCCGATAGCCGACTCTGCTGTGATTGTTCTTGGCGTCCCGATGGCTGGAACTCTAGTCTATTCTGCAGGTACTGTCCAGACTGATCGTCACCCCTAGAAGTCGTTGTAGTTGTCATTTTCCGTCTCTTACCCCCTCCTACCTGAGCATCCACCTGTTCCAGCCTCAGAGTGGCTATAGCATACGCCAAAGCAGACTGCTGAACCTCTGTCAATGTCGTGAGTCTAAGTCCAGACACATAAGCACGTAAATGCGGCTGCAACCTATTTAGAAAGGTCGCAATCTTCAACTCCTCAGCAGGGGCAGCATATGGCACCGCTGCCAACTTTTCCTGAAACTTTAGAATAGTCTCAGATACTGTGATAGTTTCGGGTCCAGCATCCCGAAAAGCAGCCTCCCGAGCCGCCCTCACCACCGGGGGACAATACTGATCTCGATCTGCCTCTCAAACTCCTCGAAAGTCACCTCAGTCTGGTGATCCCTACATAGCTCCCACCAATCAAAAGCACTCTCCTGTAGCAAGCTCTGTACTAAGGACATCTTCCTCTCCTTCAGTGCCTTAATGGAATCCAACGCAGATTTCACCCTCCTCAACCACTGCTCTACGTCGGAACCCTGAGCTCCAGCAAAGTTCGGCACTCCAGTCTTCCTAAACTCCGCGAGCCACTTGTCAGGCTGAGGCTCACGATACTGTCTCCTCGGTGTGACCACATGATCAACTATCACTGGTCCTCTCGAATCTGGCATTGCTCCTAGCTGGGCAGCCAAAATAGAATCTAATCTTGGTGCCCTCCTTTCAGCTCCTTGTTGCCCCGTAACTGCGTTCAGATTGGGTACAGCTCCCGCACCCATCAAAGTCTACAATAACAGCTGGATCGCAACATTCACCTCTAGAGGCAATCCTGCTGGTGGTACTCCTCCTCCCACTTGAGCCCCGTTTGCTGGAAGACCTCCTCCAGCGACAGATGCACTATCCTCTCGATGAACAGCAACAGCCACATCCTGACTCTCAGCAACCTCCTCCTGGTGGGTATCATGTTGTACCTCTGGCTCAGCAGCTACAGGGGCCTCTCCTCTACCCCTGCCACGACCTCTACCTCGACCTCTACAGCGGCCTCTTCCGCGGCCTCTTCCGTTGGCTTCAGCAACTCTAGCTCTGGTTGGTGGGGCCATCTATAATAGCAAGTCCCACAGTCAAAACTTAAATATTCTATTTATCAACCTAATTCTTACTATTCTACGTGAGATCCTTCGGCTGATGGGGCGGAGTCGCGACATGTCACCTACCCCCCTATATGCAACATGCCTACCCAGTGAAAACATTTTGAAAACACCGGCCGATTTTGGTTTTAAGTTGGACCTCGGGTACTCTTTGTTGGTCAGTTCCTTGTGCCCTGTTGTCAACCTGGCTCTGATACCAATTTGTAACACCCCGTCTTCCGACGAGGCGCTACTAGGGAATAGACCTTATAAGGTACTATTAATTAGGTTGACAACTACACTGTAGGACCTTACAACGTGGGCACGACGAGAAAAACATAATAAAACATCCAACCTTTATTTAATAAAACTTAGAAAACGTAATCATGCATGAATCCCCGAAAATCAAAAATATTCAAATACGTCACAGCACCTACTGAAACTGAACTATCCGAACAAAATAATAAACGAAACATAATACTAACTCTGTCTAACAAATATTAAAATCAACATCCTAACTATTATAAATAAACTAGTATAAACCAATCCCACTATGACACGCGCTATTTACCGCTCCGGCCCGCCATCTGGCCTCGGTTCCTTCACGGCTCCTTGGATCATACCTGGAACTGAAAATATTCCCCGAAGGGTCAGCGTCTAATCTACCAAGCTAGAAAGAATACAGAAATTGCAGATTGCATTTAAAATCATTTCTAAAGTCAGCATACAAATCCACAATCGCAATCATAACTCTAAAGGCCAATACCTAAATTAGTTATGTCTGTCACCCAGAGCCACATACGCATTCACAAACATAATCTCATACCATGAAATTCCTCCTTTTTGCACAATCCGAATTCCAAGGCGCTCATCACCGCGCCGAGTGAAGAGGCAGGCTCTCTCACTCCACTTCACAATCTCCCTTCTAACCCCTGGCTAAGCCTCCACTGGAGAAATTGCCAAAAACACACAAATAATAATTTTTGTTTTGAAGGGGCATGATTTCCCAATCACAAGGGTCAACGTAGCCAACTCTTCCTCAACCCCAGCTACGATGGGCCGTGTCGGAAACGGTACCAACACAGAGAAAACACTCTAAAAATATTCTTCCGATAAAACACGTTCAAACCATCTTACACACACAACAATACAAGAAGTTCAAAACAGTTTATAAAGGCATTCGGGACTAGTTCCCAAAACCCGCCCTACAATATCGATACGCAATCTAACAAGGGAGAGAAGAACCGAGCAAGTCGAAAAACGACTTACCTCGAAGATAGGGATCCTTTGAAGAAGACAAAAGTTAATACCTCGAGCAAAAACGGTTCCCTAAATAATTATAAAGTGAGAGGTTAGATTTAGTTCGAGCCGAACCAAACTAACCCAATTAAAAGGGGCCACCTTCTTTTTTTTATTAATCATCCAAACTTATATATAAAAAGAATTGCTTAATTAGTAGATAATAGTATATGCTAACTAAGCTACGTATTAATATTCTACTCATAAACTAACTAAGCTACGTATTAATATTCTATTCATAAACTAAATCCTAGCCCACCCAACTACTACTACTAACATCATCATATTATAAACGAATAATCTATGTTAAAATTCTTAGTCCAACCCAACAGCCCAGCCCCCACAATTTAGACAAAATTGGCCCAGTTTCCAGCCCAAAATGGCAAGACAGGTCCGAATTCCCAGCCTGCTCTTCTACCATTTAACGTGATGGTCAAACCAAACACCCTTTGACCAGTCCACCTGGGCCCACCCCTTTCTTCTACATCCGAGCCTTCGTATAATCGTCTTCAACCGAGCTTTTCGAGACTTCCGTCTCTGGTTCGGCCTAGCGCTCGGAATCTTCGGCGGCTCTGCCCCTTAACGCGTCATCGAGAGAGGGCGTAGGCGGGCAGCGATTACTGCCCCCGATCACGCCCACCCTGCGTTCCCCAGAAACCCAGCCTCTCACTCTCACCGGCGGCCCTCGTCAATATCACTCACCGCCTCCCCCTCGTCGGAGGCTCTGGCTAACCACGCCTCCCGGTGACGGCCCGCACTTACAAGTGGTGCCCGTCCGAAACATTAACAACAAGAAAATGGGAACAAGGGACTCACCAGCTGTGGTTCCTAACGACAGTCGACGGCGGCGGACTTCGGCAATCCTCGGGCTCTACGAACGACTGGACGGAGAGGTGCCTACTGGCGAGGGAAGGCGACACCGCAATTGCTCGACAAGGTAGGCGTCTCCGATGGACTACAAGGCAGAAACGATCGACGACCGGTGGAAGACTCAATCGAGAGAATAATAGCGGCGGTGGTTTCGAATGGTACAAGGCGATGAATGGTCCGATTATATTAATGATGTATATATACTAGTGGTTAACTAAAGATAATGAACTTGATTGAACGAGGTGGACGGTTTTGATATATAAAAGTTGTCAAAAAATTAAAAGGTATGATTTTGGTAAACGATAAGAATTTGGTTATATCTTAATCGGTTTATGATAGATTCCCCCGGAACCAATTTGGCTCCCAAGTGGTTTGGTTAATTTGGCCATAAATTAGATAGAGAGAAACAAATAAATAAATGGGTAGATTTTAATTAGATAGAATTAGGATTAGATATAGAAAATCTAATTAGTTATCATATAGATAAACTAATTATTAGCTAGGTGTTGAAATGGATTCTTAAATTGGTTTTAACTAATAAAAGACTCTTTTCCGAGGGTTACTTGCGGATCAAGAACTTAATTGCTTGTAAGCGAAGAAAACCCATTTTCCGACTTACGCGACCTAAACTGAGTACGGATATTACATCGACGAGTTATCGAGGAGGCCACTTGGGAGACCGAGGATAGGATGAGAGAGAACTACCCTGAATTGTACTCGGGGTTAGTAGAGGTCTTCGAGAGTAGAGTTTAGGGGTTACTTGGGAGTAAGTTGGACGTTGTTATGACTTAGTGTTGCTAAGCATGTTTTGTTCTTTGCTTGTTTGTGTTTGGATGTGTGTATGGATTGGTTGTGCCTCTTCATGGTTATAGTACTATGGGATGCGTTTGTTTTTCACATGTTATGATCAACCTGTTGTTAACAATATGGGGGTTCGAGGACGAACCTCTTTAAGGAGGAGAGGTTGTTAAACCTCGAGAACCTTTGAGCTACGTATTAATATTCCTCCGTCTTAAATTGTCTCCTTTTTGCTACCATTTCACTTTCCCTTTGTTTTTTTTGGGCCAAAAAGCCCAATCCGTTGTTGAAGGCCCAAACCCGAATTCATCTTCTTTCCCCCTCTCTTTGCCCTTCCCTCACCCTATCTCTCGTTTGAGTTTGTGTTTTGCGCCACTCAACATCAACACACAGAAAAAGTGACTCGAGAGATCGTCCTTCTTGCTGCCCCTCTCCTTCGCCATCGTCGCCCTTCCTCTATACTTTGGTGGTGTGGACACATCAAGAGGTTCAACCGCTCGAAGTCGTTGTCGCCGCCAACACCTCTTGCGCCACCATCGACCCCTCAACACTATAGCCAGTGCTCTAATCCTCGCCACACCACCTCCGTTTTCCCACCTTTGTCCGTTGGCGATCCGGACCTCAAACCCACAAGACCGTCGCAGATCGGTGGACTCACACCTCGTTCGTGTTACTCGCCCCGATCTTGAAACCGCTTTGTATCGGGCCACTCTAGCCGAAACTTCCCTCGTCGTCACATCCCGTCCTATCTAGCCACAAACTGCGGATCCTGACTCGCGTGACAAGCTGCAACCGGACCTCAGTTTGAGCCTTGCCCAAGTTCAGTTGAATTCTAAATCGATTCATGCTTGGTAAAGGTGGAGCTTTTGCCCCTTTTCGTTCCTGCATTTAGTATTTGGCTACTTGTTTTTTTTTGTGCTTTGGTTTGGATGTAACTAGTTGCTTGTGAGGTTGTTAAAACCAAAATTTAATATTATCTTAGAATTGACTAATGGTTAGTGGAAATCTTACTTGCTTTGGATGCAAGTGTTCCCTTAAATTTTGTTGATGTAAAGTTTTGCTTGTATGGAATAAATATAGAAAATTTCTTTCGCTTGGATTAGAATGGGTGTGTGTATTCCGAATTTGATGGGAATTCGTTCTCGGTTAGTTTGATCTTTATTGGAACACAAGTAGTAGTCTAAGCGTACGACTATGAATTTGCATGTTAATCTCGGCTTAGCATTGTGATAGTATTTGTTTGGCTTTGGTTGTAACCCATTTCGGGTTTGGGAAAGTTTTGCTTTGGGTGTCTTGAATGCGGAATACTCATTATATACTTGGATACTTAAAAATGTGTATGCTAGTGGGTGCTTTGAGAATGAGAATTGACGTTTCCATCCTAGATTTTGAACCTTAAAAATTTGTTATCCTTGAACTTATAAGTTAGTGTCGTTTAAGGCTAAGTTACGAAACCTTAGGTTGTTGATGAACGTAGTTGATGTTTGGCTCTTGAGTTTAGTACTTTTGTTTTCGGTTAAGATAGAATAACCTTGACAACATCGCATGTGTTTGGGTACCAAGGTAGTAGGATAGCCCGCATTTGGCGAAGCCACTATAGATATGCGTGCATAGAATCGTAAGTTTTTCTCGCGGTTAGTCGTTTGACCATAAACGTTATGATCCGTAGGTCTAGTGTTGCTTCATTTCTTACTTCATCCGAAGATCGCCTTCCAGGTAAGTCGTTCTCGACTTGCTCGGCTTTATTCTAGTCTTGTTAGATTTCATGCCGTGATTGTGAGATAGGTTTTGGGAGTTAGTCCCGAATGTATGTTTTCCATGTAAAATGTTTTCATGCATGATGTGATGCGCTTTCCATTTCAAACGTTTTCTCGTAAAAGAAATAGTATCGCTTTCTCTGTGCTGGCAGCGTAACCAGCACGATCATGTGCGACGATTGTCGGTGGCGAAGAGGCGTCTAGCCATGGTCGTGTGTCGGTCGGGCCCCTTTAAAAATAAAAATTGATTGCTTGTTTTTGGCAAGTGCTCCGGTGGAGTCTTGACCGGGGTTGGAAGGATGACGTATATGGAAAGTGGGAGGGCCTGCCTCTGCACTCGGGCGCAAGGAGTTAGCGTCGTAGATGGGAATGCGGTGGTGGAAGGGCGAATGGCATTTCCCAATAGGATTGTGAATGGTTTTGTTGTGTGCGTGTGTGTGATTACTTAGTTGGTTTTCGACCTTGTGAATTCTTGCTACGCTTGATGAATTGTTTGTTTCGTTGTATTTCCCTTTATTTGTTGAATGTCGAAGTGTGGGTTATTATTACAAATGCTTTACTTTTGTGCTTGTTAGTTTGATTATGGTATGTCTCATTGCCTTTCCTTTCACATATTCTCTAGGTTGTGGAAATGTGTGTTGACCTATTATGTTCTGTTCAATTCACTTGTTAAAGGTTATGTTGCTGGCTAATTGTTGTTTTCAAACGTCTTACTATTGTCGTGTGTTATCTAGCTTGCCTAGGGTAGTAGCTGACCCCTCGAGGACTTTATTTTTCAGTTCCAAGTACTCACACAGGTCCCGTGTTGGAGCCTAGGTCAGATGCTGCAGCGGATCGTTGACGCGTGTCACTAGGTCACTGAGTGGGTTGGGAGTTCAGTTCAGTCTTGTTAGTTGTTTTGGATATTTCACTATGTTGTTGACTTTAGCAGATTTCTGGTGTTGAATGTGATTTGGCTAGACATTTGAGATTCATGCATGACATTATTAAAATGTGGTTTGTTGAACGATAGTTGGATGTTTTAAAATAGTTTTCTTGTCGTGCTCGAGGTACAAGGTCCAGGTATTCTAGTTGTCAACCATTTCAGGTAAGACCCGTTAGGGTCAAACTACCTTGTAATGTCTCGACGTTAAGTCGGGGTGTTACACCCAAGATATATTTAATTTTTTATATGTATATTAATTTAGTTTTTCAAATTAAATACCTTACTATCTACTTATGTGGAAAAAAAAATCAAATTCGAATTTTAGTTAAAAATAACAAAAAACTATTCATATTTACCTTTTTATCTATTAATGGTAAAAGAATCTTAAATCAAATTATGCTAAAAAGAAAGAGTAAAAATTTTCAATATTTAGATTATTACTTGCCTAAATTGAACTTTGAAAAAAGAAAATATATTGTCATTTTCTCAATTTTCTTTTTATCTTATTCATTTAAATATAGAAAAAAATTATCTTTAAACATTTCAATCTTTATTCATATTTTTTCATCTTTTCTTATTAATAATATTTTTAATTATTTTTTTCAATTTTTTTTAAGGAATTAAATTTGATTAAAAAATTATAATAATTTACATTATTTTTTCCTTTTATCTATTTTTTAAAAGACTTTTAAAATTGCATGATTCTAATTGAAATAAATTTATTTATGTTTTTATAAATAAATTATAATTAATCCATCAAAATCACATTGGACTCGCCTTAATGATTTTGACCCCGTCTCACATTATAACAATTGTAAAGTTTTATATAAATTTTTTCTAATAACTAAATTAGTTTTTTTTATTTATATTAAATTAAAATCATATTCATTAAATAAATTAAATATTGAATCTATATAGGTGTGCATGACACGACGGGTATAACTAGTATATGTTGAATTATATAATATCCACTATCATGAAATTTTTGAAGAGTTGTAAATAAATCTGTATTTGAAAAGTTTAGTTTTGGCCAAATATATGTGTTAATACATGGAATATATAATGAGTCAAATATACAAATAAATATGGGTTTAATTACGCATAGTAAATCTAGGTAATAAGTATACATATGAGGATAAGCATCATGGTAGAATCTCTATGTATAAGTGTACATCCATATTATATATTAAAATACGAGTTTGATTCCCATAAAACATCCCCTTATCATGAAACGGAAGGAGAAATTTGGACCCTTGGATCAAGGAGATCCAAGGGCTGATTTTATTTCCCCTTTTATTAGACGTGGGGGCATTTACGTCTTTTAACTCTCTAATTTGTTCTGTCTAGGGTTCGTTCAAACGCAGAATGCATATCGAAGATCGTGGAATTCGATTGAAACGCAAGGAGATCGCACCGAACGAGATCGCCATCGCCGAATCCAAAATTCAACGAGTTTGAATCTGCGACTCTCGTTCCAACCATGGCAGAACGTGGTAAGAAGGATTCATAAATACATTGAATGAGATCGAACAATTTCCGGAATCTGTGTGAGGGATTGAATCTGTATTGAATCTGTGTTGTAAGTGGTAAGAGGGATTGAATCAGTGTGATTTTTCGGAATCGATTGAACTGGTCAAGTGTGAATCTAGTTGGATTTCGATTGAACTGTGTGAATCGAACTCAATACCAGACGAATCCGAACTGAGTGAATCGATTGAACTGTGTGAATCGACGTTGCACTTTTGGGACTTAATACTGCACTTTTATGACTTAAGAATGCACTTTTAGGGCTTACTAGTGCACTTTTCATACTTAAATAACGCACTTTTGCACTTCTCGTTTGATAATGCACTTTTAGGATTTAATAATGCACTTTTAGGATTTAATAGTGCACTTTTCCTAGTTACTTGCACTTTTCATAAAGGAGTATAACTAGTATATGACAATGCACTTTTCGGCCTTAATAGTGCACTTTTTATACTTAACAATGCACTTTTCATTTTGTTTAGAGAACATATATTTTGACCTTATAGAGAACATATTTTTGTTGCACTTTTCACAGTTAATAATGCACTTTTTACACCTAAGAGTGCACTTTTGCTACTTAATAGCACTTTGTATGACTTTTTACTTTTCACTGATTTAAGTAATGCACTTTTACTAGTATACAATGCACTTTATTATACTTTCAATGCACTTTTACTACTTTTCAACTAACACCTTTATATTTCCCTTTTTATGTTAGTTGTAGCGGGGACATCAAACTCTTCTTCAACTACTATTCTGAATGAGGAATCACCTAAAAACAGTTGTGAATATTCCATTGAGCTATCTCAAGGGGGAACGACATACTATTTGCCCACATGTCCATCCGAGTTGAAACCATATGAAGGTCAACGTTTCACCACTTTGGATGAAGGTACGGAGTTCTACAAAAGATATGCATCTTCTTGTGCATTCGAAGTTCGTCACGGGACTCGCCATACAAAAGATGACACTGTCATAACTAAGTGGATGACATGTTCAAAAGAAGGTTACAAGGATACTCGAATTAAACGAATTCGTCAAAGGAGATCGAAACGGGCTGGTTGTGTGGCAAGAATTGTTTTTAAATTTGCCGGGAGAAAGGGCTATGTAGTGAGCACATTTGTAGAGCGTCATACACATATGCCTGTGGAGCGTAGATTTTCGCAGTTTTTAAAGTCCAATCGAAATCTGCATATGGGCCACAAGAAGTTTATCCTCGATTGTTCTAAAGCAAATGTCGGTCCTACAAAATGCCATAGGGTGTTTAAGGAACTTGTAGGTGGCTATTCAAACGTGGGGGCTTCACTTGTTGATTTCAAAAACTTCCGAAGAGATTTGTTGGCATTCTTTGCTGGTTCAGACGCTCAGGTGTTAATCGATAAATTCAATCAAAAAAAAGAACTTTGTGATGTATTCTTCTTTGAATACGATGTGGATTCCCAAGACCGGTTGACAAGGTTGTTTTGGGCTGATCCGATCTCAAGAAAAAACTTTGCCTTCTTTGGAGAAGTTGTGTCCTTTGATGCTACATACATGACTAATAGGTATATTTTTTCATATGCGCTATTATTAGTTTCGAGTGCACTTTTACCTATTTTTAATGCACTTTTACCTATTTTAAATGCACTTTTACCTGTTTTCAGTGCACTTTTTGACCTTATACTTGCACTTTTTGGCTGTTTTTAATGCACTTTTACCTGTTTTCAATGCATTTTTTGACATTTACTTGCACTTTTTCCTTATGCGCTATTATTAGTTTCGGGTGCACTTTTACCTGTTTATAATGCACTTTTACCTGTTTTCAGTGCACGTTTTGACATTATACTTGCACTTCTTTCTTATGCGCTATTATTACTTTCTGGTGCACTTTTAGCTGTTTTTAATGCACTTTTACCTGTTTTCAATGCACTTTCATGTCGTGTACTCTCTTTTTGTTTTTCATATAGGTATGAAATGGTTTTTTCTCCATTTACCGGTTTGGATCACCATAAAAGGTGTGTTACATTTGGTGTCGGGTTATTGTTAAATGAAAATATTGAATCCTATGTTTGGCTTTTCGAGAGGTTTAAGAAAGCAATGGGGAATGATCCAAAAATAATAGTCACAGATCAAGATATGGCCATGAAGTCTGCAATAGCGCGTGTATTTCCTAATGCACGTCACCGTCTTTGCATGTGGCACATCATGCAGAAGGTTCCCGAGAAGACAAAAGCTGATGCAGATGGTCTAGCTTTCAAGGAGAAACTTCATTCTATTGTGTGGAATTATTCTCTCGAGCCGGCTGAATTTGAGGAGAAATGGTTGGCTCTGGTAGATTCTTATCCACTCGACAACAAAAAGTGGTTCCATGATATGTTTGCTATTCGTCAGTATTGGATCCCAGCCTACTTCAGAGATATAATGTTCGGTGGGTTGGTTAGGACAACTTCTATATCTGAGGTACAAAATAATTTCTTTGGTCACTATACCGATAGAAATTACAAGCTTGTGGAGCTATCAGTGCACTTTGATAGCGCATTAGACGCCCAGAGACATACACAATCGAAGCTGAACTACGAGTCTTCCACTATGGTTCCTTATTTTAGAACTACCCTTGAGTTAGAAAGGCATGCAGCAGAGGTTTTCACATTGACTGTCTTCAATTTGATTCAGACGGAAATATGTTCTGCTTGTTTTGAATGTCGTTTGACTAGTATGGTCTCAGAAAACGAAGCCATCACATACACCATTGTGCAAGCTGGTAGTCATACAGTGCAAACTATGTACACTCAGAATGACGACAATGTGGTTTGCTCATGCAGAGAGTTTGAACGTGTTGGCATGCCTTGTCGCCACATGTTTTTTGTCTTTAAAAACATGGACATGGCACCCATTCCCAACAGATTTGTCCTCACTCGGTGGACTAAAGTTGCAACCATAAAGCCGATTTTCAGTATTGCCGGTTCATTGGTTGATCATTGTGTTGAGTTGGAAGAGAGGCAAAAGTTAACAAATACACTGATTTCTGACTTTTTCTGCTGCATGGGACTTTTAGAGCGAGATACTACTCATCATCTGAAGGACTTTGTGTCCCTTATTAGTGATCAGAAGGAAGCTCTTATGAAAAAAGGCCTGGTTATGCAAAGTTCTAGCTCCTTTAATGCACAAATTGCTGAAAAATTTGTTGGTACATCATTGCCTACCACAATAAGTATCCATCCACCAGAACAAGCTAAGACCAAGGGGAGTGGGAAGAGAATTCTAGGTGGTAAGGAGTCCGGAATTCAAACCAACAATAAGAAGAAAAGAAAATGTGGTAGATGCAAGAAGTATGCAAATCACAACAGGTCAACTTGTAAGTATATTACTTTGCATTTCTTACTTGTATATAGTGCACTTTTTCTATTTTATAGTGCACCCTTTTATCCATTAGATGCACTTTATTAAAGTTTGTAATGCACTATTTGACACTCTATGCATTGGCCAAAAATTTACATTTTTATTTCCAAAATGCAGGTAATGAAAACATTGAGGAAAGTGAAGAATCTGCTGAGATGGAAGAATTTGACCCAAATACATCATGTAAGTATTTTTGTTGTGTTTTCTTTTTTTCTGTTTTAAGACTTTCTTCTAATGTGTCCCCTTTTTTTTATTTTCAGGTTGATTTCATTCTTCAGGGCAACCATCAACAAATCATTTTTATATTTTTTAGTTTACCTATCTAGACATTTTTGACCTTATCAATATTAATTTTGCACTTTATCATTACCAATTTAAGTATTTTTTTAAGGGAATGTAATGCACTTTAGCTTTATATCGATGCACTTTACTGGTATTTTTAATGCACTTTAACTATATATTGGTGCACTTTTACCAATATCCTAATGCACTTTATCTTTATATTGATGCACTTTAACTATGGACTTTTATTATGCCATTTACGAATGCACATTTCTTATGTCACAATGCACTTTTTCTAACTTTTCAATGCACTTTTGAAACTTTTCAATACACTTTTGTAATCAGATGATGCACTATTCATATGTCATTTATCAATGCACTTTTCCTATGTCACAATGCACTTTTGAAACTATTCACTACACTTTTGGAACTTTTCAATGCACTTTTTGGAATATGTGTATGTTGTTAGTAAGCCATGAAATTAAACTTTACTGGACTTGAATCAAACTTTACTGGTTTTGGTGCTAACTTTACTGGTTTTGGAGCTAGCTCTTTTGATGACCAAAATTCCAGGGGAAAATGTCCCACTTTCTTCTACTTTATTCACTCACTATTGCAAATCAGAGAAAACACGCCAAGTACTAATTCATAACAAACAACATCCTGAAAAATTGATTTCACCCACATAAGTACTAATTCATTGAGTAATGCATCATATTCCCCTAAAAAAAGGTTTTTGTACTGCAATTTCAGAGAAAACACGCCACAAAAACCTCATGACCCTTGTGATCCACAAAAGTAATCCTAAAGCACTTGCAAATTTCAGAAATCCGATAATCAAATTGTTCAAGGAAACAGTTCCAAAAAAAGTAGACTCTTAAAGTCCTAACATAGCTATCTAAATTGTTCAAGGTTATAAAGTAGCCATGGCTACTTTCTAACCATCTGAGCTACTACATTCTTTAACTTCTCCATCACTGTGTTCTTCATTTCATTACATTCTGAGTTGATGATGGCGTAGGCGTACTTCTTCCTTAGCATATCCATGGCCCTTATGATTTGACTATTCGAGAGTTTTCTCCCCCAACACTCCTCTATTTTGCTCGATGGACCCATATATGTCTCCAAATGACGCATAGCATATATCCCCCCGTTGACATCACTTTTTGGGTCTTCCCACTCGAGGTTGAGCTTGCCTATCCCATTGTATTCTTCAAGCCTACCAACTTTTGCATAGAGCTTCCACTTATTGAGATATTTTATAACCTTGGTCTTCTGCAAGGTATAAAATTGCAGCATAAGAAATAAAATTACATCATTTAAATAATTATATTTATGAATGCACTTTTCACAGTTTAAAATGCACTTTTACTACTTCATGGTGCACTTTCTATATACAACTACTATATGGCGCACTTGTTATACTCTATGATGCACTTTTTCTGATTTAAGATGCACTTTTTTATCCAATAATTGTCTACATCAAAAATTGTCTACATCACACAAAGGAGATCCCAGCAATTAACTGGTAATGTTTTATCTAGCATAAAATTTAGACTTCAAGAACTACCAGTACAGAATCATGTTATAGTTATCATGTTTCTATAATTACAGTAGTGAATCGACTAATGAACTACCAGTATTTTCTAATAGTTCAAAATCTAATGCAATGCAATCAGTTTGCAACAGATACAACTATCAATATTTCATACTCATGACATCACACATGGAGCTCAACAACGGAGATTTTTTCTACATATTGTGTTCAGAGAGAATCCTAAAGCTTGATTATATGATCAACTGAAACAACTACATTATCATCTGAGTTCTCCACTGTTGAGCATATATCAAATGATATCAAGTAAAGACACGTATGTTCCAAATTCTCCACTACTGAGCATCAACTGAAACAACCTTCATCAGCTTATTCAACACAACACATCTGGAAAAGGGAGCAAATTGATCACATTATCAACCACATGACCACGCTCGACAAGGTTAATCATGTCTTTACTTAATATAATTCTCGATACCCGACATGACATGACCAAGTATAAAGAAATCAGTAACTATTCTAATAAAAGTACTTAGAAGAAGGTTGCGAACATTTGATCTTTTATTCGGTAGTAGGGACATTCGGACAACATGAGCATACAAACCATTATTATTAGAAAAGCCCAAAACACTGAACAGATGAACCTAAGAGTAACCACTAATATAAAAAAGGCTTACCAGGTCAAAAAACTTGAATTGACAGAATTCTTCAATTTGTTCCTTCTTTGTTGAGTTGTGAAGAAGCTCCATAATTCCATTGATCTTCAAATTGAAACTTACTACAACGTAAGTTTCATTTTTCAAAATCACAGGAATCAATATCTACAAAATGGAGACAAAACCTTTGTTAGTTTTTCAAGCACTGGAATTAAAGTGAAAACAATTTTACTTGCAATTTTAATGAAAAAAAAAATTTACCAAGTCGATATTCTTCATTAGCCTTCCCTCAACGATTCCTAAAGCCAAGTCCATTCCATTATCGAATACATCTTGGGTAACTTCATCAGACTGTTTAAACGGATTTTCTTTAAAAGTCAAATCAAAATTAAAATAACAATTACAAAGATACACGTTTAATACTTGAAATACTTACAGTACTGTACACTTTGCCAATCAATCTTGAAGGCGACTCGTTGCTCTTCAATCTCTCCATTTCGTTGACATAAAGAGTGAAACAATCCAATACACAAGGAGCCAAGTCCTCTGACATGGAAGAGAAATTTGCTCTTGTGGCAGTGAAATCACCACGTTTGAACAACACCTCTCTACATAACAAAAACACACACATTAGGTTTTTGAAGATGAGAAAATACAAAGATGGAATTCCTTTTTAAAACAGTTCAAAAAAGGATCAGTTTTTAATGCACTTTTACCTGTTTTTAATGCACTTTTTTTTACATTATACTTGCACCTCTTTTCTTATGCACTATTATTAGTTCTGGTGCACTTTTATCTGTTTTTAATGCACTTTTACATATTTTTAATGCACTTTTACATGCTTTTTAGGACTAAGTGGTTTATAAACTGATAAGCATGGTACATGTGACGTAAGAATGCACTTTTCATGATTAACAATGCACTTTTCACACTTAAGAGTGCACTTTTTATACTTGTCTAGTATTACCCTATATCTAGAATGCACTTTTCACATTTTTTGATGCACTTTACACATTTTATGTTGCACTTTTTCTTATCATAAAGGGAAAAGAAAACAATAAGAATTTGAATATAGAACTTACTGTTCACTGCCATATATTTCCTTTTCCTGCCCAAGTGGCTTAACTGCAAACTCCCACATGTGCCTTTCCTCTTGTCTTAATTCATGGAAGATATTGATCATTCTCATTTCGTAAGGGCTTACCACTGAAATTCCAGCTTTCTTGTGTCGTTTTCCTACAACAACAGGATTTGGACTATCCATCTTTCTTTTTTCCTATCCAATATACAACATTAAAACAATTAAATATATATTTATTAAAATATGAACACAAATGTATTAAATGAAAAGAGAGAATTTTTTTTGACAAGTATACCCACTTCTTTCTTGGCTTTTGTATGTTTGATGGCTCCTCCTTTTCAACCTTCTCTTCTTCCCCTTGTTTCACTTCCTCTTCAACCTTTTTCCCTTCATCCACTTGTTGAACAACTTGTTGGTCATACTCTTTAGCAATCTCAGTCGCGATCACAATTGCATTTTCACCTACTAGTTGTTCATTAGTCCCCTCTTCTAGCCTAGTGGATGCATTCTCATTTGCAGAATCTGTTTTACCTCCAACTATGGTGAGATCTTCCCTTTCTTCATGTGTATTAAGCTCTTCAACTTCATTTACCTGCTCTTGTTCAGAATCTGTTTCTTGCTTGTCTCCTCCTTCAGATTCAACATCATCCTCTTCAGTTTCAAACAAGTTGAATGAGGGAGGAGTGAAGTCGGCTGAATATGGCTTCAGCTTCTTCTTTGAGGTTTCTGCCTTTGCTGCCTTCTCCAATGCATCCAGAAGTTCTGGATCATTCCAAAATGGATCCTGCGAGCTGTCCCAAAAGGTCTTCCAATCTGCAATTGGGTCAGCTGGAGAATCCGTGGCAACTTCGGAAGATGTGGTCTCTACCATATTAGAGAACTTCTCTATTGCCCGCCCGACTACAGTATTTTTCTCCTTTAGCTGCTCTTTGATACCTCCACAATAGTCTGAGAGCTCTGCAATGCTCTCTGCAGCTTTGCTTGCTTTTCTTGAGACTGTCTTCACAATAACCTATTAAAAACATATTACTTTAAGTTAATATGTATTCATTGTTTAAGGATGCACTTTTGACATTTAACAATGCACTTTTCATATCTTAGGATGCACTTTTGCAGAAATTCAGCTTAGTTGATCAAACCTGTATTTAATAAAAGTGAGTCATGAATTTGGAAAATCTTAGCTTATCTATGTTCTTCTACCTTATATTACACACTTCAGACCTTAAGTTATAAAAATCACAAAAAATACAGGTATCATCAATTAGGAAAAACACAGATTTCTCAGTCAAAAACAAAAGACTACATCATTCAAACGCCATCCTGCATTATGAAGTGATACCAAATATTCAAATGCAAAGCAAGTTACAAAAGCTTGATGCATGGATCAATGTTATGGAAGGAGGCAAAATCGAGAGTAATAATGTAGAGCTTAAACACTGACTGACCAACATTTGGTTCTAGAGAAATACAAACAATTTACAATTCTAATTTATCTTCCAATGAAGTCACAACTCACACCAACAAGTACAATATACTGACTAGAATTCTTTCCTAGTAGGCTAGTACATTACAAGTTAAAACCACATCACAATGTTACAGGTGTGATATACGATCAGAGTTAAGCCATTGAAACATAACAAAAGGTGAAATGTGAAGAATTTTAATATACCTCCAACTCTGATAAATCATCACGAGGCAAATCATCATCTGAATCAGCTGGTTTGGATGTTGTCGGGCCTTTCGCATAAATGTTTGAATTTGCTCTTGCTTCCCGTATATATACTTCCCCGAAACTGTCCACTTTTTTCCATTCATTGCTTTGCCTCTCAAGCAAAAGCTTCTCATTCCAACCCAAGAAGACTGGAAAAGTTGATTCATGCTCTTCGCCCAAAAATATGCATCTATCAACATATACGAGCTGCGAAAAATTAAGAGAGCAAGAGGTAAAGTTAAAACATTTATTCTATCAATAGATAAAAGATAAATGAAAAGACTATAAATTTATTCTATCAGTAGTGAAGCAGCAGCAACAGTTTACATAAACTATATATGGTTGGCTTGAGAAAAGAAAGTTATACTTACAAGGAGCAACAATATAGGTCCCTGAAATTTCCTTCCTCCTTTCTTCTTCCAGTGTAAAATTTTCTCAACAAGTACTTGCCTTAGAAACTTGCACCAATCCAATCCTCGAATGTCATAAACATTGTCAATCAGAATACTGTGGTTTGCAAGTCCATTGCCCCCACCTTCAATTATTGATGACACGAATAAGACAATGAAATGCCTTTTGAACCAAGTACCTCCATCGGTGCATTTCACCATCACTTCCTCCACTACTGTAGTTGTAATTGAAGCATTTGACTTGGCAAGGTCATCCTCATCTTCAAAAACAGTGCCTATGAATTGCTTCTTCCATTCTTGAAGCAAAGCAACTGAATCCCTCCTTTTTCTCTTATGAATCTCCTTCCCACCAAGAGGTATTCCAAAAACCTTATGCACAACTTGATCATTGATGTGGATGATCCTATTGGTATCAAGTTGTATCTCACACCTAGCTCCTTCAAACTGTTGTAGCAACCACAAAGCAAGGTTGTGTGGGATGTCATGTATCTTGAACTGAAGTAGATGGCCAAAACCCATAGACTTGATGCTTTCTTTTTGGACATCATTTAAGGATGCCATAGCTTTTGAAAATGCAGTGGGAACAGTCCTAGTTACCAAACTAGGATACTTAGCTGATATCAAATTCTTGACCTTCTTCTCATTTTCAGTTTCGGGAGGCATTCTACTATTCCTTGTACCTGTTTTATAATCATAGAAAAAAAAGAGAATCTGAATGTAAGTAAATAGTTTTGGAATGAGATGATGTACTTTTGTAATCAGATGATGCACTTTTCAGAGTTTTCAATGCACTTTTGTAATCAAATGATGCACTTTTCCTATGTCATTTATCAATGCACTTTTCAAACATTTCAATGCACTTTTCAGAGTTTTCAATGCACTTTTGTAATCAAATGATGCACTTTTCTATTCCTATGTCATTTATAAATGCACTTTTGAAACATTTCAATGCACTTTTCAGAGTTTTCAATGCACTTTTTCAATCAAATGATGCACTTTTCCTATGTCATTTATCAATGCACTTTTCCTATGTTTCAATGCACTTTTCAAAGTTTTCAATGCACTTTTCAAAGTTTTCAATGCACTTTTCAAACTTATAAAAAAATCATGAATTCTATGATTTTTCTTACCTTGGTCAGAGGAGGTGCCAACTTCCATTCTATTTCCGGGGTCATGTTTGTTTTTGCTCCTCCTCTCTGTTTTGGATTTTTGTTCATCACCCAAGATCCTCATTGTCCCTTCAGGTAGATGTATTTCCTTGGTAACTTTTCATATGAAATAGAACACATCAGAATAATGACCAAGAATTCAAAGAAAAAAGTAGCATAAAACTTAACTCATAAATGCACAACACAAGATGATTAATGCCTATAACAAGGTAGAAACAGAAATGACATGGACACAGGGAAATAACAAGTTTCAGACATGAAAAAGTAAACAGGAACACAGGAAAATATCAAAAATGAAGGCAGCCAGATCAACTAAAGCAGAGCCTTTAATATGCAAATATGTGAAGGTTGGATGCTTAAACCTGCTCAATACATGCACTATATACGTTTCACAATCCCAACAAATCTCTTGTAACAACTGCTGTGTCATCTAAATCAGTTTAAATGTCATCTAAATCAGCTTATTCTAACACTCAGTACCATAAGCATGCTACAACCAACGTCAGAAACACAATAGAAAGCCACATCTCACGATAGATTCAAGTATTAATCCTTCCGATTCGTCATCTGTATCAATCGATCAACATCCACAGACAAACAAATCAAGCAAAACAGCACATCAAATCAGTCGCCCCAAACAAAAAGGGCGTAACAAACGCAAATAACAAGTGTACTACTGAACAAGAAAACTGCAAACGAGCAAACGCAAAAACACATCGATTAACGTACAAAATTCATCGGCATAAGGTGAAGAAAATTAGGGCTTATACCTTTGCGATTTGTTTTTGGAGGCATCGTGTAATGTGAGAAAGATTGAAGGCGAAATTGAGATCGTCCGTCGTCCTTCGAGCGTCCTTCGTTTGGAGAGTTCGATCGATTTGAGCCTTGGATCGATCGTTGGAGAGTTCGCTTGTCGAGTCGTCGTCCCGGTCTCTTTTGTAAAATCACAAAAGTAATCTCAACCCTTGGATCATGTGATCTAACGGCCCAAATTCTCCTTCCGTTTCATGTTAGGAGTTGGTTTTATTTGAACCAAACTCATTAAAATACTTATAATAATTGTTAGATTTTTAGACCGAAAAAACTTGTCATATATTTTGAATGAATTTTTTTTAAATTTTGCATTTTAAAATATAATGTTTAATTATATGGTGTCCACTCTCCACTATCATGGAATTTTTTTAGGGTAGTAAGCAAAAACTATTATAGAAAATTTACTTTGAAAAAATATTTTTTCCTTGTTACATTTGATAGAATTTTTTTATATAGATTTTAGCATGAGTTCATTGGGTTATTAAAAATATTTTCAAAACTGATTAATTGAGTCCATAAACCTTAGACCTTTTAATACAATTTCATGGCTTTAACCATTGAGCTAAGAAGATTATTTTATCATCTAATATAATTGAAATTATAAAAAAAATGAGATGATTTTCATAAATTAAATATGTATAGCAAATGCACCTTGTACATAAATTTTAAATGTTTTATGTATATAGATTATAGATTTTAAATAAAATTTTTATTTAAGAACTCAATACAGCAATTAGTTGAAATGAGACTCAAAACTCGTTTATTATTTTAATATTTCAAAATAGGAATTTGCTTGTGATTAAGTATTAAATGTGGTCAAAATTATTTTGCAATAATAAATATATAGATGGATTTTTTTTAATAAAATGAATAGTGAATCATAATCAAGTGCATTAAGTGTGCTCATGCACACAAAATTATATATGTACTAGCGATTTGTTCATCGATATTGACCAATTGTTCATCAATACTAACTATTTGTACATCGAGTTTTTGATAACAATGTTGATCGATTTTGAACTTTTTTAATTTTTAATTTTATTTTTAAACCTTATTTATGTGTATGAATACAATATTATATAGTTTTTGATGCACATATAATTAGTTTCGATATACCAATATTTGTTAATTGATATACTACTATTTGTTCATTGATATACCCATATTTGTTCATTGATATACTTCTATTTGTACATTGATATAACCTTGTTTGTTCATTGATATATCCTATTTGTGAATAGAAATATACTTATGTTTATGTGTGAATACCATCAATTTGTATATTTATGACTATTAATATCATCAACTTGTACATTTTAGGACTATCTATTTGTGCATTTTTTGCATTTATTTTGTGCTTTTTAAGGCTATCTTGAATGCAAAGGATAATACAAATGAAGTGATTTAAGGCTAACTTGAAAAATACGAATGAAGTGCTCAATGTAATACCTAAACAAGATAAGTTTGATTTAGAAACTTGAATACAAAGAATAATAGATAAAGAATCTAACTTTGCAATAATATGGTGTATGCTAAGAGGTTACTAATGAACAAACATGCATTTAGCAATGAACAATTATATGAAAAGGCAATTGTAATAACTGCGGTTTTTAAGGATATTTTTGAATTCTTCTCGGATATCCTTTTAACCTCTTTGTCCGTTTTAACGCTTAATTCAATATTTTTGTTGGAGATTAAATCCTAGAAAATTCTTGATGATATCCTAAAATCACAAAGAAATGATTTTATGGATCGGTGTGAATTCTAGGATTTTTTTAGTGGAAAAAGAATATTTATTGGATAAGTCGTCTTTTTAATTATGTATTGGAAAGGATTTAAAATGCAAAACGGAAGCCTTAAAAATTAAATGTAGCATGATAAAATCATGGAAAATTTATTTTATTGGTCTACATAATTTACGGGACGTTTTTCGCTTAATAAGGTTTTCCACCCAAGGTACATAATATTACCGCTTTAACGCGAGTCCCGTTCCGAGACGGAGTTTGGCTTCAAAACCAATTTTATTTCCACCTTTTTAAGTAAAGTGAAGTGAAAGAAAAGGGATGAGGATAGGATTTCCACGGCATATCTCTTAGCCTAGTCAAAGTCTACAAATTCG
The DNA here is from genome assembly GCA_964016875.1 of Fallopia convolvulus. NCBI lineage: Eukaryota > Viridiplantae > Streptophyta > Magnoliopsida > Caryophyllales > Polygonaceae > Fallopia > Fallopia convolvulus. The sequence goes on from OZ024719.1 coordinate 35,629,722, forward strand.
GTCTTCAAAGGTGAGCTTGGACGAGAACGACGGACTCGTGAATTTCTTCACGCCGCCCACCATCTCCTCCACACCTCCACCTTATCTTCTTCTTCCTCTTCCTTCACTTCTTGCTGCAGCCAAACCAGAATCAAGAGAATCAGACAAAACGACGGAAACTCGGGAGGAAGACGTGAGGTCCATCACCGCCGGCTAGCTTCTCGCCTCGTCGTACATCGTCACCGGCGTGCGCTAGCTCCTCCGACCACCAACCACCACAGGGGATACTGTCGGGAAATGCCCAACCAGCCTCGGGCTCTTGGGTCGAGCCACCATCGAGCCGAACAAGCCAAGGATTTAAGTGAAGGTATATATATACGATCGAAATTAATTAGCGGGGTGGTTGCGGAGCCACCATAAGGACCTTCCGGTCCCGCTTTGCTAATTAAATTTATGGTTTTTATAATCTTGACGTTGATATGGTTCCACATGTCCAAACCGCTCGAGAAACGGACGTCAGGATCTTCAGTTATAGTGAATACAAGTTTTGGATATCGATTGGCACATAAGGGACTTCGGATAATTACTCAGGGTTCGTTGTTAATCCGTTTGATCCGAGACTTGGAAATCTTTAAGAACTGTTGCTCATGAACAATTTTAATTAAGAAAATTGTTTCAAAAGTGAAGTGGATAATTAGTTATAATTTCGCCAAGATGGCTCCTTGAAGCATGATAACTAAGGATTGGTTATATATCGATATTCGGAAATTAAATTGTTTATCGATTAGGAAATTGTAGAATTTGAGTATACAATTAAGAAGTGTTTTTGTGAGCTCGTTGTTGAGAAATCTTTTGTTATATTTGACAACAGGGGACCACTTTGCGTGTTAGTCACTGTTTGTTGGCCTAGAGAATTCGTCTTTAAGGTAAGTCGTCTAGACTTACTTAACTTGCGATCATGTTATGTGTTAAACTAGTAAATTGTGTGCAACTTGATCTCTGCGGGTGTGATTATGGACACGGAGAAGTCGGTGGAGAAGAGACCCCGGACATAGTCATGCGGCGTGTGGAGATCACCTTCAAAAATTGATTGTTTTGGCGAGTGCTCTAGTAGAGGCTTAGTCGTGGAAAGAAGGGTGATGGGAAAGAAAATGGGCATGAGTTTAGCGTGCGCGCTAGCCGTGTACCATGTTTCAAAGGCAGGTTCGGGTTGCCTGAATTGGAGAATGATATGGTTTGGATTATGGATGAATTGTTGCAGGTTGTTGTGGTATATATTGTATGAGCGATTTATTGATTAACTTTGAGCTTATTGATTATTGTGGAATTGAAGGTTGGTTTGGAAATTGATTTGCTAGTCTATATAATTATATAATGTGTATTGGATGTACACATTAGTTTGGTATGTATATGAATGATTGGTTGTATTATCTTAATATTCTATGTTTTATTCTACATGTTTGATTTGCCCGTTTGACCCATACCAGGATTGTTAGCTAATGTGTTTATATTCCAATCTTTTTAGGTAAAGATTCAGGTGTGGGAGATGTGCCAGGAGATCAATTTCTGGATGGCGATGCTCGTTCTCGACGTAACGTGTCATAGGGAAAAGATGTTTGGTTTAAGTTCTTTTGTTGTGAAGATAGTCGGTTTTGGTTATAAGATAGTCTAAGGTAATGTTATATAGAAACTCGATAGTATAGTCAGTTTAGTATGGGGTTTTAGTTTTCTTCTTGGTTGCATGCATAATGTTTTGTTAATTCGATTGTAAATATAAGTTGGATGTTTTCCTGGCTTTTCTTATTGTGCCTTTGTTGCAAGGTCCAATATTCGTGAATTTGTTGTCAGGCTTGTTTTGGTGGACCCAGGTGTGGTCCACAACCAAGTAACAACCCGGAATATAAGATGGGGTGTTACAGATTGGTATCATAGCCGAGGTTGACAACAAGGGCACAAGTTCCTAACAATAGAGCATGTGAGGTCCAAATTAGAGTTTCTTTTACACAAAAACTTGATTTTGGGGCATTATGCATTTGGGATAGAAAGACACGTCGAGACGTCATCATCATACAGGAAGATCTCCTTAAACATTTTTCTTGTTTAGTAGAATATATATTTATAGTAACTTAAGTGATTTATTATATTTTAACGTGCTTCATTCATGATAAGAGGTAGAGGATGACCTAGAGGTAGAGGAAGGGGAATTGCTATCGAGCCTCTAGTTGAGGAAAATGTTGAAAGCCGAGGACTAGTTGGAAGTGTTCCTTTAGGACAAAATGACAATCGTTGTAACGTTGGAAGTATTAGATCAGTAGGTCAAGGTGTAGCTAGATCAAGGCCTCTTGGTAATAATGAAGCTCAGGGGCAACCTCCCGCTCCGGTGCCTGCTGGATTACCTGAGATACGGACCTTGGTTGAAGAAAGGGTTATGTCCTTCTTGCAAAATCTTTTTAGGAGTGATCAAGCACCAAGTTCTGCTGCTGCTGTTTCTCAACCATCTGGTTCAAGGGCGCCAAATTTCCAAGGATCCGTTGCTAGAATGTCACCACCACCTCCTAATAGGGTGCCAGATGTTCCAAGACCGCCACAAGTAGTTAAAGAAGCATCTGAAGGATCAATACAAGCTGAGAGGGGTCATCAAGATTCAGGGCCTGACAAGTGGCTTCGTGAGTTCAGCTACATGAAACTTCCCTTCTTTACGGGAGCTTACGAGAAGGATGTGGATTTGTGGTTGAGACAAGTTACTTCTGCTCTCAATACGATTAAGGCACCTAATGATAGAAAGGTATCTCTAGCTCAAAGCTTACTTAGAGATAATGCATTTAACTGGTGGTCTCTGCAGATTCTCGATCATGAGGCGAGTTTTGAGGAATTTTCTCAAATGATAAGAAACCAGCTTTGTCCAGCAGTTGTTAGAAATGCTCGAGCTCAAGAGTTCATCAACGCAAAGCTTGAAAATATTTCTGTAGCAGAAGCTGCTCAGAAGTTTCAAAGAGATCTGACTTATGTAGAAGATACGGTGACCACTGAGAAGCAAAGCATTCAAGCTTTCTCTCAAAGAATGAAACTTGAGATTCGACAGTATGTGGCCAGATTTCAATGTCCTACTTTGAGGGAATATCAGAATGTTGCTATGGCTTATGAGATGGCAATTCCAACTTTTAGATGTTGCGAGGTCACCCAAGGAAGTGGCAAGAGGCAAAAGACACCAATAGGATTCAAGGATGATAAGAGGCCAAGCTTTACACCTCGATGAGGTACTAACTTTGGTGTAAGGCAAGGACAACCGTATGCCCAACAAGGTCAAAAAGGTCAATTTCAAAAGTCTGGAGTTTCAGCTGGGCCAAGAAAATGTTATAATTGTGGGAGTACTGACCATTTGAGAAATACTTGCAACAAGCCACCAATAACTTGCTATAATTGTGGACAAAAAGGTCATCTTAGGACTTTTTGTCCAAACAAAGGGGTTGCTCCTTTTCAAGATTCGTCACATGCTTTTGGGTCAACTAGAGGATCTCAATCCATACTACCTCCTCAGACTTACAGCTCAGTGGGACAAGGTTGAGGTAGAGGTCGCGGTAGTGCGGTTGGGAGTTCAAGGACTAATCCACCTCGAGCATTTGAGATGAGAAAGGATGAAGAACCAAATGCGCCGACTGCTACAGGTATGATCTAGATCCAATCTGAGCCTGTTAAGATTCTATTTGATACTGGTGCTACCCACTCTTTTATTGCTACTGCATGCGTAGATAGGTTACTTTTGATTTGTTCTATTGGTATTCCTTTTGTGGTTGGTTTACCGGATGGTAGTAAAGTCAGTGGGGAGAAAGAAATCCTTTGATGTCCAATTCGCATAGGGGATCGAGATTGGTTAACAGATTTTCTCGTAATGGCTCTACCAAATGATGACGTAATCTTGGGGTTGGACTGGATGAAGCGATACCGAGTAGTGTTGGATATTCATAGGGGAACTGTGACATTAACTGCCGATGATGGTTCCAAACATGTATGGAAAGATTCAAGAAAGGAGAAGGAGGGAGCAATAATTAGCGCAATGAAGGCGGCTAAGTTGATAAAAGATGGTTGTATAGGCTACTGGTGTTATATCTTGCAAGAAGATAAACAAGTTCCAAAGGTTAGTGAGATTCTTGTAGTGCAAGAATTTGAAGATGTTTTTCCTGAGGAGTTGCCAGGGCTACCACCTCAACGTGAGGTAGACTTCAGTATTGACCTAGAACCAGGTACCAGACCAATATCGCGAGCTCCTTATCGTATGGCTCCAATGGAAATGCAAGAGTTGAAGACTCAATTGGAGGAGTTGTTAGAAAAGGGATATGTACGCCCCGGTGCGTCACCTTGGGGAGCTCCAGTTTTGTTTGTAAAAAAGAAAGACGGGTCGTTGAGACTATGTATCGACTATCGAGAATTGAATCGGGTTACTATCAAAAACATGTACCCGTTGCCCAGAATTGATGACCTACTAGATCAATTACAAGGAGTTGTGGTATTCTCTAAGATTGATTTACGATCTGGATATCACCAGTTGAGAATCCGAGAAGAAGATATTCCAAAGACAACATTTCGTACTAGATATGGGCACTATGAATTTGTGGTGATGCCCTTCGGGCTAACAAATGCCCCAGCCGTATTCATGGAATTGATGAACCGAGTATTTATTAATTATTTAGATCGGTTTGTAGTAGTGTTCATAGATGATATATTAGTATATTCACAAAGCCACGAGGAGCATGCTGATCATCTGAGAACAGTTTTAGGAGTGTTAAGACACCACCAATTGTTTGCCAAGTTATCAAAGTGTGAATTCCGAATGCTAGAGGTAACATTTCTGGGTCATGTTGTATGTGCTAGAGGAGTGATGGTTGATCCAACAAAGATCGAAGTTGTGGCAGCCTGGGAGCCTCCAAGGAATGTGAAGGAGGTACGTAGTTTCTTGGGTTTGACTGGGTATTATAGACGTTTTGTAGAAGGATTTTCTTCTATAGCCCAACCATTAACCAATCCGTTACGTAAAACAACAAAATTTGAGTGGTCAAATGTTTGTCAGAAAAGTTTTGATGAATTGAAGAACAGATTGACTTCAGCTCCGGTCTTAGCTCTTCCTCAAGGGGATGGAGGTTATGTTATATAGATGCTTCAAAACATGGATTAGGTTGTGTTCTAATGCAGAATGGTAGAGTAATTGCTTATGCTTCAAGGCAGTTAAAACCGAATGAGCAGAACTACCCGACACATGATCTAGAGTTAGTTGTTGTGGTTCATGCGTTGAAGATTTGGGATCATTATCTGTATGGAGCAACTTGTCAGATTCTAACAGATCATAAGATTCTTAAGTATATCTTCACCCAATGAGAGCTCAATATGAGACAACGTAGGTGGCTCGAATTGATTAAGGATTATGACCTAGAGATCATTTATCATCCAAGCAAGGCAAATGTTGTTGCTGATGCACTTAGTCAAAAATCTTCCCATGAACGAATGTTGTCACACTTGACTGCTCAACCGTCTCTGCAAAAGGATTTGATAAGGAATGAAATTGAAGTATGGATTCAGAGATATCAAGGTCAGTTACGTACTTTAGAATACCAACCTAGTTTAATAGAGGAGATCCGCAAAAAGCAAGAGAATTGCTCGATGATTCAAGATATTTGCCAGAGGTTGCACCAAGGACAAGCACGTGAATTTGAAATTCGAGAAGATGGAATTTTGAGAATTCATGGATGAGTATGTGTGCCCCGAGATCAAGAGCTAAGACAGAAAATACTTCAAGAGGCTCACTCTACACTCTATTCAATACATCCAGGAGCTAGCAAGATGTATAAAGACCTTAAGCAACATTATTGGTGGGAAGGTCTAAAGGTTGATGTAGCTAAGTTTGTGGCACGGTGCCAGGTTTGTCAACAGGTCAAGATTGAACACCAAAGACCAGCAAGAGAACTTCAACCACTCTCCATACCGGAATGGAAATGGGAAGACATATCGATGGATTTTGTTACAAGATTACGTAACAGCCGTGGACATGATGCTATCTGGGTTGTAGTTGATAGACTGACAAAGACAGCACATTTCCTTCCAATTAGAGAGTCTTGGCCAGTGAATAGATTAGTAGATGTGTTTATAAAGCAGGTAGTCAGACTGCATGGTGTGCCAAAGACCATTGTTTCTGATAGAGATGGTCATTTCACATCGAGATATTGGCAAAAGGTGAATGAAGCCTTGGGCACAAAACTTCATTTCACTACTGCTTACCACCCACAGTCAGATGGACAAACAGAGAGAACAATTCAAACCCTTGAAGACATGCTGAGAGCTTGTGTTCTAGACTGGGGTGGAGGTTGGTGTGAGCATCTAGAGCTGATTGAGTTTGCATATAACAATAGTTGGCACTCATTGATTCAGATGGCTCCCTATAAGGCTTTGTATGGTCGAAAGTGTAGAACACCACTATGTTGGAATGATCCGTCGGACATGGTGGGTGAAACACCTCAGATGATGCAAGATACTATTCAGAAGGTAGCGTTGATTAGAGAGCGTATGCTAGCTGCACAAAGTCATCAAAAGTCCTATGCTGATAGACGACGACGGCCTTTGGAATTTGAAGTTGGAGCGCGTGTATGGTTAAGGATATCTCCTACCCGAGGAGTAAGGAGATTTGGTATCAAGGGGAAACTAAGTCCTCGATACATTAGTCCATTTGAAATCCTAGAAAAAGTAGGAGAACGAGCATATCGATTAGCGTTACCTCCATCTCTAGAAGGGGTCCATCCAGTGTTTCATGTGTCTCTACTGAGACAATATATACCAGATCCTAATCATAAGCTCAGTTATAAAGAACTGAAGATTGAGCCTGACCACACCTTTGTAGAGCAACCAATAGCAATTTTGGATCGTCGTATGAAGAATTTGCGGAACAAAGAGATTCCGTTAGTATTGATCCAATGGTCTCGACGAGGAGTCGAGGAAGCCACTTGGGAGACGGAAGCTAGTATACAGCAAAATTATCCTGATCTTTACCCTAGCTTGATCGCAAGGATGAATTAGGGGTTTAATAGGTTAGTTAGTGTTCATGACTTACCTTTGCCTGTAGATTATTTAATCTTGATGAATTTGTTGAAATGTTTGGTCATACGTAAGTTTGCAAGATTCGGTGATGAGAAGAAGTTTAGTAATAAAGTAGTGATTGTTTTGTACTTTGTGCAAAAGTAACAACATGTTTTTTTAAGGGGATACTACAAACTTCTATATAGGTTTGTAGTGGTTGTGGGTATGTGTGCTTATGCTAACCTTCCTTCTGATCCGAGTTCTCCTTGGTTTCGAGGACGAAACCATTTTTAAGGGGATACTAATGTAATAACTGCGGTTTTTAAGGGTATTTTTGAATTTTTCTCGGATATCCTTTTAACCTCTTTGTCCGTTTTAACGCTTAATTCAATGTTTTTGTTGGAGATTAAATCCTAGGAAATTCTTGGTGATATCCTAAAATCACAAAAGAAATAATTTTATGGATCGGTGTGAATTCTAGGATTTTTCAGTGGAAAGAGAATATTTATTTGATAAGCCGTCTTTTTAATTATGTACTGGAAAGGATTTAAAATGCAAAACGAAAGCCTTAAAAATTAAATGTAGCATGATAAAATCATGGAATATTGATTTTATTGGTCTACATAATTTACGGGACGTTTTTCGTTTAGTAAGTTTTTCCACCCGAGGTACATAATATTACCGCTTTAACGCGAGTCCCGTTCCGAGACGGAGTTTGGCTTCAAAACCAATGTTTTTTCCACCTTGTTAAGTAAAGTGAAGTGAAAGAAAAGGGATGAGGATAGGATTTCCACGGCATATCTCTTAGCCTAGTCAAAGTCTACAAATTCGGTCTTCAAAGGTGAGCTTGGACGTGAACGACGGACTCGGGAATTTCTTCACGCCGGCCACCATCTCCTCCACACCTCCACCTTATCATCTTCTTCCTCTTCCTTCACTTCTTGCTGCAGCCAAACCAGAATCAAGAGAATCAAACAGAACGACGGAAACTCGGGAGGAAGACGTGAGGTCCATCACAGTCGGCTAGCTTCTCGCCTCGCCGTACATCGTCACCGGCGTGCGCTAGCTCCTCCGACCACCACCCACCGCAGGGGCTGCTATCGGGCAACACCCAACCACCCTCGGGCTCTTGGGTCGAGCCACCATCGAGCCGAACAAGCTAAGGATTTAAGTGAAGGTATATACGATCGAAATTAATTAGCAGGGTGGTTGCGGAGCCACCGTAAGGACCTTTCGGTCCCGCTTTGCTAATTAAATTTATGGTTTTTATAATCTTGACGTTGATACGGTTTCACAGGTCCAAACCGCTCGAGAAACGGACGTCGGGATCTTCAGTTATAGTGAATACAAGTTTTGGATATCGATTGGCATGTAAGGGACTTCAGATAATTACTCAGGGTTCGTTGTTAATCCATTTGATCCGAGATTTGGAAATCTTTAAGAACTGTTGCTCATGAACAACTTTTATTTAGAAAATTATTTCAAAAGTGAAGCGGATAATTAGTTATAATTTCGCCAAGATGGCTCCTTGAAGCATGATAACTAAGGATTGGTTATATATCGATATTCGGAAATTAAATTGTTTATCGATTAGGAAATTTTAGAATTTGAGTATACAACTAAGAAGTGTTTTCGTGAGCTCGTTGTTGAGAAATCTTTTGTTATATTTGACAATAGGGGACCACTCTGCGTGTTAGTTACTATTTGTTGGCCTAGAGAATTCGTGTTTAAGGTAAGTCGTCTAGACTTACTTAGCTTGCGATCATGTTATGTGTTAAACTAGTAAATTGAATGTGTGGAATTCTATTTTGAAATATTATTACATACTATATTTTCATATTGGAAAGCTGTTGGAATAGTTCAATAATTTTTATTGTGTGCAACTTGATCTCTGCGGGTGTGATTATGGACACGGACAAGTCGGTGGAGAAGAGACCCCAGACATAGTCATGCGGCGTGTGGAGATCACCTTCAAAAATTGATTGTTTTGGTGAGTGCTCTAGTAGAGGCTTAGCCGGGGAAAGAAGGGTGATGGGAAAGAAAATGGGCATGAGTTTAGCGTGCGCGCTAGCCGTGTACCATGTTTCAAAGGTAGGTTCGGGTTGCCTGAATTGGAGAATGATATGGTTTGGATTATGGATGAATTGTTGTTGGTTGTTGTGGTATATATTGTATGAGCGATTTATTGATTAACTTTGAGCTTATTGATTATTATGGAATTGAAGGTTGTTTTGGAAATTGATTTTCTAGTGTATATAATTATATAATGTGTATTGGATGTACACATTAGTTTGGTATGTATATGAATGATTGGTTGTATTATCTTAATAATCTATGTTTTATTCTACATGTTTGATTTGCCCATTTGGCCCATATCAGGATTGTTAGCTGATGTGTTTATATTCCAATGTTTTTAGGTAAAGATTCTGGTGTGGGAGATGTGCCAGGAGATCAATTTCTGGATGGCGATGCTCGTTCTCGACGTAACGTGTCATAGGGAAAAGATGTTTGGTTTAAGTTCTTTGGTTTTGAAGATAGTCGGTTTTGGTTATAAGATAGTCTAAGGCAATGTTATATATAAACTCGGTAGTATAGTCAGTTTAGTATGGGGTTTTAGTTTTCTTCCTGGTTGCATGCATAATGTTTTGTTAAATCGATTGTATATATAAGTTGGATGTTTTCCTGGCTTTTCTTACTGTGCCTTTGTTGCAAGGTCCAATATTCGTGAATTTGTTGTCGTGCTTGTTTTGGTGGACCTAGGTGTGGTCCACAACCAGGTAACAACCCGGAATATAAGATGGGGTGTTACAACAATGAACAAATATGCATAAATCAATGAACAAATATGCACAAACCGATGAACAAATATGCCAAAACCAATGAACAAATATGAATATAACAATGAAAAAATATGCATGTATCAATGAACAAATATGCATAAACCAATAAACAAATTGATGTTACTAATGAACAAATACGCACAAACCGATGAACAAATATGTCAAAACCAATGAACAAATATACCAAAGTGTTGATGAACAAATCCACATTGTTGATGAACAAATCCGTAGTATTGATGAACAAATCCACAATACAGATGAACAAATCCACATTTTCGATGAACAATCTGAGCGCGTGTCCTATTTCCATTTTTTTCAAAAATACGCAAATTATGTAACACTCGGGTTTCGAGAAAACCCGATAAATAATTCCTCCGTCTTAAATTGTCTCCTTTTTGCTACCATTTCACCTACCCATTGTCTTTTGGGCCAAAAAGCCCAATTTGTAGTTATAAGCCCAAACCAAACCTGATATTCAATCCTCTCTTTACACCACCTTTGCCCTACCTTTCCTCCTTCGTTCTCTTCCTTTGAGGCGCCGTCAAACACGCCTGGAGAAGGGACACCGAGAGCTCAAGCTCAAGCAACATTGTTTTTCCTTTTTGAGTTCGTCGGGGTTGGTACCCATTTGCCAAATCTCCACGAGTCACCTTGGTTGTGGCGCCTCCTCTGTGTCACGGTCCGCCACCGAAAACCATCACGGGTTCGGTGCGTTGTATTCTGTCCACCGGCCCTCTCGTGTCGCCGTCCTCGTGCGCCGGTGGTGGTGAGCCAGCGAGGAGCTCGGACCGTTGTCGTTCTGTTCCAACCACGCTTGCAACCGTCTTCTGCTTTTCGTCGTGCCTTGTCTCGCCTCTGAGATCACCGTCGGAAGCGCTAGCCCAAACAAGAGTTTCACGACGCCCCTGTTCACCGCAGTCACCGGAACTCCGCCGCCTGTCATTGCCGTCTCCTCTTCGACTTCGCCACTGCGAGGCCTAGCCGGTAAGTTTCGTCCTCCTTTTGGCCCCGACCTCTCCCTCCCCTCTTGTTCCCTACTGAATTGACTCGCACCATAATCAGATCTGGTCCTTCGTAGTCGAGCTCGAAGCCAATCGAAGACGTAGAGCCATTGCGTGCTGAACCACCTTCGACGGTTTGCTCCTCCCTTCACTACCTAAGCAAGCAAGGGAACCCACAATTTCAAGGTCAAGACCATCGAGCAAATCAGTCCAGTTCCAAGGCAAAGCACCCCAGATCGGAAGCCATCTTTATCGTTCGAGTCTTGGTGCAAATCTGACTTTGTAAGGTCGGATAACCCTCGTTCTTTCGTGTGATCCTTGGTTCTCTAGTAGCCTTTGTAAATTGTTGTGTTGATTGTGTCATTTTTAGTTTTGATTGATTCATGCTCTTGCCTTGTTAACTGCGTGAATGATTCACTCAATTGATTGAACTGCTAAGCTCTTGTTGTTTATTTAGTTAATTACTTTTCTTCCTTTGTTTTATTGCTGGGACGAGTATGTAAATTGTGGTTCAGTGTGACAACAAATAATGGTTGTATCTTGGCCATTATAGATTAAGTAGTTCGAGTGAAATTCATGTGTGTGTGTGTATGATTGGATATTGATGGGAATGTGGGTCTCAGATTTTTGTTATGAGAACTATTGATGGGCTTGTTGTGTGATGAACCTCGTTGTCTTGAGAGGCTTTGAATTGGGTGTCTCGAATTATAATTGTGTAGGTTGAGTGTGTGTTAGGGTTAGGGATTTGACATCCCCACTCTGGAACTTGAACCTTAAGTTGTTACCCTTGAGTTTTGAGCTCGTGTCGCTAAGGCTAAGCTATACATTCCTAGTGGTTTAGAAAAGTTGATTTTGGCTTTTAAGTTCGTTACACCTAAACTTTCGTTAGAAATAATATAATCAAGTCAAACCGCATTGTTTGGATACCATGAAAATCTGGCAGCTCGCACTTGGCGAAACCATTATAGTTGTGCTTGCCTAGAATCGAAATCTACTTCTCGCGGTTAGTCGATTAACCGTGAACGTTATGATTCGTAGCTCTTTAGTATTGCCGCATTACTTACGTCAATCGAGGATCGCTTTCCAGGTAAGTCGTTCTCGACTTGCTCGGCTTTATTCTAGTCTTGTTAGATTTCATGCCGTGATTGTGAGATTGGTTTTGGGAGTTAGTCCCGAATGTATGTTTTCCATGTGAAATGTTTTCATGCATGATGTGATGTGCTTTCCATTTTAAACGTTTTCTCGTAGAGGAAATAGTATCGCTTTCTCTGTGCTAGCAGCGTAACCGACACGATCATGTGCGACGATTGTCGGTGGCGAAGAGGCGTCTAGCCATGGTCGTGTGTCGGCCGGGCCCCTTTAAAAATAAAAACTGATTGCTTGTTTTTGGCAAGTGCTCCAGTGGAGGCTTGACCAGGGGTTGGAAGGATAACGTATATGGAAAGTGGGAGGGCTTGCCTCTGCACTCGGGCGCAGGGAGTTAGCGCCGTAGATGGAAATGCGGTGGTGGAAGGGAGAATGGCATTTCCCAATAGGATTGTGAATGGTTTTGTTGTGTGCGTGCGTGTGATTACTTAGTTGGAATTCGACCTTGTAAATTCTTGCCACGCTTAATGAATTTGTTTATTCGTTGTATCTCCCTTTAATTGTTGAATGTCGAAGTGTTGGTTATTATTATAAATGTTTTACTTTTGTGTTTGTTAGTTTGATTATGGTATGTCTCATTGCCTTTTCTTTTACATATTCTCTAGGTTGTGAAATGTGTGTTGACCTATTCTGTTCTATTCAATTCACTTGTTAAAAATTATTTTGTTGAATAATTGTTGTTTTTCAAACGTCTTACTATTGTCGTGTGTTATCTAGCTTGCCTAGGGTAGTAGCTGACCCCTCGGGGACTTTATTTTTCAATTTCAGGTACTCACACAGGTCCCGTGTTGGAGCCTAGGTCAGATGTTGCAGCGGATCGTTGACGTGTGTCACTAGGTCACTGAATGGGTTGGGAGTTCAGTTTAGTCTTGCCAGCTGTTTTGGATATTTTAATATGTTGTTGACTGTAGTAGATTTCTGGTGTTGAATGTAATTTAGCTAGACATTTGGGATTCATGCATGACATTGTTAAAAATGTGGTTTGTGAATGACAGTTGGATGTTTTAAAATAGTTTTCTTGTCGTGCCCGAGTTACAAGGTCCAGGTATTCTAGTTGTCAACCGGTTCAGGTAAGACCCGTTAGGGTCAAACTACCTAGTAATATTCCGACGTTAAGTCGGGGTGTTACAAATTATTTTCCAAAAAATCACTCATGCCGTTTTTTCCCCTTTTTAAGTGAAATGATCAGCGCCTTTGATTTTTCTTGATCCAATGGCTCTTGTTCTTTCTTATTTCGCACATGAGCGTCCATTCGCACGTGAACCAGACTCTAAAAGTTTTATGTTAAATAACATAGTTTTGGTGGTGTTTCTCAAACCACGTAGTTTAAATTTTAGTTTCATTTACTTGTATAATTGATCAAGTAAACGAGTTGTTCACGGATTTGTCTCTCGAAGAAACTAAATGAGGGATTCACGAACAAGCTCGAGCTCGGTGAACATTTAAATGAACCAAGCTCAAACAAGATTTTAAGCTAGGACTAAGCTTGAGTTCGAGCTCGAGCTCATCTATTTTTAACATAGCCGAGCTTGAGCAACTCAAAGCTCGACTTGACTCGACTCGGTTCGATTACAACCATACAACCAGGATAATTTTTTTTTGCATGTGTTTAGTTTTAGTAATTTTCAATATTTTAAAAATTATATTTTGTTGGTTAAATTCGTAAACATTAGAGTTCATAACAATTGATAATACATACGGGTTGTCTAATCTCTCAAATCAAAATTTTTTAACATGCTTAGATATTTTGCGTAAAGTTGTTTCTTTTCACACTTATAGTACATGAAATATATACACTCATTACAATAAAATTCTACATGCGCTAAATTTTTTATGCATCTATCTATCTATCTATCTATTATAATAATAATAATAATAATAATAATAATAATAATAATAATAATATAAGACTATATGTCCTTGACAATTAATACTCATACATTTTATGCATAATATATGATTTTTATGCAATGTCATAACCTACTTTAATTAAACATTAAATTTTAAAAAATTTAAACAAAATCAATCCACGATTTCAATTTGGCCTATATATTATTAATGTTATTGTATTTATTTATTAATTCACACTAGTTGGATAGACTCGTGCGATGCACGGGCCAATCTCGCAAATTGTGTTTATATATTATGAATATGATTACATGCATTATTTTACACTTTTCGCATTGTATAAATGCAATTTCATCCATTTTTATTAAAAAAAGTATAAAGTAAATAAATATATATGATGAATATTATAAGTCTTTTTTATCCATAAGGAAGAGCTATCCCATTCTATTTGTTATAAAAAATTATAAAATTACATATAAATACTCATCCAATTACCTATCTCTATGAAAGACATTAATCCATATTATAGTCCTTTAATTTTTACTCATTTCACCATCTCCAAAATCAAATGGTAAGAACATGCAATATTGAACAATAACAACTAACCTATTTTATATCAGTAAGATAATTAAAATATGACTATTAGATAGGAAACTTTATGTTTATGAAATAAATATAAAGATGAGTACACTAATTAAAAATACTAATTTATTCAACTCATAAGACTCTTCATTGTCAGGTTTCTTCTTCCTGTGTGTTTTTCATGGTTGAATCTTCTTCACAATATTTGTAAGGGGCCTGATTAACTTAAATAAAAATACAAAGATGAAGGAAAACTAAAAATATAATTGAATAATTAAATAATTTTTGTTTGGTATGGAAAATAAATTGGATAAAACCCAATTTGGAATGTTGGGGGACAAATCGATTAGCTAAATCATGGTATTGGTAGAAGATATTGAAACTTGAGCAATTGATGTGCAAACTCAAATCTATATAAATAGATGAAAATAAGATTGAATATTATCGTTACTTCATAATTTATAAATAAATGAAAATAAGATTGAATATTTATTTCATTTGAGATAATTGCTTGGTGGTGGACAAGATGACTTGTACATTGCAAGTGTTTTCATAACATAAGAGGAAGACAATAAAAAAAGGTATATCGATCAACCACGAACCTCGTCAAATGTATCCACAGTTTGCAACCTATAGAAATATTCGACGACACACATTGATAATTATAGGAAATAAATTACTTACATTAAATTTTATATTATATTTTTCCTTATTTGAAAAAATAGCAAGTCATAGTCATGCAGGGCACGACGGGTACAACTAGTATCTTCTAAACCTGAAGAATTTTTGGGCAGTTTTGTCATTAAGAAATTATATTCCAATCACCCAATATTTAATATGAATTATATTAACTCACCTTATTTTTAATAATATTTTTTATATCAATTTGGCGTGAAATCGGACAAATTTTTATCTCTATCTATTATATATACCAATATTATTTTGGTCATGTTCGTCATTAAAAATTTATATTCCAGTCATCCTATTTTTAATAATGAATTATATATTATGTAATTCACTCCCATTATATTTAATAATAATTTTTTTTATTAATTTGGCATGAAATTGGATATATTTGTATCTCTATTTGTTATATATAGTACTATTTAATTATAAATTTGGTATGAGATTCAATAAACTTTTATCAAAATGAAAGAATTTTCAATTTTATATTATGTAATTCACACATTCACCTTATTTAATAATTTTATATAATCATACACATTATCTAATAATAATTTTTTTATCAATTTGGTACGAGATTCCATCACCTACGTGTTTAATGAAAGAACTAGTTATACACGTCGTGCCATGCAGGACTACGACTCGAATTAAGTATAAGTATATTTATTTTAATATAATGATAGATAAAAGACAAAAAAATTACTCACATACGATAGTTTTTTATTTTTAGAATCAAATAAATTTTGAATTTTTATAATTTTTAAAAATATAAAGACTGAAACTTATTTGTAACACCCGGACTTTCGACGGGGCGCTAGAATCTTGCAATGCGGGCACGACGAGAAAACAAAATAAAAACATCCAACATTTTCTTTTAATGAAAACATAGAGAACTTAGTTATACGTGTATTCCCGAAACAATAAATATTCAAATCCGACGAATCACTACTAACAATAAATTATTCAAGTAAACAAAGGCAATTAATAATACTAACTCCATCATAATAGTAAAACCAACATCCTAGAAAGTCATAAATAAACTAGTGTAAACCCGTCCCTACTATGAAACGTGCTCTTCACCGCTCCGCCGCGCCATCTGGCCTCGGTTCCTGCACGGTTCCCTGATTCATACCTGGAACTGAAAAATATTCCCCAAAGGGTCAGCTACTAATCTACCAAGTTAGAAAGAATACGAAAATTGCAACACGTTTTAAAAGCACTTCCAAGGTCAGCATTCAAGTCCACAATCGCAATCATAACTCTAAAGTCCAATACCTAAATTATGTAACACCCCGATAATTTATAAGGAATTGAGGTGCTTCCCATGTCAACAAGAGCTCTTCCTTTTCTGAGTTCGAGTGAGGACAAAGAACTCAGAAGTTAAGCGTGCAAGGGCGAGAGTAGTACTAGGATGGGTGACCTCCTGGGAAGTTTTCGGGTTGGCATGGGATAGCGCTTCTATGGCCACGGGCCTTACAAATTGTATCAGAGCCGACTCGGGGTTACAAGTTGGCTTGGCCCGGTGGGCGGTCACTTGACCCGGAGGGCGGTCCTTAGGCCTTGACGAGGACGTCAAGTGCTTAAGTGGGGGAGATTGTAACACCCCGATAATTTATAAGGAATTGAGGTGCTTCCCATGTCAACAAGAGCTCTTCCTTTTCTGGGTTCGAGTGAGGACAAAGAACTCAGAAGTTAAGCGTGCAGGGGCGAGAGTAGTACCAGGATGAGTGACCTCTTGGGAAATCCTTGGGTTGGTATGGGATAGCGCTTCTAAAGCATCGGGCTTTACACTCGGTTCTTCTCTATCCTGTTAGATTGCATACCGTTATTGTAGGGCGGTTTTGGGAACTAGTCCCGAATACCTTTTTAAATTGTTTTGAACTTCTTGAATTGTTGTGTGCGTAAAATGGTTTTGAATGTATTTTATTGGTAGGATATTTTTTTGAACGTTTTCTCTGTGTTGGTACCGTTTCCGAAACGGCCCAATGTAGCTGGCGTTGAGGAAGAGTTGGCTATGTATTACCCGTGTGACAGGGAAACCGTGTCCCTTCAAAACGAAAAATTATTATCTATGTGTTTTGGCAAGTGCTCTAGTGGAGGCTTAGCCGGGGTTAGAAGGGAGATTGTGAAGTGGAGTGAGAGGGTCTGCCTCTGCACTCGGCGCGGCGATGAGCACCTTGGAAGTCGGATTGTGAGATGGAGGAATTGCATGGTTATAAGGTTGTGTTTGTAAATGTGCATGTGGCTATGTGTGACTGATTATGACTAATTTAGGTATTGGCCTTTAGAGTTATGATTGTGATTGTGGACTTGAATGTTGACCTTGGAAGTGCTTTTAAAACGTCTTGCAATTTCCGTATTCTATCTAACTTGGTAGATTAGTAGCTGACCCTTCGGGGAATATTTTTCAGTTCCAGGTATGAATCAGGGAACCGTGCAGGAACCGAGGCCAAATGGCGGGGCGGGGCGATGAAGACCACGTGTCATAGTAGGGACGGGTTTACGCTAGTTTATTTATGACTTTCTAGGATGTTGGTTTTACTATTATGATGGAGTTAGTATTATTAATTGCCTTTGTTTCCTCGAATAATTTATTGTTAGTAGTGATTCGTCGGATTTGAATATTTATGGTTTTGGGAATATATGCATAACTAAGTTTTCTATGTTTTCTTTAAAAGAAAAGGTTGGATGTTTTTATTTTGTTTTCTCGTCGTGCCCGCGTTGCAAGATTCTAAAGTGTAGTTGTCAACCTACTTAAATAGTACCTAGTAAGGTATATTTCTAGGTAGAGTACCGTCGGAAGTCAGGGTGTTACAAATTGGTATCAGAGCCAGGTTGACAACAGGGCACAAGGAACTGACCAACGAGTGTACTCGAGGTCCAACTTAAAACCAAAACCGGCCGGTGTTTTCAAAATGTTTTCATTGGGTAGGCATGTTGCATATAGGGGGTAGGTGACACGTCGTGACTCCGCCCCATCAGCCGAAGGACCTCACGTAGAATAGTAAGAAATTGTTATTAATAGGATGCTTAAGTTTTGATTGTGGGACTTTCTGTTATAAATGGCCCTACCAACCAGAGCGGGAGTTGCTGAAGCCAGAGGAAGAGGCCGTGGTAGAGGTTGAGGTAGGGGCCGTGGAAGGGGTAGAGGAGAGTCCCCTGTGGACGCAGAGCCAGAGGTACTTCATAATGTTACTCACCAGGAGGAGGTTGCTGAGAGTCAGGATGTGGCTGTTGATGTGCATCAAGGGGACAATGCATTTGTCGCTAGAGGGGTTCCCCCAACTAATGGGGCTCAAGTGGGAGGAGGAGTGCCACCAGCAGGACTGGCCCCAGAGGTGAACGTTGCGATTTAGGTGTTATTTCAGACTTTGATGGGTGCGGGAGCTGCACCTAATCTGAACGCAGGTGCGGGGCAACAAGGGGTTGAGAGGAGGGCACCAGGACCAGACTCTGTTTTGGCTGCCCAGATAAGAGCTATACCAGATTCGCAAGGACCAGTGATAGCTGATTGTGTGGTCAAACCGAGGAGACAATATCGCGAGCCTTAGCTTGATAAGTGACTCGTGGAGTTTAGGAAGACTGGAGTGCGAAACTTTGCTGGAATGCAAGGTTCTGACGTGGAGCAGTGGTTAAGGAGGGTGAAAGCTGCGTTGGACTTCATTCAGGCACCGGAGGAGAGGAAGATGTCCTTGGTACAGAGTCTGCTACAGGAGAGTGCGTTTGACTGGTGGTAGTTGTGTAGGGATCACCGGATTGAGGTGACTTTTGAGGAGTTTGAGAGGAGGATTCAAGATCAGTATTGTCCTTCGGTGGTGAGGATGGCTCGGGAGGCTGCTTTTCGCGATATTGGACCCGAAAATATCACAGTAGCTGAGACTATTCTCAAGTTTCAGCAAGAGTTGGCGGCGGTGTCAAATGCTACCCCTATTGAAGAGTTGAAGATTGCGACCTAGGGAAAAGGTTGCAGCCGCATTTACGTGCCTATGTGTCTGGTCTCCGACTTGCGACATTGATAGACGTTCAGCAGTCTGCTTTGGCTTATGCTATGGCCACGACCCGACAGAGTCAGCTAGAGGTGCATACCACGGGGAGCAAGAGACAAAAGTTGTTTGCCCCGACAGAGCCTAGGAGAGACAGTCGTCCCGGCTCGTCTCATCAGCAACGATCAGGGTTTCAGTCATAGGGTCATCAGGACCAGCGCCGTCAGAGTCAGTCCACTGGAGAGCTGAGAGAGTGCTTCAACTGTGGAAGCACTGCTCATTTGAGGAGTCAGTGTCCGAAGCCAGTCGGTAGCTGTTTCACTCGTGGGAAGCCTGGCCATTTATAGCAGTATTGTAATGTGGGAGCACCCTCACAAGGGTCTTCACCGGGAACAATAAACCAGGTGCCTCGTCGTTAGCCTCAACAGTTTCAACAGGCACCGAGTCAGGGCCGAGGTCGCGGCGCGGAAGTTAGTACTACTAGGGGCAATCAGCCTCGATGTTTAAGATGAGGAGGGTTGATGCCTTACACGCGTCGACTGCAACAGGTACGATTTGGATTCAGTCTAGACCTATTCATATACTGTTTGATACAGGTGCTACCCATTCTTTTATGTCTTCTGCTTGCGTAGCTAGACTACGACTGACTTTCACTAAGGGGGTGTCTTTTATTGTGGGTCGGCCTGACGGCAGTAAAATGAGCGGGAATAAGGAGATTTTACAGTGCCCTATTAGAATAGGGAATAGGGATTGGTATGCGGATTTCATAGTAATGCAGTTGTCGTCGGATGATGACGTGATTCTGGGGATGGACTGGATGTTATGCTACCGAGCATTTTTGGATGCATACAAGGGTACAGTTACAATGACAGCAGATGATGGGACCCGACATGTGTGTCAAGAGTTAGAGCATGAGGAACCCGGATCGGTGATTAGTATGGTAAAGGCCGTCAAGTTGCTCAGTGATGGATGTGTAGGATATTGATGTTATGTCTTACAGGGGGACAAGGAGAGACCGCGCATTCAGGATATACCAGTAGTGTGCGAGTTTGAGGACGTTTTTCCCAAGGAGCTTCCAGGGCTGCCTCCTTAGAGAGAGGTAGACTTTGGTATTGAGTTGGAGTCGGGGACGAGACCGATTTCGAGAGCCCCATATCACATGGCCCCGATGGAGATGCAGGAGCTGAAGGCATAATTGGAAGAGTTATTGGAGAAGGGGTACGTACGACCGAGTGCGTCGCCATGGGGAGCTCCAGTCCTATTTGTGAAGAAGAAGGATGGTTCTCTCTGTTTGTATATCGACTACCGGGCGTTGAATCGAGTTACCATCAAGAACAAGTATCCGTTGTCACGTATTGATGATTTGTTGGATTAGTTGCAGGGGCTACTGTGTTCTCCAAGGTGGATTTGAGGTCAGGATATCACCAGTTGAGGATTTGGGAAGAGGATATTCCCAAGACGGCGTTTCGGACGAGATATGGGCATTTTGAGTTTGTAGTGATGCCATTCGGACTGATGAATGCACCCGCCGTATTTATGGAGCTGATGAATCGTGTGTTTATAGACTACTTGGACAGATTTGTAGTAGTGTTCATCGACGACATTTTGATCTACTCTCGGACCAAGGAGGAGCACGCCGAACATCTTAGGCTGGTATTGGGAGTGTTGAGACAACAATGGTTGTTTACTAAGCTGTCCAAGTGCGATTTCTGGTTGCCTGAAGTTACCTTTTTAGGTCACGTGGTATCTTCCCAGGGAGTTATGGTGGACCCTTTGAAGATTGAGGCTGTAAAGGCATGGGAGCCTCCGAAGAACGTGAAAGAGGTGCGGAGTTTCCTTGGACTAGCAGGGTATTACAAAAGGTTTGTGGAATGGTTTTCCCGGATAGCCCAACCACTTACCAACCTGCTTAAAAAGACCACTCGCTTTGAGTGGAATGAAGCCTGTCAGCGGAGTTTTGACGAGCTGAAGGGGAGGTTGACTTTGGCTCCTATACTCGCTCTTCCTCAGGGGAATGAGGATTTTGTGATTTGCAGTGACGCCTCCAAGGTAAATTTGGGTTGTGTGCTGATGCAGAGGGACAAGGTGATTGCTTATGCCTCCATACAGTTGAAACCGAATTAGCAGAATTACTCCACTCATGACTTAGAGCTGGTAGCTGTGGTACATGCTCTAAAGATTTGGCGTCATTACTTGTATGGGAGCACCTGCAAAGTGATGACAGATCATAAGAGCCTCAAGTACATCTTCACTCAAAGGGAGTTGAATATGCGACAGAGGAGATGGCTTGAGTTATTGAAGGATTACGACCTTGAGATCCTTTACCACCCAGGGAAGGCGAATGTGGTCGCCGATGCCCTTAGCAGGAAGATGCCTCAAGAGCGTATGTTGGTTCATTTGACAGTTCAGCCAGAGTTACAGAGAGAGATGATGAGGTACGGTATTGAGGTTCAAATTCAGCGTTATCAAGGCAGTCTGAGAGCCCTAGAATGTCACCCGTCCTTGCTTGAGGAAGTGAGGCAGAAGCAGGAGAGTTTCCCGATGATTCAGGATCTGAGGCAGAGATTGAGCCGTGGAGCGGCACCCGACTTTGTGGAGAGAGCAAATGGTATTTTGTGTTTGCGTGGTCGGATTTGTGTGCCTCGAGATGCAGAGTTGAGGCAAAAGATTTTACAAGAGGCCCATGCTACACCTTACTCAATCCACCCTGTATTCCATGTTTCACAGCTGAGACAGTATGTCCCGGATCCTAGTCATCGACTAAATTATGATGAGTTGGTGGTAGAACCAGATCACATTTTCCGAGAACAACCATTGAAGATTCTAGATCGACGAATGAAGAAGCTGCAAAACAAGGAGATTCCTTTGGTGTTGATATAGTGGTCTCGACGGGGAGTTGAGGAGGCCACTTGGGAGACTAAGTCCAGGATGAGAGAGAGTTACCTAGAGGTCTACCCGAGTTTAGTAGAAGCGTTTGAGAAGAAGGTTAGTAATTAGTGTGTGATTTTTAGACTCAATGTGCTCTGTGATTGTTATTCGCTTTGAATTGCCTGTGTGACTATTTAATTATTTAATTGACGTGTCTTTATCAATAAATTTTGGTTTGAGGACGAACCCTCTTTGAGGGAGAGAGGTCTATGAAAACCTCGGAATACCTTTTCTTTCGTATAAAAATTTCGGGACGAAACTTTCTTAAGGGGGGTAGTATGTAATATCCGTATTCGTTTTAGATCTTGTAAGTCGTTTTCGACTTGCTCGGTTCTT
Source organism: Fallopia convolvulus (assembly GCA_964016875.1). Classification (NCBI taxonomy): domain Eukaryota; kingdom Viridiplantae; phylum Streptophyta; class Magnoliopsida; order Caryophyllales; family Polygonaceae; genus Fallopia; species Fallopia convolvulus. Next base: position 35,652,108 of record OZ024719.1, read on the forward strand.
CTCTATCTTGTTAGATTATTGTAGGGCGGTTTTGGGTGTAAGGCTCGAGGCCTAAGAAGCGCTATCCCATGCCAACGCGAGGACTTCCCATGAGGTCACCCATCCTAGTACTACTCTCGCCCTTGTACGCTTAACTTCTGAGTTTTTTGTCCTCACTCGAACCCAGAAAAGGAAGAGCTCTTGTTGACATGGGAAGCACCTCAATTCCTTATAAATTATCGGGGTGTTACAATCTCCCCCACTTAAAAGCACTTGACGTCCTCGTCAAGGCGCCCAAGGACCACCCTCCGGGTCGAGTGACCGCCCACCGGGCCAAGCCCACTCGTAACCCGGAGTCGGCTCTGATACCATTTGTAAGGCTCGAGGCCTAAGAAGCGCTATCCCATGCCAACGCGAGGACTTCTCAGGAGGTCATCCATCCTAGTACTACTCTCGCCCTTGCACGCTTAACTTTTGAGTTCTTTGTCCTCACTCGAATCCAGAAAAGGAAGAGCTCTTGTTGACATGGGAAGCACCTCAATTCCTTATAAATTATCGGGGTGTTACATTGGGAACTAGTCCCGAATACCTTTTTAAATTGTTTTGAACCTCTTAAATTGTTGTGTGCGTAAAATGCTTTTGAATGTATTTTATCGGAAGGATATTTTTTTGAACGTTTTCTTTGTGTTGGTACCGTTTCCGACACGGCCCAACGTAGTTGGCGTTGAGGAAGAGTTGGCTATGTATGACCCGTGTGACAGGGAAACCGTGCCCCTTCAAAATGAAAAATTATTATCTATGTGTTTTGGCAAGTGCTCCAGTGGAGGCTTAGCCGGGGTTAGAAGGGAGATTGTGAAGTGGAGTGAGAGGGCCTGCCTCTACACTCGGCGCGGCGATGAGCGCCTTGGAAGTCGGATTGTGAGATGGAGGAATTGTATGGTTATAAGGTTGTGTTTGTAAATGTGTATGTGGCTATGTGTGACTGATTTTGACTAATTTGTAAGGCCCGAGGCCATAGAAGCGCTATCCCATGCCAACCCGAGAACTTCCCAAGAGGTCACCCATCCTAGTACTACCCTCGCCCTTGCACGCTTAACTTCTGAGTTCTTTGTCCTCACTCGAACTCAGAAAAGGAAGAGCTCTTGTTGACATATGGAGCACCTCAATTCCTTATAAATTATCGGGGTGTTACAATCTCCCCCACTTAAGCACTTGACGTCCTCGTCAAGGCCCAAGGACCACCCTCCGGGTCGAGTGACCGCCCCTCGAGCCAAGCCAACTCGTAACCCAGAGTCGGCTCTGATACCATTTGTAAAGCCCGAGGCTTTAGAAGCGCTATCCCATGCCAACCCAAGGACTTCCCAAGAGGTCACCCATCTTGGTACTACTCTCGCCCCTACACGCTTAACTTTTGAGGTCTTTGTTCTCACTCGAACCCAAAAAAGGAAGAGTTCTTGTTGACATGGGAAGCACCTCAATTCCTTATAAATTATCGGAGTGTTAAACCGAGCAAGTCGAAAACGACTTACAAGACCTAAAACGAATACGGATATTACATTATTTGAAAAAGATAAAGTAATCTAAATAAAAGTTGAAATTTAAAAATATATATAAATACGCGTATCATATTAATATGTACATGAAATAACTCCAATTCAAAAGACATATACATAACTCATAAATTCGATCCATGTACGTACGTAATAGCATATGCGATGCAAAGTTCGATCATGAAAAAATAATTTAATACTCATACAAAAGAAATGTAATGAACATAGCATGTAATAAAAAAACTAAATACCAGAATCTCCGAGTTCTTGTATATAAAATTAGAGCAATTCGTGCTGATAACGTGTTATAAATTAAAGAGAAAATAGAGAGAATAGAGAAAAAGAAGAGAGATCAGATTCATCTTATTAGGTCACCCATAGGGGCCTTTATATAAAGAATATAAACTAGGGTTTCCAATTGTGCATCTAAATATAATAATATAATAATAAATATTATAACAATTCGATGTTGAATGCAGAGATTGATAGACTGCATAATTCAAAAGTCAGTTTAGATTGAAATTATTAAACCATATGCATATATCCATTGAAATTCCTCTTGTTAATCATTTGTGACAGATTTTATCCAAGCTTTTCTTCACAAGGACGTTTACTACGAAACTATAAAAAAGAGTATATATGAAATCAAGAAATTCCTCTTCTGAATCAGCTTTGATAGATTTTTGTCCAATCCTTTCTTCACAAGAGCGTTTACCCAAAGCAATATACATCAATATCTAGATATCACAAAGCATAAACAAAAGAAAACAATTATATTACCACATCAACGTACATCTCAATAGATATAAATCACAAACATAATAAAAAAAAACTAATATATATAATATAAAACTAAATTGTCATCAGTCAACATCATACAAGAATAAATAATAATATATAATATAAAATTAAATTGAAATAACCCAAAAAAACATTTATCATGAGCCAACAACAAAATCAAAGAAGCTCAATATACAAAATAAAATGAGATGCAAAGAATGAAGAATTATAAGAAGCATGCAAGGTCTTAACTACTAAAATCTGAAAGATATGTCGACAATTATTGTGTTGTGAAATATTTGAGAGAGAAACTCGAGAAAGGATATAGGCATGCGTTTATATAGTGTTGCTTGATGAATTTCTTTTTTTATTTAATTATAATAACCGTTTAGTCCTGCCTCACAAAGAAATTAACATTATATTTATTTGGTTTGCATCATATTTATTTATGCGATAATTATGTAATAGACATTTAGGAGAGCAAGAGACCCAAGAATTTTGTATTTATTGTTGACCAAATTAAATAGTATTAAAAATAGTAATTAGTTTGTGGATCCGAGGGTGTTAATGTGGTATATTATTACGAAGTATGATAATTTCTTTTATGATCGATGCATAATTTTTTTTGTGGCCCGCTATGTACATGTTGAAGTGGATATATTTTTTTGGTCTATAAATTGAATTATAATGACCAATTAAGTAATGTGCAATAAGATATATAGCAACATGATTGAAAAATTAATAAAAAAGTTAAGCTCTTTTTTATAAAATAACATCATATGTGATTCGAATATTCTTCGTGAGACTTGAACCTTAAAATTCTTTGTACATTCTAATCATTATAACCACCATGTTGGAAGAATAGTTTTGATTTCAAATGAAAGATAAACACTACGCAATTTTTTTAATGTTATATTTGTGAAAAGAAGATTTAAGCTGAGGGAGAACTTGAAACCCCTTGTATGTAACCGGTCATGCATATTGTAACACCCCGGTTTTTCATACCGGAATGCTACTCGGTAGTGGACCTCACATGGGTCCACTTAAGCTAGTATGACAACAAATTCACAATATGGATCTTGCAACAAAGACACGACGAGAAAATAAGGAAAACATCCAACTCGTATATTATTAAAATAGGATTGAAAACCATATATGCACAACTCTTCATAAACAACCCAAACCTACTCTTTGAAACAACCACTTACTTCAACAATTATTCAAAAAAAATACTCGAGCCAAATCAAAACAATAACCTTACACAACAACCTGACACATCCTATGACACGCCACGTCGAGTTGACCCACCATTATCTTGGAAGAGTTTCCTTGAAGCATAGTCGGCATCTGTTCAAATCCTAAAAAAAAATCAACGCTCCGAAGGGTTAGCTAACAATGGCAAACACAATATGCAAGAGCAAAATCTATTTATTAAATTACATAATAAGAATAGTAATAAAATAGTTCACATATAGTATATTCACAACAGCAGACAAGCGCATAACAATACTTATAATCATAAAACGCACATAATAATACCTAAAGTCATACAAGGCATACTAATAATAGCATATAATTTCACTTTACTATCACCTCATTCACTTTTCATCTCAATATCAAATCAACCACAATTCACAATAATTCTTATCTACCGATATCAATTTAAATAGAAATTGGGGCATTGTTTCAGCCGTAAATTCTTATCTACCATATCATAGCAATCGGGGCATTCTTTCAGCCGGAAATTCTTATGTGTCATATCAATTTAGATAGCAATCTGGGCATTCTTTCAGCCGGAAATTCTTATCTAACATATCAATCTACATAACAATCAGGGCATCCTCCAGTCGGACGGGGTGTAGTGGTCGGTGGCCTCCACCGTTATTCCGAACCACCCAACACCAGAACAATTCACCTTCTTACCCCCGGTCAAGCCTCTACTAGAGCACTTGCCAAAACATTTAATATAATTTTGAAGGGGCTCTCCTTGCCATACGACTATGCCAGGAATGTCTCCCTCCTTACCGATCATCCCAAAGTCATCATCGTACCGATAGATGCCAAAGTTTCATAAATCGAGTAAAATATTAAGTATTAATCATCTACTAATATATCTTTAAATTATCACTTTAATCACACATAGACGTATAATAAGATACGGGGACGAATCCAAAAATAAAGCTCTACACATCATCTCTACACATTCAACACACATCAAAATTGATAACTAAGTAAGTCTAGACGACTTACCTCTTGATTTGAAATTTCAACTCTTGAATAGAACACGGACTTGTCAGAATGATTTTAAAGACGAAAGGGTTGTTCTTTTAATGGCTTAAGCACCAAAAGACCACTACTTAGAGAACGGTTTGCTCTAACACTCGAAAAGCACGTTGGTTGTTCCAAATCAAGACTCCTCACCAATTTTAAAGAAGAAGAAAGACAAGATGGTGATGGTGGACGAAAATAAACAGAGGAAGAGAATGAAGAGGGTGAAAATGAGAGGAAGGGAGGAATGATCAAATATGAAAGGGAGAGGTCGCTTTATATAGAAGAAATGGAAGAAGACAAATTCAATTCAACTTGTATAAGAGATAAAGATCATTACACACAAATCTAGAAGATATAACACGAATATTAAGAAAGAAAGATAAGCATGGCACACAGATCTAGATGATAAGATAACATGACAAAAATATTGAGGAAGATAGATAAGCATGGCACACATTTAAACACTTTGCTTCTTTTTGTTTCTTCTTTTCTTTTGCCTCTTTTCAACTCTTTCTTGCTTTGCTAATGAAGACTAATAACATTTAAGCACTTTTGCTTTTGCTTATTTTGCAACAAACTTCATCTTCATTTTTTTTCACTTTGAACACAAGAGTTTATTTTCTCTTTTTCCCTTACTTTTCAGCCAACTCCCCCATACTTACATCAAACTCACACAATACAACCAAAACCTAAAGTCCTAAATCCCGGATTATGGGTCAAGCTTATTCGGCTATGGATCATTTTGTGGAGCAAATAAAAATAGGCTTAAGGCTCAAATAAGTGGGGTGTCAAAAACATGGATCTTGTAGGGTAGGAAGGGAAATAATAGGCTATTAAGAAACATTGCCTCAATCACTTTAATGTCATGCATTCAATCATATAAAGCAGCCTCAAAATAGAGTATTAACGCAAGTTCTAGAGCTAGATAATCATGGTGATACACTCAAGAATGTAGAGAACAAATATATCATGAAAGGCCAAAAATCAAATCTCACAAGGCTAATTGTTTTGTCTAGAACTTCAGAATGAATCTAAAACTGAAGCTAAATACATGCTCCATCCTATAATCAAGTCATTTAATCAATGATCATGCTTATATCATATCAACTTCAGTAAATCATGCAAATCATGGGTTAGAACCTATACTTAACTTAGAAACACAAGAGGTATCAAACAATGGGGAAATAAGAACCTAAATGCAATATTTTTGTATTTTTTCGACTTTTTCTAATTTTTTTCTTTTTTTTTCAGAATTTTAATCAATGCATGCAAAAAAATTAAATATGACCTAATCTAATGCAAACTATATGCAATGAAAACAAGTAATTCCCTTCCCCCATGCTTAAAACATACTTTGTCCCCAAAGTATAGTAAAAAGAAAAGGAAAGAGAAAAACTCACAAAACCTAGTTGTCCGGGTAATAAGGCGGAAAATCCTGTGGTGGTGGTGGCTGGTACTCCGGATGAACCTCTGGTTGCGGTGGATAATATGGTGGGATCTGCTCAGCTGGTGGTGGCTGATATGGTGGGAACTGAGGATACGGCGGATCTGGAAAAGCGTACTGCGGATAAGACTGATGAGGAGGATAGCCCGCTGAACTCCAGCCATCCAATCTAGTGTTAAGCAGTCTGAACTGTTCATCCTGACGGGCCTGAAATGCAGCAATCTGCTGATCCTGATGAGTCTGATATGATGTGAACCTCTGATCCACATAACCACGCATGTCCTGGAAACCCTGATCGATGTGAGATGTCATACTGTTGTAGCGCTGCGTGTTCTCCAACTGCATCTGTCTCATCATCTCCAGCATCTGACTGTACTGTGTATCACCTCCAGCTGGTATAGATGGATCAAAGTGTTGTTGCTGGGTCTCCTCCTCAGACTCATCCTCCTCCTCTGTGTCTTCAGCCTCAGCGGACTCTTCCTCTTCATCTTCTTCTTCTTCTTCCTCAGCCATAGTGAAATCTTCATCCATGTCCTCCTCTTCAGACTCCTCAACAATAATTGGAGCCTTGTTTTTACCCCTAACTGGGCCCCTGACGTCGGTAACACTCAAATCACCATCTCGGACATCAATGAACCAGTTAGCTGGGTTGTCTCCAATCCTCACTCGGCTCCCATCAGGAAGCTTCATTACTCGCCCAGAATCCCCAATCGCCTAGTAATAAGAGTTCCTGTGAATGAAGAGTGCTCCCATCTTCTTCAGCAACGTAAAATCAATAGGCACAGGTGGAATGTCAACCTTTAACCTACTCACATCAACTCCAAAGTGTTTAGCCAGATGGGTCACAATCCCACCAATACAGATAGCTCCTCCACCCTTGTTTGCCACATGGTACATGTGGTTCATAAGCATAGATCCCATGTTCATCTTCTTCTTTTTCAGACAGGCTGCCAGTACAGCTACATCTTTCTTAGGACAGTTGTTTCCCCCATCACCTCGCGCATTCATGGTGCTACCAATGAATCTATGAAATACTTTAATGGCGGGGTGAGTGATGGGAGATGCTTTTTCTCTAGAAGGCTCATATTTAGCTTTCCCTGTAATTTGCCTCCAGAAATGATGATCAGCCCATGTTGCCCCTGTCTCAGTAAACACCATATCCATAGTAGAAGGGAAATTGAAGAAACCGAACACTTTGTTGACTTCTTTCAATGTAAGCCTCCTACTAACTCCTCCTAACCAGAATTTAATCTTCCCCTCTCCCATGAAATCAATAGACAGGGTACTCAGAAACTCCAAAGTTAACCCCTTGAATGTGGGTTCACACAGCTTCAAGAATTCTCCCATGTGCAAGTATGCTCCAATCTCATTCAGCAAATGAGCTATCCCGATTGCATTCATCAACTCCCAGTCTATGAACCTGGTTGCTTTCCATTCTCTGTCTTTCAAGAGCTCAAACCGGATCACATGTTCATTTTTCGCCAGACTGATCCCAAAAGTTTCTTGGGTATTTTCTCCCACCACAGCAGGGGGAGCATAAGCGGCTCGGGATGATGATGCAATGTCTCTTCTGCTTCTTTTAGGAGCCATTTAGACCAAAATTTTACAGAAACCTGCACAACACCACAAACGGACCAAGCAAACACAATTTTTGTTGTCCCGGCAAGGACAACCACATCAATATTTCACAAATAATCGCTCAAACACTCACTTCCCCCACTACCTAGAACAATTTAATCAAAATTTAATCAAATTTTAATCAAATTATGGATGAATTTCGGATTTATGCAAAAGGCTTAAATAAAACACGAACCTATGCTAGAATCATGCAATAAACAAACTGTTGTGAAGAACTTAAGCCTAAATCCGAGCCTAAAGGGGTCAAATTCGAGTTTTTATAGTGAAACCTAGATCTAGATTTAACTAGATAAAAATCGAAATTGAATGGAGATTTGAGACACTTACTTGAATCCTTCTTGATGTTGATGTTGTTGCCTTGATTTTTTGGTTGAAATCCCGCTTGAAATGGCTTGAGAAAGCTTGAGATTTGGGCTTCAATGGAGGAGGGAGAGGGGTAGAAGAAGTGCTGCTCGTGTGTAAGGGTGGGTGAAAAAGGAATTTTGGGGTTTAATTAAAAGGGGTCCAGAAATGTGGCCGATTGCGCGGCATCGCACACAATTACGCGGCCGCGCAATGACGAAGCCGCGCAATTGCCTCCTTGTTGGGATTGCGCGGCTTTGGGCCTCAGGATTGCGCGGCCGCGCAATTAGCAGACCAAGCCGCGCAATCTCAACTGAGACTGCATTGCTCGGCTTGGCTACAGATTGCTTGGCCACGCAATTTCTGTCCCTCTTCCAAGTATTTCTGTACTTCATGGCTTACCGAGTTTTCCTAAAATTTGAGGATTATTTCTACCTAAACTAACTAATAAAAACAAAATTTGTAAAAACAGAATGCAAAAATCAAAACAAAACTATCCTAAAACATGGGTTGCCTCCCAAGAAGCGCTTGTTTAACGTCATTAGCTTGACGTAAAAAGGATATTAAGAAGGATACGAGCTGTGGAATTCGATCTCCTTCCCATCGAATCCCATCTTCAATGTGCCTTGCGGTATGTCGATCCTTGTATTCGCAGTTTTCAAAAATGGTCGTCCTAGCAACATCGAAATCTTTCCAACTCCCGATCCCATGTCCATCACTAGAAAGTCAACCGGAAACTTCAAGCAGTCCACCGTAACCCACACATCTTCAAGTTTTCCTTTAGGCCTTACCGTGGAATGATCAACCAGCTCTACTATGGTCCGAGTTTCTTTTAATGGTCCCATACCAAGTTTCTCATATAGGGATGAAGAGATCACATTGACAGATGCACCCAAATCAATTAAAGCTTCATTCACTTTGGTGCTTCCAATAGTGCAAGGGATAGTGAACATGCCAGGGTCACTGCACTTCTCGGGCAAACGCTTCTGAAACACAGCAGACACATGTTCTTTTTCTTTGACTTGCTTCTGACTTTTCTCCTTATGTCCCCTTTTTAGAGTACACAACTCCTTCAAAAACTTGGCATACCGAGGTACACTCTTGATTAGATTCAACAGCGGAACATTAACTTTGCATGTACTGAAGACCTCGAACAACTCTTTGTCATTCTTCAATTTCCGGGTTTCTTTCAAGGCCTCTGGGAATGGTGGGACAGACACATAGGCTTTCAGAAGGGGTTCAGATTTGCCTTTCAGATCGCCCAGATTGTGCGGCGTCGCGCCAGATTGCGCGGCCACGCTTTCCCCCTCGACCCCGCGCAATCCCAACTGGGAGCATATTGCGCGGGATGCACATTGCGCGGGCGCGCTTTCAGCAGCCAAGTCGCGCAATTGCCCGTTGTTCTGTTCTGTTGATTCTTCAGCTTTGCTCAACTAATATACTTGCCCCGCCTTCAAACCATCATAAATAGAGACAAAACTGACATTTGCCCTCGGGTTAAGCTCTGTCTGGGATGGTAGCATACTTGAATCTCTGGCTTCCAGTTTGCTCACTGCCTCAACAATCTGACTGACTTGATTTTCCAGATTCTTTATACTGGACTTGGTTTCCTGTTGTTGTTGAGTTAGAGAACCATGTATTGTCGAAACTGTCTGAGTCAGACTTCTGATCATCTGGTCAGTGGACATATCATTCTTATTTCCTCTCTGAGCCTGAGATTGGAAAGGTGGTCTGAATTGAGCTTGGCCACCTTGATTGTTGAACTGCTGATTGCTTGGATTGCCATACCTCAGATTAGGATGATCCCTCCAGCTTGGGTTGTAGGTGTTGGAGAAGGGATCATACCTCGGCCTAGGTGGTCCATATCCTCCCACTGCATTCACCTCAGCTTTTTGATCTTGGAGTGTAGGGCAAGCGTCAGTGGGATGCATGTTATCATAGTAGATTTCACAAGATTTCACTTGTTGTCTACCACCTTGCTGCAACAGTTATTTCATCATCATTTTCAATTCAGTGACTTCATCTTGAATTCTTGTACTAGCCACCACTGAATTTGCAGCTCTCGAGCTCGTCTCTTTTCTGAACTGTCTTGTGCCCTCAGACAGTTGTGTAAACAATTCAAACGCAGCAACAGGAGTTTTGTTGAGAATGTGGCCCTGGCAAGCTGCATTGACCATTCTTCTCTCATCATCCAAGAGGCCATTGAAAAGATATAGAATCAGGTCTTGATCAGTGTAGCCATGGAAGGGATAGCTGGCTACCAACCTCTTGAATCTCTCATAGTATTCGTACAAGGACTCATTAACTTTTTGTTCGATGTTACTGATTCGCTTTTTCAGATCGTTGAGCCTTGTAGCAGGGAAGTACTTCTCCAGAAAAGCTTCCTTCATCTTAGCCCATGTATCAATACTTCCCGGAGCCAAATAGTAAAACCAGTCTTTAACCTGATCCTTGAGAGAAAAAGGAAAGGCTCTCAGCGCGATCTGGTCATGAGTTACATCAGCAGGCTTCATGCTTGAGCACACCGCATGAAATTCAGAAAGATGTTTGTTGGGGTCTTCACCACTATGCCCATGGAATGAAGGCAAAAGGTGGATCAACCCGGATTTCATCTCAAACTTGACTCCCTCACCGAGAGCAGGGAATTGCACCGCCAATGGCTGTTGTGTCAGATTTGGTGCGGTCAACTGTCTCAGAGTTTGGTCACCCATCTCAGCAGATTCAGCAGATTCAGATTCAGAGTCAGATTCTTCAAGAAAGAACGGTAAGGCCTGAAAGTGATTCCGGATTTCCTTCCTTAGCTTGAAGAGTGTCTTGTCAATATCTGGATCAAAAAGTAGAGGAGATGAGTTAGTAGCACGGGTATGAACCATATAACAGGTTCACACCCAGAACAACACAAAAGTAATAAACACAAATAGCGAGGAGTCCTCGGCAACGGCGCCAAATTTGATGAGGTTTTTTTCAGTCGTTTACCTATCAAAGAATCCTAACTTAACCAATCTGAGTAGAATGGTAAGAAAGGGTCGATCCCACAGAGACTCGTGTATGAATGTTATTACTTAAGTGCCAAGTAACTAATATGGAGGGGTTTTGGAATTATTAATCTAACCTAATATGCAATAATAAAACTAACTATGAATGCAAAAGTTGATTGTAAATACATATGTTCAACTAGTTAAATCCATCATAGATATGCTTATTGATCATTGATTCTCCTGATTCTCAATTCCCTTGAATAATCTATTGTGGATTATACTCCTACTAAGGATTATGACCCGAACTTCATAAATAGTTGAAAGAACTAACAGTCTACACAAACCTAATCATTTAACAACCTAAAACAACGTCTAGATTCAATTAAACGACAACTTTACGAATCAAGTTATCAATAGAAACAAACACTTAGAGCAAACAGTCATCTAAGTTATTGTGGGTTTATTCCCTTCTACAACTAAATAGCCCGAACGGGTCTAAACAATTATAGATGCTACTTTATCTAATCAATCCCGGGCGGGCATTAATCAGATTAGTTGTAAATTAACCTAGAAATTCTATTAGGTGATCAATCTAACAAAACCCTAGAATAATTCTGATTCAATTAAGCACATGGAATAAAACCTATTCAAGTTGATGAGAATCAATCAAACCTCACAATATTATGCAATCTATGATTTCAATAACTAGTCAAACACAAGAGAAATTAGCAATGCATTAATAAAATAAAATCAAACTTACAAGAGGTTCAAAGATTGCTCCTTTGAGAAAACTCTCTCCAAAGAAACCCTAGCCTCCAAAGTTGATCAAAAGTTTTTCTAAAATAAACCAGCATAAAGTATATATATATATGTCTCTCAAAATAACCCTAAAAAATCTCTCTTTAAGCTACTACTCGGACAAGATATAGCCTAAGCCCAAAAACCAAGCCCAAAACCTCGGCCCAAGACACCTCCGCGTAAAGTCTTCATTGCTCGGTTTGACCTCTAAAGCGCGGCCGCGCAATTAGCCTTCTAGCCCGCGCAATTGCCTCGGTTCAGCATTCAGGTGACACTTCAGAGGCTGTTTTGACCCACTTAGAGTTGGAATTTGGACTCGGTGTAAACATATGAATTATAGATCTTCGAATTAGCTTTCCATTGATAACAAATTGAGTTTCATCCGAGCCCTATAGCTCCAAAACCAAGCATTGCAAGATAGAGGTGTCGAAACAAGTCTCCAATGCATAGCCCGGGTTGAAGCGTTCTTTTCACACAAGCTCTTGCGCGTTAACTCTTCTAATCTTCACTTATATCACTCTAAGCTTCATCAAACTCCACCACAATCATCTAAGATACATCCCATCCATGCTTGTTTACCTAAAGATCTGCAAAACCGAACAAAACAAGCGCAACTACCCGACAACACAAAAACCTAAAAACTAACCAAAACCTAACCAAAACATATATAAAACATGCATCTAAACTACTCCTATATGCGAGCTATCAATAACACGACACGAATACCTAAGAATACGGATGAGATCAAAACTCTTACAAGTCTATCTTCATTCCATTAACAAACGGGATTTCTTAACGACTAAGAAACGAACTAATGTATAACTTTGACAACTATACCTTTTAATATATAAAGTTTTGGTAAAAACGAGGTTATCCGAGACTACTTAATAGCTAAGCAATCCCGACACGACTTTCGAAAATTTTTAAAATATCCCTGAATATTACGCATATATCGGGTTGGTTGTTTTTTATACATCTTATATATTATTTCACATACTTATAATATACTTTCAACAAAAATCATTAGTCCTTTAACCTAAAAGTTGACATTAATCAAGGATAATGAGCAATCAATATCTATTGAAACGTTCTAATCATCCTATATTTCTGCTCGAATTTTTCGCCTTAAAGATTGTGCTATAATTTTATTGTGTAATGTGAGTTCTGACATATATCTATTATCCATTATTTTTATAAGTTGAAGAATATATAAATAATATGGTATATGTGGAATAATATAGTATATATCCATTTTATATATACACATTTTTAATATATCAAATGATCTCTATAAACTTGAAATGCATCACAAGCTCATTACATTCAATTTATTAAGGGGGAAAATACAAAATATTTTGATTGAGTGGACATGTAATTTAAGGACTAAGGATTTATTAGACGCAATAAATGTGGACATGTACACAAGTTTATATATGTAGTATTTTATATTTTATATATACACATTCTGAATATATGAAATGATCTTTATAAACTTGAAATGCATCGCAAGCTCATTACATACAATTTATTGAGTGGACATGTAATTTAAGGATTAAGGATTTATTAGACGCAATAGATGTGGGCATGTACACAAGTTTATATATGTAGTATTGATCTTTATAAACTTGAAATGCATCGCAAAATCATTACATACAATTTATTGGAAAAGTACAAAATATATACAAAATATTTGATTGAGCGGACATGTAATTTAAGGACTAAGGATTTATTAGACGCAATAAATGTGGGCATGTACACAAGTTTATATATGTAGTACTAGGTAGACATACCCGTGCGTACGCACGGGGCATATTTTCTACTTGTCGACCTGTAAAATTGCATTAATATTAAATATATACTTTTTTTTGAAAATTATTGAGATTAAAATTAAATTAATGGAATTCTAAAAAAATATTTTTAAATTTAATTTATTGCATTTAACTTTCCACCTCGAATCTCAATGTATATAATATTTTGATTCTTGGATTTTTTAATTTGACTTGAAACTATTATAAAACATATAAAATTAGGATATATATATATACATAGATTTAAATGAGAGAAAACAGCATAAGTTTATAAATTCAGTATGTTATTTTTTTTGGTATACAAATAGAAGTTAAGGACATATAATTTTAAAATAATTATATATTTTATTCACGTGCATGTAAATACATGATTTGGAGAGACTATCTAATTTGAAGATAAATTTACAAAAATGTAATTCATCCCTTTTTATCAAATAAATAATTATTGTCAATTTCTTCGATTCAACATTATTGGCGATAAGTATCTTTATACAACAATTAGAGATGTGAGCATATTACTACCTATGAATTTAGAAATAATCATCTATAACATGAAAGGAGGAAAATTATTTATTCATTCATATGTTTGAGAAAAATAATATAAAAAATTATATGTGAAAGTGTAAAAGAAAATCTATCATTGCACCAAATACACATGAGGTGCATGAAAATCAACATATATAAAACTAAAATAACACAAAATAAGGAAGAGATAAATTTAAAGAACAAAATTTACTTCGTACCTTGTAAAATTACAAATGAAAATCGATAGTGATCAACTCACCTAACGTAACCAATTGATAATCGTGAATAGCTCCTCCCTCATTTCTATAAGATAAGAATACACATGGGAGAATATTATGACCGTTTTTTTTTTCTCAACTCAAATTTGAGAAGAAGCAAGAAAATTGATAACACAATAACACCAAAAAAAAATAATATTTCAATCTACAACAATTTATGTTGATAAAGTGTTATAAACTAATCTAGATTTGAATTATAGAAACAATAGATGAGAGAATGTGAATACAAATGAATCTCTTTTACTCTTCCTTTTCACCAATTATAAGATGTAACACCCCGTCTTATATTCCGGGTAGTTACCTGGTTGTGGACCACACCTGGGTCCACCAAAACAAGCCTGACAACAAATTCACGAATATTGGACCTTGCAACAAAGGCACAGTAATAAAAGCCAAGAAAACATCCAACTTATATTTACAATCGATTTAACAAAACATTATGCATGCAACCAGGAAGAAAACTAAAACCCCATACTAAATTGACTATACTACTGAGTTTCTATATAACATTGCCTTAGACTATCTTATAACCAAAACCGACTATCTTCACAACAAAAGAACTTAAACCAAACATGTTTTCCCTATGACACGTTACGTCGAGAACGAGCATTTCCATCCAGAAATTGATCTCCTGGCACATCTCCCACACCAGAATCTTTACCTAAAAACATTGGAATATAAACACATTAGCTAACAATCCTGGTATGGGCCAAACGGGCAATTCAAACATGTAGAATAAAACATAGATTATTAAGACCACACAATCATTCATATACATACCAAACTAATGTGTACCTCCAATACACATTATATAATTATATAGACTAGCATATCAATTTCCAAACCAACCTTCAATTTCACCATAATCCATAAGCAAAAAATTTATTTAAATAAATAAATCGCTCATGCAATATTTATATATATATATATCCCAACAATCAGCAACGACTCATCCATAACCCAAGCCATAATCATTCTCTAATTCAGGCAACCCGAACCTGCCTTTGAAACATAGTACACGGCTAGCTATATTAGTATATATATAAAGGCGGTTCTCACACACATCTACATGTATGGATAAATATAAATTTAATTAAAATATTAATATATATATGTAGGTATAAATATGGATATATATATAAGTATATAGATATTTGTATATATATCACACAAGATTAATCTGGTAATTCCGTAATTTTTCTTCGGACTAACTTTATCAAATGTTTAGGATCAAACCCTAGTAATGATTTAATAAAAGTAGTCTTTAATTAATATTGAAAATTAACTAAGTTTTGCAACTCTGTTCGAAAAGATTATCCAAGTATTACATATACCCCTCCTTAAAATAAAGTTTCGTCCTTGAAACTTATATCAAAGCATTGATAACCATAACATGTATACTAACAACCGTTGCAAAAACTCTCATTGACTTCAAACGGCTAAAAACCAAAAATCACTCTAAAGTCATGCACAGAATACCTATTCAATCATATCAATTTTTTTCTATAAAATCCAAAAATCACGTTGGTAAGATTAAACACTTCAAAAAAAAATTCATCGAGATTGAATAATCTATAAGCAAGGTTAAATCATGAACATTAACTGACCTGCTAACCTCTAATTCCTCCCCGCTATCAAACTAGGGTAAAGATCAGGATAATTTTGTTGTATACTAGCTTCCGTCTCCCAAGTGGCTTCCTCGACTCCTCGTTGAGACCATCAGATCAATACTAACGGAATCTCTTTGTTCCACAAATTCTTCATATGACGATCCAAAATTGCTATTGGTTGCTCTACAAAGGTATGATCCAAAATTGCTTATGATTAGGATCTGGTATATATTGTCTCAGTTGAGACACATGAAACACTGGATGGACCCCTTCTAGAGATGGAGGTAAAGCAAATCGATATGCTCGTTCTCCTACTTTTTCTAGGATTTCAAAAGGACCAATGTATCGAGGACTTAATTTCCCATTGATTCCAAATCTCCTTACTCCTCGCGTAGGAGATATCCTTAACCATACATGCGCTCCAACTTCAAATTCCAAAGGCCGTCGTCGCCTATCAACATAAGACTTTTGACGACTTTGTGTAGCTAGCATACGTTCTCTAATCAACGCTACCTTCTGAATAGTATCTTGCAT
This sequence comes from Fallopia convolvulus, assembly GCA_964016875.1. Lineage (NCBI taxonomy): Eukaryota > Viridiplantae > Streptophyta > Magnoliopsida > Caryophyllales > Polygonaceae > Fallopia > Fallopia convolvulus. Next base: position 35,668,643 of record OZ024719.1, read on the forward strand.
CATCTGAGGTGTTTCACCCACCATGTCCGACGAATCATTCCAACATAGTGGTGTTCTGCACTTTCGACCATACAAAGCCTCGTAGGGAGCCATCTGAATCGATGAGTTCCAACTATTGTTATATGCAAACTCTATCAATTCAAAATACTCACACCAACCTCCACCCCAATCTAAAACACAAGCTCTCAACATGTCTTCAAGAGTCTAAATTGTTCTCTCTGTTTGTCTATCTGACTATGGGTGGTAAGAAGTAGTGAAATGAAGTTTTGTGCCCAAGGCTTCATTCACCTTTTGCCAATATCTCGATGTAAAACGACCATCTCTATCAGAAACAATGGTCTTTGGCACACCATGCAGTCTGACTACCTGCTTTATAAACACATCTACTAATCTATTCACTGGCCAAGACTCTCTAATTGGAAGGAAACATGTTGTCTTTGTCAGTCTATCAAGTACAACCCAGATAGCATCATGTCCACGGCTGTTACGTAATCCTGTAACAAAATCCATCGATATGTCTTCCCATTTCCATTTCGGTATGGAGAGTGGTTGAAGTTCTCCTGCTGGTCTTTGGTGTTCAATCTTGACCTGTTGACAAACCTGACATCGTGCCACAAACTTAGCTACATCAGCCTTTAGACCTTCCCACCAATAATGTTGCTTAAGGTCTTTATACATCCTGCTAGCTCCTGGATGTATTGAATAGAGTGTAGAGTGAGCCTCTTGAAGTATTTTCTGTCTTAGCTCCTGATCTCGGGGCACAAATACTCTTCCATGAATTCTCAAAATTCCATCTTCTCGAATTTCAAATTCTTGTGCTTCTCCTTGGTGCACCCTCTAACAAATATTTTGAGTCATCGAGCAATTCTCTTGCTTTTTGCGGATCTCCTATATTAAACTAGGTTGGTATTCTAAAGTACGTAACTAACCTTGATATCTCTGAATCCATACTTCAATTTCATTCCTTATCAAATCTTTTTGCAGAGACGGTTGAGCAGTCAAGTGTGACAACATTTGTTCATGGGAAGATTTTCGACTAAGTGCATCAGCAACAACATTTGCCTTGCCTGGATGATAAAGGATCTCTATGTCATAATCCTTAATCAGTTCAAGCCACCTACGTTGTCTCATATTGAGCTCTCGTTGGGTGAAGATATACTTAAGAATCTTATGATCTGTTACAATCTGACAAGTTGCTCCATACAGATAATGACGCCAAATCTTCAACGCATGAACCACATCAGCTAACTCTAGATCATGTGTCGGGTAATTCTGCTCATTCGGTTTTAACTGCCTTGAAGCATAAGCAGCTACTCTACTATTCTGCATTAGAACACAACCTAATCCAAGTTTCGAAGCATCACTATATATAACATAACCTCCATTCCCTTGAGGAAGAGCTAAGACCGAAGCTGAAGTCAATCTGTTCTTCAATTCATCAAAACTTTTCTGACAGACATTTGACCACTCAAATTTTGTTGTTTTATGTAACATATTGGTTAAGGGTTGGGCTATAGAAGAAAATCCTTCTACAAACCTAATGTAATACCCAGCCAAACCCAAGAAACTACGTACCTCCTTCACATTCCTTGGAGGCTCCCAGGCTGCCACAGCTTCGATCTTTGTTGGATCAACCATCACTCCTCTAGCAGATACAACATGACCCAGAAATGTTACCTCTGACATCCAGAATTCACACTTTGATAACTTGGCAAACAATTGGTGGTGTCTCAAAACTCCCAAAACTATTCTCAAATGATCAACATGCTCCTCATGGCTTTGTGAATATACTAATATATCATCTATGAACACTACCACAAACCGATCTAAATAGTTAATAAATGTAACACCCTGACTTTCGACGGGACGTTACTTAGAAATAGACCTTACTAGGTACTATTAAGTAGGTTGACAACTACACTTTAGGATCTTGCAACGCGGGCGCGACGAGAAAACATAATAAAAACATCCAACCTTTTATTTAGTAAAACTTAGAAAACATAGTCATGCATGCGTTCCCGGAAAATATAAATATTCAAAACTGACACAACACTTGGTAATACTGAACTATTCAAATAATAGTAAATGAAACATAATACTAACTCCATCTTAACAATAATAAAATCAGCATCCTAACTATCATAAATAAACAAGCGTAAAACCCATCCCACTATGACACGCTCTCTTTAACGCTCCGGCCCGTCATCTGGCCTCGGTTCCTGCACGACTCCCTGGTTCATACCTGGAACTGAAAAATATTCCCCGAAGGGTCAGCTTCTAATCTATCAAGTTAGAGAGAATACGAAAATTGCAAAACGTTTTGAAAGCATTTCTAAAGTCAGCATACAAATCCACAATCGCAATCATAACTCTAAAGGCCAATACCTAAATTAGTTATAATCAACCACACATAGCCACATACACACATACAATCACAACCTCATAGCAATGCAACTCCTCCTTTTTCACAATCCGACTCCCAAGGCGCTCATCACCGCGCCGAGTGCAGAGGTCGGCCCTCTCACTCCACTTCATAATCTCCCTTCTAACCCCGGCTAAGCCTCCACTGGATCACTTGGCAAAACACATAGATAATAATTTTCGTTTTTGAAGGGGCACGGTTTTCCTGTCACACGGGTCATACATAGCCAATTCTTCCTCCACGCCAGCTACGATGGGCCGTGTCGGAAACGGTACCAACACAGAGAAAACGTTCCAAAAATATCTTTCTGATAAAATACATTCAAGACCATTTTACACACAACAATTCGAGAAGTTCAAAACAGTGAAAAGGTATTCGGGACTAGTTCCCAAAACCCGTCCTACAATAACGGTATGCAATCTAACGGGATAGAGAAGAACCGAGCAAGTCGAAAACGACTTACCTCATAGAAGGATTTCTAGCAACGAGGACGGAAGGTTAGACCCCGAATAGCAGTTGATCCTAAAAATATGACAGTAATTTTAATAATACGAAATTATACACAAGGATCACTACGAAGAACATAACGATACCCAAAATCCCACATTTTTAAACGCTCAATTACAACTACGATCAAGACTTAACTATAAGTTCAACCATACAATACTAGTGAAATAACCTACCTACAATATAATCTCCCAAACCTTAATTTAATAGTAAGGCCACGTATACTTACTAAATAACAACACATGCCCTGTTAGTTCAAGTATAATATGCCCACCCAAAACAATAACTAGTCCTACAACCGGGATCGTACTCTTCGAACTTATTTGCTCCCACACACAAAATTAATTAGAGGCTAACTATATTTTATTCTAACCAAACATGTTGAATTAACTAACCAACTAGCCTAAAGACATTTCTCTTCTTAAAAAAAATGCAAATTAATTTTCCTGATCAAGAATATCAATAACCGATTGTAATGAACTATGACATCTTCCTAATACAAACCATCGGCTAAAAACCAAGTGAGGTTCTTGTAACCCAAGTAGAACGAACGTTGTAGTCCAAACATAATAACACACTAGTCTATCTCAACCCATAACCTCACCAGAAGTCCCGCCTACCTACGAGTACGAACCGAACAAGAAGAACAAGGGAAGGGCCCCATCTAGAACTCACCGGAAGACGAACGTTGATGCCCTCGCCCACTCTCGCTGGGGAATTGCACCGGAAAAGGAAACAAAGGCGAGTCTTACCAATACATACTACCCCTCTTAATGAAAAACACATTAATACTAAACATCTAGGATACGCAACATGGCAACCAAACAATCAACCAATCAAGTCAAGAGAAAAAGACAATCACACAAACAAATATCGAATTTATGACCTAGCTAACTGGTAGCCCTCGCCTCAAACACATCTACTAAACCCGGATAGAGCTCCAGGTATATCTTTCTTGAATCTAGTCTCAGTCTCCTAAGTGGCCTTCTCGACTCCTCACTAACAACACTAAATCAACATAAGAGGAATCTCCTTGTTCTGAAGCTCAATCATCCTTCTATTTATGATCGCTATCGGTTGCTCTTTGAAGGTGTGGCTCGGCTCAACCTTCAACTCCTCGGGGTTGAGCCTATGACAAGGGTCAGGTACAAACTATCTCGATTGAGGCATGTGAAACATAAGCTGAAGTTTGTTCAAGGTTGGTGTAAGAAGCCAACTTGTAGGCTAAATCGTCTATTCTCTCAATAATCTTAACCAGTCCAACGTACCAGAGACTCAACTTCCTCTTCACTCCAAACTTCTTGACTCCGCGAGTGGGCAACAATCTCAACTATATGTGTGCACGTATCTCGAACTATAGTGGCCACCATTTCTTGTCCGCGTAGGGCTTTTGGAAACTTTGCGGTACGTAGCTAATATATGTTCGAAAAACAAGATGTGTTAATTGTTATTATAAGAAACTCCATTTATTTCAATTGATCTAACCAGTTGCCTTCTAAACACATACACAACGACATCCCTTGTAGTGTTCGGATCGTCCTTACAAATTGGCCCACTGACTTTGAGTAGTAAGTACTCATGAAGTGCAGTCTCGACCCATTGTCTCATGCCCTTACTGCCAAAATCTAACCATAAAGCTCCCCTCTTTAACGATTACCATCATCTTGTGCACTCCAGGTTGTCATTGTGGTTCTTAAAACCTTGCATGTGTCTTATCGCTGGTAAATTTTCTTTGCCTAGGAGACTGATTTTATCTCTTACATGTCTTACCCATATTACCTTTGAACTACTTCTATGGTTCTATTCCTTTGTCCAACTTTCCTGTAAGTGTGGATCATTTGAGTGAAACAACATCCACATCTATTTCATTCGACTTACATTTCAAGATACCAAATATCTCTTGTTATTGACAATACACTTCAACTATCACCTTTGTAAGGACACCTCCATTAATCTCTTTCCTCAATATCACTAAAACCCCAAGTCACGATCTTTGAATAGCTTGATCCATTCTTGCATCTTGTGTTGCAACTTTTACTTATGAATCATTCCTTAGTTAATGTTTGTCTAACCAAACTTAGCATATACCGCATTTGTTCATGTCCAATACCTCTGGTTTTTTCACCTGTTCCTTTTCTTGATTCCGCTCGCATGACTCCAACAACTTTGTCTCTACGGATAAAAAAAAATTACTTAACCCTTTCCACCGTGACACACCTCTTATGGCTTTGAGGCGTTATTTAAAATTGTATATCTCTCTTGACCTTGTGATATAGGCGGTTTGAGGATGCAAGTCACCCTAGCCTTTAACTAGTCACCTCTCTCTTGGTAACCTACTTCCAAGCGATTTCCTTAGTTGCACTTAATCTATTCAGAGTTGGTTTAGACTAGGATTCTTCCTTATACCCCATCGAAATTTTAATCCATATGTTTTATGATACAATCTTGTTTCAAAAGATGCTTCTAACATATTATAAAATTTGATTCTCTCTAGAAAGTCACATGTTCATAACATGCTCCTCATTTATTCGGAAGCATACTCCATGAGCCTTACACACCACTAGTATTGAAAAATCATCAATGCAGTCTCAACGAGCGAAGCTTGCTCTTCTATGTCTGGTAGTAGATAAATAATCATTGATAAAGGCCCATATATTAAGTCCAATTAGTCAATAAAGGTCCTTGCTCAATAACTTCACACACCCTACTGGAAATTGGTTAACCTCTCAACATTCTTACCATACAATGCTCGTTTAACATGCATTCATATTTTGGGCATCCTCTTCTTAAGTCCTCATCTGAACTAACTTACCATTTAACCAAAACTGAATGGCCAAACTTCACTATGGTCAATCCGCGCGTACAATGTTTCATGACAACAATTTTTTTTAATCCTAATGTAAGTTCAACTTCTCATGAATTAAACCAAACCTCTTACTAGAGGAGGACTCAGTGCATTTACTCCTTCTTTATTAGCTCCATTACTCAAGTATTCAATTCCCAACATCACAATTTGGTCCAAGCACTAAGAAACCTGCTTGAGCAGTCTAATCCTTGACTTAGAATAACTAACAAGATTTACTTCTCATTGGATTTGTAGTCATGACAACTCCCCATGACAACATCTTCAAATGCTCACATGACATAGATATCCAGAACTTGCATCCACTACTTGACTTGCGACGAACTTGTCTCGACTAACAAATATAATCCACTTTTAACAACCTATCTAAGCTCTCCTTATGTCCATGGTCATATCCTTAGCTTCCCCTGGGTTGATCCATTCTTACCATCATCCTTGTATTAATTATTAGTACCCGAAAAGGCCTATATCTTTCGTTGTCCTATCCATTAATAAAGCTCTTCAGTGCTCAATTCTTACCCCTCATTTGATTATGTTACTAATCTAAGCTTCTTTTCGAGAACTAGACATTGTGAATTTTTTCTTCCTTTGCACCAGTTCTCGATAAGATGCTACGAACTCACAACAAAACAGAGTCATCACCCATGTTTAGCTCAAAATAGATCCAAACAATGCCTTCTCTCCTTATGATATTAACTCGTCATTCAAGTCATCTCGAGTACTCAATGAAGGTGAGTTCCCCAGCTACATGTTTCCAAGTCTTGGTCTTAGCTCAATTGCATCTCCAATCATCAAATTGGGTTTAATTGTCATTCTTGAATTAACTTAGGCTTCCATTACCTTATAGTCCAATACTAAGATTACTACTTTCTCGAGAATCATTCACAAAACTTCCTTATTACCCGTATCTAACTCCACCGTCCATCAACATCTTCTTACTGCGCATGTTTTTAGGTGGCACTTCCCAATCTTCCTCTTTTCAAGCAAGCATGAACCATCGTATTCTTTAGCAAAAGGTAGTCGTGAGATAGTCTTGTCTCGTTTCTCGACAACTTTGCCAAAGGTGGTTTCCATGAGAATTTCTGCCCTAATACCTTCACTCTGCTTCAACTCATAAACTCCAATGTGGAAGTTACCCTTCACATTGTATCACACACATGAGGATGGATCGGGTGAGGAGGTCGAGAATCCGTGAAATAGAGGTTCAATGTTGTTGCGTGAGAAAGGAGACCCAAAGGAAAGACTGATCGGGACGGCCGAAGCTCGATGGAAAGGACGGAATCGACGACCCCGGCTGAAGATCGTGAGGGGTTCACAACCGAAACGACTTTGATGACGAGCGCACCAAGAGGTCAGGTTTGGTTTAAGTAAAGACAATATTGTTATATTGTGTGGTAATTCACGGAGAATAGGTAGTATCATCTTTGGATTGAAGACTAATTAGTTAAAACAAATAGATATCATTAATGATAGAAGATATGATATGGTGCTTTATGGATAAGGATAAAAAGTAGCTAGATTAAATGGTAACGTACATAAAACGGATTTAGGGTATTTCTAACTGATTAAAAAAATGAATTCGTACTTATTCAGGTTACTTGCGGTTCAAGGCATCCGCTTTCCCGATCAAAAAGGAAAACGAAATCGCAGTTACGGAAGAAACCAAATATTACAATAAAGATTCGGTTCATCAATTCCATGAATACCGCTGGGGTATTTTTCAGCCGGAAAGGCATCACCACAAACTCATTGTGCCCATATCTAGTACGGAATGTTGTCTTCGGAATATCTTCTTCTCGGATTCTCAACTGGTGATATCCAGATCGTAAATCAATCTTAGAGAATACCACAACTCCTTGTAATTGATCTAGTAGGTCATCAATTCTGGGCAACGGGTACTTTTTTTTAATGGTAACCCGATTCAATTCACGATAATCGATGCACAATCTCAACGACTCGTCCTTCTTCTTTACGAATAGAACTGGAGCTCCCCAAGGTGATGCACTGGGGCGTACATATCCCTTTTCCAACAACTCCAATTGAGTCTTCAACTCTTGCATTTCCATTGGAGCCATACAATAAGGAGCTCGCGATATTGGTCTTGTACCTTGTTCCAGGTCAATATTGGAGTCTACCTCCCGTTGAGGTGGTAGCCCTGGCAACTCCTCAAGAAAAACATCTTCAAATTCTTGCACTACAGGAATCTCGCTAACCTTTGGAACTCCTTTATCTTCTTGCAAGATATAACACCAGTAGCCTATGCAACCATCCTTTATCAACTTAGTTGCCTTCATTGCGCTAATTATTGCTCCCTCCTTCTCCTTTCTTGAATCTTTCCATACATTTTTGGAACCATCATCGGTAGTTAATGTTAAAGTTCCCTTATGAATATCCAACACTGCTCGGTATCGCTTCATCCAGTCCAACCCCAAGATTATGTCATCATTTGGTAGAGCCATCACGATAAAATCTGTTAACCAGTCTCGGTCCCCTATGCGAATTGGACATTGAAGGATTTCTTTCTCCCCACTAACTTTACTACCATCCAGTAAACCAACCACAAAAGGAATACCAATAGAACAAATCAAATGTAACCTATCTACGCATGCAGTAGCAATAAAAGAGTGGGTAGCACCAGTATCAAATAGAATCTTAACAGGCTCAGATTGGATCTAGATCGTACCTGTAGCAGTCGGCGCATTTGGTTCTTCAGCCTTTCTCATCTCAAATGCTCAAGGTGGATTAGTCCTTGAACTCCCAACTGCACTACCGCGACCTCTACCTCGACCCTATCCCACTGAGCTATAAGTCTGAGGAGGTATATGGATTGAGATCCTCCAATTGACCCAAAAGCAGGTGACGAACCTTGAAAAGGAGCAACCCCTTTGTTTGGACAAAAAGTCCTAAGATGACCTTTTTGTCCACAATTATAGCAAGTTATCGGTGGCTTGTTGTAAGTATTTCTCATATGGTCAGTACTCCAACAATTATAACATTTCCTTGGCCCATCTGAAACTCCAGACTTTTGAAATTGACCTTGTTGGGCATATGGTTGTCCTTGCCTTACACCAAAGTTAGTACCTCCTTGAGGTGTAAAGCTTGGCCTCTTATCATCATTGAATCCTATTGGGGTCTTTTGCCTCTTGCCACTTCCCTGGGTGACCTCAGAACATCTAAAAGCTGGATTTGCCATCTCATATGCCATAGCAACATTCTGATATTCCCTCAAAGTAGGACATTGAAATCCGGCCACATACTGTCGAATCTCAGGTTTCATTCTTTGGGAGAAAGCTTGAATGCGTTGCTTCCCAGTGGTCACTGTATCTTCTACATAAGTCAGATCTCTTTGAAACTTCTGAGCAGCTTCTACTACAGAAATATTTTCAGGCTTTGCATTGATGAACTCTTGAGCTCGAGCATTTCTAACGACAGCTGGACAAAACTGGTTTCTTATCATTTGAGAAAATTCCTCAAAACTCGCCTCATGATCGATAATCTGCAAAGACCACCAGTTAAAAGCATTATCTCTAAGCAAGCTTTGAGCTAGAGATACCTTTCTATCATTAGGTGCCTTAATCGTATTGTGAGCAGAAGTAACTTGTCTCAACCACAAATCCACATCCTTCTCGTAGGCTCCCGTATAGAAGGCCCTGAATCTTGATGACCCCTCTCAGCTTGTATTGATCCTTCAGATGCTTCTTTAACTACTTGTGGCGATCTTGGAACATCTGGCACCCTATTAGGGGGTGGTGGTGACATTCTAGCAGCGGATCCTTGGAAATTTGGCGCCCTTGAACCAGATGGTTGAGAAATAGCAGCAGCAGAATTTGGTGCTTGATCACTCCTAAAAAGATTTTGCAAGAAGGACATAACCCTTTCTTCAACCAAGGTCCGTATCTCAGGTAATCCAGCAGGCACTAGAGCGGGAGGTTGCCCCTGAGCTTCATTATTACCAAGAGGCCTTGATCTAGCTACACCTTGACCTACTGATCTAATACTTCCAACGTTAGAACGATTGTCATTTTTTCCTAAAGGAACACTTCCAACTGGTCCTCGGCTTTCAACAGTTTCCTCAACTAGAGGCTCGATAGCAATTCCCCTTCCTCTACCTCTAGGTCTTCCTCTACCTCTTATCATGACTGAAGCACGTTAAAAATATAATAAATCACTTAAGTTACTATAAATATATATTCTACTAAACAGGAAAATGTTTAAGGAGATCTTCCTGTATGATGATGACGTCTCGACGTGTCTTTCTATCCCAAATGCATAATGCCCCAAAATCAAATTTTTGTGTAAAAGGAACTCTAAGATGGACCTCACGTGCTCTATTGTTAGGACCTTGTGCCCTTGTTGTCAACCTTGGCTCTGATACCAATCTGTAACATCCCATCTTATATTCCGGGTTGTTACCTAGTTGTGGACCACACCTGGGTCCACCAAAACAAGCCTGACAACAAATTCACGAATATTGGACCTTCCAACAAAGGCACAGTAAAAAAAGCCAGGAAAACATCCAACTTATATTTACAATCGATATAACAAAACATTATGCATGCAACCAGGAAGAAAACTAAAACCCCATACTAAATTGACTATACTACCGAGTTTCTATATAACATTGCCTTAGACTATCTTATAACCAAAACCGACTATCTTCACAACAAAAGAACTTAAACCAAACATCTTTTCCCTATGAAACGTTACGTCGAGAACGAGCATCGCCATCCAGAAATTGATCTCCTGGCACATCTCCCACACCAGAATCTTTACCTAAAAATATTGGAATATAAACACATTAGCTAACAATCCTGGTATGGGCCAAACGGGCAAATCAAACATGTAGAATAAAATATAGATTATTAAGACCACACAATCATTCATATACATACCAAACTAATGTGTACCTCCAATACACATTATATAATTATATAGACTAGCATATCAATTTCCAAACCAACCTTCAATTTCACCATAATCCATAAGCACAATATTTATTTAAATAAATAAATCGCTCATGCAATATTTATATATATATATATATATCCCAACAATCAGCAACGACTCCTCCATAACCCAAGCCATAATCATTCTCCAATTCAGGCAACCCGAACCTGCCTTTGAAACATAGTACACGGCTAGCTATATTAGTATATATATATACAAGTTGGTTCTCACACACATCTACATGTATGGATAAATATAAATTTAATTAAAATATTAATATATATATATGTAGGTATAAATATGGATATATATAAGTATATAGATATTTGTATATATATCACACGAGATTAATCTGGTAATTCTGTAATTTTTCTTCGGACTAACTTTATCAAAAGTTTAGGATCAAACCCTAGTAATGATTTAATAAAAGTAGTCTTTAATTAATATAGAAAATTAACTAAGTTTTGAAACTCTGTTCGAAAAGATTATCCGGGTATCATAAGACATATATATAAGCTATTACATGAAATATAATGAGTCAAATATACACATAAATATGGTTGTAATTAGATGTAGTAAATGTGGATAATAAGTGCACATATGAGAATAAGCATCCTAGGAGAATTTCTATGTGTACACGGAATACAATGAGTCAAAAATACACATAAATATGAGTGTAATTAGATGTATAGTAAATGTGGAATAAATATACATATGATAAGAATCTTATGAGAATCTCTATGTGTACATTCATATTATATATTAAATTATTTATACTAATTCTTAGATTTTTTGACAAAAAAAGTTGTTAGATATTCTGATGGAGATATGTAAATAATATATGTTAAATTTATAATTTAAAATATAATATTTGTTGAACTATATAATATCCACTATCATGAAATTTTGAAGAGTTGTAAATAAAATCTATATTAGAAAAGTTTGAAAAGTTTAGTTTTGGCCAAATATATATGTTAATACATGGAATATATAATGAGTCAAATATGCACATAAATATGGGTTTAATTACGCGTAGTAAATCTAGGTAATAAGTATACATATGAGGATAAACATCATAGTAGAATCTCTATGTATAAGTGTACATCTATATTATATATTAAAATACTTATAATAATTATTAGATTTTTAGACCGAAAAAACGTGTTATATGTTTTGAATGAAATATTTTTTTAATTTTCATTTTAAAATATAATGTTGAATTATATGGTGTCCAATGTCCACTAACATCCAATATAATGTTAAAATATATCGTTAACTGGGGCTCGAAGTACTTTTCTTTCGGTTTCTTGCTAAACCCGCGTTTATATAGATTCTCCCTTTGGGAAGTCAGAAGAAGCCCCTTTGACATCTCTTCATCTGCAAAGAATTCTCGATGTGAAAACAGAAAGACAAAGAGCTCATCGTTGAATATGTAAAAGAGTGGATCTCCAGGGTCCCAAATGAATTGGCCTTTTCGAAAAAAGACTTGTTCTTTGGAAGATCTATCTCGTCCCGGATACTCCATGGGTTCACTCTGCAAGAACTCCCAATCATTCTCTTGAAGCTCATCCTCTTCGTCATATCCATCATCCCCTAAGGAGATTATTTTATCATCTAATACAATTGACATTATAAAAAATGAGATGATTTTCATAAATTAAATATGTATAGAAAATGCACCTTGTACATAAATTTTAATTGTTATATGTATATAGATTATAGATTTTAACTAAAATTTTATTTAAGAACTCAATATAACAATTAGTTGAAATGAGACTCAAAACTCATTTATTATTTTAATATTTCAAAATAGGAATTTGCTTGTGATTAAGTGTATTAAATGTGGTCAAATTTATTTTGCAATAATAAATATATAGATGGATTTTTATAATAAAATGGATAGTGAATCATAATCAAGTGCATTAAGTGTGCTCATGTACACAAAATTATATACATATTATAGATAGATAGATTATAGATTTCTTTTTTTTTCCATACGAAGCCTAGAATTGAAAAATGCAAAGGAAATATCGTTTTCTTGTTTTCTCTGGAAACAAATTTCAACAATTAAATCTCCTAATCTGCTATGGAGATTGATTTTGGAGCTTCAATTAATGATTTTCTCTCGTAATCTAAGGATGTAACTAGGAGAAGTTGAGCGACAAATTGTGCTAGAAGAGTAGCGTCGTCGAATTGGGGGAAGGAGACGTGTGATATTTTGATGATTATTTTGGGTTGTCCATTGATGTTATTAAAAAAAATACAACCGTAAATGTATACTTAAGTGCATGTCTTTTAAAAATACGTACGCACGGGGCATATTTACTACTTGGTGACTGAATTGTTATCGACTTTTAAAACATGATTGCATTAATGTTAAATATGTTCTTTTTATTTTAAAAATATTGAGATTTAAATGCATGGAGTTCTTGTAACAACCCGTCTTCCGACGAGGCGCTACTAAGAAATAGACCTTACAAGGTACTATTAATTAGGTTGACAACTACACTGTAGGACCTTACAACGCGGGCACGACGAGAAAAACATAATAAAACATTCAACCCTTTATTTAATAAAACTTAGAAAACTTAGTTATGCATGAATTCCCGAAAACCTAAATATTCAAATCCGACGAATCACTGCTAACGATAAATTATCCGAGAAAACAAAAACAAGCAATAGTACTAACTCCATCATAATATAAAAACCAACATCCTAAAAAGTCATAAACAAACTAGCGTAAACCAATCCCACTATGAAACGCGCTCTTTACCGCTCCGGCCCGCCATCTTGCCTCGGTTCCTGCACGGCTACCTGGTTCATACCTGGAACTGAAAAATATTCCCCGAAGGGTCAGCGTCTAATCTACCAAGCTAAAGATAATACGGAAATTGTAGAACGCTTTGAAATCATTTATCTAAAGTCAACATACAAATCCACAATCGCAATCATAACTCTAAAAGCCAATACCTAAATTAGTTATATCAGTCACATAAGGCCACATACTCGTTCACATTCATAATCTCATACAATGCAATTCCTCCTTTTTCCACAATCCGACTTCCAAGGCGCTCATCACCGCGCCGAGTGCAGAGGCAGGCCCTCTCACTCCACTTCACAATCTCTCTTCTAACCCCTGACTAAGCCTCCACTGGAGCACTTGCCAAAAACACACAGATAATAATTTTCGTTTTGAAGGGGCAAGATTTCCCAGTCCCACGGGTCAACGTAGCCAACTCTTCCTCAACACCAGCTACGATGGGCCGTGTCGGAAACGGTACCAACACAGAGAAAACGTTCTAAAAATGTCCTTCCGATAAAACATGTTCAAACCATTTTATACACAACAATACAAGAAGTTCAAAATAGTTTATAAAGGCATTCGGGACTAGTTCCCAAAACCCGCCCTAAAATAACGGTATGCAATCCAACAAGGTAGAGAAGAACCGAGCAAGTCGAAAAACGACTTACCTCGAAGCTAAGGATCCCTTGATGAAGACGAAAATTAAGAACGCGAACGGAAACAATTCCCTAAAAGAATTTTTAAAGTGAGAGGTTAGATTAAAATACAAGCCGAACCAAGGTAACCCGATTAAGGTGTCGCCTTTACTCCACTTGAAACTAACGAAAGCTATAAAGAGAATTCCTAACCCGTCACTTATTATTATCCTACAAATACAAACATCAGGATTCTAGCCCACGTAACAACGAAACCACTCACACAACTAGCTAGCCTCATCAAACTCAAATCTGTATACTATCAACAGTGTAAAAGATTTTACTAAAATTCTAACTACACTAATGGAATTACGATCAAGGTATATATATACTAATATTTTAAAAGGATCAAAAGCATCACCTATTACAATACGAACTTCTAACAATAAGTTTAAACAAATTACTTTTCATAATTTATTAAGGTTAGATTTACTAAATTCTGTAGCCTCTTGAACAAACAGATAATGCCCAACAACACGATCACTGTCAGCTCCGATCTCTCTCCCTACGGCCAACATCAACTCGGTCGGCGATCCCGTCCCAGCGTCACACACACACTATGATCGAATTCTACCCCCAAACCCACAACCACTAAGCAACGAGGCGACGAACAGCGGTACTCTCGGACTTAGTTCTATCTAACCGAAGAAACCAAGAAGGAAAACCAGAGAGGGAGGGACATCTTACCGATGACGAGACGAACGTCGGAACCGGTCAGCGAGGGAGGCGTCTTTAAAGGACCACGATGCTATAAAGTCGAGGTAGAGGTAGGAAACGGAGACAGGAGGATAAGATTTCCGACAACCTCGCCGGCAAATACGGAAAAACAAGGGACACAACTCACAGGGGGCGCTCAACAATCACAATGGGGAAGATAAGAAGAATACAGAAGACGGAGGTTTCAAGTTTTTAAAGGATAGAGTTTGGATAATTGTTTGGGTTGAGGTCCGAAGCAATATATAATTAGGGTTAAGTAGGAGATAGAGTTTGGGTAGATTTTTGTGATCAAGCTAGATTTCGGGTAACTAACTCTAGTCAAATAAATTAGGTAGAAGTATATATGTATAAAGATATAGAATTGTTAGTTTGATGAGATCAAATTTTTTTTTGGATAGAAGATACATTTAAAAACAATATAATTTGTGACTTGTTTAAATGATAAATTGCTTAATTAATTTTGAAGAAAAACATATTTGTTAACTTAGAATAATAGATATAATTTATATAACGAGGACCGAAATAAGGATGTAGTTCGTTGGTTCGCAAAACAAATCAATAACTAATCTGTCTTATTTATTTATTTATTTTTAAAACGAGTTTACTTGAAAGAAAAAGAAAGAAAGAATCCGACTAAAAACGAAATCGGGTATTACAGTTCTAATAAAATATTTTAAGAAAATTTCAATCTACAACAACTCGTGCATGTTGATAAAGTGTTATAAATTAATCTAAATCTAAATTATAGAAATAATAGATGAGAGAATGTGCACACAAATCAATCTCTTTTACTCTTCCTTTTCACCTATTATTAAACATATATATAGATTATTACATGGAATATAGTGAGTCAAATATACACATAAATATGGGTGTAATTAGATGTGGTAATTAAATATGGATAATATTGTGTAATGGAATACAATGAATCAAATATATACATAAATATGAGTATAATTAGATGTGGTAAATGTGGATAATAAGTTACATATGAGTATAAGAATCTTATGAGGATCTCTAAGTATACATTCAATTTATATATTGAAATAATTATAATAATTATTAGGTTTTTAGACATAAAAAACGTGTTATATATTTTGATTTAAATATTTTTAAAATTTTCATTTTAAAATATAATGTTGAATTATATGGTGTCCACTATCATGAAAATGTTTTATGGTAGTAAGCAAAAACTATTATAGAAATTTTAGTTTGGGAAAATAAATTTTTTTCGTTGTATTTGTAAGAATGTTTAATAAATTTTGGCATGACATCATTATGTTATTAAAAATATTGTCAAAAATTATTAAATGAGTCCATGAACCTCAGACCCTTTAATACAATTTTATGGCTTTAACCATTAAGTTAACGAAATTATTTTCTCCTCTAGTATAATTGACATTATAAAAAATGAGATGATTTTCATAAATTAAATATGTATAGCAAATGCACAGTACCTTTTACATAAATTTTAAATGTTATATACATATTATAGATTTTAACTAAAATGTTATTTATGTGTGATTAAGTATTAAAGGTGATAATAATTATTTTTCAATGATAAATATATAGATGCATTTTTTTAGTAAATGGACAATGAATTACCATCAAGTGCATTAAGTGTGCTCATGTACACAAAATTATATATGTACTAGGTAGACATTCTCGTGCATATGCACGAGGCATATTTTCTACTTGTCGACCTGTAAAATTGCATTAATGTTAAATATATTCTTTTTTTTTAAATTATTGAGATTAGAATTAAATTAATGGAATTCTAACAAAATATTTTTAAATTTAATTTATTACATTTAACTTTCCACCTCAAATCTCAATGTATATAATATTTCGATTCTTGGATTTTTTAAGTTGACTTGAAACTATTATAAAATATATAATATTAGGATATATATATATACATAGATTTAAATGAGAGAAAACAGCATAAGTTTATAAATTCAATATGTTATATTTTTGGTATACAAATAGAAGTTAAGGACATATCTATATATCTATATATAACAATAAAAAGTTGTGTACGAAGTGCATTTATTGCACTTGATTGAAAATGTTAAATATATTAGATCAATTGTATTATATGTCAAAATTAGCTCCATAGTTCAATGGTTGAGGCTTTATTCTTTGCAATGAAGGTCTAAGGTTCGAGTCTCCAAATAATCCTTTAGTCCTTCATTTTCACATAATCAAACTATTTTAGCTGAAGGTCCAAATTCAATCCCTAATCTTAGGTAACACTTTAAAAAAATAATTTCATTTTTGGTTTGATATTAACATTATTTATATTTTAAAATTTTAAAATTTTTAAAAGAATCACAGTATGTATTAACATATATGAATGTTTTAAAAAATTCTCTCTAAAATAAAATTTTAAATAAAAAAGTGAATTAATTATATTGGGTTAATCAAATTAATTAGGATATGTTTACAATAAGTCAATGTGTATTAATATGTTAAATTTAAAATTAAAATAATTAGGAATATATTATATATATATATATATATATATAACATTTGAAAAGCACATATATGTATGCATAAACAAAAAAAAGCAGAAAAAATGATATATGTTTCTTCTAATGAGTCTTCTAATGGCTAAAGTTAATCAATATGTGAGTTTAGGCTTAATGTTAAGTTTGGGATGAAATTTAAAATAGGTTTGAGAATGTGAAGAGGTGGAATAAAATGGAGGTGAAGGTCTATCCCCGTAATAATTTTCTAGAATTTAAGTCAATCGTTGTATGTGTAGTGTAATGTTAAGGAGATTAAGGCTATAATTAATTTTTTCTATGAACGCCTTTGTATGTTTCTACCAAAAAAAACGCCTTTGTATGCTTGCTTTCCGCGTTTTATAGGTGGTATAAAAGATAGGTGGTGGGTCTGATTTTTGGAAAAGGAGAAGACAAAAATGAGAAGCACAAAATTAAAGCACACGTCAGTCATATAAGCTTCACGATTATCTTCAAGAGGTGCCTTGAACAAAGCTTCACAATTGTCTTCAAGAGTAAGTACGCAAATCGATAAATTCCATCTCCTTAAAACTTTCTTATGTGTTAATTAATTTTAGTTTTGGGATTGTCTGTAACACCCCGACTTCCGTCGAGGCGCTACTGGAAAATAGACCTTACAAGGTACTATTATTTAGGCGGACAACTACACTGTAGGACCTTACAACGCGGGCACGACGAGAAAATCATAATAAAACATCCAACCTTTATTTAATAAACTTAGAAAACGTAATAATGCATGAGTCCCCGAAAACCATAAACAATCAAATACGTCACATTACCTACTGAAACTGAACTATCCGAACAAAATTATAATAAAAAAAACACAGTACCAACTCCGTCTAACAAGTATTAAAATCAACATCCTAACTATTATAAATAAACTAGAATAAAACCAAGCCCACTATGACACGCACTCTTTACCGCTCCGGCCCACCATCTTCCCTCGGTTCCTACACGGCTCCCTGGTTCATACCTGGAACTGTAAAATATTCCCCGAAGGGTCAGCGTCTAATCTACCAAGCTAGAAAGAATACGGAAATTGTAGCACGTTTTGAAATCAGTTATCTAAAGTCAGAACACAAATCCACAATCGCAATCATAACTCTAAGGCCAATACCTAAATTAGTTATATCAGTCACACAAGTCACATACGCATTTACAATCACAACACATAGCAATGTAATTCTTCCTTTGTCCACGATCCGACTTCCAAGGCACTCATCACCGCGCCGAGTGCAGAGGCAGGCCCTCCCACTCCACTTCACAATCTCCCTTCTAACCCCTGGCTAAGCCTCCACTGGAGCACTCGCCAAAAACACACAGATAATAATTTTCGTTTTGAAGGGGCACGATTTTCCCAATCACACGGGTCAAAGTAGCCAACTCTTCCTCAACACCAACTACGATGGGCCGTGTCGGAAACGGTACCAACACAGAGAAAACGTTCCAAAATAATTTTTGATAAAACACATTTAAAATAATTAACGCACAAGGAGCTCAAAACAATTTAAAAGGTATTCGGGACTAATTCCCAAAACCCGTCCTACAATATCGATACGCAGTCTAACAAGGGAGAAAAGAACTGAGCAAGTCGAAAAACGACTTACCTCGAACGAAGGATCCTTGGGAAGACGGAACTACGATCTCAAACGGAACGATTCCCTAAAGAATTATAAAGGGAAAGATTAATTAATTAAAAATACGAGCCGAACTAACTAACCCAATTAAAGAGCCACCTTTAATCCCCTTAAGGGACCGAATAATTATAACGATTTTTGTTGCTAATTGACCTACTAAGCCAAGCTCCTTAATTTATTAACTTATTTATGTACTAAATACTAGCCTAACACAATTTTCCAATTCCCTTGTGCCAGCCCAATTCAACTACAACAATTAAAATTAAAAACAACCAACCCAGCCCAAAATGGGCGAACTTGGTCCTAATTCCAGCCCACCTACCTACATGTGAGCCCTCCCTCACACTCTTGAAGTGATCTCTAAATAGCCCAATTAAAAAAACATACAACCCAAATTCATTATTTTTTTTGTTAAACCAATCCCGAAGAATTAGAAGCCCCCCCTCTTTTTTCTTTAGACTTTTCAATATGGGCCCCTCCCCACTTCGTCTTCCCCGAAGAGAAGGCCGAGACGGTGGCCGTCTCCGCTTCTAACCTCCATTCGCTCCCTGCTGCACTCCAACCCGCGACCGGCGGCAACAACGGAGAGCGACGTCGCGTGTGACTCGCCACCCCTGTTCGCGCCCCGCCGATGCTTCCCGATGGCTTCGACCCCACCCATCTCCGGCGAATCTCGACCCGACCCGTCCCCGTCCACTATTCCGGTTGACACACCCTCTGACCCCCCCGCTCAAGGCCGGTACCCATCCAACCCAACCGCAACAAAGAAAACAGAGGACAAAGAAGCCTCAACGGTGATTGTTTCTAACGACGGTGATGATGGCGGCGAACTCCGGCGCGTCCGTTAGCCTCTCCCGCTTTTATCTTGTCCTACGGCGGTGAGTTGAAGAGGTCGGTCGAAGAACCAAAGAAGATCAACGAAGAAAAATAAAATTGATCCTTAAAGTTTTTGTTCAAGTTGAACAGGGAACGAAGGATTCAAGCTTACCGGGAAAAAGACGAGTTGGCGAGCCCCGGAAACGCGAGGTCGTCGTCGATCCTGCCGATTGAAGACGACTGGATTGATCTTGCCCAATTGCTTGAGCGGAATCACGAGTGGGCAGAGGAATCGGTTTGCCGGTGAGCACCAAAACGATGGAATGTGAGAAGCGAGAAATTGACTTGTCGTGGTGTGATATCCGAAGGAATGAAAAAATCAGAGCGGATCCCGTTTATAATATCGTTAGTTATGGGAATTGGATTATGAAAGATAAAAGGATATGGATAAGATATAGGATTTGTTAATTTGATAAGATAAATACAAATTAAGATTGAATTTGGCTATCAAATTGGATCGTGGATCGGGAGTAATATATAAATATATAATTGGGTAGATAATCGGTTACGGATTACTAATTAGTTTATTTTACGATTTTACTTACGGATCGAGAACTCAAATGCTTGTAAGCGAAGGAACCCGTTTTCCGACTTATGCGACCTAAAATGAATATGGATATTACATTGTCCGCTTGTTCAAAGTAGATTAGGTTGAAAGAGCTATTGTGTTAATTAAACTTTGATCCATTGCAACCGTTGTTGGATCAAAGTTTAAGGCTGCGATCGGTTGTTACGATGTCATAACGGAGGCTTGTAATTAAAATAACCCAGTGTTTTTGACTTTTTGTGATAATATATATTTTTAAGAGTAATTGTGTTATATTAACATTGGCAGGAAGTACGTATAAATACAATGTGGAAGCGAATGCGTTCGGGGTTCCCTTCAATTAGTGAATGTAGAGTATGTACGTGTAACACCCGAATCAGCTACTTGCAATCCGAATCAGTGCTCGGGTGCTTTTTCATTTTGCGTATAAATGTAGAGTATGTACGTGTAACACCCGAGATATGTTTTTGCTTTTCATAGATGGGGTATGTTTAGGAAGAATAATAATAGCAATAGTAATAGTAATGATCAGACAGCATAAGTTTTTGCATTTTCTTAATTCCATTACATAGCTTGTGTAACAATGAATATTATCATCTTATCAAATAATTCAATAAGATCAATTTTACTATCTTCAAGATTCTTTGCATGCTAAGGTGAGAACTCGATGGGGTTACCTCTTGAGTCCTGACCTCTTTGTATGTATCACAACCACCTTTGAAACTAAATACAATAGATTATGAAAGAAACAAATGATCGAGTTGGAACAAACACGTATCAATTCAAGCCATAAAAAAAACATACAACCTTTGAGCATCTACTTGTGAACCTCGACTGACATTGTCAATTTGTCATGTTATCATGTATGTGTTTATAAGCCATGCCTGAGCAGGTTCAAAATTTTTGTACATACATACATAGTTAATGTATTTTATTTATAATAGGTAATAACAAAAACTTTGGTGAAATAAATTGAGTATTGTATATATAATGGGGTTGGCTGGTTTGATTGAGAACACCCGCTTAATTAGGAGAGAAATAAGAACGTTTATTGTTCGTTCGATCAAGAAAAATTTACGCGTAACCGAAAACATGCGTCAGTTAAATGGAATTATCCGCAAAAGCATACATCTTATTTTATGAGTGTGCATGATCTAATAATTAAGTGTGTGTGTATTTCGAGTGTACATAATTATATAACCAAGTGTGCATTGTGATATAACTGAGAGTGCATATATTATTTTATAACTAATAAAGTGTGTATGACTATTTAAATGCATAACAAAGAAGACAATGATAATACTAAACAACATACCGTGAAATCAACACAAATACAACTCCAAATGTATAAATATATTTATAAAACAAAAATAAATTTAAACATGAAAAACAATTGTAAAATATATGTCCCGTGCGTATACACGGGCTTGTCCACCTAGTAACATTAAAAAGTTGTGTACATGGTGCATTTATTGCACTTGGTACACAAATTTATTATATTAAACTAGGAAAACAGGCCCGTACTATCGCACGGGATATATATATATTTACAATTGTTTTTAATTATTGTAATTTGCTTCTTCACTACTCATAAAAGGTTATAAATGAATATTTAAATATTATAAACGTTGAAGCTCCAATTTGATTTTTAAAATTGAAAATTCCAATAACGATTTAAAAGCATAATAAAATTGACTATTATTTTATTAAATTGATGTGTGAGGGAAAATGGGACAATTTTGGCCATATCTATATAATTTACCTTTACAAAATGAAATTCTACTCACATTTATTATAAAATTTATTACTTTCTAGTTTCTATCTAAGTACTAATAAATTCTAATTATTGAAATAAGAAAGAAGTTTTGACATAAACTAAAATATATACAACATAAGTATATTATTTTTCACTAATTTAATTTATACAATAGAAGCTTTTTTACCTAATTTTTTTACCAACAAGATTAATGTTGAAAGAGGGTATGAGTATTATCCATTTCAAGCTGGCTTGAATTGTAGTGGCAAAACCGCAAAACTATCAATCTCACGATTTATTCCTTGTCATTTCTTGAGCTTTTGGAATAAACCACCAAATGACCTTTCTTTTCCATTGAAGATCAAATCACGTAGACGCTTGGCCACTGTTCTAGTGAGGTGGGTGTGAAGTTCAGGCATAATTTAGTGCGTGATATCATGGTTGATATTTGTTCCAAAGTTGGGATCGCGGTGCGGAAAGAAGCTCCCATGGGTTTCCTCTTGGAGAATGGGCATGATCTTAGGCCAGCAGACCTTCTACTTTTTAATTGGCATCAGGGCAAGGATGCTTGTGTGGATGTGACTGGGGTCTCTCCTTTTGCCGGTATGGGTGCGAGTTCTTGGGCGCCTGGGTTGGCTTTGCACAACGCAGTTGAGAGGAAAAAGAAGAAGTATGCGTCCAAATGTGAGGAAAACGGATACAAATTTATCCCTTTCGCTTTCTCTACGTTTGGAGAATTCGATAAGGAGGCTTTGGATGTGCTTTTACGTATTAAGTCTCTCTCTGTTAGCCACTCAAACAATGCTAAGAGTGGTGTATTCGTTTTCATAGATTGAGTTTTTGCATTCAGAAAGGTGTGGGGCCCCAGCTTGTTTCTAGGCTCCCATCCAACTTTATGTAATTTGTAATAATAATAATAATAATAATAATAATAAAGAAGATTGTAAGTAAAAAATCCTTAATGTTTCACTATATATGAGTTAAGAAAGAAGTTTTGATAATTTTATGAATTTAATATATGCAACAAATGCTTCTTATATTCAACTTCTTACCAATAAAATCAATGTTGAAAGATGTTGGAGGTAGTGACGAAATTATTCGTTTCAAGCTTGCTTGGATTGTAGTGGCAAAAGCATCCATCTCACATTTTTTCGGCTTGTCATTTTTTGAGTTTTACGATTAAGCCTTCAAAATGACTTATTTTTTCCATTGAAGATGAATAAACACATAGTTGTTTGCATTAGCTCTCTACATCTATATCTACATCTAAATCTATATCTACATCTACATCTATATCTACATATATTATAAAATAGAAAATTTTGACCAATTAATGACCAAAATATGTATTATAATACATAGAGTCAAAAGTTTATATATCCATCTATACAAAATATAAATGGTTTTAGGATGGTTAATCGTCACCGTAGTGGTCGTGAACCGCTAAAGATCTTCCCTTGTGATTGAGACATCGGAAATGTTTAGAGAGTGGATTCTGCCAAAATCCATGAACACAAACCAATCACATCCTGATCGTTTCCTCCAAATAAACATTCAAATACACGAATCACAAATTTGACAACTGCTTGCATACCAAAATAAATCAACGTGCAATTTTATTGAAAGAGGGAAGAGACCGATACGAATTCGGGTGTTGAGAAATCAGAAGGAGAAAATTACAGGGACGGATCCGGAGACGTTGGACATCATCTTTACTCTTCTTTGTCGTCTTCTTCAGATACAAGAGAATTGCATACGAGTCTAGCTTCTTCCTTCTCGTGTATTTAAAGAGATCGAAGTAAGTAGGTATGAATGGGTGTTATGGCTCATAAAAACGTAGCCAATTTAAAGTCTTTAATTGCCAAACTTAATCACAAGCGTTTCAAATTTGGTTAAATCTACTTTAATGTGAATACTAAATGTGAGAGTCAATTGGAAGAGCAAATCAATGGACATAACATTCGACCCAAAAAAAATCAATGGACATAACATATATAGTATTAAATGCATATAATTAAGTTCAATTTATAAATTGATAATTCCTCAAAATTACAATAATATTAGAACAATACCTTAACTTGTTGTTATCAAAAAAAACCTTTACTTTTTTGGTCGAAAAAAAAAACCTTTACTTGTAATAGTAAGATTGATTGTCTAATGATCCATTACTTTAAAAATTAGATTATTTTGTTTGGATTTTTTAGGAAAAAATGTAACACCCCGTCTTTCGACAAGGCGCTACTAGGGAATAGACCTTACAAGGTACTATTAATTAGGTTGACAACTACACTGTAGGACCTTACAACGCGGGCACGACGAGAAAAACATAATAAAACATCCAACCTTTTATTTAATAAAACTTAGAAAACATAGTTACGCATGAATTCCCGAAAAATATAAATATTCCAATACGACACAATGCTTACTAATACTGTACTAATTAACCAAAATAATAAATAAAACATACTGCTAACTTCATCTTATCAATAATAAAATCAACAACCTAACTATCATAAATGAACTAGTGTAAAACCAATCCCACTATGACCCGCGCTCTTTACCGCTCCGGCCCGCCATCTAGCCTCGGTTCCTGCACGGCTCCCTAGTTCATACCTGGAACTGAAAAATATTCCCCGAAGGGTCAGCGTCTAATATACCAAGCTAGAAAGAATACGGAAATTGCAGAACGCTTTAAAATCATTTCTAGAGTCAACATACAAATCCACAATCGCAATCATAACTCTAAAGACCAATACCTAAATTAGTTACAACCAGTCACATACGCATTTACAATCACAACCTCATAACAACGCAATTCTTCATTTTTCCAATCCGACCTCCAGGGCGCTCATCACCGCGCCGAGTGCAGAGGCAAGCCCTCTCACTCCACTTCACAATCTCCCTTCTAAGCCCGGCTAAGCCTCCATTGGAGCACTTGCCAAAACACACCAATAAAAAATTTTGTTTTGAAGGGGCACGATTTCCCAGTCACACGGGTCAACGTAGCCAACTCTTCCTCAACACCAGCTACGATGGGCCGTGTCGGAAATGGTACCAACACAGAGAAAACGTTCTAAAAATATTCTTCCGGTAAATATATTCAAAACAATTTACGCACACAACAATTCAAAAATTTCAAACAATTTAAAAAGGTATTCGAGACTAATTACCAAAACCCGTCCTACAATATCGATACGCAATCTAACAAGGCAGAAAAGAACCGAGCAAGTCGAAGAACGACTTACCTCAAATGAAGGATTTCTTGGCGTGGACAAACAAAGATCTTGAGCAAAAGTAGATCCCTAAACATAATAATCATCACACTTAATTAAATAACCGACCACACCCGTTACCGTAGCGGATCTCAACTCTATAAATTATACTCTCACGATTTATCTACCCCACTAATTACTAAGTAAAATATTTATTTTAATATAGCCAAACGCTCCACAACCTATTACTATATTTGGAGAGATTACTTTTCAACCCACTAGTTAGTACTAGCCTACGTTACAAATTTCATACCAAAACTAACCACCCAAATTAATTAATTAAAATCGGCCCAACCCACGTTCTTAATTGGACAACTAAACTGGGCCAATTCAACCCATCATCCCTCAAACTATTCAGACGGGAATCAGAGCAAGGGCCCTCCATCTTTTGACTATTCAAAGTGGGACCCGCCTCCCCCTTCTTCTTCAACCCAAGTTCGAGACCCCGGTCTCTGGTTCGTCCCTACCGCTCGATCTCTCCGGCGATTCTACCCCGTAATGGCGACATCGAGAGGGTGTAGGCAAGCAACACTTGTCGCCCCCGTTCACGCCCACCTTGTGCTCCCAGATGGCTTCGCCCCTCACTCCCATCGGCGGCCATCGTCAGGAGCGCTCACCGCTCCCTCGTCAGCGTATTCGTCTAACGATGCATTCCGGTGACGCCCACAGTTATAACTATTACCCGCCCGAAACGATAGAGGCCAAGAAAACGGGGAAGAAGAAACTCACCAGTGGTCGTTTCGATTGACGTCGACGGCGAAATACGACGACCTTGTCGGCTCTTCAATTGGCGTCTTAGCCTATAGACGTTTTGCAGAAATTGGTCGGAGGACAAAAAGGAACGACGAAAGGAAGAAAGAAAACAGAACCTTAATGTGCTGGGAAAAGTGAACAAGGAACACGAATGGCGTTGGCTTACCGGAAAATAGGGATGGTTCTGCCTCGGGAGCGCAAAGTCGTCGTTGACCCCGCAGATTGCAGACGAGGAAAGGCGCCTATTGAACCCAGTCGATTAGGTGAAAGAGAGGGCAAAGAAGTCGGTTTAAGGTGGGGCACGGTGGCGATGAACCGGTGAAGTCCTTCCAACCTCTTCACGAAGAACAAGGGTCAATTTGGTGATCGTTGAATGAAAAAAAATCAGGAAGGAATTGAGTTATAAAGTCTTCAGTTACGAGGATCAGAGATTCGATCGTGAGAGATAGAAAGATATGGGTAAAAATATGAGATTTGTTAATTTTGATAAGCTTAAAGTTTTGGATAACAAAATTATGTATAAGGAGACAAAAGGCTTAAGTTTTCTAAGATAAGTATAGGGGTTTAGTGTCCTAATTAATTAATTAATTCACCTTACGAGTTGTTGGTAAAACGATAGTTCTGACGGAAAAGAAGAACGAACCCGAATATTACATATTACCCCCCTTACGAAAGTATATGAACAGGTCTAGACTGAATCCAAATCGTACCTGTAGCAGTCGGCGCGTGTAGGGCATCGGCCCTCCTCATCTCAAACACCCGGGGTTGATTGCCCCCGGTATTGCTAACTCTTGCGCCGCATCCTCTGCCCTGGCTCGGTGTCTACTGAAACTACTGAGGCTGACGACGAGGAATCTGGTTCACCGTTCCCGGTGAAGATCCCTGTGAAGGTGCTCCAACAGTACAATACTGCTGTAAATGGCCAGGCTTTCCACAACTCAAGCAACTCCTAACTGGCTTCGGACACTGACTCCTCAAATGAGCAGAGCTTCCACAATTGAAGCACTCTCTCAGCCTTCCAGTGGACTGACTCTGACGACGATGGTCCTGACGACCCTGCGGCTGAAACCCTGATCGTTGCGGCTGAGAAGAGCCGGGACGACTATCTCTCCTAGGTTCTGCCGTGGCAGTCAACTTCTGCCTCTTGCTCCCAGTGGTATGCAGCTCGAGCTGACTCTGTCGGGTCGTGGCCATAGCATAAGCCAAAGTAGACTGTTGAACGTCTGCCAATGTCACGAGTCGGAGACCAGACACATAAGCCCGTAAATGCGGTTGTAACCTTTTTAGAAAGGTCGCAATCTTCAACTCCTCAGTAGGGGCAGCATTTGGCACCGCTGCCAACTCTTGCTGAAACTTCATAATAGTCTCAGATACTGTGATATTTTCGGGTCCAACATCCCGAAAAGCAGCCTCCCGAGCCGCCCTCACCACCGGAGGACAATACTGATCTCGAATCTGCCTCTCAAACTCCTCGAAAGTCACCTCAGTCCGGTGGTCCCTACATAACTCCCACCAGTCAAACGCACTCCCCTGTAGCAGACTCTGTACTAAGGACATCTTCCGCTCCTCCGGTGCCTTAATAGAATCCAACGCAGATTTCACCCTCCTCAACCACTGCTCCACGTCAGAACCCTGCGTTCCAGCAAAGTTTGGCACTCCAGTCTTCGTAAACTCCGCGAGCCACTTGTCAGGCTGAGGCTCGCGATACTGTCTCCTCGGTTCGACCACATGATCAGCTATCACTGGTCCTCCCGAAGCTGGCGCTGCTCCTAGCTGGGCAGCCAAAATAGAATCTGGTCCTGGTGCCCTCCTCTCAGCTCCTTGTTGCCCCGCAACTGCGTTCAGATTTGGTGCAGCTCCCGCTCCCAACAAAGTCTGCAATAACAGCTGGATCGCAGCATTCACCTCTGGGGCCAATCCTGCTGGTGGTACTCCTCCTCCCACTTGAGCCCCGTTTGCTGGAAGACCTCCTCCAGCGACAGATGCACTGTCCTCTCGATGAACAGCAGCAGCCACATCCTGACTCTCAGCAACCTCCTCCTGGTGGGTATCATGTTGTACCTCTGGCTCAGCAGCTACATGGCCCTCTCCTCTACCCCTGCGACGACCTCTACCTCGTCCCTACCGCTCGATCTCTTCGGCGATTCTACCCCGTAATAGCGACATCGAGAGGGTGTAGGCAAGCAGCACTTGCTGCCCCCGTTCACGCCCACCCTGTGCTCCCAGATGGCTTCGCCCCTCACTCCCACCGGCGGCCATCGTCAGGATCGCTCACCGCTCCCTCGTCAGCGGATTCGGCTAACGATGCATTCCGGCGACGCCCACAGTTATAACTATTACCCGCCCGAAACGACAGCGACCAAGAAAACGAGGAAGAAGAAACTCACCAGTGGTCGTTTCGATTGACGCCGGCGGCGAAATCCGACGACATTGTCGGCTCTTCAATTGGCGTCTTAGCCTACAGACGTTTTGCAGAAATTGGTCGGAGGACAAAAAGGAACGACGAAAGGAAGAAAGAAAACAGAACCTTAATGTGCTGGGAAAAGTGAACAGGGAACACGAATGGCGTTGGCTTACCGGAAAATAGGGCTGGTTCTTCCCCGGGAGCGCGAAGTCGTCGTCGACCCCGCAGATTGCAGACGAGGAAAGGCGCCTATTGAACCCAGTCAATTAGGTGAAAGAGAGGGCAAAGAAGTCGGTTTACGGTGGGGCACGGCGGTGATGAACCGGTGAAGTCCTTCCAACCTCTTCACGAAGAACAAGGGTCAATTTGGTGATCGTTGAATGAAAAAAAAATCAGGAAGGAATTGAGTTATAAAGTCTTCTGTTACGAGGATCAGAGATTCGATCGTGGGAGATAGAAAGATATGGGTAAAAATATGAGATTTGTTAATTTTGATAAGCTTAAAGTTTTGGATAACAAAATTATGTATAAGGAGATAAAAGGCTTATGTTTTCTAAGATAAGTATAGGGGTTTAGTGTCCTAATTAATTAATTAATTCACCTTAGGAGTTGCTGGTAAAACGATAGTTCCGACGGAAAAGAAGAACGAACCCGAATATTACATATTACCCCCCTTACGAAAGTTCCGTCCCGAAACTTTTATTACGAAGGAAACTATATCTAGAGGTTTTTCAAAAAATCTCTAAAACGGAAGTACAAATCAAATAAGTAAATCCTAAAAAATTAATTAAAAAGAAGATAAAAATAAGTTGTTACTAATAAAGGTATTTGAGCATTTAACTTTATGAAAAAGTTACCATAGTTATGGTTAATATAATTGTTGCATAGTATATTTTGATTGTTTCCAATTTGCAATAACATAAAAAAAAAAAAGAAGAAGAAAAAGAACATGCATCTAAAGTGTTTTTTTTGTTCGGAATGAATTGACTATGATATATTTCATAAGAAACATGTTAATACATACGTACTATCAATTAATCTAATTATTTTTTCTAAAAAACTTTATAATCATTGTGTTAAGATTATAGTTTTAATGATATATAGTTTTTTTACTATAGAATTAATATATATCTTTCAATTCCATGGTTCAAAACTATAATCTTTGTGTTTATAATCTTAATCAAAACAATAATATTTAGCATAATTTGAATCAACATTGCAATATATGTTTAACAATAATAATTGAATTCATTATTAAATCAATACTTATGAGATTTTGAAATTTAAATAACAATCGATTAACTACATTATTAATCAATGGGGGATTTGAAAACGTTAGTAAAAATTGAATTCACTATAAATTCATTATTTAGGAGATTATCGAATTGTTATAATAATAGATTAAATACACTAATGATAATGGGGGCTTTTAAAATGTTAGTAATAATGGATAGATTTTGCCATTTTGACATTAGTAATAATAGATTTAAAAAAGACCAAAAATAAGTAGATTGAGATTCGAACCTTAGACCTCCAATACACATGACATGGACTTAACCATTGAACTAAGAAGTTTATCTTGATTTATAACACAATTAGATAAATATGAGTAAGATGTATGATATGTACAATAAATGCACTTCGTACACAACTTTTTATTGTTACTAGGTAGACATACCTGTGCGTACGCACAGGGCATATTTACTACTTGGTGACCGAATTGTTATCGCCTTTTAAAATATGATTGAATTAATGTTAAATATTTTTTTTATTTTAAAAATATAAAGATTAAAATTAAATGCATAGAGTTCTAAAAAAATATTTTAAGAAAATTTCAATCTACAACAACTCATGTTGATAAAGTATTATAAATTAATCTAAATCTAAATTATAAAAATAATAGATAAGAGAATGTGCACACAAATGAATCTCTTTTACTCTTCCTTTTCACCTATTATTAAACACATATATATATATTATTACATGGAATATAGCAAGTCAAATATACACATAAATGTGGATGTAATTAGATGTGATAAATATGGATAATAAGTACAATGTACATATATGAGAATAATCATCCTAGGAGAATCTCTATGTGTACATGAAATCCAATGAATCAAATATATACATAAATATGAGTATAATTAGATGCGGTAAATGTGGATAATAAGTTACATATGAGTATAAGAATCTTATGAGAATCTCTAAGTGTACATTCAATTTATATATTGAAATAATTATATTAATTATTAAGTTTTCAGATTTAAAAAATGTGTTATATATTTTTATTTAAATATTTTTAAAATTTTCATTTTAAGATAAAGTGTTGAACTACATGGTGTCCACTATCATGAAAATGTTTTATGGTAGTAAGCAAAAACTATTACAGAAATTTTAGTTTGGCAAATTAAATATTTTCCATTGTATTTCGCGTGGTAACCTCGAGGTTTGACGTTATTCATGAGGTGTACCACAGTCCCGTGCATACGCACGGGACACGTTTTTAACATGCATTCGATTATTTTTTTGTAATTTTTAACGTTTTATAAAGTATATTTTTGCCGTTTGAGCTTGTAAAAACATTTGGAACTTGTAATTGTATAAGAATTGAACGCACATTTGGGTTGTTTCATCTAAAAAGGCATAAAATTTAGTACATTCGAATTTTGTATGAAAAATTGTGTATTTTTTCACACCTAGTACTTGAAATTTGTCACCCAATATGAAAACTTTGCACACATGTTACAAATTTTTTTAATTGTCATTAGATGTTGTATGCATTTACATATTGTTACACAAATAAGAACTTTGATAATGTTTATATTTTAAATTTCAAACAATTTAGGATGGAATGAATCATAATTAGTCAATTCATATGATTCAATTGATTATATATTTTTAGAAGTAATGTTTCTTCAAAAAAAACCACAATAAAAATTCACATTGACTTTATATTATTTCAAAATTTTAAAAATCAATTTACAAACTTAACCCTTAAAATTATATTTGCTTGAAATAATATTCTTGTATATATAACAAAAAGTTTGTTTGATCTAAGTTGACAACAATTTAGTTTAGACAATAAAGATCAATTATAATAAAGTATTAAAAATAGTATATTAGATAGAAATTAGTTTAAATTTTAAATGAAAATAAGCTTCCAATATAATATCTAAGAAGAGATTTGAACAAATATATAACAGAATTAAGATCTCAATAACCTATAATGCATAGAGAAAAAATAATTTATACATACCTTGAGCTATTCATGTTTATAATTGTAACCATGGAGAGAATTGTAGACACAAGAAAGGGAGAGATGTGCATGTCAATATATTTCTTTGTAGAATAATGTATATATAGGACAATCCATGGAATACAATTGGTCAAAATACATACACATAAATAATGGTGTAATCAATGGTGGTAAATGTGGACAATAAGTACACATATAAGAGGATAAATATCCTAAGAGTATCTCTATGTATAGATATACATCCATATTATAAATTGAAATAAATAGGATGAAATTAGGGGTGGTAAATATGGACAATAAGTACACCTTTAAGAGGATAAATATCCTAAGAGTATCTCTATGTAGGTATGCATCCATATTATAAATTAAAATAAATAGGATGTAATTAAAGGTGTTAAATATGGACAATAAGTACACCTTTAAGAGGACAAGAATCCTAAGAGTATCTCTATGTGTAGCTAGACATCCATATTATACATTGAAATACTTATAACATTTATGCAATAATAGACATATAAAAATAGGACTATTCCTTAAACTTTAAATAGGACTAAAGTAATCAAATAGGATTATTCCGTATATCATCTTTTGCTGAGTTTGTTGAACAATTTAAATAGGACTAAACTAATTAGACATGATGTTCACAAAGAGACTTGAACCTTAAAATTTATAAAAAAATGTAATATTTGTAATAACTTATGCTTATATACATAATTTTATATGGATAGATGTATCAGAATTAGATCATTATTACTATTCCTTCAACAAAAAAAGAGATTAATTATTTTATAAAAAAGATTTAATGAATTTAATACATGAATGCACAATGAGAAAAAATGGTCTTCTTTTCGTATAAATTTTTTTTATCGATAGATGTATTAAAAATAGATCATTATTTTATTTTTTTCCCTTCATAAAAGATTATTATTCTTTAGAAACGGTAGGCTAAATCAATAGATATCAATCTAAATTATTTATGTAGCATAAACAATTGTTAGGCAATAGACATAAAAACTTTAGCTAGAATGAGGAAAAAGATTATTTAGATATTCAAACTTTAGACCTTCTTTACAAATGCTAACATTTTAATCATTGTACCAAGGAGCTCGTCTTGTTATATAAAATATTTGATTTAATATATTTAAAAATTTTGATCAAGTGCAATAAATGCTCCATGTACACAACTTTTTAATGTTATATATAGATTTCTTGCTAGATTGTCAAGATAAGTTCTTTAGTTCAAGGAGCTTGGGCCTTTGTAGTGGAGATCTAAGGTTCGAGTCTCTACACACTTATTTTTGCCAAAATCAACATTATTTATACATGTTGTAGGAAATAACGAAACCAGATTGTATTCGAATATGAGATTTTTGTATTTTAAAACTACCAAGCTTGATTGTGTAAGAAATTTATTTCTTTTCCAATTAAAATATTAATTTGGCATTAGACACGTTATTTTAAATATTCGACTTCGAATAGACACGTTTTTTTTATCGTACATATGCTATGGTTGGTGCATTATTGACATATATATGGTAAATATTTAAGGTTCAAGTCTCATAATGAAAAACATTTCTAATTTTTTAGTCTTACGTAAATTACTTAAATAATAATTTTTGTTAAAATATTGTGTAAATGTTATAAGTTTTTAAATGTAAAATATGGATTAACAACACATAGAGATTCTCTTAGGATGCTTATTCTCTTATATGTGTACTTATTGTCCACATTACCACCCCTAATTACACCCCTATTTATGTGTATATATGTTTGACCAATTAAATTTCATGAATTGACCTATATATATGGTATTGTACAAAGAGATACAATTGGTGTACACATTTTCCCTCTCTTATGTCTACTATTCTCTCTATGGTTACAATTATGTTTATAAATAATTACCAACATGTTCGAATAGCTCAAGACATATATAAATTTTTTTTTCTCTATGTCTTGTTCGTTATTGGGGTCTTAATTGTAATATCCGTATTCGTTTTAGATCTCGTAAGTCGGAAAATGGGTTTTCCTTCGCTTACAAGCGATTGAGTTTCTTGACCGCAAGTAAACTCGTAAAGCAAACTAAGTAGTAATCCGTCCATTTTGACAACCATGGTACATCCTTATCATTTTTATGTAATTATATCTAATCCGTTCTGAATAACTCGCCCCGGTAAGCCAAATCTTATCCTACGTGATTCCATATAACCGAATTATACACTCATGCAAATCAATTATATACCAAACCACCACAAATTATATATTGAATAAACAAATTACTTATCCAATTCCCGTATCTATCAAAATCTAAACCGCTATATTAAGCTCTCCGCGGAGCCGATCGAAGACCCGATCATCAATCTTTTCTCCTTGCTGTGCGTCGAAGACGGAGGCCGTGTCAAGCTCTGCCACCGGCGATAGTATTGAGCCATGCCACCAGCGACGTCGCCGATCGATTCCGGTAAACTCACCGCTGTTTTCCCGTCTTTTCTTTCCAGTGGCATAATGCCATCCATCTTTTCCGTTCGCTTCTGTTTTCCTTCAATCCATGTTCCGACTCGTCTGTAGGATAGGACGACGCCATTGGAGCACCGAGAGGGGTGTCGGAACCCATCGCCGCCATCGTCAAATCAGAGACGGCCACCGGTGAGAATTCTCTTCTTCTGATTTCCTTGTTTGCTGCTGTTTCTATTTTTTTTGGGGTGGGTACTAGTTTTTAGGAGTGGGTCGGAAGGCGTGTGAGGACTGGGCGAGGATCGCCGGTGGAGTGGAATCAAAGCCGCGAAACATCGGCGAGGCGCGAACAGGGGCGGCGAGAGATTCTCGTCTTCGCTCTTTGTGGACGTCACCGGTTGCGGGTGGGGGATCTCAACCGGGTCGGAGATACGGTGAAGGGGTCGTTGTCGGAGGTACCTTCGAGCAGAGGCAGGGGATGCGTGGAGCGGGACGAAATTGAACCAGAGGGTCGGCGGTGAGTTCGGATTCTCGAGGTTGAAGAAGAGTGGGCGTGGGTGGGGCCCGCGCCTTGGTCAAAGTTCCTCTCCGATCAAACGGGTTGTGAGCAAGGGATTGGGCTCGAGTAATTGGCCAAAAAAACTGGGTTGGAGGGCGTTCGAACAATTCGCCCAAATGGGCTGGGAATTCGGATGTGGTTTAACCCAAAAGTGGTTGGATTTACTTGCAATTCGTTTTGCTGATTGGGCTGGGAGTTGGGTATTCGGATTTGGGCTGGCACAAGGGGTATTGGAAAATTGTGTTGGGCTAATATTTAATATATAAATAAGTTAATAATTAAGTAGCTTGGCTTAGTTGGTCAATTAGCAAAAATCGTTATAAATAATCGGTTGCTTAAGGAGAATAAAGGTGGCTCTTTAATTGGGTTAGTTAGTCTGGTTCGTATTTTTAATTAATTAATCTTTCCCTTTATAATTCTTTCGGGAATCGTTCCATTTGAGATCGTAGTTCCGTCTTCCCAAGGATCCTTCGTTCGAGGTAAGTCGTTTTTCGACTTGCTCGGTTCTTCTCTACCTTGTTAGATTGCGTATCGTTATTGTAGGGCGGGTTTTGGGAACTAGTCCCGAATACCTTTTGGAATTGTTTTGAACTTCTTGAATTGTTGTGTGTGCAAATGGTTTTGAATGTATTTTTATCGGAAAAATATTTTTGGAACGTTTTCTCTGTGTTGGTACCGTTTCCGACACGGCCCATCGTAGCTGGTGTTGAGGAAGAGTTGGTTATGTTGACCCGTGTGACTGGGAAAATCGTGCCCCTTCAAAACGAAAATCATTATTTGTGTGTTTTTGGCAAGTGCTCCAGTGGAGGCTTAGCCAGGGGTTAGAAGGGAGATTGTGAAGTGGAGAGGGCCTGCCTCTGCACTCGGCGCGGTGATGAGCGCCTTGGAAGTCGGATTGTGAAAATAGAAGAATTGCGTTGTTATGAAGTTGTGATTGTAAATGCGTATGTGACTTTGTGTGACTGATATAACAAATTTAGGTAGTGGCCTGTAGAGTTATGATTGCGATTGTGGATTTGTATGCTGACTTTAGATAAATGATTTTAAAGGTCGATTAGACGCTGACCTTTCGGGGAACATTTTTCAGTTCCAGGTATGAATCAGGTAGCCGTGCAGGAACCAAGGCAAGATGGCGGGACGGAGCAGTAAAGAGCGCGTGTCATAGTGGGATTGGTTTTACGCTAGTTTGTTTATGACTTTTTAGGATGTTGGTTTATATTTTGATAGAGTTAGTACTATTGCTTGTTTTGTTTTCTCGGATAATTTATCATTAGCAGTAATTTGTTGGAGTTGAATATTTAGGTTTTCGGGGATTCATGCATGATTACCTTTTCTAAGGTTTATCAAATAAAGGTTGGATGTTTTATTATGTTTTTCTCGTCGTGCCCACGTTGTAAGGTCCTACAGTGTAGTTGTCAACCTAATTAATAGTATCTTGTAAGGTCTATTCCTTAGTAGCGCCTCGTCGGAAGACGGGGTGTTACAAATTGGTATCAGAGCCAGGTTGGCAACAGGGCACATGGAACTGACCAACAAAGAGTACCCGAGGTCCAACTTAAAATCAAAACCGGTTGGTGTTTTCAAATGTTTTTACGGGGGTAGACATGTTGCATATAGGGGGGTAGGTGACACGTCGCGACTCCGCCCCATCAGCCGAAGGACCTCACGTAGAATAGTAAGAATTACGTTAATAGATAGAATGTTTAAGTTTTGACTGTGGGACTTTCTATTATAGATGGCCCCACCAACCAGAGCTAGAGCTACTGAAGCCAACGGAAGAGGCCGCGGAAGAGGTCGCGGTAGAGGCCGAGGTAGAGGTCGTGGCAGGGGTAGAGGAGAGGCCCCTGTAGCAGCTGAGCCAGAGGTACAACAGGATAACCATCAGGAGGAGGTTGCTGAGAGTCAGGATGTGGTTGCTGCTGTTCATCGAGAGGACAGTGCCTCTGTCATTGGAGGAGGTCTCCCAGCAAACGGGGCTCAAGTGGGAGGAGGAGTACCACAAGCAGGATTGGCCGCAGAGGTGAATGCTGCAATCCAGCTGTTATTGCAGACTTTGTTGGGAGCGGGAGCTGCACCAAATCTGAACGCAGTTGCGGGGCAACAAGGAGCTGAGAGGAGGGCACCAGGACCAGATTCTATTTTGGCTGCCCAGCTAGGAGCAGCGCCAGCTTCGGGAGGACCAGTGATAGCTGATCATGTGGTCGAACCGAGGAGACAGTATCGCGAGCCTCAGCCTGACAAGTGGCTCGCGGAGTTTACGAAGACTGGAGTGCCAAACTTTGCTGGAACGCAGGGTTCTGACGTGGAGCAGTGGTTGAGGAGGGTGAAATCTGCGTTGGATTCTATTAAGGCACCGGAGGAGCGGAAGATGTCCTTAGTACAGAGTCTGCTACAGGGGAGTGCGTTTGACTGGTGGGAGCTATGTAGGGACCACCGGACTGAGGTGACTTTCGAGGAGTTTGAGAGACAGATTCGAGATCAGTATTGTCCTCCGGTGGTGAGGGCGGCTCGAGAGGCTGCTTTTCGGGATGCTGGACCCGAAAATATCACAGTATCTGAGACTATTCTGAAGTTTCAGCATGAGTTGGCAGCGGTGCCAAATGCTGCCCCTACTGAGGAGTTGAAGATTGCGACCTTTTTGAAAAGGTTGCAACCGTATTTACGTGCTTATGTGTCTGGTCTCCGACTCGCGACATTGGCAGACGTTCAGCAGTCTGCTTTGGCTTATGCTATGGCCACGACCCGACAGAGTCAGCTGGAGGTGTATACCACGGGAAGCAAGAGGCAGAAGTTGTCTGCCCCGGCAAAATCTAGGAGAGATAGTCGTCCCGGCTCTTCTCAGCCGCAACGATCAGGGTTTCATCCACAGGGTCGTCAGGACCATCGTCGTCAGAGTCAGTCCACTGGAGGGCAGAGAGAGTGCTTCAACTGTGGAAGCACTGATCATTTGAGGAGTCAGTGTCCGAAGCCAGTCAGGAGTTGCTTCAGTTGTGGGAAGCCTGGCCATTTGCAGCAGTATTGTACTGTGGGGGCAATTTCACAGGGATCTTCACCGAGAACGGTGAATCAGATGCCTCGTCGTCAGCCTCAGCAGTTTCAGCAGGCACCGAGCCAAGGCAGAGGACGCGGCGCAGGAGTTAGCAACACCGGAGGCAATCAGCCCCGAGTGTTTGAGATGAGGAGGGACGATGCCCTACACGCACCGACTGCTACATGTACGATTTGGATTCAGTCTAGACCTGTTCACATACTGTTTGATACGGGTGCTACCCATTCTCTTATGTCTTCTACTTGCGTGGCTAGACTAGGACTGACTTGCACTGAGGGGGTATCTTTTGTTGTGGGGCTGCCTGACGGCAGTAAAGTAAGGGGGAATAAGGAGATTTTACAGTGCCCTATTAGAATAGGGAATAGGGATTGGTATGCAGATTTCATAGTAATGCAGTTGTCGCCAGATGATGACATGATTCTGGGGATGGATTGGAGGATACGTTACCGAGCAGTTTTGGATGCACACAGAGGTACAATTACGGTGACAGCAGATGATGGGACCAAAAATGTGTGTCAAGAGTTAGAGCAGGAGGGGCCCGGATCGGTGATTAGTATGGTGAAGGCCGCCAAGTTGCTCAATGACGGATGTGTAGGATATTGGTGTTATGTCCTTCAGGGGGACAAGGCAGAACCACACATTCAGGACATACCAGTAGTGTGCGAGTTTGAGGACGTTTTTCCCGAGGAACTTCCAAGAGTACATCCTCAGAGAGAGGTGGATTTTGGGATTGAGTTGGAGCCGGGAACGAGGCCGATTTCGAGAGCCCCATATTGCATGGCCCCGATGGAGATGCAGGAGCTGAAGGCACAATTGGAGGAACTGTTGGAGAAGGGCTACGTACGACCGAGTGCGTCGCCATGGGGAGCTTCAAGTATCCGCTGCCACGTATTGATGATTTGCCATCAAGAACAAGTATCCGCTGCCACGTATTGATGATTTGTTGGATTAGTTGAATCGAGTTACCATCAAGAACAAGTATCCGCCACCACGTATTGATGATTTGCTGGATCAGTTGCAGGGGGCTACTGTGTTCTCCAAAGTGGATTTGAGGTCAGGTTATCACCAGCTGAGGATTCGGGAGGAAGATATACCTAAGACGGCTTTCCGAACGAGATATGGACATTATGAGTTTGTAGTGATGTCGTTCGGACTGACGAATGCACCCGCTGTATTTATGGAGTTGATGAACCGGGTGTTTATAGACTACTTGGACAGATTTGTAGTAGTGTTCATCGACGATATTTTGATCTACTCTCGGAGTAAGGAGGAGCACGCCGAGCATCTTAGGCTGGTGTTGGGAGTATTGAGACATCATCGATTGTTTGCTAAGCTGTCCAAGTGTGAGTTCTGGTTGCCTGAAGTTACCTTTTTAGGGCATGTGGTATCTGCTCAGGGAGTTATGGTGGATCCTGCAAAGATTGAAGCTGTAAAAGCATGGGAACCTCCGAAGAATGTGAAGGAGGTGCGGAGTTTTCTAGGATTAGCAAGGTATTGCAGGAGGTTTGTGGAAGGGTTTTCTCGGATAGCCCAACCACTTACCAATTTGCTTAAGAAGACTACTCGTTTCGAGTGGAACGAAGCTTTCCAGCGGAGTTTTGATGAGCTGAAGAGAAGGTTAACTTCGGCTCCTATACTTGTTCTTCCTCAGGGGAATGAGGATTTTGTGATTTATAGTGACGCCTCCAAGGTCGGTTTGGGTTGTGTGCTGATGCAGAGGGACAGAGTGATTGCTTATGCTTCCAGACAATTGAAGCCGAACGAGCAGAATTACCCTACTCATGATTTGGAGTTGGCAGTTGTGGTACATGCTCTGAAGATTTGGCGTCATTACTTGTATGGGATGTAACACCCCGACTTCCGTCGAGACGCTACTAGGAAATAGACCTTACAAGGTACTATTATTTAGGTTGACAACTACACTGTAGGACCTTACAACGCGGGCAGGACGAGAAAACATAATAAAACATCCAACCTTTATTTAATAAAACTCAGAAAACATAATCATGCATGAATCCCCGAAAATCATAAAAATTCAAATACGTCACAACGGCTACTGACTGAACTATTCAAACAAAATTATAATAAACAAAACACAATACCAACTTCGTCTAACAAATATTAAAATCAACATCCTAACTATTATAAATAACTAATAAAAACCAATCCCACTATGACACGCGCTCTTTACCGCTTCGGCCCGCCATCTTGCCTAGGTTCCTGCACGGCTCCCTGGTTCATACCTGGAACTGAAAAATGTTCCCCGAAGGGTCAGCTTCTAATCTACCAAGCTAGAAAGAATACGGAAAATGTAGACGTTTTGAAATCAGTATCTAAAGTCAGCATACAAATCCACAATCGCAATGATAACTCTAAAGCCAATACCTAAATTAGTTATATCAGTCACACAAGTCACATACGCATTTACAATCATAATCACACAACAATGCAATTCTTCCTTTGTCCACAATCCGTCTTCCAAGGCGCTCATCACCGCGCCGAGTGTAGAGGCAGGCCCTCCCACTCCACTTCGCAATCTCCCTTCTAACCCCTGGCTAAGCCTCCACTGGAGCGCTTGCCAAAAACACACAGATAATAATTTTTCGTTTTGAAGGTGTACGATTCTCCCAGTCACACGGTTCAAAGTAGCCAACTCTTCCTCAACACCATCTACGATGGGCCGTGTCGGAAACGGTACCAACACAGAGAAAACGTTCCAAAATAATTTCCGATAAAACACATTTAAAATCATTAACGCACACAACACACAAGGAGCTCAAAACAATTTAAAAGGTATTCGGGACTAATTCCCAAAACCCGTCCTACAATATCGATACGCATTCTAACAAGGGAGAAAAGAACCGAGCAAGTCGAAAAACGACTTACCTCGAAGTGAAAGATCCTCAAAGATGACGGGATTATGACCTCAAGCGAAAACGATTTCCTAAAGATTTATAAAGGAAAAGATTAATTATGAAAATACGAGCCGAACCAAACTAACCCCAAGAAGACCACTTCTAATTCCCTTAAACAATCTACTCTTAATAAAAGAATTTCAATTTAAAATATGCTACTCTAATTCCCTTACTAAACTCATCTTACTTATCTAACAAATTTAATCCACCACAAACCCAACAACCATATCTCCCCCACTCCCTTGCCTATCAGCTCGGCCCAGCCCAATAAAAAAAATAGAATACTAAAAAAAAAAAAAAAAAGCCCAAATTGGGCAGATATGGCCTGATTCTCCCCAGCCCGTTTCCCCTATGGATCCGGTTGACCAACCAAACAAAAGTTGACCCAAACCAGGTGGGACCCGCCCCAACCTTCTTCAACCTCTCGCCGGCTTCCCCCTGAAATTCTCGGCCCGATTTTCTCCTTCGCCTGCAACCTTACAACGAGCACACCTCCCCTCCGACCCGCTCTCGCGCTCGCCACTCGACCCACCTTCTTCAACTGGAACACCAGTCCGAACTCGGCGGCCACGAAGGAAAACGGAGACGAGATTTCCTACCGCCCTTTGCCCTCTGGTTCGCTTCCTTGCTTTGTCGCGTTCGCAGTCCCTGCCTGGCGGCTTCGAAGGAGAGCAGAGACGAGCAGTCTCTACTGCCCCTGTCCGTGCCCCTGTTCGCGGCCCTGTTCGCGGCCCTGTTCACGGCCATGTTCACGGCCACCGGCGCTTCCACCACGCCTTCTCAGCCATGCTGCCTGCCTCCGCCAGCGATTCTTCGGGCAGGGATTTCGCCCCTGCTGATCTCACTCTCCGTCTCTCGATTCAACCTCCACCCTCGTTCAAGGGGCAGCGGTGCTATCGGACCCTACCGCGGACGACCCTTGATCGGCTCGTCGACGACGGCCAGCCCCGGACTGAATTCGTCCCTTCCCCGGACTCTACCCCACGACGCCCTACCCAAACCCAAAAAAAAATAGAGAGATAGACTTACCGGTGGTGTACTCCAACGCCACTTGACAACGTCGCCGGTGGTGAACGCAAAGCACACGATCGACCCTCCCTTCTCCGACCTTCAACGCTGGCGGAAGAGTGTGTTTCGAGCAAATTGGAACTCGCCGGTGGTGAACGAATTGGAATTGGAACGGTGAACGAATTGGAATTGGAACGAATTGGGCTTTATGTTGAATTGGTGCGGTTGATTAAATCTTGTAACCAAGATTTGGATATAATTATCTTTGCTTAAGATAGATTTTCTATGGATAACTAATATGTTGGTTAATATTGGTTAAACTATCCCGAATACGCAATCTAAAATAATTACGGATCAGGCCTTAGCAGGGAACTCGTTTTCCGACTTATGTGACCTAAAATAATTA
Source organism: Fallopia convolvulus (assembly GCA_964016875.1). NCBI lineage: Eukaryota > Viridiplantae > Streptophyta > Magnoliopsida > Caryophyllales > Polygonaceae > Fallopia > Fallopia convolvulus. The sequence goes on from OZ024719.1 coordinate 35,711,017, forward strand.
CGGATATTACATGGGAGTACCTGCAAAGTGATGACAGATCATAAGAGTCTCAAGTACATCTTCACTCGGAGGGAGTTGAATATGCGACAGAGGAGATGGCTGGAGTTACTGAAAGATTATGACCTTGAGATTCTTTACCACCCAGGGAAAGCGAATGTGGTCGTTGATGCCCTTAGCAGAAAGACGCCTCAGGAGAGTATGTTGGCTCATCTGACGACTCAGCCAGATTTACAGAGGGAGCTAATGAGGTACGGAATTGAAGTGCAGATTCAGCGTTACCAGGGCAGTCTGAAAACCCTAGAATGTCGGCCGTCTTTACTTGAAGAAGTAAGACAGAAGCAGGAAGATTGCCCGATGATTCAGGATTTGAGGTAGAGATTGAGCCGTGGAGAGGCATCCGACTTTGCGAAGAGAGCAGATGGTATTTTGTGTTTACATGGTCGGATTTGTGTGCCTCAAGATGTAGAGTTGAGGCAGAAGATTTTGCAAGAGGCTCATGCTACACCTTACTCAATCCATCCCGGGGCGAGTAAGATGTACAAGGATTTGAGACAGTTTTATTGGTGGGATGGCATGAAGCCGGATGTAGCGAGATTCGTCGCTAAATGTCAGGTTTGCCAGCAGGTAAAGATCGAGCATCAGAGACCCGGAGGAATGCTTCAGCCGCTTCCTATTCCAGAATGGAAATGGGAGGACATCTCCATGGATTTTGTCACCGGTTTGAGACTCAGTAGAGGCCATGATGCCATCTGGGTAGTTGTGGATAGACTGACGAAGACTGCTCGCTTTTTGCCTATCCGAGAGACGTGGCAAGTGAGCAAGTTAGTGGAGGTGTTTATTAATCAGATAGTTAGACTGCACGGAGTCCCTAAGACGATTGTGTCGGAACGAGATGGGCATTTTACTTCCAGATATTGGCAGCAGGTACATGAGGCCTTATATGGTCGGAAGTGTAGGACACCGCTGTGTTGGGATTATCCCTCGGATGTAGTAGGAGAGAGACCATAGATGATTGAGGAGACGATCGGGAAAGTAGCCTTAATCAGAGAGAGAATGTTAGCTGCTCAGAGTCGCCAGAAGTCCTATGCATACAAGAGGCGTAGACCGTTAGAATTTGAGGTCGGAGCCCACGTTTGGTTGAGAGTATCGCCTACCCGCGGAGTAAGAAGATTCGGGGTGAAAGGGAAGCTCAGTCCCCGATACATCGATCCGTTCGAGATTCTGGAGAGAGTAGGCGAGGTGGCTTACAGGCTAGCATTGTCGCCTGCTTTGGAAGGAGTACACCCTGTATTCCATGTTTCACAGCTGAGATAGTATGTCCCGGATCCTAGTCACAGACTGAATTATGAGGATTTGGTGGTAGAATCAGATCACACTTTCCGGGAACAACCGTTGAAGATTTTAGATCGACGAATGAAGAAGCTGCGGAACAAGGAGATTCCTCTGGTGTTGATTCAGTGGTCTCGACGGGGAGTCGAGGAGGCCACTTGGGAGACAGAGTCCAGGATGAGTGAGAGTTATCCAGAGATCTACCCGGGTTTAGTAGAAGCATTTGAGGGGAAGGTTAGTAATTAGTGTATTGTTTTCAGATTCGATGTTTGCTTCGTGATCCTTGTTTGCTTGACTTGTTGTTTGACTGTTTAAATGTTGTTGACTTGTTGCGTATTTCGGATGGCTAGTATTGGTTATGATTATCGTCATCAATTAATTCTGGTTCGAGGACGAACCTCCTTAAGGGGGAGAGGTTATGAAAACCTCGAATATCTTTTCCTTCGTGTAAAAGTTTCGGGACGAAACTTTCTTAAGGGGGGTAGTATGTAATATCCGTATTCGTTTTAGATCTCGTAAGTCGGAAAATGGGTTTTCCTTCGCTTACAAGCGATTGAGTTTCTTAACCGCAAGTAAACTCGTAAAGCAAACTAAGTAGTAATCCGTCCATTTTGACAACCATGGATTACATCCTTATCATTTTTATGTAATTATATCTAATCCGTTCTGAATAACTCGCCCCGGTAAGCCAAATCTTATCCTACGTGATTCCATATAACCGAATTATACACTCAGGCAAATCAATTATATACCAAACCACCACAAATTATATATTGAATAAACAAATTACTTATCCAATTCCCGTATCTATCAAAATCTAAACCGCTATATTAAGCTCTCCGCGGAGCCGATCGAAGACCCGATCATCAATCTTTTCTCCTTGTTGTGCGTAGAAGATGGAGGCCGTGTCAAGCTCTGCCACCGGCGATAGTATTGAGCCTTGCCACCAGCGACGTCGCCGATCGATTCCGGTAAAGTCACCATTGGTTTCCCGTCTTTTCTTTCCAGCGGCATAATCCCGTCCCTCTTTTCCGTTCGCTTTTGTTGTCCTTCAATCCATGTTCCGAATCGTCTGTAGGATAGGACGACGCCATTGGAGCACCGAGAGGGGTGTCGGAACCCATTGCCGCCATCGTCAAATCAGAGACGGCCACTGGTGAGAATTCTCTTCTTCTGATTTCCTTGTTTGCTGCTGTTTTTTTTTGGGGGGCGGGTACTAGTTTTTAGGAGTGGGTCAGAAGGTGTGTGAGGACTGGGCGAGGATCGCCGGTGGAGTGGGATCGAAGCCGCGAAACATCGGCGATGCGCGAACAGGGGCGGCGAGAGATTCTCGTCTTCACTCTTTGTGGACGTCACCGATTGCGGGTGGGGGATCTCAACCCGGTCGGAGATGCGGTGAAGGGGTCGTTGCCGGAGGTACCTTCGAGCGGAGGTAGGGGCTGCGTGGAGCGGGACGAAATTGAACCAGAGGGTCGGCGGTGAGTTCGGATTCTCGAGGTTGAAGAAGAGTGGGCGTGGGTGGGGTCCGCGCCTTGGTCAAAGTTCCTCTCCGGTCAAACAGGTTGTGAGCAAGGGATTGGGCTCGAGTAATTGGCCCAAAAAACTGGGTTGGAGGGCGTTCGAACAATTCGCCCAAATGGGCTGGGAATTCGGATGTGGTTTAGCCCAAAAGTGGGATTTACTTGAAATTCGTTTTGCTGATTGGGCTGGGAGTTGGGTTTTCGGATTTGGGCTGGCACAAGGGGTATTGGGAAATTGTGTTGGGCTAATACTTAATATATAAATAAGTTATTAATTAAGTAGCTTGGCTTAGTTGGTCAATTAGCAAAAATCGTTATAAATAATCGGTTGCTTAAGGAGAATAAAGGTGGCTCTTTAATTGGGTTAGTTAATTCGGTTCGTATTTTTAATTAATTAATCTTTCCCTTTATAATTCTTTAGGGAATCGTTCCGTTTGAGATCGTAGTTTTGTCTTCCCAAGGATCCTTCGTTCGAGGTAAGTCGTTTTTCGACTTGCTCGGTTCTTCTCTACCTTGTTAGATTGCGTATCGTTATTGTAGGGCGGGTTTTGGGAACTATACCCGAATACCTTTTGGAATTGTTTTGAACTTCTTGAATTGTTGTGTATGCAAATGGTTTTGAATGTATTTTTATCGGAAAAATATTTTTGGAACGTTTTCTCTGTGTTGGTACCATTTCCGACACGGCCCATCGTAGGTGGTGTTGAGGAAGAGTTGGCTACGTTGACCCGTGTGACTGGGAAAATCGTGCCCCTTCAAAACGAAAATTATTATCTGTGTGTTTTTGGCAAGTGCTCCAGTGGAGGCTTAGCCAGGGGTTAGAAGGGAGATTGTGAAGTGGAGAGGGCCTGCCTCTGCACTCGGCGCGGTGATGAGCGCCTTGGAAGTCGGATTGTGAAAATAGAAGAATTGCGTTGTTATGAGGTTGTGATTGTAAATGCGTATGTGACTTTGTGTGACTGATATAACTAATTTAGGTAGTGGCCTGTAGAGTTATGATTGCGATTGTGGATTTGTATGCTGACTTTAGATAAATGATTTTAAAGCGTTCTACAATTTCCGTATTCTCTCTAGCTTGGTAGATTAGACGCTAACCCTTCGAGACGCTAACCCTTCGGGGAACATTTTTCAGTTCCAGGTATGAATCAGGTAGCCGTGCAGGAACCAAGGCAAGATGGCGGGACGGAGCGGTAAAGAGCGCGTGTCATAGTGAGATTGGTTTTACGCTAGTTTGTTTATGACTTTTTAGGATGTTGGTTTATATTTTGATAGAGTTAGTACTATTGCTTGTTTTGTTTTCTTGGATAATTTATCATTAGCAGTGATTTGTTGGAGTTGAATATTTAGGTTTTCGGGGATTCATGCATGATTACGTTTTCTAAGTTTTATCAAATAAATGTTGGATGTTTTATTATGTTTTTCTCGTCGTGCCCGCGTTGTAAGGTCCTACAGTGTAGTTGTCAACCTAATAAATAGTACCTTGTAAGGTCTATTCCTTAGTAGCGCCTCGTCGGAAGACGGGGTGTTACATTAATACTATCATTATATACGTATTTGTGTAAATCTCTCATTCGATATTATATTGGAAGTCTATTCTCATTAAATATAAAAATAGTATATTGAATGTTTTTTGTTATATTACTATTTTTTAATATCATATTGATATTGCTCTTTATTATCTAAATAAATTATTGTCAATTTAGATCTAAAAAAAATTTTTTCAAAAAAATAACAATTGTTGTCAATTATGATTAGTTATTTTGCCTCTATTGTTTTGTGAAATGATCATCAGTTTATATTGTTTAAAATGAAAATCAAAATTCAACTATTAAACCTCTAAACTACGTAAGGTTTGCTTCTCTTTAAAGACATACGTATGCAACACGTTATAATTCGGGCGCAACCCAAATCCGAAATTATATTAAACTCAAAAATCTCTAATGTGTCTATATTATTAGTAGAGTTGTAAAGATGTATATATAGATAAGGGTCGAACTTAAAAATCAAATTAGATGTGTTTATACAATGTTGTTTTCATTTAGCAATTTTTGTCTAACATGCATGATCTAATAATTAAGTGTGTGTATTTCGAGTGTACATGATTATATAACCAAATTTGCATTGTGATATAACTAAGTGTGCACATATTGTATTATAACTAATAAAGTGTGTATGATCATCTAAATGCATAGCAAAGAAGATATCATGTACTAGATATATTGGGTGAAATTGGTAATTAGGAGAAATATAGGGTGCTTTGTGTAATATGCTTGTAAGGCTTTATAAGCCATCTTTCTATCCAATTGTACGTATCCAGACATGAATGTAATCAATCTTCTCCTATGCTTTCTCCTCTTTACTATCTTTGAATCCTCCTCTTCCTAAACACTCTATCATTCTTCCTTAATCTTTCCCCTTAAACCATTTCTTACCTTAATCTCCTTTCTTTATTATCAAATTCTATCAATAATCTGTTGGGTCATAACAAATTGGTATCAGAGCTACGATTCTTACGCATAATATTGACCTAAATCGATCGACATTGTTGAGTTTGACAAATAACTATGGCGGAAGCTTCCGAGTTGGATTCATGGCAAGAATTTAGGCTTCAAGCACGAGAGTTCGATCGGAAGTTCTACCAGACTCTCAATGAAACTCGAGTTGCTAGAAGAATGCCTTTGTCAGATTTTTCTCCAGAAGCAGCCTTGAGATTTGTTAGAGTTCCTCGCGGAATGCCTAAAGAAGGGGATTCACATCTAGATGAAGATTTCAGGCGTCTAGGAAAAGCGATCGTGAATTACGATCAAGTTTGGGAAGAATTAAGCTTGGATGAGAAGATCAGTTGGTTGAGGGTTTCAATGGGGCTGCCTCCTTCGATCGACTACTCGAAGCAAACGGCGGAAAATTCTAAAGTTGGAGCCATTCCTTGCGAAGGTTTGCTTGGGGGCGATTCAAATGAAGAAATTGGGGCTATTGCGATGAGCAACCTCTCAATTCAGAAGCACCATGGATTTCATGGGTCAGTCAATCTTTCTTCAATAGCCTTCCGATAAAGTCTTGTCGGAGATGACCCTAGTGATAGAACGGAGGAGGAGTTTGCAAGTTCGAACAATGAGACAATTAAAATTCCTAGTTCGAACCAAGAAGGTGGGAAACTAGTAGAAACTGGATCACCAAACAGTGATTCGATGAGTTCTAACCAAGAATCGAGCGACCAAATTTCTCCTAGACAAAATTACTTCACAACTGGTAATTCTCATTTTCCATTGTTGGAATTTCCTACTGTTGATTACTCGATCCAAAAGACCAAAATTGGAGCGAGTTTTGGAGGACAAGAAAAGAATCAGGAAATTATAGGCAAGCCATTTGGGGACACTAAAGTTTCGAACCAACTTGATTTTTTAAAGGAAGAGTCTGACTCAGAGATTGTCATAGAACCGGTCACTGAGTTACAACATCAGGATTTGCCAGAATCAGAGACTCGACCAAGAGATCAGCAGAACTCAACTAAGTACACGTTCCCGAAGGAACTCATTTGGGAAATTGATCGGGATACAAGAGATCAAAGTTCTTCCGGGCAAAACAACTTTGTAGAAGGCCTTCATTTGTTCCGAACAAGAGATTCAGAACAAGAGATTGGCTCCTGTGAAGATTGTTTGAAGCTGCAACAAGATAGCATTGAGCATTTGAACGATAACTTGCAGAAAGATTCAGGTGCATATAACGTGTTTGACAAAATGTCAAGCATGGAGGTTGGGTTGAACACTCTCGTAGCAGGTGCAAATCCCAAGAAATTGAACAATCTTTGTGATATCTCAAGCCATAAGATAGAAGAAATTGGAGTTCCAAGTAGTGTGTCGATGAATATCCACCAAGAATCGAGCGAGCAAAGGTCTTCTGGGAAAGATGACTTTGAAGGAGGTAAGGCTCATTGTTCCGTATTGAATTTTCCTATTCTTGAGTATAGTGAAAATTCATTTAGCTTCTCAATTTCCAACAAAAAGAGTTCTTCTTGGAGGTCTGAATTCAATGAAGGTACAAAATTTTGTCTTAAACTGGAATTTTCAATTTTAGATGAGAAGAAAGCTTATTTTGGGTCAGATGGTTGCTCTGTTTGTTTGAAATTTGAGAAACAAATATGGGATCTTGGAAGGGATCTTACTGTTTTGATAGTCAATGGAGATATACATAGCTTGTTGAATACAAGAGTTGATAAGGAATTTGATTTTGCTCTCTAAAAAGCTATTGTCATGAGTGGTGGTTTGGTGATTTTTGATCCGGATGGAGCCCTTACCGTGTTTGATGAGCTAGAGGAAAGTGAATGCTTGCAAAGTATGTTTCAAAAGTTGATTTTCGTTTTGTTGGCTACTTGTTTGGCAATTTTTTTGATAGGAGAAGATCTTTCCATGAGGGTTGAAGTTGTTAAACTGAGGTTGCAATGGGACCCTAGAGGATTGCTTGCAAAACCTGAAGCTATAAGAAGAAAATATGATTTTCATGAGAGGAAAAAAAATGATTGTTACAACACTACACTGCATTATGCTGGATTTGATTCCATTATGCCGAGTGTTCTGCCACTACATGTGCATTATGCTGAGGATTGCTCAATGATGGCATCAATTTCCTGAATTTCTTTGCTGAGTTTGGTAGAATTTAGTTGAAAAAGTGGTGTATAGATGTTGCTCCTACATGATGTTTGCTCTTATTTTAATTGATGTGCAAAGATCAAAATTGGCAGACATGGACTAGATGAAACCACAGGAAAACTGCAGCTCAAATTGTCTTGATTTGCCATATGGAATCCACTCCACTTTCAATCCAAATGCTTGCCTCATTACGTACAAAGGAAGAAGCAAATAAAAATTTGAATGAGGAGTTCCTTTGGTACATAACAATTGTTGTTCAATAAAGTGATAAAAATGAGGGGAGTTTGAAGTGAGCGGAATTATGCTGGTGTGCTCACAAATGGAATGCAGGTTTCCAAAAGTCATTTGCTGGATTTCTTCATAAGAATCTTGAGGACAAGATTCTTTAAGGGGGAATAATATCATGTACTAGATATATTGGGTGAAATTGGTAATTGATGTCTCTTTATTTGGTGGTGTTTTTATATATGATTTCCTTTGTAAATATGTTTCTTTTTCCCCTTTTCTTGTGTGTTTTGTTCCTTTTTAGCTTAGTTCCCGTATTTCTATGAGATTCGGAGACTATGCGTGTTTTATGTGTTTTGTAGGTGTTTTGGCATGGATCAAGGGTCGTTTTGAAGGTGAATCGGAACATGGAGCAAGGCCCGAGCTTAAGAGGGAAAGAGAGGAGCAAGCCATGAAGAAGAACAAGAGAAAAGCCAACAAGAAGAGTGTGGAACGAGGTCCGGATCGAGCTGGAACCAACGTCGGGCCCGACTTGAATTTTCGACCTCGGACCGACTTGCACAGTAAGTCGGGCCCGAGGTCCTCCGTGTCGGTCCGAGTCGGTCACTGGACTGCTTGGGCTCCAAGGCACGAAATTGTAAACTACCACTTTTGCCCCTCATCTATAAAGGCTCTCTTGTCTTCTAATTGGAGGGGGTTCCCACACTTAGCAAGGAACCAACCCTCAAAAAACTCTCAAGAGGATACTTGGAGAGCAAGGAGGAAGGAGAGGAGAAGGAGAAGAGAGAGAATCGGCCAAGGAGAGGGAGATTTGATAGGTTTGGTTGATAGATTAGTTTTGCTTTGTTTTGATTTTGTGGATTTGAAAACCTTTGATTGAAGTTTATGGATTGCTTTTGATTTGTGAATGAAACTTGGCTTTGGTTTGAGATTGATGATGTTGATTGCTTTGCTTTTTGATTTGTTTGCTTTCTTTGTTTGCCATATGGAGTAGATCTCCTTGATCTTGGGTTATGGGGGAAAACTCTAGCTAGGTTGGGCTAGAAACCCCAATTCCATAGCCTTGAGTGCTTGATCTAGGAACCCACTCTACATAGAGCTACAATTCCTTATGAAAGTAATGAATCAAGGCTTGTGATTGGCAAAGTAGCGAAAGTGAACATTTGTCCATCTCAAGACCTTGCTTCGAAGGGGATTTCCCCAAGGATCGATGTGTAGAAGTGGTTGGAACGAGGGCGAAAGCACTCGATCCTATTCCGATCATCACTTATTGCTTGAATTGGGGTGGAAAAGCCTTAATCTACTAGAGTAGGAACCCAAAATCCCAAGATCTACTTTCAATCTTTGAGTTCGACAAAACCCAGCTACCTCAGGCCCGACTTGCTCTACGTCGGTCCCGACTTCCCTCTTGTCGCCAACATCGGGCCCGACGTGACACTTGTGTCGGTCCCGACTGTTCTCTTTGTTTTTCTTTGTTTTAAGTTCTCCTTTCCAGCTTTCTAGTGTCTAGGCACCTCAATCGAGTAGATTTCCCGAGCGTTCGACACCCACCACGTGCTACAACGGGGTCGGGTTATAAATTGTATCTCTAGACCCTCGCACAACCGAGCGATCAAAATATTGGCGCCGTTGTCGGGGAAGTCTAAGTGCATTGAGTGCCAATTTGGTGAGTTTCTTGTGTTTTGGTAGTGATTTGGGTGAGGGAATAGCCCAAACCCTTTGTTTGTTTTTGATTTGTTTTGGTTTGTGTCTTTGTTTCGTAGGTTTATGCAAGCTCGTTCCTCCCGAGGAACACTTGAGCTTGAGTTTGTGAGTGATCCGGAAAGTATTCTCAAAGAAGCCCGAAGAAGGAAAAGGATGGAGAATCAAGCTCTCCATGGTGATGAGGAGTTGGCTCGACTTAGGGCCGAAATGGCTAGATTGCAACTTGAGAAGGACAATCAAGAGACGGTGGCAAGAAGAGAACGGGAGCAACGGATGAGGGCCGAGTCTCAACTCAACGCTCTACCCAGGAATGCACGCCAATACATGCATCCGGAGTTGAGGGTACCCGAACCGGTTATTGTGCTTCCCGAGGTTACCAAGAATTTTGAGATCAAGACGCAATTCATTTCCCTCATCAAGCGTGATCAATTCGAGGGCCGTCCACATGAGTGTCCCATAGAGCACGTCAAACGCTTTGTGGACATGTGTGAGATGATCTCTACCGACGAGGAGACGTTGGATTATGTGCTTCTAAAGGCGTTCAAGTGGTCACTTGGGGGCAAGGCCACACATTGGCTCGAGAGCCAAGCCCCTAGGTCAATCACAACTTGGAAGGCACTCTATGATGCTTTCTTGATGAAGTTCTTCCCGCCCTCAAAGACAACCGAGCTAAGAAGGAAAACTGCAAGCTTCCAACAAGGTCCGAATGAGCCTCTCTTCGAAGCATGGGACCGTTTCAAGGAGATGTTGCGCCAATGTCCTACTCATGGCCAACAACCATATGTGCTCCAAGACATCTTTTTCCAAGGCATCAATCCGGCAACGAATGACAAGCTCAATCTCCACACCGATTGTGGGTTCATAGACTTGACACCGGATCAAGCTTGGGAGCTACTTGACAAGCTATCCGATTATGAGGCCATGTATGGGGTGAGTCAAGCTAGCAAGAGGTGAAAGTTCAAGGTGAAGGTGCAAGGAAGTTATATGATCCAAAGGGGGAAGACATTGACAAGGATGTGAAGCTCCAATTCCTTGAAGGTGAAGTGAGCAAGCTTAAGAGGCAAGTCCACTACTACAAGCAAAATGCTAGAGCTTGTGAGGAGTGTGGATCCTTTGCACATGCTACACAAGTTTGTCCGAATGAGAGCCAAGTGCGCTTGGCCGAGCAAATTGAGGAGGCAAACTATGTTTGAGGAAATTTCGGTGGAAGAGGCAACTTCAACAATGGTGGTAATGGCCGGTGGAACAACGGTCAAGCTCAAAGCTACAACAACAACTTCAACCAAAACGAGCCAAGGGCGCCGCAACCACCACCATATAGGCCACCGGGATTCAATGAGCTACAATCATTTGCTCAAGAGATGACAGATGGGTTCAAGGAGATGAGGACCCAATTCAATGAGTTTGGTGCATGGAGGAGGCAAGTCGACAATCAATTTGCCCAAATTGCAACTCAAGCCCCGAGAGAGAATGGGAGACTTCCGGGCTGACCCGAGGAGAACCCCCAAGCTCAAAACAATCAAAATGAAGTCCAGGCAATTGGATTGAGAAGTGGCTGAAACCTACCCGAGCCACACATGCCTAAGAAGAACGAAGAGAGCCGGACCAACTTACCCAGCAAGTCGGGTCCGACGTTCCCTGAAGTCGATCCAGCAAGAAGATCAACTCCTCTACCCCGGACCGAGGTTGAGAGTAAGTCGGGCCCGACGTACCCAGATGTCGATCCGACTACTCTGCCTCAACTCTGCCCCAGGACCAAGGTACACGACATCGGGCCCGACGTGGTGCCTAAGTCGGTCCAACCAAGAAATGTTGCAAGTGAAGTGGGGAAGTCCAAGGAGGTTGATCCAAGCAAGATTCAAGGTGCAACAACTCTTCCATATCCCTCAAAGAAGCCGAAAGATGTTGTTGAGAACAAGTTCAAGAGGTTTCTCAAGCTTTTGCAAGGTTTGAACATCTCTATCCCGTTCACCGATGCATTTATGAAGATGCCATCCTATGCCAAGTTTTTAAAGGAGATTTTGAGCAAGAAGAGGTCGATTGTAGAAATGCAAGATGAGGTAAAGACCTTGGAGTTACCGCAAAAGCTAGGAGATCCCGGTCGTTTTGCTATCACTATTGGTGTGGGGTCTCAAAACTTCCAAGCCTTATGTGACCTTGGGGCAAGTGTTTCGGTGATGCCCGCTAGTATTTGGAGAAGGGCAAATTTAGGTGAAATGGAGCCGGCCGATATGTCCCTAACTATGGCCGACGGTTCCATCATCAAGGCTAAGGGAATATTGAATGACGTGTCGGTGCGAGTTGGAAAGTACTTTGTTCCCGATGATTTCGTGATCTTGGACATGCACGAGGACCCCTTGGTCCCAATAATCTTAGGAAGACCATTCTTAGCTACGGCGGGGGCAAGGTTGGATGTCAAAAACGGCAAAGTTTTCTTTGAGATTGGTGAAGAAAAGGTCGATTTTCACTTCAACAAGGTTTTGAATGAGCCGGACGCCTTGGCTATCCTCAAACTTGAAGAGAGTGCCAAGAGAAAAAGAGAAGAAGTGGAAGTTGCTAGAGAGGTCATTGTGTTGAGAAGTGATGAAGGGTTCAATAAACAAATACAAGCAAGGGAGTTGTTGGAGCAAGTTGAGGAACAAGATGAGTCAAGGATCAATGCTAGCCCAAGGAGAAATGAAGAGTATCCTTACTTATATCCTTTTGATGTTGGTGATGACCACAATTCTTTCCAAACTTTTGATTCCTACATTTGTTTAAGCGATTTGAAAGATGACTTAGGAGACTCCTACATTTGCCTTAGTGACTTGAAAGATGAATTGGTAGAGTCTCCTAGGAATTCTTTGGATAACTTTGGTGTAGGAAAAGAGGAACATGATGGAGCAAGTAAGGAGGAGAAATCTCATTCGTTGGAGGAGTATGATGAGAGAGGCCCGAGATCGGAGAGCCATGCCTATATAGACCATCGTTGGTGGTTTTATGGGTATGAGGGCAATGGGAATGGGCACATCAATGGCGAGAAATTCACCGTGTTTCACCCGCCATGAGATTGAGGTTAGGAAGTCAAGCTAGTGACTCTAAACGAGCGCTTCTCGGGAGGCAACCCGAGCTAGTAGCTTTCTTTTCGTAATTTTAGTTTGATTTTTCTTAGTTTAGCCTAGCTTTTCTCTAACCAATCTCTATCTAGTGTTTTGTGGATTTTTGGTGTTGTGTATTCTTCAAGGTTGTGTAGGATTTGAGGTGAGAAAAATATATAAATGGAAATATGGAGAAAGAAGTTGCAAGAGGATGGAGTAAAATTGGTGACCCGAATACTCCCACATCGAGCCCAGGTAAGTCGGGCCCGACACAGGGACGTCGGTCCACAACGTCGGTCCGACCCGATTTGACTAGGTGGAATGCCAATTTTGCCCTTGACCTAATTTGTCCCTTTCCCCCATTAAATACCATCCCCCACCTACCTACCATCTTCATATTAACCACCATTCCCAAAATACAACCCATCTCCCTCACACTCTCAAAATCGGCCTTCGCTCTCACCATACTCGATCCACCCATCCTCCCTTTCTTCATCTCGATCCAATCACGAAAAGGCCTCCCTAACCCGATTCCAAAGAGAAATTTCGAGTTCAATCTCGTTCTTCATCCCCCATCTCGATCTAGGTTGAGGAAGTTTGAGTTCTAAGTAGATTGTTTGTTTAAAAGTCTAATACTCTTCAAATCCGGTATGTGTTACTCGATCTCTACCTATTTCCTTGGAGATTTTGTGCTTTCATTGCATAGATTGAGTAATGCCATGTTTGATTGAGAGTTTGAGCTTGAGCATCAATGGTGGATTTGCATGATTTGTGAAATTGAGCTTCAAAGTTGTTTATGCATGCTTGGATCCATTTAGAACTTCGATTAGGGATGTTTGATGGTTGAATTTGAAATTTAAGTGCATGATAAAGTGATTTGGGTTGATTTGAGGTTAGAGTCGAAGCATGAACTAGGTCGAGATCGACGTGCCCAGGTAAGTCGGGCCCGAGTTGTGAAAGTCGGTCCATCAAGTCGGACCGAGGTTGAGGATGTGTCGGGCCCGACATAGGTTGGAAGTCGATCCATGTTGCTTTTGCTCTCTTCTTGTGATATCATGTGGATTCATGTGTTTCATTGTTGGCTATAGCTTAATCATGATGTAGTATGATCATTTTCTTAGCCATTGTTAGAAGATATCCATGATGATTCATGTTGGATTGTGATGCATGTGTGTTTAGAGACTAAGTATGGGGTTCCCCTTGTGTTGATGAGTTGTTGTGTGTTGATGAGTGCTTTTGTTGAGTTGTATGGAGTGTATCTTGGACCCTTTTGTTTGGTTGGATGTGTGTAGGTACCATGGAGACTAGAGCTTCATCATCTCATGCGGAAAGGCCGAAGAAGAAGTCCAAGAAGTCAAGAAAAGAGCCAAAGTTGGATGATGTTTACTTGGAGGATGATGAGCAAGTTGAGAGTTATGCAAGGTATATGGCGCTTAAGCATCACACAAGGTCGCTTGATTGGGAAACCGTGAGGAAGATGGACATGGATCAAGCTCTTCCAAGGTGCTACTCCCACATCGGTCTCAATGGGATGCTAAGGTGGGACAACACCCACTATCCCACCCTCACCTCGGAATTCATGGCCACTTTTGAATGCACTTATGATAATGTGGAGGATGAGGAAGGGGCGATCACCTTCCAATTGGGCAATGAGGACCACAATCTCTCTCTTAGGGACTTGGCTACCTACTTCGGGTTTCCATGTCCAAGAGAAGAGACCGACGTCAACAACGAGAAGGTGAACCAAGTGTGGCGGCATGTGGCCGGGAAGAGTGAGATGAGAAAGGGCGCCACCACAACCGAGATTGCTACCCCTCTTTTTCGGGTCATGGTGCGAGTTTTGGGATGTGCAATTTATGCTCGTCATGAGCTGAGCAAGCCGATGAAGGAAGAGATTATGTTGCTACATGAGATGCTCTTCCACACCGAGAAGCCCATGAACCTTGCATGGGAGTGGGTCAAGATGGTGCGAGACTTCCAAAGCTCCTCTTGGATCTACTTCGGCAGGATGATAGCAAGGCTAGCCGTGCGTCTAGGAGTCGACCTTAACAAGTATTCTCCGGCTCCGAATGGTGTTGAGTATATGAACATGAAGTATTTCAAGAAGGCCAACATCATCAAGGAGAAGCTTTACATGATTTCTTTGGCCCCTCACTCGAACTATGATGGTGTGTCGATCCGGTTGGCGGCCAACCTCTATGATCTTTCTCGGTATCACAATTGGTACCAAGTGTGGGCCGGCAAGCCACACTCATTTGGTGACCCCGAAGGTGCAAGAGAGGGGCGGCAACAACAACCTCAACACATACGGTTTACCTCCCCTCCATCTTCACCGGATTTCGACCAAGATAACTTTGTGTTTGCACCACGTGGGGAAGACATGGACGTCGATCAAGAGCAAAATGAAGAAGATGAGCGCTTCCAAGGCTTGATGGCCAACCTCCGAGCCATGCACCAAGCTCCAACATTGGCAGACCGAGGTACACATGTCATCGGGCCCGACTTCCCTCAAAGTCGGTCCGGTGCCTTCTATGGTGATGAGGTCCTGAGGCACTATGAGCATGGAGAGGGGAGTGGTGCAAGGCGAGAACAAGCTCAAGGTGGCGGTTATGAAGGCTACGCCCAATGGTATGGTCCGGGAATGGTGTTTCCCGAGCGACAACAAACGGTGGACATGTCCTTCTTGGCCAACCAAATGGCCCATCTTCAACTTCAACAAGAGAATGTCCTTCAAGAGGTCCATCAAGTGAATCTTCAACAACAACACATTTACCAACAACAACAACAATTGCTTCAACAACAAGGTGCTTTCCAAGCTAGCCAAGAAGAGATGAACCGAGCCCTCGGCTACACTAGGCGAGAGGTGGAGGAGCTTAGAGAGGTGGAAGACCAAAGGTGGCAGGTCCAAGATAGCTTCAACACATGGATGAGCGGGAACTTCCCTTCCCGTGAGGACTAATGGACGCGCCCGGATCCTCAACTCCAACCACCACCACAAGACTTCTACCAAGAGCAAGTGTACGAGAGGGAGCGGCAAGTGAGACTCCAAAGAGGACGTAGGCGTGACAACCCCTTTGAGTGATTCTAGACATGCCATTGAAGAATAAAGAAATTATGAGCTCTTTGCACTCTTCTCTCTTGCTTTTAAGTTTTGGTTTCCTTGTTTGATGGGGACATCAAAATTTGAAGTATGGGGTGGGGGTAAGTGTGCTCATGATTTCACTTGTTTGTGTGTGTTTGTTATTTTGAGGATATTTGGTTTTCGGTTTCTAGTTTGTGTTTGGGATGTTTGTTTCTTGGTTTGTGGTTTGATGAATGACATGGATGATTGATTTGGTTTTGAATGGATGAGTCTTTGTTTTTGGTTTTAGAGAAATTTTTGCAAAAATCCATAAAAATTTGAAAAATTGTGTTGAAAAAAAAACAAAAAGATTTTGTGTTTTGTAGTTTTTGGACTAGAAATTCCCATCTTAGATTGCCAAATGAAAGCTAATGATGATGTGAGCATGTAAATTCCTTTGCATATTTTTGGATGGTTTAGCCTCTAAAAAAGATGTTGCTTTTGATGTGATCATGATATCTTGCTTGTTTTATTGAACAGGTGAGTTCTAGGATGAGTTCTTATGCAACTAAGTATGAGTGACCCTTGTGAGATTGATTTTTGGCCATTTTAGGGATGCTTGTTCATATTTGCATATCCCTCATGTTTCTTGTGTGATTAGCTCATGCATGCTTAGTAAAACTTGTTATTGCGGTGTTTATCTATTTTCCAAGACCGTCATGAGATTTGTCCTAGCATTGTCACATTGATTTTGAACTTTGTTCTTTTAGTCACATAAATGTTCCATATCCTACCATGAAGTGAATCCTTTGTTTGTAGCCCCGTTTTAGCCTAAGTCTTTGTTTGAAACTCCTCAAAAATATTATTCCTGGCCTTATATGACTTGACCCTTATGGGATTGGACTTTAGAAGAGAGGTTTGGATTGTATTTGAAGAGTTCAGATTCTCTTTGGTTTAAGGGCAAAGAATGGTGTTATGAATCATGTGGGTAGTGCATCTTTGTTGTGCAAAAAAAAATGCAAGAAAAAGAAAAAAAAAAGAAAGAAAGAAAGAAAATGTTGGAAATGGAAAGTGGAATGAAGGCAAAGAGCTTAAGTGAAGAAAAAGGGTCTGACCGAGTTACACACCACATCGGGCCCGATGTCATAAGAAAGTCGGTCCAGTGTAGAAAGTGTGGAAAATCCAACAAAAAGCCTAAGAGCAAAGATGAAGTGGAATGTTAAGTGAAATTTTGGGTTGAAAGGAAAAATGTTAAGTCTTTTGGGTGAGTGTGAAATTGATTGTGGAATTTTGGTGAAGTTGGTGAGAGTTTAGGTTGTTCAATCCCCATTGTAAGCACCACAAGACCAAATAATTCCCACCTTGAGAAATACCAAAAGCCCCATTACAACCCGGCCGAATGGAACCTCTTTGAGAACCTCCATTGAGCCAAGTTCGAATTCTTTGTGTACTTTGTATTAGGCATCTCTAGGTGGAGGAATTGGTGATATTAGCTTCAATAGTAAAGTCCTTACTTGCATGATTTTTGAGCTTGAGTGTTCATTGTTATACCCATACACATGATGAGTGATACACATTCACATATCCCTAAAGTGAGGCTTAGTTGCATTGACTCTATTCCTTGGAACAATTAATCATGTGTGATGATGTAATCTTGCTTGAATATCAATCACTTGTGCTAAAATGTGTTTTCATACGAGGCTTTACTAGAAGATTATGTTTCGGTCTTGCTTACATTGTTATTGCTTGAGGACAAGCAAGTTTAAGTATGGGGTATTTTGATGTCTCTTTATTTGGTGGTGTTTTTATATATGATTTCCTTTGTAAATATGTTTCTTTTTCCCCTTTTCTTGTGTGTTTTGTTCCTTTTTAGCTTAGTTCCCGTATTTCTATGAGATTCGGAGACTATGCGCGTTTTATGTGTTTTGTAGGTGTTTTGGCATGGATCAAGGGTCGTTTTGAAGGTGAATCGGAACATGGAGCAAGGCCCGAGCTTAAGAGGGAAAGAGAGGAGCAAGCCATGAAGAAGAACAAGAGAAAAGCCAACAAGAAGAGGGTGGAACGAGGTCCGGATTGAGCTGGAACCAACGCCGGGCCCGACTTGAATTTTCGACCTCATACCGACTTTCACAGTAAGTCGGGCCCGAGGTCCTCCGTGTCGGTCCGAGTCGGTCACTGGACTGCTTGGGCTCCAAGGCACGAAATTGTAAACTACCACTTTTGCCCCTCATCTATAAAGGCTCTCTTGTCTTTTAATTGGAGGGGGTTCCCACACTTAGCAAGGAACCAACCCTCAAAAAACTCTCAAGAGGATACTTGGAGAGCAAGGAGGAAGGAGAGGAGAAGGAGAAGAGAGAGAATAGGCCAAGGAGAGGGAGATTTGATAGGTTTGGTTGATAGATTAGTTTTGCTTTGTTTTGATTTTGTGGATTTGAAAACCTTTGATTGAAGTTTATGGATTGCTTTTGATTTGTGAATGAAACTTGGCTTTGGTTTGAGATTGATGATGTTGATTGCTTTGCTTTTTGATTTGTTTGCTTTCTTTGTTTGCCATATGGAGTAGATCTCCTTGATCTTGGGTTATGGGGGAAAACTCTAGCTAGGTTGGGCTAGAAACCCCAATTCCATAGCTTTGAGTGCTTGATCTAGGAACCCACTCTACATAGAGCTACAATTCCTTATGAAAGTAAGGAATCAAGGCTTGTGATTGGCAAAGTAGCGAAAGTGAACATTTGTCCATCTCAAGACCTTGCTTCGAAGGGGATTTCCTCAAGGATCGATGTGTAGAAGTGGTTGGAACGAGGGCGAAAGCACTCGATCCTATTCCGATCATCACTTATTGCTTGAATTGGGGTGGAAAAGCCTTAAACTACTAGAGTAGGAACCCAAAATCCCAAGATCTACTTTCAATCTTTGAGTTCGACAAAACCCAGCTACCTCAGGCCCGACTTGCTCTACGTCGGTCCCGACTTCCCTCTTGTCGCCAACATCGGGCCCGACGTGACACTTGTGTCGGTCCCGACTGTTCTCTTTGTTTTCCTTTGTTTTAAGTTCTCCTTTCCAGCTTTCTAGTGTCTAGGCACCTCAATCGAGTAGATTTCCCGAGCGTTCGACACCCACCACGTGCTACAACGGGGTCGGGTTATAAATTGTATCTCTAGACCCTCGCACAACCGAGCGATCAAAAGATTGGCGCCGTTGCCGGGGAAGTCTAAGTGCATTGAGTGCCAATTTGGTGAGTTTCTTGTGTTTTGGTAGTGATTTGGGTGAGGGAATAGCCCAAACCCTTTGTTTGTTTTTGATTTGTTTTGGTTTGTGTCTTTGTTTCGTAGGTTTATGCGAGCTCGTTCCTCCCGAGGAACACTTGAGCTTGAGTTTGTGAGTGATCCGGAAAGTATTCTCAAAGAAGCCCGAAGAAGGAAAAGGATGGAGAATCAAGCTCTCCATGGTGATGAGGAGTTGGCTCGACTTAGGGCCGAAATGGCTAGATTGCAACTTGAGAAGGACAATCAAGTGGCAAGAAGAGAACGGGAGCAAATTTAACACACTTACAAATTCTATCAATAATCTCCTTTCTTAAACCCTTTCTTACCTTAATCTCCTTTCTTTCTTATCAAATTCTATCAATAATCTGTTGGGTCATAACAGAAGACAACGATAACACTAAATAACAGACCGTGAAATCAACACACTTACAACTCCAAATGTATAAATATATGTATAAAATAAAAGCAAATTTAAACATAAAAAACAATTGTAAAATACATGTCTCGTGCGTACACACGGGCCTGTTCACCTAGTAATTTTAAAATAATTATATATTTCATTCACATGCATGTAAAGACATGATTTGGATAGACTATCTAATAAATGATTTGAAGAAAAATTTACAAAAATGTAATTCATCCCTTTTTATCAAATAAATTATTATTGTCAATTTCTTCGATTCAACATTATTGGCGATAAGTATCTTTTTACAACAATTAAAGATGTTAGTATATTACTACCTATGAATTTAGAGATAATAATCTATAACATGAAAGGAGGGAAATTATTTATTCATTCATATGTTTGAGAAAAATAATATCAAAAATTATATGTGAAGTGTAAAAGAAAATCTATCATTACACCAAATACACATGAGGTGAATGAAAATCAACATATATAAAACTAAAATAACACAAAATAAGGAATAGATAAATTTAAAGAAATAAAATTTACTTCGTACCTTCTAAAATTACAAATGAAAATCAATAGTGATCAACTCACCTAACCTAACCAATTGATAATCGTGAATAGCTCCTTCCTCAAATCTATAAGATAAGAATACAAATTTCATGGGGGAATATTATGACCATTTTTTTTCTCAACTCAAATTTGAGGAGAATCAAGAAAATTGGTAACACAATAACACCAAAAAGAACAATATTTCAATATACAACAATTCATGTTGATAAAGTGTTACAAACTAATCTAGATTTGAATTATAGAAACAATAGATGAGAGAATGTGAATACAAATGAATCTCTTTTACTCTTCCTTTTCACCAATTATAAGACATATACATAAGCTATTACATGGATAGTGAATCATAATCAAGTGCATTAAGTGTGCTCATGTACACAAAATTATATATGTACTAGGTGAACAGGCTCGTGCGTACGCACGGGACATGTATTTTACAATTGTTTTTTATGTTTAAATTTGCTTTTATTTTATAAATATATTTATACATTTGGAGTTGTAAGTGTGTTGATTTCACGGTCTGTTGTTTAATGTTATTGTTGTCTTCGTTGCTATGCATTTAGATGATCATACACACTTTATTAGTTATAATACAATATGTGCACGCTTAGTTATATCACAATGCAAATTTGGTTATATAATCATGTACACTCGAAATACACACACTTAATTATTAGATCATGCATGTTAGACCTAAATTGTTAAATGAAAACAACATTGTATAAACACATCTAATTTGATTTTGAAGTTCGACTCTTATATATATCATATTTACAACTCTACTAATAATATAGACACATTAGAGATTTTTGAGTTTAATATAATTTCGGATTTGGGTTACGCCCGAATTATAACGTGTTGCATACGTATGTCTTTAAAGAGAAGCAAACCTAAGTAGTTCAGAGGTTTAATAGTTGATTTTTGATTTTTGATTTTCATTTTAAACAATATAAATTGATGATCATTTCACAAAACAATAGAGGCAAAATAACTAATCATAATTGACAACAATTTTTATTTTTTTGAAGAAATTTTTTTGGGATCTAAATTGACAATAATTTAGTTAGATAATAAAAAGCAATACCAATATGATATTAAAAAATAGTAATATAACAAAAAAACATTGAATATACTATTTTTATATTTAATGAGAATAGACTTCCAGTATAATATCGAATGAGAGATTTACACAAATACGTATATGATGATAGTATTAAGACCCCAATAACGAACAAAACATAGAGAAAAAATAATTTATACATGCCTTGAGCTATTCGAACATGTTGGTAATTATTTATAAACATAATTATAACCATAGAGAGAATAGTAGACATAAGAGAGGGAAAATGTGTACACCAATTGCATCTCTTTGTACAATACCATATATATAGGTCAATTCATGAAAATAGGGGTGTAATTAGGGCAATAAGTACACATATAAGAGAATAAGCATCCTAAGAGAATCTCTATGTGTAGTTAATCCATATTATACATTTAAATACTTATAAAATTTACACAATATTTTAACAAAAAATATTGTTTAAGCAATTTAAATAAGACTATAAAAATTAGACATAATGTTCACCATGAGACTTGAACCTTAAATATTTACCATACATATAGGTCAATTCATTCATTTAATTATATTGGTCAAACATATATATACATAAATAGGTGTGTAATTAGGGGTGAGCAATAAGTACAAATATAAGAGAATAAGCATCCTAAGAGAATCTCTATGTGTAGTTAATCCATATTATTATTTGAATACTTATAACATTTACACAATATTTTATAAAAAAAATATAGTTTAAGCAATTGATATATATATAAATGGACACATACATTCGTAAATAATTGATATAAAAAATAGAGATATAAAGGGAAAAAACTATTCATATTTTGATAATATGGAGAAATCATCAAAGGTCATGTACAAATATTTTATAACAATAAACAACCGCATAGCCAGTGCAATTTTCACTTCTAAATCACCAAGATCAAACCGAGCAACATCCAAAAAGAATCTACAAAGTACCACTTTCTCCAGTTCGCCAACAACAACAACAAAAATCAAATAATTAGTATCAAAATTTTCATTGTAAACAATATAAACCGATGATCATTTCACAAAACAATATAGGAAAAATAGCAAATAACAATTTACAACAATTGAGATTTTTTTAAAGGAAAAAAATTTTAGATCTAAATTGACAACTATTTAGTTAGATAATAAAGAGCAATACCAATATGATATTAAAAAGTAGAAATATAATAAAAAACATTCAAGATACTATTTTTATATTTTAATGAGAATAGACTTCCAACATAATATCAAAGGAGAGATTTGCACAAATACATATATAATAATTGTATTAAGACCCCAATAACCAACAAGACATAGAGAAAAAATAGTTTACACTTACCTTGAGTTATTCAAACATGTTGATAATTATTTATAAACTAATTGTAACCATAGAGAGAATAGTGACACAAGAGAGGGGAAATGTGTACACCAATGGATCTCTTTGTACAATACCATATATAGGTCAATTCATGAAATTTAATTGGTCAAACATATATACACATAAATAGGGGTGTAATTAGGGGTGGTAATGTGGGCAATAAGTACACATATAAGAGAATAAGCATCCTAAGAGAATCTCTATGTGTTGTTAATCCATATTATACATTTAAATACTTATAACATTTACACAATATTTTAACAAAAATTATTGTTTAAGTAATTTACATAAGACTAAAAAATTAGAAATGTTTTTCACCATGAGACTTGAACCTTAAATATTTACCATATATATGTCAATAATGCGCCAACCATAGCATATGTACGATAAAAAAAACTTGTCTATTCGTAGTCGAATATTTAAAATAACGTGTCTAGTGCCAAATTAATATTTTAATTGGAAAATAAAAATCTCATATTCGAATACAATCTGGTTTCGTTATTTCCTACAACATGTATAAATAATGTTGATTTTGGCAAAAATAAGTGTGTAGAGACACCTTAGATCTCCACTACAAAGGCCCAAGCTTCTTGAACTAAAGAACTTATCTTGACAATCTAGCAAGAAATTTAATATAATAAAATTTGTGTACCAAGTGCAATAAATGCACCATGTACACAACTTTTTATTGTTATATATAGGCTAGGTGGGTAGCCCGTGCTACGCACGGGTTTTGATTAACTTTTGGACTGTTATATATGTAGTTATAATTTAACTTTTTTTATATCATGTTTTTGTTATATAGCCCATTTTAATATTTTTTCAATATATTTAGTTTTATTATATGAATTTTTGTAAAGTGATTAACTCTATTTTTGTTTATGTAATTAATGCGGACATGATAATTATTGTAAGTACAAAAAATGATATAAAGTTATTTTCATATTTTAACAATGAAACACCAGTTTTTAGTATCAAGTCTCATTCTTTGCCTAAAAAATATTATTTAAAATACTATGTTATCATATTATACATTATATATTATAAACTAGTAAGATTACCCGTGCTACGCACGGGTTAAATTTATTATATAAATTTGAGTGTCATTTATATACATTTTTATCCTTTTTTGTAAGAAATTAAGAATAAAGAGATAACAATAATTTAAATCTTAAACTTATGTTTTTTTTATTTTTGACTTGCAATTTTTGTGTTTTAATAAAAAAACATAACCAACTTACTATTATTAGATTTAATTATTTTAAGTTTATAATTCTTAAAACATGTACTCCGTATTTATTAAATACAAAATGGACTTCCATTAGTAACATTTGTTACATTGGGCTTCCATTAGTAACAATTTTTTAGTAGCCATTGTAAAGGCAATCGGTGTCCTAAATTGCCTTCATCATCTTCATTTTGCGTTAGTTGAACTTGTCCGCCGCTTTCACATGCTCCATTGTCAAGCTTGATCCAAGCGGGTAAGCGGCTCCTCACCCGCTTTGTCCTGTTTTATAACTTTTTGTTGGTGTACAAAATCTCGTCTTCAATTCGTCTTTGATACACCAATTAAGAACTCCTCCTCTTCCGCTCCGTCTTCAATCTCTTGACCTAGAAAACCTGTAAAACAATGGACACAGGGGGCGGGGACCCCCTAATCCACCTCCGATGCCTAAGTCAGAAGAGCAATTGTCGTTTGAGCGTCGAGGTACAACAAGAGAGCGGTGAAACCCTAAACAGTCGAGCTAAGCGAATATTAGCCTGCTTAGGATTTCTGAATATGCTATGCACATGTGTCTCTCCCTACACGCCCTAGGGCGTGTATTTATAATGGAAGAAGGGGAGAAGGGGGGCGAAAATTCTATCCATATGGCCGAAGCCCAAGTCGGGAATATTCCACCCTCTCTCCAATTTAATTCTATCCTTAATAAAAGATAGACTCTCCCATTAAGTTGCATAACCGCCATATAATTTTATATGGAAAATAATGAAAATAACTGCGCAGTAATTTTAATAAATACCTTTATAGCGAAAATAACTATGGTAATTATGTTTGTTTTACCCGCTCACAAATGCCCCACCTACACCGCCCTTACACGACTCACCGTGTTAGGCGACGTAGGGTACAGAGGGTTTCTAATCGATGTGGCCATGCTGATTGGTCAATTGCTCCCCTAGCGCTTTCGTATATTCGTATATTCGTACATCCATGAGCGACTATCATGGGGCGAGAGCTATCTTTTCGAGTCGTATCTCTGTCGAGGTATAAGTTGGAATCTCTAGAACAAACAAAATCAGACTGAGGAGAATAGAATGTTTATTATTTGAAAAAAGTACTTGGCCAAGCCTTCTAATTTTAGAAAAATAGAAATAAAATACATAAAGTCGTTTATTCTAGCGATCCCAGCCTAAGCTCAACATCCACGCAAGAAGCGATTACCGACGAACCCGTGCTCACGGCCCAAGAGCTGCGGCCACGGTCGACTTTACTTCGCGGCAATCATCGATGACCTATCGTCTGTAGTCCTTCTTTTCAAGGAAAAAACTTCTTTAAATGGGCAACATTCCAGGTTCGCGGTACCTCCTTTCCGTCGAGGTTCTCCAACTTATAAGCGCCCCATCCATACGCTGCTGTCACCCGAAACGGGCCTTCCCAATTTGGTCCGAGTTTGCCCTCCACGGGATCCCGCGCACTCCCGATGACTCGTCGAAGTACGAGGTCACCTGCTCGAAGGCGCGGTGTTTTATACGTCGTGCGACAACCCGTTCGGCGGCCCCTTGATAGACTGCAAGACGTACAGCTGCAATATCCTTGCGTTCTTCGGCTAAGTCGAGATGAGCGGCGAGCGCTTGATTATTTTTTTCGGGGTCGAACTGCGTTGTCCTTAGTGTTGGTAGCCTGATTTCGAGCGGTATTACAGCTTCCGTGCCATAAGCTAAAGCAAAAGGAGATTCTCCAGTCGATCTGCGCGGAGTAGTTCGATAGGCCCATAAAACGGCCGACAGTTCTTCAGCCCATCTTCCTTTGGCCTTCTCAAGGCGCTTCTTCAATCCATCAACGATTACTTTATTTGTAGCCTCTGCTTGCCCATTCGCCTGTGGATAGCCGACTGAGGAGTAGATATTTTTGATCCCCATTCCCTTGCAATAATCCTTGAATCTCTCGCTATTGAATTGAGTCCCGTTGTCAGAGATGAGAGCGAAGGGGATACCAAAGCGCGTGATAATATGTTTGGCCCGGAGAAAGATCGACGATATAAAATCTTTTCTGGCGACAGCCAAAATCTATGGGCTCTTAAGCGAATTTTTCTTGCTTCGGCGGCATCTGATGGTAAGAAGTTCTCATCCAAATAGAGAATCAAAGGCATCTGCCATCCGAGATCGTCGTTCGGTGTGGCCTGAGTAGTGGAAACTTCTGCGGAAACGTCCTGGGTATTAATCGCTGGGCACCCCGAATTTTCCAGCCGGATTGAGGCCTCGAGTGCGTCTCCTGAACAAGCGGCCAGAGTCGCCAATGCGTCGGCGAATTTGTTTTGATCGCACGATCTCTGTTCAAGCTCGCAATGCTCGAACTCGTTCATCATGGCCCTCGCTTTCTCCATGTATTTTATCATTTTTGCTCCCTTAGCTTCATAGTGCCCCAGTACTTGATTGATGATGAGTTGAGAATCAGAGAAAACAAGTAATCTAGCGATTCCAAGACTAGCTGCCGTTTCTAACCCAAGTATCAAGGCTTCGTATTCGGCCTCGTTGTTAGTGGCATCGAAACCGAGGCAGACTGCTAGCTGTAGAACTTCTCCTGTAGGTGATGATAACACAATTCCGACTCCACATCCTTGGTTGTTGCTTGCGCCATCGATTTCAAGAATCCAATACGGATTTTCCGCATGCCGAGAAGGACCCGCGGCCGCGGTTTCGCTTGTCCGAGGATCGCTTTCTCCGAGGGAGCGCGCTGCGATCGCGATATCTTCCGCCGAGGTTGCGGATGGTGCGGCGGCGATCGTTGTCGGTGCGGTCGTAGTCGTGGCGTCGTCCTCCGGTCTTTGAGCAAATTCCGCTATGAAGTCCGCGAGTACTTGAGCTTTGATGGCGGTTCGGGGCATGTACTCGATATCATACTGCCCCAATTCTACAGCCCACTTAGCGACTCGTCCTGCGAGATCCGAGCTAGTAAGAAGAGCTCGAATAGGATAAGCCGTAATGACCTGAATCGGATGCTCCTGGAAAAATGCTTGAGTTTGCGGGACGTTGTTACCAAAGCTAGAAGCAATTGTTCCATAGGCGAATATCTCGTCTCTGCATCGAGCAGCGTCTTGCTAGTATAGTAGACAGGCCTCTGATTTCCGCCCTCCTCTTTGATTAAGACGGCGCTAACAGCTCGAGTAGACACGGCTAAGTAAAGCTTCAAGGTGTCTCCTTTATTAGGCACAGCCAAAATTGGAGGGGATTGTAGATAAACCTTTAATCTCTGCAAATCTTCCTCGCATTATTGGCTCCATTCGAAAGATCGGCCCTTCTTTAAGGCTTTAAAGAACGATTGGCACTTGTCCGAAGACCGGCTAATGAACTGATTGAGGGCAGCGGCCATTCCGGTTAATCTTTGTACTTCTTTAACATTTTTCGGGCTTGAGATGGTGCCAAGGGCTCGGATTTGATCCGGACTAGCCTCGATGCCTCGAAGAGTAACGAGGTGTCCTAGAAATTTGCCTGATCCGACCGCAAATGCGCATTTTGCGGGATTTAGCCTTAGTCTGGACGCTCTGAGGATGTCGAAAACATCTTGCAAATCTTCGGGGTGTGTCGCAGCTCTTCTACTTTTGACAACCATGTCATCAATGTATGCCTCAACGGTCTTTCCGATTCTTTGACTGAACAGCCTTGTGACTAGGCGCTGAAAGGTTGCCCCAGCATTCTTCAATCCAAAAGGCATCACTTTATAACAGAATATTCCTTGTGGGGTAATAAAGGTTGTCTTCTCTTGATCATCTTTATGCATTGGAATTTGGTGGTATCCCCGATATGCATCCAGAAAGCTCATGCGTTCATGACCTGCAGTAGCGTCTACTAACTGATCGATCTTTGGGAGTGGGAACAAGTCTTTCGGACAAGCTTTATTGAGATCAGTAAAGTCCACGCAGACTCTCCAATCTCTCGTCTTTTTCTTCACTACAACAGTATTAGCTAGCCAAGTTGGATACCACACTTCTCTTATGGCGTCGGCCTCTTGCAACTTCTTTATTTCTGCGATTACGGCCTCAGCGTGCTGGACAGAAGACCGTCTTGTTCGCTGTACGATCGGCTTCACGTCAGGACGAACGTTCAGCCTATGGCAAGCAAGAGTTGGGTCTATTCCGGGCATATCGTATGGACTCCAAGCGAAGACATCTCGATTACTTTGCAGTAGATGCGTGATAGCCAGAAGCTCGTCATCTGAGAGGTTCGCCCCCACAAAGAATTTCTTCTCGGGTTCATGTTCGCTAACCGAGATTTCCTGAAGCTCGTCTACGGATTTTTGGGTCGGCTCCGAGCCAATATTAGCGAAGTCGAAAAGCTCCTGCCTTTCGCGGAATTTTTCGACCTTGGGCGGACCGCGATCGTTGTGGGGCGAGCAGCGATCGGGGCGAGGTGAACCACGGTCGCGAGGCGAACTGCGATCGTCGCAGGGCGAGCCATGATCGGCGCGAAGCGAGTCGCGCGGGCGCTGGGGTGTTCTTCGATCGGTGCGGGGCGAGCCGCGATGGCGCTGAGGCGGTCCACGATTGACGCAGCGAGGCGAGCCACGGTCGTCGCGAAGTGAACCGCGATCATCGCGGGGCGAGTCGGGACGGTGTTGGGGCAGTCCGCGATCGACGCGGGATCCGCGGACTCGAGCCGGGATTTCCCGCTTGCGGATGGCTTCTGAGAGGACCTTCGAGGTCGGGTGCGATTGATCGAATTTCTCGGAGCGATTGTTGCTTATGCGATCCTTTCTTTCGATCCCAGAATCTTCTGATTCCATTCCGTTCGGATTTTGCTTCTTTGATTGATTGACGGGTTCTTCTTCACACAGCTTTCGCTTTCGGGGGCTACGACACGATTTTTCCCCCGGACTATCGCCTTCCTCTTGATTTCCGATCACGGGATTAATTAGGGTTTGATCGTTCGATCGAGAATCGAACTTCGCGAGATCGCACCTCCTCCTGTGATCACGGCCGGAAGGGCCGTAATCGCGGCCTCCTTGCTCCGCGATCGTGGCGTTCGTACCGCGAGCGCGGCTTTCCCCGATCGAGGCGCCAAGATTGCCTTCGCCGCACAAGGACGCCCTAGGGTTTCGAAAAAACCCTAGGCTTTCGTTCGAGATTTTTTCCATCGATCAGATTGCGTGGATCGATTATTCGTTCCCCACGGACGGCGCCAATTGTTGGTGTACAAAATCTCGTCTTCAATTCGTCTTTAATACACCAATTAAGAACTCCTCCTCTTCCGCTCCGTCTTCAATCTCTTGACCTAGAAAACCTGCAAAACAATGGACACAGGGGGCGGGGACCCCCTAATCAACCTCCGATGCCTAAGTCAAAAGAGCAATTGTCGTTTGAGCGTCGAGGTACAACAAGAGAGCGGTGAAACCCTAAACAGTCGAGCTAAGCGAATATTAGCCTGCCTAGGATTTCTGAATATGCTATGCACATGTGTCTCTCCCTACACGCCCTAGGGCGTGTATTTATAATGGAAGAAGGGGAGAAGGGGGCCGAAAATTCTATCCATATGGCCGAAAATATTATCCTCCCCAGGCTGGCCAACTGCCTTAAAGCCCAAGTCGGGAATATTCCACCCTCTCTCCAATTTAATTTTATCCTTAATAAAAGATAGACTCTCCCATTAAGTTGCATAACCGCCATATAATTTTATATGGAAAGTAATGAAAATAACTGCGCAGTAATTTTAATAAATACCTTTATAGCGAAAATAACTATGGTAATTATGTTTGTTTTAACCGCTCACACTTTTCTTCTTGGTTTCATCCACCGTAATCCCTTATTTCCTTATTGTGATCGAATCAGTTGGAAGATGGTGAGTTCATTGTCCCCGATTTTAGTTTCTGTTGAGTTAGGGTTTCCAATTCACACTATTTGTCATTGGCTATCAGTTTAAATGTGTTGAGTATCATGATTCATGTGTTTTTTATTCTAAGTTTAGTACTCTCTTGTGTGTCTGTCTCCCTCTCTTGCCTTTCTCCTTCTCCTTCTTTTAATTTCAAGGGCGGGTTTTGTTTTAAAGATAAAGATGAGAAGGATAGAGGTATAAAATTGGACTTAAAGTTGAGGCTAATCAGCTAATCAGTGACACTAAGGAAGATGATCAAGATTTGGATCTAAAGCTTAGGCTTGGAGCTGTAAACAAACCTAGTTAGTTATATAGTTGAGTATTAATAAGAGCTCTTTATCTGAGGTTGATCAAAACTTATTGTTGTATGATTTTGTCTTACATTTGTCTTCCATATATGTACTGTACGTAGCTATCACAATAATGGTATGATCAAAAGGTAGCGGAAATTCCTAACGTGCTCACATCTTACTTGGAATCAGCTAATCATACTATACATTTATATTTGGGGTTTTATATACTGTAGGGAAAACCATTATTTATAGAAATGCAGAGGCTTACCAGGGAAATCGAAGATGAGGCCATTCCCTTTATATTGTTGCCCCTTTTGTTGGATGTGGAACAAAGAGTAGGAAGTGGTTGTTGTGACTTACGTGAGGTTGTATATAGTGTAAAAGTTTAATGAGATGCTGTTACAAAAGGTGGATGGAGAATTATGTGGGAATCAATGGGTAAATTCTGTTGGATTTTTGGGAATGCAATAAGCCTATACAAATACCCTCGGCCGTTTCTGCTTTTGGGCAAATTAAACGTTGCTGCTGCATTTGAGTTATTTGTATTTTAGCATTTGACATTCAATATGAACGTTTCACGACTGATAGTTTTTTAAAACTCTTTGTATTCAATGTAATAGAGTAAATGGGTTGCTTATGTGGCTTTTTTTAGTGGGATTAAATTTTATAGGTTAGGACATCTTATAGGATTTTAGGCTAGCTAGTATGGGCTTAAAAGTCCAATTTCCTATTTTCATAATTGAATTGTCCAATTTATCTTGCAATCAGAAATCACTTCCTTACCATTAGTTTACTCTTTTTACTCTCATTAATATATTAGATGTTTTGGTATAGAAGATCAAAAATAGAACATCTCTCTTACAATTTTCTTGAGATAAAAGTTTTGCATTTGAATAGAATTATTAGGTTGTATATCAAGACGATAATCCGGATAACACATCCATCTATCTAATATACAAAGTCTCTATTTTTTTATTTTTTAATCTAATATATAGAGTCATACACATATATTGTTATTTTTACATAATATAGAGTTAGAATTCGAAGAGGTTGTAAATTTATGTAGGAGGTGAATTAATATTGTAATTTTCTCACTTTAATTGTGATGAAATTATTTATTTGTAACATCATTGATATTATATCACTTTAATTGGGATAAAATTTCTTGTTAGTAACAAATAACAACCATTGAATATTTACGATATATTTTGCCCAAATTAATTTATATGCACCATTAGACTTGACCAATAGAAATAGATAGAAAATAAAGTTTATCTTATAGTATTATAGATTATAGATAGATAAATAGATAGAAGATTAAGAATAAAATTTCTAGTATATTATAAATGAGATAAAAAGATAAAAAATAAAATAATATCCGTATTAATCAAGATTATTCGACGTATATTTTTTGAAATTTTTATTGATTTCTCCATATACTCCCTTATTTATTTAGTAGGTATTTTTCACGCATCATTTTTTACTACACCCTTTTAAATCTATTTTTAAAGTTATTTAATTTATTTTTGTTAAATTAAATATTTTATTGACACATGGTTCATGGTTAACACAACAAATGAATATAATACCTTTGATTACTATAACAAATATCGAATTGATTCCGCTTTTGATTAGATAAAAAACATACCAAAAATATGATAATCTTACTATAACAAATATTACATCAAATGAATGTAATACCTTTTATAAGTTAAATAAAAAGTGATTATGCTTTACCTTAATAATTTAGGTTGATGATCGTTCAATCCTCTTTGTCATGAACATATTCTCATCATCTTATAATCCACGTAAAAAGAAGACAAATAACACCAGAAAATATGAGAACTTAAAATTAACTATAATTGCTCATGAAAGTAATTTAGAGCAAGAAATATAATAATTTATATCTACTATAAAATAGAAAAAATTTGGCCAATTAATGGTCATTTAAATGACCTAAATATTTATTTGTAAATTTAATCTTATACATTTATATATCTTATAACATATACAGACTTATTTAGCCATCAATGCTCCTAGAATTAATAAAAAGTTATTATTATAAACTTATCAAAAGATAAGAACAAAATAAATATGGTCAAAATAAATATTCCTATTAAAAGCACAATTGTAACATACAAATTAAGTCGTCTAACTTTTCACATTCCTAAACATCCAACTTTTCCAATATAAAAAATCACTTCATCCTCTTCATATTGACAACTAAATGTTTTTTGGTAGATGGAGAGGTGACACTCTTCGTGCCCTCAAGGAGCGTTATCGACACCTAAATATGCATATGCAATATCTCCTATCCCTATACATGCTCACAACAAGTGGAAAAAAAATTGTAGATTAGAGGAAAGTTTAAAAAGAGTTTACAAGAAGCCATGTTGGTAGTGGAGAAGAGGCGAATATGTGGATGTACACACAAAAATGCATGGATGCAAGTGTATGTTATCTCCGTATGAAGGTATGAATATAGATTAGGACAACTCTAATGTTTAAGAGCATGTCCAAGAAAATTATAAAAAAGTTATAAATTCTTGAGCAATATAAAATTTTCTTCTTTGTTTGTTGTAACATATTTACATATATTAAATTTTATTTCATAATTGGACATAAAAATTTATTTCTAAATGAAAGCAAAATACAAATTATCATTATCATGTAAAATAAATTATTTCTTTAATTGTTGATGACAATAAAAGGAAAATTAATCTCGAATATTCAATTTATAAGGTTTTTTATTCATGTTTAAATATATGATGCCTACATATTATGATATTGTTGTTTGATGCAAGCAAATGTGAAATAAACATTAAAAGGCTAACTAACCAAAATGACTTTCTTTTATGCAATTTGGATCTTTTAATATTTCTGTTTCTATGTTTATGTTTGTGTTGTGTTTATAGTTTCTCCAATAGAAGTGTACAAGACTGC
Organism: Fallopia convolvulus; assembly: GCA_964016875.1. NCBI lineage: Eukaryota > Viridiplantae > Streptophyta > Magnoliopsida > Caryophyllales > Polygonaceae > Fallopia > Fallopia convolvulus. The sequence goes on from OZ024719.1 coordinate 35,743,608, forward strand.
AAAAAGAGTGATAGCGATTATTTACAACAAGGTATAATATCAATGTGTTTATTATATTAGTTTTTTTTATGGAAGCTTAAATCTATCACAAAATATATAATACAAAATGAAAAATATATTGCACGTTCATATGTCTGAGAATTTAGAATTTTATTTTTAACATAAATTAATTTTTACATTTAAAGTTTTATTCCTTTTAACTGAACATACTATAGTTAATATTATATTATCTTTGTACTCAATTAATCAACTACCCTTCAACTACCCAACTTTTCCAATATAAAACCTCCAACCTGTTTGCTTATATTTTTACACATCTCACTAAAGTACAAAAAAAAAGTATACAAAAAGAATGTACGAAAAACATACGAAAAAATATAGCTTCACATAGATAATATAAAACATAATCAATGAGAACCCGTTCGATAGCACGGGCCATCCACCTAGTTTATGAATATAGTAGGAAAAATAAATAAATAAAAATAAAATTATATTTGTCATTGAATTATAGATATATATATAGATAGATAGATAGATAGATAGATAGATAGAAGATAGAAGATTAAGAATAAAATTTCTAATATATTATAAATGAGATAAAAAGATGAAAAATAAAATAATATCTGTATTAATCAAGATTATTTGACTTGTATTTTTTGAAATCTTTATTGATTTCTCCATACTCTCCCTTATTTATTTAGTAGGTATTTTTCACGCATCATTTTATACTACACCCTTTTAAATCTATTTTTAAAGTTATTTAATTTATTTTTGTTAAATTAAATATTTTATTGACACGTGGTCCATGGTTAACACAACAAATGAATATAATACCTTTGATTACTATAACAAATATCGAATTGATTCCACCTTTGATTAGATAAAAAATATACCAAAAATATGATAATATTACTATAACAAATATATACATCGAATGAATATAATACCTTTCATAATTTAAATAAAAAGCGATTATATTTTACCTTAATAATTTAGGTTGATGATCGTTCAATCCTCTTTGTCATGAACATATCCTCATCATCTTATAATCCACATAAAAAAAAGACAAATAACACCGGAAAATATGAGAACTTCAAATTAACTATAATTGCTCATGAAAGTAATTTAGAGCAAGAAATATAATAATTTATGAATATAGTAGGAAAATAAATAAATAAAAATAAAATTATATTTGTCATTGAATTAAAAAAATACAAAATGGAATGGAAGGTTTAAAATGATGAACCAACTAGTGTTATTCCGTACCTTGTACGTGTATATTTTAAAATAATTTTATTTCTAAAATATTATTTAAATATATATTTGGAATAAATTTTCACGCTTGAATCTTATTTTCTTTAGTAATAATAATTATAAAATTTTAATTTGTTTAGAAGAAAATAGTGGATGGTAGTTTTTGAGATAGTGGGGAAGTGGTTAAAGTAAGAGTGGATTAAAAATGAGAAATCAAAAATCAAAAAATATTTCAAATTTGCCATGTGGCTCAAATTTTTACAAAGACTTGGTTTTTGCTTTATATTTGTACTAGGGTAGATTACCTCATTGCTCTTCTTTTGTATTCTGTAATTTCTTTCATTATGAAAGAACAAAAGTATTCCACCTAGTAGTTTACTCCCCCCTCTTTTGCATGCCATAGAAATCATCCAAATTAGCTAAATTTTATTCACCAACACATAAATAAGGATGACACAATACATGAGACTTTATTATTGGATAAATAAATTCTCTTTTTATTGTAAAAATTAATATAATAAATTTGATCTTGTAACACCCCGTCTTCCGACGAGGCGCTACTAGGGAATAGACCTTACAAGGTACTATTAATTAGGTTGACAACTACACTGTATGACCTTACAACGCGGGCACGACAAGAAAAACATAATAAAACATCCAACCCTTTTATTTAATAAAACTTAGAAAACATAGTTATGCATGAATTCCCGAAAAACCTAAATATTCAAATCCAACGAATCAGTGCTAACGAGAAATTCCCCGAGAAAACCAAAACAAGCAATAGTACTAACTCCATCAATATAAAAACCAACATCCTAAAAAGTCATAAACAAACTAGCGTAAAACCAATCCCACTATGACACGCGCTCTTACCGCTCCGGCCCGCCATCATGCCTTGGTTTCTGCACGGCTACCTGATTTATACCTGGAACTGAAAAATGTTCCCCGAAGGGTCAGCGTCTAATCTACCAAGCTAGAGAGAATACGGAAATTATAGAACGCTTTAAAATCATTTATCTAAAGTCAGCATACAAATCCACAATCGCAATCATAACTCTACATGCTACTACCTAAATTAGTTATATCAGTCACACAAAGTCACATACGCATTTACAATCACAACCTCATAACAAAGCAATTCTTCCTTTTTCACAATCCGACTTCCAAGGCGCTCATCACCGCGCCGAGTGCAGAGGCAGGCCCTCTCACTCCACTTCACACTCTCCCTTCTAACCCCTGGCTAAGCCTCCACTGGAGCACTCGCCAAAAACACACAGATAATAATTTTCGTTTTGAAGGGGCACGATTTTCCCAGTCACACGGGTCAACGTAGCCAACTCTTCCTCAACACCAGCTACGATGGGCTGTGTCGGAAACGGTACCAACACAGAGAAAACGTTCCAAAAATATTTTTCCGATAAAAATACATTAAAAAACATTTGCACACACGACAATTCAAGAAGTTCAAAACAATTCCAAAAGATATTCGGGACTAGTTCCCAAAACCCGCCCTACAATAACGATACGCAATCTAACAAGGTAGAGAAGAACCGAGCAAGTCGAAAAACGACTTACCTCAGACGAAGAATTATATGACGTGGACAAATATAAGATCTTGAGCAAAAGCAGTTCCCTAAACATAATAATGAGCACACTTAATTATTTAACCGATCACACCCATTACCGGAACGCTCTCAACTCTATTAATTGTAAAGTATCGATTTATGTACCCCACCAACTTCTAACATAACTAATTAAAAGAATCGAATGAACCTATTACTAATTTACTATACGAACATCTCTAACATTAAATTTATACATATTACTTATACTATACGAACATCTCTAACATTAAATTTATACATATTAATTATCATAAATTATTAATGTTAGCTTTACTAACTTATTTAGCGTCTTGAAGAGATTGATAACGCCCACCAACACGTGGAACCAACTGTCAACTCCAACTCCCTTTCCGGCCAACATCAACTCGGTCGGCGATCCCGTCCCGGCGACACACACACCCTACGACTTCCACCCGCAACACCCAAACTAGTATATAACATGCAAACCCAACCAAGGTCAAAGTAATAGCTAATGATATACTAGTTACTAATTAACAAGATTTTAATCTCCCCCAAACAAACTCCGAATGATGTCTCACCTGTAACACCCCGACTTCCGTCGGGGCGTTACTAGGGAATAGACCTTACAAGGTACTATTAATTAGGTTGACAACTACACTGTAGGACCTTATAACGCGGGCACGACGAGAAATCATAATAAAAACATCCAACCTTTATTTAATAAAACTCAGAAAACGTAATCATGCATGAATCCCCGAAAATCATAAATATCCAAATACGTCACAACGCCTACTGAAACTGAACTATCTGAACCAAAAAGATAATAACCGAAACAAAATACCAACTTCGTCTAACAAATATTAAAATCAATATTCTAACTATTATAAATAACTAGTATAAACTAATCCCACTATGACACGCGCTCTTTACCGCTCCGGCCCGCCATCTTGCCTAGGTTCCTGCACGGCTCCCTGGCTCACACCTGGAACTGAAAAATGTTCCCTGAAGGGTCAGCGTCTAATCTACCAAGCTAGAAAGAATATGGAAACTGTAGAACGTTTTAAAATCATTTATCTATAGTCAACATACAATTCCACAACCGCAATCATAACTCTAAAGGCCAATACCTAAATTAGATATATCAGTCACACAAGTCACATACGCATTTACAATCACAGTCACACAACAATGCAATTCTCCCTTTGTCCACAATCCGTCTTCCAAGGCGCTCATCACCGCGCCGAGTGCAGAGGCAGGCCCTCCCACTCCACTTCCCAATCTCCCTTCTAACTCTTGGCTAAGCCTCCACTGGAGCGCTTGCCAAAAACATAGATAATAATTTTCGTTTGAAGGGGTACGATTTTCCCAGTCACACGGGTCAAAGTAGCCAACTCTTCCTCAACACCAGCTACAATGGGCCGTGTCGGAAACGGTACCAACACAGAGAAAACGTTCCAAAATATTTTTCAATAAAACACATTTAAAATCATTAACGCACACAACACACAAGGAGCTCAAAACAATTTAAAAGGTATTTGGGACTAGTTCCCAAAACCCGTCCTACAATATCGATACGCAATCTAACAAGGGAGAAAAAAACCGAGCAAGTCGAAAAACGACTTACCTCGAACGAAGGGTCCTCGGAAAGACGAAACTACGATCTCAAACGGAACGATTCCCTAAAGAATTAGGAAGGGAAAAATTAACTTAAATGCAAGCCGATATACCTAGCTTTTATTACGAAAATTCTAATTAATAAATATTAGAATATGCTAATTAACCCCTTATAATTTATATCCCACTTATCTAGCAACTTAGCCCACCAAATAAATAAATAAAAGAACCCAGCCCAAAAATATACTCTACTGTCCATTATCCGAATTAATCGGCCCAACCCATTTCTCTCATGACCAATAGCCCATCCGACCCAATTACCACTTAAAATAACAACCCAGCCCAATTCCTTTTTTTTTTTTCTTTTGGCAAACTGGGCCGAACATCAGGCCCGTCTCCCTTCCTCAACATGTTTGACCGGACAAGGGGTTGACCCCGGGAGGCCCCACCCCCCCTCTTCGTCTTCAACCTGGAGACCCACGCCGTTCTCCCCTGCTTCCGCCTCCGCTCGACGGAAGACCCCAGTTGGGTCCAATCGCTGGTACTTCCGGCAATGACCCCCTTCACCGCATCTCCGACCCGGTTGAGATCCCCCATCCGCAACCAGTGACGTCCCCAGAGAGCGAAGACGAGAATCTCTCGCTGCCCCTGTACGCCTCGCCGATGTTTCGCGGCTCGATCCCCCACCACTGACGATCAACCAGACCCGTCCCCGTCCCCCTTTTCCGGTCGGCCTTGACGACGACGGTCCGCTCCGAGGCGATTTGCGAGTGGCTAACGACCCGACGCCCCTGTTCACGGCCGCTGCCTAGTTCCGCCGGCAACCACCATCGCTCCCTCTCGTTCCTAGTTCCGGCCAAGGCGTACTCCGACCCACCCAACCTAGTTCCCGACCTAAGAGCAGCACAATGAAACAAGGAAGAAGGACTCACCGGTGATAATCTCTACTGGCGATCGGCGGTGATGGCGGACTCCACGATTCCCCCCGGCTCTCCTGTGGCGTCCGGAATTAATGGCGACTGCGCAAGCTGTTCAATCGAATGTACGTGGTGAAGTTGGGTACGATAGTTGACGACGGAAGTGCTGTGATTTGGGTACAATTGATCTCCTAAGATGATTATAAGGAGGCTCTAATGATAGATTTCGTAGATAGATTTTTTTATGATTGAGATATGATTTTCGGTTGTGATTAAAAATATGGCTTCAATGAGTAGAACTAACAGGAGTATATTTTTTTTTATTTTTTATTTTATTTTTATTTTTCTATAAGGAAGTATTCAATGGGGAAAAAGAAATATATACGTACTAAATATCTTCGTATGTATATATCGAGGCTCCAGGAAATTCTAACAGATATGAGTAAGAACTTCTCTACTTTGATTACTAGCGAAATAAGTAAGGAAATTACTTGTAAAATAAGAATTCGTTTCCCGACTTCCAAAAGGGAAAAATCAGGAAAAGTGAAACCCGATTACTACATACTACCCCCCTTAAGGAAGTTTCGTCCCGAAACTTGATTACGACGAAAAGATATTCGAGGTTTTCACAAACCTCTCCCCCTTAGAGAGGTTCGTCCTCGAACCAGAATTGATTGATAACGATAATCATAACCAGTACTAGCCATCCAAAACATACAACACGTCAATCAAAATTTACACAGTCAAACAACCAAGAATCACAAAGCAAACATCGAATTTGAAAACAACACACTAATTACTAACCTTCCCCTCAAACGCCTCTACTAAACTAGATCTCTGGATAACTCTCACTCATCCTGGACTCTGTCTCCCAAGTGGCCTCCTCGACCCCCCGTCGAGACCACTGAATCAACACCAGAGGAATCTCCTTGTTCCGCAGCTTCTTCATTCGTCGATATAAAATCTTTAGCGGTTGTTCCCGGAAAGTGTGATCTGGTTCTACCACCAAATCCTCATAATTGAGTCTGTGACTAGGATCTGGAACATACTGCCTCAGCTGTGAAACATGGAATACAGGGTGCACTCCTTCTAAAGCAGGCGGCAATGCTAGCCTGTAAGCCACCTCGCCTACTCTTTCTAGAATCTCGAACGGACCGATATATCGGGGACTCAGCTTCCCTTTCACCCCGAATCTTCTTACCCCGCGGGTAGGCGATACTCTCAACCAAACATGGGCTCCGATCTCAAACTCTAACGGTCTACGCCTCCTGTTTGCATAGGACTTTTGGCGACTCTGAGCGGCTAACATTCTCTCTCTGATTAAGGCCACTTTCCCGACCGTCTCCTCAGTCATTTGTGGCCTCTCTCCTACTACGTCCGAGGTATCATCCCAACACAGCGGTGTCCTACACTTCCGACCATATAAGGCCTCATAAGGAGCCATCTGAATCGACGAATGCCAGTTGTTATTATAGGCAAACTCTACCAAAGCCAAGTGATCCGACCACTGACCTCCCCAGTCTAAAATGCAGCACCTCAGCATGTCCTCTAGCGTCTGAATTGTCCTCTCTGTCTGACCGTCTGACTGCGGATGGTAAGCAGTCGTGAAATGTAATCTCGTCCCCAATGCCTCATGCACTTGCTGCCAATATCTGGAAGTGAAACGCCCATCTCGGTCCGACACAATCGTCTTAGGCACTCCGTGTAGCCTAACTATCTGATTAATAAACACCTCCACTAACTTGCTCACTTTCCACGTCTCTCGGATAAGCAAAAAGCGAGCAGTCTTCGTCAGTCTATCCACCACTACCCAAATGGCATCATGGCCTCTGCTGAGTCTCAAACCTGTGACAAAATCCATGGAGATGTCCTCCCATTTCCATTCTGGAATAGGAAGCGACTGAAGCATTCCTCCAGGTCTCTGATGCTCGATCTTCACCTGCTGGCAGACCTGACATTTAGCAACGAACTTTGCTACATCCGGCTTCATGCCATCCCACCAATAAAACTGTCGCAAATCCTTGTACATCTTACTCGCCCCGGGGTGGATTGAGTAAGGTGTAGCATGAGCCTCTTGCAAAATCTTCTGCCTCAACTCTGTATCTCGAGGCACGCAAATCCGACCACGTAAACACAAAATACCATCTCCTCTCTCTGCAAAGTCGGGTGCCTCTCCACGGCTCAATCTCTGCCTCAAATCCTGAATCATCGGGCAATCTTCCTGCTTCTGCCTTACTTCCTCAAGTAAAGACGGCCGACATTCTAGGGTTTTCAGACTACCCTGATAACGCTGAATCTGCACTTCGATTCCGTACCTCATCAGCTCCCTCTGTAACTCTGGCTGAGCCGTCAGATGAGCCAACATACTCTCCTGAGGCGTCTTTCTGCTAAGGGCATCAGCGACTACATTCGCTTTCCCTGGGTGGTAAAGAATCTCAAGGTCGTAATCTTTCAGTAACTCCAACCATCTCCTCTGTCGCATATTCAACTCCCTCTGAGTGAAGATGTACTTGAGACTCTTGTGATCTGTCATCACTTTGCAGGTACTCCCATACAAGTAATGACGCCAAACCTTCAAAGCGTGTACCACATCTGCCAACTCCAAATCATGAGTAGGATAATTCTGCTCGTTCGGCTTCAACTGTCTAGAAGCATAAGCAATCACTCTGTCCCTCTGCATCAGCACACAGCCCAAACCTATCTTGGATGCATCACTGTAAATCACGAAGTCCTCATTCCCCTGAGGAAGAGCTAGTATAGGAGCCGAAGTTAACCTTCTCTTCAGCTCATCAAAACTCCGCTGGCAGGCTTCATTCCACTCAAAGCGAGTCGTCTTCTTAAGCAGGTTGGTAAGTGGTTGGGCAATCCGGGAAAACCCTTCCACAAACCTCATGTAATACCCTGCTAATCCCAGAAAACTTCGCACCTCCTTCACATTCTTCGGAGGTTCCCATGCTTTTACAACTTCAATCTTTGCAGGATCCACCATAACTCCCTAAGCAGATACCACATGCTGTAAAAAGGTAACTTCAGGCAACCAGAAATCACACTTGGACAGCTTAGCAAACAATCGATGATGTCTCAATACTCCCAACACCAGCCTAAGATGCTCGGCGTGCTCCTCATTACTCCGAGAGTAGATCAGAATGTCGTCGATGAATACTACTACAAATCTGTCCAAGTAGTCTATAAACACCCGGTTCATCAACTCCATAAATATAGCGGGTGCATTCGTTAGTCCGAACGGCATCACTACAAACTCATAATGTCCATATCTCGTTCGGAAAGCCGTCTTAGGTATATCTTCCTCCCGAATCCTCAACTGGTGATATCCTGACCTCAAATCCACTTTAGAGAACACAATAGCCCCCTGCAACTGATCCAGCAAATCATCAATACGTGGCAGCGGATACTTGTTCTTGATGGTAACTCGATTTAACTCCCGATAATCGATACACAGTCGGAGAGGCACTGTCCTCTCGATGAACAACAGCAGCCACATCCTGACTCTCAGCAACCTCCTCTTGATGGTTATCTTGTTGTACCTCTAGCTCAGCAGCTACAGGGGCCTCTCCTCTACCCCTGCCACGACCTCCTCCTCGGCCTCTACTGCGGCCTCTTCCGTTAGCTTCAGTAGCTCTAGCTTTGGTTGGTGGGGCCATCTATAATAGAAAGTCCCACAGTCAAAACTTAAACATTCTATTTTTCAACCTAATTCTTACTATTCTACGTGAGGTTCTTCGGTTGATGGGGCGGAGTCGCGACGTGTCACCTACCCCCTATATGCAACATGTCTACCCCAGTAAAACATTTGAAAACACCGGCCGGTTTTGGTTTTAAGTTGGACCTCGGGTACTCTTTGTTGGTAAGTTCCATCTGTAACACCCCGACTTACCGTCGGGACATTACTAGGTAGTTGACCCTAACGGGTCCTACCTGAACGGGTTGACAACTAGAATACCTGGACCTTGCAACTCGGGCACAACAAGAAAACTATTTTAAAACATCCAACTGTCATTCAGACAAACCACGTTTTTAACAATGTCATGCATGAATCCCAAATGTCTAGCCAACTCACATTCAACTCCAGAAATCTACTAAAGTCAACAACATATCAAAATATCCAAAACACTGGCAAGACTAAACTGAACTCCCAACCCCTTTCAGTGACCTAGTGACACACGTCAACGATCCGCTGCAGCATCCAACCTAGGCTCCAACACGGGACCTGTATGAGTACCTGGAACTGAAAAATAAAGTCCCCGAGGGGTCAGCTACTACCCTAGGCAGGCTAGATAACACACGACAATAGTAAGACGTTTGAAAAACAACAATGATTTAACAACATGACTTTTAACGAGTGAATTGAACAGAACAGATTAAGTCCACACACATTTTCACCACCTAATGAATATATGAAAGGAATTACAATGAGGCACACCATAATCGAATTAACAAGCACAAGAGTAAAGCATTTATGAGAGTAACCAACACTTCAACATTCAACAATTTAAGGGTGATACAATGGATAATCAATTCATTAAGCGTAGCGAGAATTCACAAGGTCGAAAAACCAACTAAGTAATCGCACACACGCACACAACAAAATCACAATCCTATTGGGAAATGCCATTCTTCCTTCCACCACCGCATTCCCATCTACGGCGCTAACTCACCTGCGCCTGAGTGCAGAGGCGGGCCCTCCCACTTTCCATATACGTCATCCTTCCAACCCCTGGTCAAGCCTCCACTAGAGCACTTGCAAAAAACAAACAATAAATTTTTATTTTAAAAAGGGCCCGACCGACACACGACCATGGCTAGACGCCTCTTCGCCACCGACAATCGTCGCACATGATCGTGCCGGTTACGCTGCCAGCACAGAGAAAGCGATAGTATTTCTTTTACGAAAATACACTTGAAATGGAAAGCGCATCACATCATGCATGAAGATATTTCATATGGAAAACATACATTCGGGACTAACTCCCAAAACCAATCTCACAATCACGGCATGAAATCTAACAAGACTAGAATAAAGCCGAGCAAGTCGAGAACGACTTACCTGGAAGGCGATCTTCGAAGGAAGTAAGAACACGTCGATACTAAATACCTACGAATCATAACGTGCACGGTTAACCGACTAACCGCGAGTATTAGCTATCGATTCTAGGCAAGCACAACTATAATGGCCTCACTAAGTGTGAATCACCATAAAAACCATAGCATCCAAAACGAGTGCGAGATGAATTGATTCTACTATTACAACCAAACTAAACGCACCGAGCTTAAGAACCAACACTAATCGACTTCATTCAACGAACTAAGATTCCATAACCTAACCTTAAACGATACTAAGCTTATAAGCTCGAGGGTAACAAGTTTTCAAGGTCCACGGAACGTCAATTCACATTCTCAATGCACACACAAGTACACACATTCATAGTATATAACGTTGTTTCCGCACTCAAGACATCCGAATCAAAGGCCTCCTACGACAACGAGGGTCACCGCAAAAGAAACCGATCAAAAACTTTCATGTCAAACAAACCGAGACTAACATTCTCATCAAGATCAAAACATAAATACACCCATTACAAGTATCACTCAGAATTAGCTTAAACTTAGATGGCCAAAATATCAACATTCACAACAAGTCCGAATTGCATCCACACAACCAATAATTGCCAAGAGGAAACATAATACATATTGAACCCAAAAAAAACGATCAATAGAATAAACTAGCAATTCCAACCGATCCAACATCTCAACACACAAATTACAAAGCAACACAAGATCCAAATAATTAACATCACATGGAAACAAGAATTTAAAGGTGCAAGGTCGACTCATTCGAGTAGAGATATCCGACCTTCCCAAAGTCGAAATCGCACACTTCCTTGAATAGAGATTGGTTCCGGATTTGAGTGTCGTTTGCGGGAACTAGACGCCCCTGACCGTCGATCTTGATCTCGATTGGGGTGGAGCTCGTTTTCTCCTGTTGGCAATGGCGGAATCAAGCGGTGTTGGCTAAACGAGCCTGTTGGACGACACTCCACTCGATCTTAACAGCGCACCCCTGCTTCTTCGTGTGGGCCAGGTTGCAGCAGCAACTCGCTAGCTTTGATCGGTCTCGAGCTCGGCCACGGAGAGCGCGATCTGGCGGTGGGAAAGTCACCAATTCAACAGGGGAACGAGAAGAATAGGATGAGGAAGAAGACGAAGAAAACAGAAGAACGAGAATAGGAGGGTGAGCTTACTCGTGCTCGGCGACGCCCACCGATGGAGGAGGCAGAGACGAGACGAGGTGAGGTTGTCGGTGGATCCGTGACACAGAGGAGGCGCAACAACTAAGGTGACTCGCGGAGATCTGGCAAACGGGTACCAACCCCGGCGAACTCAAAAGGGAAAGGCGAAGTTGCTTGAGCTTGAGCTCTCGATGTCTCTTCTCCAGGTGTGTTTGAGCGGCGCCTCAAAGGGAAACGAAGGAGGAAAGGTAGGGCAAAGGTGGGGTAAATAGAGGATTGAATATCAGGTTTGGTTTGGGCTGATAACTACAAATTGGGCTTTTTGGCCCAAAAGACAAATGGGTAGGTGAAATGGTAGCAAAAAGGAGGCAATTTAAGACGGAGGAATTATTTATCGGGTTTTCTCGGAACCCGAGTGTTACATTATACCCCCCTTAAGAAAGTTTCGTCCCGAAACTTCCAGGGTCAAAGTGGGAGTTCAAAAAGGGTCTCGAGGTTTCACAACCTCTCCCCCTTGAAGAGGTTCGTCCTCGAACCCAAATCATTCATAAGAACTCCAACATAACATGGAAAACAAAACACATATCCAGGTACTATAATCATAAAGAACGACAACCAATCCATACTCATGTTCAAAACACTAACAAGCACACACCAAGACCCGCTTAGCAACATTAAGTCATAACAACTCCGAACCTACTCCTAAGTAACCCCTAAACTCTACTCTCAAAGACCTCTAATAAACCTGAGTACAGTTCGGGGTAGTTCTCTCTTATCTTATCCTCGGTCTCCCAAGTAGCCTCCTCAACACCTCGCTGAGACCATTGAATCAACACCTCGCTGAGACCATTGAATCAACACCAACTGAATCTCCTTGCTTCGTAACTTCTTCGTACGCCTGTCCAGAATCGCTATCGGTTGTTCCCTAAAGGTATGATCGGGCTCAACTTCTAACTCTTCATAGTTGAGCTTGTGACTGGGATCTGGAATATACTGTCTCAACTGTGACACGTGAAAGACAGGGTGAACTCCATCCAAGGCGGGTGGCAGAGCTAGTCTGTAAGCTACCTCACCTACTCTCTCCAGTATCTCAAACGGGCCAATGTAGCGGGGACTCAACTTTCCCTTAACTCCAAATCTTCTCACACCAAGAATAGGCGACACTCTTAACCAGACGTGTGCCCCTATCTCAAACTCTAGTGGTCGACGTCGCTTGTCTGCATAGGATTTCTGGCGGCTTTGTGCAGCTAGCATATGCTCCCGGATCAAGGCCACTTTCCCAATTGTTTCCTCTATCATTTGTGGCCTCTCTCCTACAACATCGGACGGGTCATCCCAACACAAGGGTGTCCTACACCTTCGGCCATACAAGGCCTCATACGGAGCCATCTGAATCGAGGAGTGCCAACTGTTGTTGTAGGCAAACTCTACCAATGCTAGGTGATCTGACCAGTGACCTCCCCAGTCGAGAACACAGGACCTCAGCATGTCCTCCAGAGTCTGAATTGTCCTCTCAGACTGGCCATCTGATTGCGGGTGATATGCAGTCGTGAAGTGTAATCTCGTCCCGAGTGCCTCATGCACTTGTTGCCAGAATCTGGAAGTGAAACGCCCATCACGATCTGACACAATCGTCTTGGGTACACCATGCAGTCTAACTATCTGATTTACGAACACTTCTACCAGTTTGTTAATTTTCCAAGTCTCCTTAATAGGCAAGAAGCGAGCAGTCTTGGTCAACCTATCCACTACAACCCAGATGGCATCATGTCCCTTGCTGAATCGTAACCCCGTGACAAAATCCATGGAAATATCCTCCCACTTCCATTCTGGGGTAGGTAGGGGTTGGAGCATACCACCTGGCCTTTGGTGCTCAATCTTCACCTGTTGACAGACCTGACACTTAGCCACAAATCTTGCTACATCTGGCTTCATGCCATCCCACCAGTAGTTTTGTCGTAAATCTTTATACATCTTACTCGCTCCGGGGTGAATCGAGTAAGGTGTAGCGTGGGCTTCTTGCAAAATCTTCTGACTCAACTCTTCATCTCGAGGCACACAGATCCGGCCGCGCAAACTCAAGATACCATCTGCCCTCTCTACAAAATCAGGTGCCTCTCCATGGCTTAATTTCTGCTTCAGATCCTGAATCATTGGACACACTTCTTGTTTCTTTCTCACTTCGTCAAGAAAAGTCGGTTGACACTCCATAGTACTCAATCTACCCTGGTAACGCTGAATCTGTACCTCGATTCCGTACCTTATCAGCTCTCTTTGTAGCTCGGGTTGAGCCGTTAAACGTGCCAACATACATTCTTGAGAGGTCTTCCTACTAAGTGCATCAGCGACTACATTCGCTTTCCCTGGGTGGTAAAGGATTTCCAAATCATAGTCTTTTAGCAATTCAAGCCATCTTCGTTGTCTCATGTTCAGTTCTCTTTGAGTAAAGATGTACTTGAGGCTCTTATGATCTGTCATCACCTTGCAGGTACTACAATACAAGTAATGACGCCAAATCTTCAGAGCATGCACCACCGCCGCCAACTCCAAATCATGAGTAGGGTAATTCTGCTCATTCGGCTTCAACTGTCTTGAAGCATACGCAATCACCCTATCCCTCTGCATCAACACACATCCCAAGCCTACCTTGGAGGCGTCACTGTAGATCACAAAGTCCTCATTTCCTTGAGGGAGAGCAAGTATTGGAGCTGAAGTCAACCTCCTTTTCAACTCTTCGAAACTTCTCTGGCATGCCTCATTCCACTCGAAACGAGTGGTCTTCTTTAACAAATTTGTAAGCGGTTGGGCTATGCGGGAGAACCCTTCTACGAATCTTCGGTAGTACCCCGCTAAACCTAGGAAACTCCGCACCTCCTTCACGTTTCTTGGGGATTCCCACTCTTTTACAGCCTTGATTTTCACAGGGTCTACCATTACTCCTTTAGCCGACACTACATGTCCCAGAAAGGTAACTTCCGGTAGCCAGAACTCACACTTGGATAGCTTAGCAAACAGCTGATGTTGCCTTAACACTTTCAGCACCTGCCTAAGGTGTTCTGCGTGCTCCTCTTCATTACGGGAATAAATCAAGATATCATCAATGAATACCACCACAGATTTGTCTAGGAAATCTATAAACACTCGGTTCATCAACTCCATGAACACTGCGGGAGCATTAGTTAATCCGAATGGCATCACCACAAACTCGTAATGTCCATATCTAGTTCGGAAAGCCGTCTTTGGGATGTCTTCCTCTCGAATTCTTAGTTGATGATATCCTGACCTCAGATCCACCTTAGAAAACACCGTAGCCCCTTGTAACTGGTCCAACAGATCATCAATGCGAGGTAGTGGGTACTTGTTCTTGATGGTGACTCGGTTCAACTCCCGATAATCAATACACAGGCGAAGTGAACCGTCTTTCTTCTTTACAAATAAAACAGGAGCTCCCCAGGGTGACACGCTCGGACGTACATACCCTTTCTCCAACAACTCTTCCAATTGTGCCTTCAATTCCTTCATTTCCGTCGGAGCCATGCGGTATGGATCCCTCGAGATCGGGATTGTTCCTGGCTCAAGTTCAATGCTGAAATCAACCTCTCTTTGAGGTGGCAAGCCTGGTAGATCGTCTGGAAAGACATCCTCAAACTCACAGACTACCGGTATATCTTGAATGTGTGGCCCTTCCTTGTCCCCTTGTAGGACATAACACCAATACCCTACACACCCTCCATTAAGCAACTTTGCGGCTTTTACCATACTAATCACCGTTCTCGGCCCAACTTGCTCCAACTCCTGACTCACTTGTACAGTCCCGTCATTTGCGGACACAGTGACTGTGCCCTTATGTATATCTAACACTGCTTTATAACGCCTCATCCAATCCATTCCTAAAATCACGTCGTCATCTGGGGACAACTGCATTACTATAAAATCTGCATACCAGTCTCTACCTCCTATTCTGATAGGGCACTGCAAAATCTCTCTATTATCACTCACCTTACTACCATCGGGTAGGCCTACTACAAAGGATTCTCCTTCTGTACAAGTCAATCCTAGTCTAGCCACGCAAGCAGAGGACACAAAAGAGTGTGTGGCACCCGTGTCAAAAAGAATGTGAACAGGTTTAGATTGAATCCAAAACGTACCTGTAGCAGTCGGCGCATGTAAGGCATCAGCTCTCCTCATCTCGAACACTTGAGGTTGGTTGATTCTCTGAGCGTTGGTTCCTATACCTCGGCCTCTGTTCTGGCCTGATGCTTGCTGAGTCTGTTGTGGCGGACGACGAGCTCCCTGATTCACAATACCTGGCGAAGATCCTTGAGAGGGTACGCCGACCTTGCAGTACTGTCGCATATGGCCAGGCTTCCCATAGTTGAAGCAGTTTCGAACTGGCTTTGGACACTGACTTCTAAGGTGGTCAGTGCCTCCACAATTGAAGCATTCTTTCTATCCCCTAGAATACTGACCCTGCTGAAACTGGTCTTGGCGGCCCTGTGACTGAGATCCGGACCGGTTTTGCTGAAATGAACCCGGTCGACTATCCCTCCTCGAATCTGAAAGGCCAGATAGCTTTTGTCTCTTGTTCGCACTAGCATGTATCTCCAACTGTCCTGGTCGGGGCGTGGCCATAGCATAAGCCAAAACAGACTCTTGAACATCTCTCAAAGTAGTGAGTCGAAGACCAGAAACATAAGCACGCAGATGTGGTTGCAACCTCTTCAGGAAGGTTGCGATCTTCAATTCTTCTGTAGGAGCGGCATTTGGCACAGCTGTCAACTCCTTATGGAACTTCAGAATGGTTTCCTCCACCGTGATGTTCTCGGGTCCAGCATCCCGAAAAGCAGCCTCACGAGCCGACCTAATCACTGGAGGACAGTAAAAATCTCTAATCCTCTTTCGGAACTCTTCAAAAGTCACGTTTGTCTGACTTTCTCTGCTCATGTCCCACCAATCAAAAGCATCTCCCTGCAGCAAACTCTGTACCAGAGACATCTTCCTCTCCTCTGGCGCTTGAATAGAGTCTAAAGCAGATGCTACTCTCCTCAACCACTGCTCCACATTCGTATCCTTAGCCCCAGTAAAGTTTGGCACCCCGGTCTTCCTGAACTCCGCGAGCCACTTGTCAGGTTGGGGCTCGCGACACTGTCTTGATAACTCTACCACACGATCAACCACTTCTGGTCTCTGTACTTCTGGTAGCCCTCCTAATTGAGCACTTCGAACTGTATTCTGGTCTAGTGCTCTCATCTCAGTCCTTTGAAGCCCAGCAGCAACATTCTGATCAAAAACAACTCCTGTACCCAGCAGATTCTGTAGTATCCCTACAAGTGTAGCTCGAAGTGTAGGATCCATATCTGGTGATAATCCAACCGGCGGTGCATTGACTCCAGCGTGGGCCATATTAGCTGGGAGCCCTTCTCCAACAACAGACACACTAGCGTCGTGATGAATCTCGGCAGCCCCATCCCCGCTCTCAGCAACTTCTTCTTGAGGGTGACCATTCTGATGCTCTTCTGGCTCAACCGCTGCAGGAGTCTCTCCTCTACCACGACCCCTTCCACGACCTCTACCACGGCCTCTACCACGGCCTCTACCACTAGCAGCAACAACTCTGACTCTAGTTTGTGGAGCCATCTATAACAGAAAGTCTCACAGTCAAACTTTAAACTCTGACTAAAAGTGAAGGATTTACAAACAATTCTACGTGAGGTCCTTCGGTGGATGGCAGCGGAGTCACGTCGTGTCATCTAATCCTATGTGCAGCATGACTACCCCATTTAAAAAAAAAATTTGGAAAACACCGGCCGATTTTAGTTTTTTTTTCTGGTTGGACCTCGTGTACACGTATTGCTTGATTCCATGTGCCCTGTTGCCAACCTCGCTCTGATACCAATCTGTAACACCCCGACTTACCGTCGGGACATTACTAGGTAGTTGACCCTAACGGGTCCTACCTGAACGGGTTGACAACTAGAATACCTGGACCTTGCAACTCGGGCACAACAAGAAAACTATTTTAAAACATCCAACTGTCATTCAGACAAACCACGTTTTTAACAATGTCATGCATGAATCCCAAATGTCTAGCCAACTCACATTCAACTCCAGAAATCTACTAAAGTCAACAACATATCAAAATATCCAAAACACTGGCAAGACTAAACTGAACTCCCAACCCCTTTCAGTGACCTAGTGACACACGTCAACGATCCGCTGCAGCATCCAACCTAGGCTCCAACACGGGACCTGTATGAGTACCTGGAACTGAAAAATAAAGTCCCCGAGGGGTCAGCTACTACCCTAGGCAGGCTAGATAACACACGACAATAGTAAGACGTTTGAAAAACAACAATGATTTAACAACATGACTTTTAACGAGTGAATTGAACAGAACAGATTAAGTCCACACACATTTTCACCACCTAATGAATATATGAAAGGAATTACAATGAGGCACACCATAATCGAATTAACAAGCACAAGAGTAAAGCATTTATGAGAGTAACCAACACTTCAACATTCAACAATTTAAGGGTGATACAATGGATAATCAATTCATTAAGCGTAGCGAGAATTCACAAGGTCGAAAAACCAACTAAGTAATCGCACACACGCACACAACAAAATCACAATCCTATTGGGAAATGCCATTCTTCCTTCCACCACCGCATTCCCATCTACGGCGCTAACTCACCTGCGCCTGAGTGCAGAGGCGGGCCCTCCCACTTTCCATATACGTCATCCTTCCAACCCCTGGTCAAGCCTCCACTAGAGCACTTGCAAAAAACAAACAATAAATTTTTATTTTAAAAAGGGCCCGACCGACACACGACCATGGCTAGACGCCTCTTCGCCACCGACAATCGTCGCACATGATCGTGCCGGTTACGCTGCCAGCACAGAGAAAGCGATAGTATTTCTTTTACGAAAATACACTTGAAATGGAAAGCGCATCACATCATGCATGAAGATATTTCATATGGAAAACATACATTCGGGACTAACTCCCAAAACCAATCTCACAATCACGGCATGAAATCTAACAAGACTAGAATAAAGCCGAGCAAGTCGAGAACGACTTACCTGGAAGGCGATCTTCGAAGGAAGTAAGAACACGTCGATACTAAATACCTACGAATCATAACGTGCACGGTTAACCGACTAACCGCGAGTATTAGCTATCGATTCTAGGCAAGCACAACTATAATGGCCTCACTAAGTGTGAATCACCATAAAAACCATAGCATCCAAAACGAGTGCGAGATGAATTGATTCTACTATTACAACCAAACTAAACGCACCGAGCTTAAGAACCAACACTAATCGACTTCATTCAACGAACTAAGATTCCATAACCTAACCTTAAACGATACTAAGCTTATAAGCTCGAGGGTAACAAGTTTTCAAGGTCCACGGAACGTCAATTCACATTCTCAATGCACACACAAGTACACACATTCATAGTATATAACGTTGTTTCCGCACTCAAGACATCCGAATCAAAGGCCTCCTACGACAACGAGGGTCACCGCAAAAGAATCCGATCAAAAACTTTCATGTCAAACAAACCGAGACTAACATTCTCATCAAGATCAAAACATAAATACACCCATTACAAGTATCACTCAGAATTAGCTTAAACTTAGATGGCCAAAATATCAACATTCACAACAAGTCCGAATTGCATCCACACAACCAATAATTGCCAAGAGGAAACATAATACATATTGAACCCAAAAAAAACGATCAATAGAATAAACTAGCAATTCCAACCGATCCAACATCTCAACACACAAATTACAAAGCAACACAAGATCCAAATAATTAACATCACATGGAAACAAGAATTTAAAGGTGCAAGGTCGACTCATTCGAGTAGAGATATCCGACCTTCCCAAAGTCGAAATCGCACACTTCCTTGAATAGAGATTGGTTCCGGATTTGAGTGTCGTTTGCGGGAACTAGACGCCCCTGACCGTCGATCTTGATCTCGATTGGGGTGGAGCTCGTTTTCTCCTGTTGGCAATGGCGGAATCAAGCGGTGTTGGCTAAACGAGCCTGTTGGACGACACTCCACTCGATCTTAGCGGCGCACCCCTACTTCTTCGTGTGGGCCAGGGTGCAGCAGCAACTCGCTAGCTTTGATCGGTCTCGAGCTCGGCCACGGAGAGCGCGATCTGGCGGTGGGAAAGTCACCAATTCAACAGGGGAACGAGAAGAATAGGATGAGGAAGAAGACGAAGAAAACAGAAGAACGAGAATAGGAGGGTGAGCTTACTCGTGCTCGGCGACGCCCACCGATGGAGGAGGCAGAGACGAGACGAGGTGAGGTTGTCGGTGGATCCGTGACACAGAGGAGGCGCAACAACTAAGGTGACTCGCGGAGATCTGGCAAACGGGTACCAACCCCGGCGAACTCAAAAGGGAAAGGTGAAGTTGCTTGAGCTTGAGCTCTCGGTGTCTCTTCTCCAGGTGTGTTTGAGCGGCGCCTCAAAGGGAAACGAAGGAGGAAAGGTAGGGCAAAGGTGGGGTAAATAGAGGATTGAATATCAGGTTTGGTTTGGGCTGATAACTACAAATTAGGCTTTTTGGCCCAAAAGACAAATGGGTAGGTGAAATGGTAGCAAAAAGGAGGCAATTTAAGACGGAGGAATTATTTATCGGGTTTTCTCGGAACCCGAGTGTTACACCATGTGCCCTGTTGTCAACCTCGCTCTGATACCAATTTGTAACACCCCGACTTCCGTCGGGGCGCTACTAGGGAATAGACCTTACAAGGTACTATTAATTAGGTTGACAACTACAATGTAGGACCTTACAACGCGGGCACGACGAGAAATCATAATAAAAACATCCAACCTTTATTTAATAAAACTCAGAAAACGTAATCATGCATGAATCCCCGAAAATCATAAATATCCAAATAAGTCACAACGCCTACTGAAACTGAACTATCTGAACCAAAAAGATAATAATCGAAACAAAATACCAACTCCGTCTAACAAATATTAAAATCAATATTCTAACTATTATAAATAACTAGTATAAACTAATCCCACTATGACACGCGCTCTTTACCGCTCCGGCCCGCCATCTTGCCTAGGTTCCTGCACGGCTCCCTGGTTCATACCTGGAACTGAAAAATGTTCCCCGAAGGGTCAGCGTCTAATCTACCAAGCTAGAAAGAATATGGAAACTGTAGAACGTTTTAAAATCATTTATCTATAGTCAGCATACAATTCCACAACCGCAATCATAACTCTAAATGCCAATACCTAAATTAGTTATATCAGTCACACAAGTCACATACGCATTTACAATCACAGTCACACAACAATGCAATTCTCCCTTTGTCCACAATCCGTCTTCCAAGGCGCTCATCACCGCGCCGAGTGCAGAGGCAGGCCCTCCCTATCCACTTCCCAATCTCCCTTCTAACTCCTGGCTAAGCCTCCACTGGAGCGCTTGCCAAAAACACACAGATAATAATTTTCGTTTGAAGGGGTACGATTTTTCCAGTCACACGGGTCAAAGTAGCCAACTCTTCCTCAAAACCAGCTACAATGGGCCGTGTTGGAAACGGTACCAACACAGAGAAAACGTTCCAAAATATTTTCCGATAAAACACATTTAAAATCATTAACGCACACAACACACAAGGAGCTCAAAACAATTTAAAAGGTATTCGGGACTAGTTCCCAAAACCCGTCCTACAATATCGATACGCAATCTAACAAGGGAGAAAAAAACCGAGCAAGTCGAAAAACGACTTACCTCGAACGAAGGGTCCTCGGAAAGACGAAACTACGATCTCAAACGGAACGATTCCCTAAAGAATTAGGAAGGGAAAAATTAACTTAAATGCAAGCCGATATACCTAGCTTTTATTACGAAAATTCTAATTAATAAATATTAGAATATGCTAATTAACCCCTTATAATTTATATCCCACTTATCTAGCAACTTAGCCCACCAAATAAATAAATAAAAGAACCCAGCCCAAAAATATACTCTACTGCCCATTATCCGAATTAATTGGCCCAACCCATTTCTCTCATGACCAATAGCCCATCCAACCCAATTACCACTTAAAATAACAACCCAGCCCAATTCCTTTTTTTTTTTCTTTTGGCAAACTGGGCCGAACATCAGGCCCGTCTCCCTTCCTCAACATGTTTGACCGGACAAGGGGTTGACCCCGGGAGGCCCCACCCCCCCTCTTCGTCTTCAACCGGGAGGGGTTGACCGGACAAGCGTGTGACGGCGGTTGGTTACACAATTGATCGGAACCGAGCTTTGATCGAGTCGGACGGAATCGGTGATCGGCGATCAGGTCTGCTTGTCGGAGAAGATCGATGTCTGCGTTAAGCTTTGCCGAAGAAAAAGACAAGGATCGATGTCGTCCGCGTTACGATCGGTCGTGCTCGCAAGGAAGTCACAAGGAATGGTTTGATAACAAGGGATCGACTTTAAATAAGGAAGGCAACTTTGATAATTAGGGTTAAAGCAATTAAAGATATGATTATGGTCAAAGATAAGGATTTGATCAGGTGAGATACGATAGACATAATTACTGTTAAATAGAATAGGATTATATTGTACTTGGGTGGAATTTATCACATATGAAAATATGTATACGTGATTTGCCAAACTGGATTAATAAATTGTATTACTTGCGGGTCAAGAAAACTCGATTGTTTATAGACCAATAAACTCGTTTTCTGACGGGATGGAAAAACGAACCCTAATATTACAGATCTTATCTAGTTTTGTAGGGGTTATGGAATGTGATGAGATGGACAAAATGAATGTGAAGAGTTAAATAGGGGTTATAAAATTAGAGAATTAGAAAGATGACAAATGGCAATTAATTTTTCTTTTTTCTTAGGATATCTCAATGAGAATCCAATGTGCATTTATTACACTTTGTTATGATAGATATTTATATAATATGCTTGAAATGAAATTATAACAAAACCTTATTAATTTTATGAGTATTAATTGTTCAAGAACCTAAGTTTATAGTATAATAGATTATAGATAGATAGATAGATAGATTATAGAAGATAGAAGATAAGAATGAATTAGATATAGATTTTTAAGTCAATTAAATGAGCCATTAATTACCCAAAATTTTTCTATTTTATAGTATATATATATATATAGATATATAGATTATAGATTTTTGTTTTAATCTCCAACATTAATCTACTCTATCTAACAAACGAAATTCCTTTGCAAATTTCACTATAACATGTATTTGCATCTGAACCAATCTTATACAATTTGATACATCAACCATTATTTGGGGGCTTAAAACATATACAGCCCCCTAAACTTTTGTCAATTTGTCATATAGACACCCCACCTTTGGTTTGGAACTATTGAGTACCTAAACTTAGTAATTATGATCTATTAAATACCTGAGTAATGATGTGGCAGTACACGTGTATGTAACATTCTAATGGGGTGAGTGATTTTTGTAATCCTATTAAATCCAAGCTGACATGGCAGCCATTAAATGACTTAATATAAAAAAAAAAGAAAAACCTCTTTTCAATTGCTCAAATGTGCCAAAAAAATTCTCTGTACAAACCATTGTTGGTTTTCTTCTTCCTCCCACCTCTATAAAAACCCTCTCCACCACCTGTAGCAACCGTGTCACCGCCACCGCCCCCTCTTCCACTCTCAAGTCCTATCAACTTCAACAACAAGCCATGGCATGCCCGCTCATCCACAAATCAAGCAATTTTTTCTTCCTCCCACCTCTATACAAACCTTTCATCGACAAGACAAACAACCATAAATCAAGCAATTTGCTCAAATTCATATTTCAAACTCTGAAAAGAAGTTTTATATAAATCATTCAATCTATTTAATCCAAACAATTTTTACTAAATCTCATCAAACTTAATAACCCCAAATTAAAACCCTAGAAATTTCTCAAATCAATTCATTCATTTCATCCATTTCTCAAATCAGGCAGCCTCTTGGCAAGAAACATATACCTAATGAGCCCTAATCGATCGAAGGTGGAAATCAAAGACATCAAGACGCCAGAAGGAGAGAGGAGGTTGAAGAGAAGAGGTCGGAGTCGGTGCAGCCTGCGCGGAGGCGGCGAGGGCTTGGAAGACGAGGAGGAGGAATCGACGAGCCGAAGAGCGTGCAAATGAGATTGGGGAAGGTGATGGAGAAGAAGCGGCGGGATTGGTCGGAGAATCAAATCTGGGACAATGGGAGTCAGATGAGAATGGGAAAGTCGAAGAATTATGGAGATCTCAATCCATCTGTTCACCTTTTTCTTTTTCTTTTTTCATTTTTTAAATAAAATAAAAAGTAAAAATAATTTTAAATTTATGTGTCATATAATTTTTACATGTAAAAATTAAGTAGTATAGGTGGCATCTATGTTGAGTGTTATATGACATAACATTCTTACAACTCAGTACACGTGTCATAAATTTAACAATATTTTAATCGATCAGGTGTTACAATAGGCTACAATATAAAAGTTTAAGTGTTCAATAGGTCCAAACCAAAGGTGGGGTGTCTATGTGACAAATTGGCGCAAGTTCAGGGGGTTGTATATGATTTAAGCATTATTTGGGATTCACAAAAAAATGAGCCACATGACAGTCTGTGAATTTGACATATGTCTTGATTTATAGTTGTATTTTTTATTTCTCCATTATTTTTTTCTTTTTCTTATATTCATGTTTCACTATCTCACTATTCGTCCCATCACACTTTTTTTTTTCTATATTTATATATTTTACACTTTTTTGTAAAAATATATTTACTAAACATAATAATTTTATACATCATAAATTTTTAAACTTCATAATATTGTTATGTAACAATTTTTACAAAATTTCAATACATCATAATTTCTCACATGGTTAAAAAATTATAATTAATTAGTATATCATTTCATCTTTACTTATAGTATAAAAATTAAATTATTCTAGACTTTATTTTATATCAATTATTTATATATATATTTAAAATTATGTTATTGTATGATAGCTCATGCATTGCCAAACAACATTAATACTTAGTATTTGAAATTGTGTTATTTAAAATTATATCATTATATGATAGTAATTTCAATCCACTTTCTCTGTCAGCGATTGCAGGCTTGCAACAATTTGTAGATTCGAATATTTATTGGTATAGAGTTATAAATTTGACAGATTCATCTTCCAAATTTGTTGATTTGGAGGACCAATCAAGTCTTAACTCTGGGTGCCTAGGTATCCACCGTAAGCCTTTCCTCGTTTGAACCTCGCCCTTAACTTGAACACCTTCGCGACTATATATTATTGATTTCCGTAAAAAAGATGCACAAATATCTAAAATCATGCATGAGCAAATCAAAATCGATACAATTAAAGGATATTTAGTACTTATATTGGAATTTTAGATTCTATTAGAAATAATTGTAAATGCTGAATACTTTTTTTTGAACAAGGTAAGGATTTGAAGTACCGAACAGACTCGGTAAATCAAGAGACCGAGATGGAAACTCGGTTGCTGGACAAATCGACGTGAAAACAACGGTAACAACCAGGGGCGGAGGCACACAGTACCTAGTGGGGGCTACAACCCCCACTCAATTTTTTAAAAATATATATAAAAACACAAGTTTATTTGTTAAATACTAGTCCATTTGGCTAGAAAAGATATTTTTTAATGAAAAATACAGAAAAAGGATTCTAAAATACATATTTTTTATATAAAGAAAAATATAAAATTTTAAGAAAAAAAACAACATTTTTAGTATAAATTCTAAACATCAAGCTTGTCGACTATCAAAGAAAAAGCCGATTCGAACTTGTGATTTCGATAGGAATGATCCGAAAAGCTTCTTACAGCTAGAAGGCGGGTCTAGCGGAAAGCGAGAAGCTCGCAAGCTTGAATAGAATTTTTTTTCCATGATTAGCCCCGAATCATGTCATGCATGAATAGGCTCCGTACATGTAAAGATCATAATGAGTATCGTCATTTTTCGACCCATTCCCATAACTAGAATTCCAATAATTAGAATTTTTTTTGGAGTGAACTCCAAAAAGAATGCCAACGATAAACAAAACCTAATCCGAATTATAGAGCTACGACACAATCAAACCCGAACTCCTTTCCAATTTGATGTTGATTCTTCAGCAAATTCATCGATTAAAAGACTCAATTCTCTTTTTTATACAAATTTTTTTCATAAAATTATAAAACTAAGTCATTTAAAAATATAATTTTTTTTCTATAATCAAAATTTGGTCCATAGAAATTTACAATTAACAACAAAGAAGCTAGAAAGGTGTCGGATAAGAGATACGCACAACCGTTAATGACAAATTCAACGAAATCAACCCGTACAAGGGGGAGGGAGCCCGAGAGTTGGGTAGCGCCCGGTAATTGGGAGAGTAAACCAGGGCTATAAATGGAAGTAAATATTTGATGTTACTATCGAATATGTATGGAGCACGATGAGGCCGAGATACATCGTATACCCCCCCCCCCCTCTCTCTCTCTCTCTCTAATATTCTGCTTCCATAAATTGGATTTTACTGGGAGACGGGAACCCTTCATTCTTCTCTCTCTCACTTCACTCTCCAAACTCTCTTTTTCGCTCTGATCTAGGGTTTTTGGGTATGTGCCTGTGGAATTATGGCTCGTCTTAAACTCTATACTTGTGATTTTGCTTATTTGTGGTGTTGACTTGCGTTTTCGCTGTCTTTGAACCGTTTTTATTTTGTTCTTGTGATTCTGCAACAATGTTCGTCTGATTCGGCGTTTCTCCATGTTTTTACCGCGGTTTCGAAATTTTTTATGTTGAGACTGTTCACAATGTTGGCTTGATTTCTTTGTTTCTGCATGTTTTCGGTGTGCTTTTGGGGAAATTTTGTTGAGCTTTTTCACAATGTTCGTCCCTTTTCCGTTCATGATTTCGTTTAGTTTTTGAGTAAATTTGCTTCACTTTCTGTCGAATTCTTCTTAGCTGTTTGGATTCTCTGTTGTTCGGTTTGTGTATATCTTCTGCGTAGGGCTTGTTTTCGTTTGTTGTTCGGGATTTTTTGTTTTTGTGGTTTTTTTTTTATGCTTTTGGTTTATCCTTTATCTTTTACAGAATTGATTTTAGGTTTTTATTTTCTGAAAATAAATCCTTCGGGAGTGTTTGTTATTGTGGTGTTTTGCTCTTGGTTTCTAGTTTTATCTTTTGCTTGTGTTGATTTTAGGGTTTTTTTCTTCTGAAAACTTTATTTTCTGTCATCCCCGTTGGTTTCTGCCTATGCTTTAAGACTATATTATTGCGTTTTTTGCCCTCTATGTTTCCTTAAAACCCATTCTGGTTTGTTTTATTCTTATGCATGTTGTGGTGATGTGTTTCCTTCTTTGTTTTTGTTCATGTTCATGTTTATGTTCTAGCTGTCATGTGCTTCAAGTTACCTTCATGTTTCCATAATCAAGGACATGCTTACTCTTTTAGCATTCGTTTTTATCCATAGAGTATAATGTGCATTTGCAGTACCAAATAGTGATTATCTGCTACTATTTATTCATAAAAGTTGACTACTAAATAAAGATATTGAGTACTGGCATCAGTATCCATTTAAGCCCCTTATAATATGTAACCTTCTTGTTGTGTTTCTAGTCAGTTTAGCTTTATTTTGGGCTGCATGCCATGTTTATGTAACTTGCTTGATTGGGGATCCTTAGTTATCAATGATGCTATTTTTTATGTTTTGAGATGTATACTACGCTTGTGTTACTTGTGTAGTCAAAACATTTGTTTCATGTACTGCTTATAGAAGCTGTTCGATGCGGAGTATGTGATTTTGGCATGTATACAATGCTGTGTGCTGTGATTTCCCCCTAATGAATGTGCAAAAAAGCTCTGCTGATTTTGGCATGTATTTTATATTTGTTGCATGCTTGTCAGGCCTAAAGGATGGATTCTCAAGAAGGGAATGGATCAGTTGAGCCTCTTCCGCCTCCACCACCCGAAATCCCTCCAAATGTTGTGCCTCTCAAAGTGGATACAGAGCCAAAGAAAAAGAGGCTTGCAATCGCGAGGAAAGGTTTGGGTACCAAGGGCCAGAAGATCCCATTGCTGAGCAATCATTTTAAAGTGACCATTGGCAAAGTAGATGGGCACTTCTTCCACTACAGCGTATGTTCTAAGCCCCTTTGTGTTTTTTCATTGTAAAATTTGATGGTACAGGTGTGTAACTGACTTGAACTAAAATTCCTCAATGGCAGGTCAATCTCTTGTATGAGGATGGGCGACCTGTTGAGGCAAAGGGTGTTGGAAGAAAAATTCTTGACAGGGTGAAGGAGACCTATGACACTGAGCTAGGAGGCAAGGACTTCGCATATGATGGAGAGAAGAGTTTGTTCACTGTTGGGCAACTGCCTAATAACAAGCTGGAGTTTATGGTTGTACTAGAAGATGTTGTGTCAAGCAGGTACAAATGCTACGTTTCTATGTTTTTTTATTTTTAATATGTGAGCATTGCATTTATTTTTGTTTTGTTTATTACTCTATGCACTTAGTACTTGACTACCTCCTATCCATTTAGGAACAATGGGAACGCCAGTCCTGATCATGAAACTCCAAATACTTCAGACAGGAAAAGGGTGAGGAGGCCCTACCAATCTAAGCAGTTTAAGGTTGAACTCAGCTTTGCTGCCAAGATCCCAATGCAGGCAATAGCTAATGTTCTCAAGGGCCAAGAAAATGAAAACACCCAAGAGGCTTTGAGAGTTCTTGACATTGTCCTGAGGCAGCATGCTGCAAAACAGTGAGTTCAATTAATGATCATAAGATTATGCCTTAATGTTTTGGGATTTCTTTAACTGAGATTTATTTGTTTATACAGAGGATGCCTTCTGGTGCGACAATCATTTTTCTTCAATGATCCAAAGAACTTCACTGATGTTGGGGGTGGAGTTCTAGGCTGCAGGGGTTTCCACTCCAGTTTTCGAGGAACTCAATCTGGCCTGTCTTTGAACATTGGTGAGTTTTATTCTTCATACCCTCATTGATATATATCCGATTAATAATGCATATGCTCATACTTACATTTGATCTTGTGTAGACGTGTCAACAACCATGATAGTTCAGCCAGGGCCTCTTGTGGATTTTCTTATTGCCAACCAGAAAGTTAATGACCCATTCTCTATTGACTGGGCGAAGGTAAGACTGTTTTGTGCAGAAGTGGTGTCATTCTCTGTGCACATATTCTAATGTTTATTTTTTTTCTTAAAAAAAACTTTAGGCCAAGAGGATGCTGAAAAACTTGAGAATCAAGACTACAACATCAAATCAAGAGTTCAAGATAACTGGCCTGAGTGAACTTCCATGCAATCAGCAGACGTATGCATTTCCTGTTGCAATTCTAAAGTTGTTTGGTTGGGTGCCCCATGTGCTCTGTTAGATGAATGTGTGCTCATGTTGATTTTTTTTCTGCAGATTTACCTTGAAGCAGAGAAACAGAGATGGGAGTGGTGGTGACCCTGAAGAAACTGAAATCACTGTCCATGACTATTTTGTTAATATCCGCAAAGTGGAACTGCGTTACTCTGCAGATTTGCCATGCATCAACGTGGGCAAACCGAAGCGTCCTACTTATGTACCTTTGGAGGTGATTGACTGATTCTGAATGTGTTGAATATATATTATTTTGCCTACTTCATAACAAGTAGTCTATTTATATGGTCTTTCTCTTTTGCAGCTTTGTACACTTGTCTCTTTACAACGCTATACCAAGGCTTTAACCAACCTCCAAAGGGCATCTCTTGTTGAGAAGTCTAGACAGAAGCCCCAAGAAAGGATGACTGTTTTAAGCCATGTAAGGCATTCATTCACCCTACACTACTTGTTCTGTACAGGCTGAATGTTGTTCTTTAACATTGTGTTTATCTATATACAGGCATTGAAAACCAGCAACTATGATGCTGATCCGATGCTTAGATCATGTGGGATCTCGATAAGTAAAGACTTTGTTCAGATCGAAGGCCGTGTTTTGCCTGCTCCAAAGGTTTGTTTTAACCTTATTTTCTTTGGTGAACTCTTGTTGTTTCCTGAGAAGTCTTTGGTATATTGTAGTTGTTTCTGACTGACTTGCTGTTTTGATTTGCTTTCAGCTAAAATCTGGAAATGATGACTTCTTTCCAAGAAATGGCCGTTGGAACTTTAACAACAAGGTTATCTTCTCCCAACATTTTAAAAGATTCTTTTTGTTGCCGTGTCTCACATTTAAAATCATGTTCTGTAGAGACTGGTGGATCCCACCAAGATAGAACGCTGGGCTGTTGTCAACTTTTCTGCCCGTTGTGATCCAAGGGCTATTGTGAGAGACTTGATTAAAGTTGGCAACATGAAGGGTGTTGTATGTGAATCTTGCATTTAGCTTTGCCTTTCTAGTTTTTTTTTTGTTATTGTTGGTGACTGATTTTTACCTGTTTAATACTTCAGAAAATTGACGAACCATTTCATGAGGTGTTTGAGGAAAATCCACAATTCAGAAGAGCTCCACCGGTTGTGAGGGTAGAAAAGATGTTTGAGCAAATACAATCAAAGCTCCCTGGAGCTCCTCAGTTCCTTCTATGCATGCTGCCTGAAAGGAAGAACTGTGATATCTATGGTAAATGCTTTACCCTTTGTCTAAGTTGATTGATATATCCCATCAATCTAAGTGTTTGTCTTTCTTAATTTTCAGGTCCATGGAAAAAAAAGAATCTGTCTGACTTTGGTGTTGTGACTCAGTGCATGTCTCCAACAAGGGTCAATGACCAATACCTGACTAATTTGCTTTTGAAAATCAACGCAAAGGTACAAGATAAAATTTTGATTTTCTTCTGAGGTGCTATATTTTTTGACCATTGATTTGTTCTGTACAGCTTGGTGGCCTAAATTCCATGCTAGCTATTGAGCGTACGCCGGCCATGCCTTTGGTTTCCAAGGTCCCCACACTTATTCTTGGGATGGATGTGTCCCATGGATCTCCGGGGCGCTCTGATGTTCCTTCAATTGCAGCGGTAAAATTAATATATTGTTCGGTGTGCAATACATTATTAGCCCGTGCTTGTATGTGGTAAGATATGGGTTTGTTTTACCGTCTTTGTTGTGACCTTTGTAGGTTGTGAGCTCAAGAGCATGGCCATCGATTTCCCGCTATAGGGCATGTGTGAGGACACAGTCTCCCAAGGTTGAAATGATTGATAATTTGTTCAAGCGCGTGTCCGATTCAGAAGATGAGGGGATCATAAGGTGAGTGCTTTCTATCATATACAACATGCAGTAAAGTTATGCATAGAGTGACACTCAAATCATTGCTGATAATTATAATTCAAAAACGCTAAAAATTAACATATACGTGAAAATAAATATGCCGGAGATCAACAACTGACAGATTTTATTTTTAGTATAAAGAGATATAAATTTTCTTTGGTTTGAATTCTTATCATGGTAATAACTACGAGTACAAACTTATTTTTAATCCAATGAAAAAAAGAGGATTTTATCAATCATAAAACTTTTAGAACACTTTTTGATCAAATACTGTTTGTAAGACCATCTTTCTGGCACTGGCATATATCCACTGATGGAAAAAATGCCTATACATTTAAATGATTCAATTTATACATTTTATTTAATGAACCATATATGTCAAAACTCGAATTTGATCATCATGCATCCATACCTACCAGTTTCAAACTGAAATAGGATCAAATTGTGTGGATAAAAAACATACAGGAGAATAATTGAGATGAAAGTATTGACAAGTGGTCCAGCCAAACAGATCCTAATATTTTTATATAGTGTGATAGTACGATTTTGATATCGTTCAATATTCACCATCGCATGCAATTGCATGCAAGCAAACATGGATGTATATCTATTTTAACTAGTATATAAGGTAGGTCCAAATATATTTAGTTCCAATAAGGTGTGAGTTATGTATGCAAGACAATTTTTGTTATTTTAACTGTTATTTCCCCCTGACATTATGTGCTGACAGCATCCTATAACTGATGATTTGTGTCGTTGACTTCAGGGAGCTTCTGATTGATTTCTACACTAGTTCTGGAAAGAGGAAGCCTGATCAGATCATCATATTCAGGTATGACTTAATTTTAACCAGCAATTGATTTCTCTTGTGCTGGAGCTGATCTTCTCTATAGAAATAAGATGTTATGGTTCTTTCTTTGTAGTGTGGGTAGCAACTTTTGTTCCCTTTCATTTCATCTTCTCGTATCAATATTGCAGGGACGGCGTGAGTGAGTCTCAATTCAATCAAGTTCTGAATATCGAGTTGGATCAAATCATCGAGGTTCCTTTTTTGGCCATTGGTCTTCTTATATATATATATATGTTTGCATGCCTCATTAGGTTATTTTACCCTGTTTTGTAAATCTGCAGGCTTGCAAGTTCTTGGATGAAAAGTGGGAACCAAAGT
Source organism: Fallopia convolvulus (assembly GCA_964016875.1). Classification (NCBI taxonomy): domain Eukaryota; kingdom Viridiplantae; phylum Streptophyta; class Magnoliopsida; order Caryophyllales; family Polygonaceae; genus Fallopia; species Fallopia convolvulus. The sequence continues at coordinate 35,775,689 of OZ024719.1, forward strand.
TTGTGGTAATCATTGCACAAAAGAATCATCACACCAAATTCTTCCAACCTGGCTGTCCTGACAACGTTCCTCCTGGTAATTTTAATGTCTTTAATCATCTTAAGCTGTTTTGCTTCTACTTCTTCCTGTTGATAAATGTGGTTTTTTTTAATTTGCTCCCTTTTCAGGAACCATTATTGACAATAAGGTGTGCCACCCAAGGAACTACGACTTCTATCTGTGTGCGCACGCAGGAATGATAGTGAGTTTTCAGTGATCCACTCTGCCTCTCTGCTTGATGTTTCCTAAACTTAATTGTGTCATCTCATATTCATCTTGGTGCAATCCGTGGCAGGGTACCACTAGGCCGACTCACTACCATGTCCTTCATGACGAGGTTGGTATATCTCCAGATGATCTGCAGGAGCTTGTTCACAACCTTTCCTATGTGTAAGTAGAATGAACTCTTGCTTTCTCTGATTCTTAAATCCTACCCGAGAGCGTCTTGGATTGATTGGTTGGTTGATTTGCAGTTATCAGAGGAGTACTACTGCCATATCTGTTGGTAAGCTTGTGCATGGTTCATTCATTCATTCATCTTGTTTGACTTTTGGCATTTACATCTCTGAATCCATACTATTTTTACTTGTGCAGTTTCGCCGGTTTGCTACGCGCATCTGGCAGCCACCCAGATGGCTCAGTGGATGAAGTTTGAGGAAGCGTCTGAGACATCCTCTGGCCATGGCAGCATGACTGCTCCTGGTGCTGCTCCTGTCCCGCAGCTCCCAAGGCTCAAGGAAAACGTGTCCAGCTCTATGTTCTTCTGCTGAGCACACCAGCCATTGTAAATTTCTCTACTATGCCCCATCGTCTCGTCTTATAACTATGCTGAATGACAACTACCGGTCTCCCTAGGTACAGTTTTTTTTTTTTGGATTTTGCTCGGTTTTGTTGCTTTCTAGCTGTGTTTCTCAACTTCTTAGCCTTTTGAGAACCTAGTGTCCATGTCAGACATGTTTGCTTTCTGCTGCGTGCAGTGCAAGCCCTGAACATGCCTTTGTTATGTTTTTTTCCTAGTTTATGACTATGATATGACAATCCCTAAAGCTGGCTTCTCAGCAGGTGTTTAACTTTTCTTTCTTGTTCTCTCGTTTTTACTTGTGCTTTTGATTTTGATTATGATGTCAATTGCAGCAAGCAACTTTTTCAACACTTTAGGGACACGTAGTTGGAAAATTGATTCCGTTTTGAAGAATCATAAAACGAGTTTCACCTTTCAGAAAATGATTATTTTCATTTATGGACAAGAATTTATTCCACCAAAAAAAAAATATGTAAATTTCTCATTTTTTTTATAAAGGAAGAAATTTTTTGCTGTCAAGTAGTGCCCTTGGCTTTGCGAAAATTGGTGAAAATGCATTGTGAGATCATTTCTTTTTCCAAAATGAAATATCAAAGAACATCTTCTTTGTTCCATGGATGTTATTTGTTCTCAAAGAATATCGACTTTGTTCAAAAAATTATTTATTAACGATTAGTACAAAAGCATGAAGAACAAGATAAAGCCCTTCAATATAAAAACCAAGGTTAGAGCTCAAACGAAAACTGGATGGACATGGAAATAAATTTTATTCAAATGAAAAGAGATGGAGAATGTGAAACATCGAGGGATTACTACACAATCCAACATAATTTATTAACTATCATTGATAGGATCCAGCAGTTTGAAGGTTAATTGTTAAAAATCTAGTATATAACTCACATGTAATTTTTAAAAATTCTATCAATGAAAAAATAATTTTGGAACCCTAACCTTTTGAAACAAATAAAGAAGGAAATTTGAGAAATCAATCTCCAATTACAATAATTCAACCAATCAATTGAAACCCTAATATAAACAGTCAATGGAAGAGGAATTCTTATTTAGATTTAAGCTTAAATTAAAAATAGCATACTCGATCCATATCATATTTGATTGGCCACCACTTTCCTCCTCCTCTCCCTCCAAGTCCACCAACTCATCTCCGGCGTTACCTCTTAGCCCCTTGTCACTGCCCACTCTCTCCTCCTCCCTTCCAAACTCGTCTTGTCTTCTCTTCTCTTCCACCTGACCTACCCAGTGACAGATACATGATTATAAATTAGGTAGGCTAAATTACTCTAATTTAAACTAATTTACTACTAAATTTTTCTTTTTTTAATTTTTTTTATTACTAAATCTACCCTATTTTTATTTTTTAAATATTATTTTAGGGTGGGTTGGGACCTACTCCAGCCCACCCCTGTGTCTGTCTCTAGACCTACCCAATTACACTCCTAACCTCGCAGATGTCATCCGCCTTGCTACGAATCAGCTTGGCACCAAAGTAAAATCAAATTAAAACCCCTACAAATAAAAAGCGTACAACCATTTTCCGTAATCCTAAATCCCTACAATGTTACGTAAAATATAGGAATTAAAAGGAGGAAGAGCCAAGGGTAGTATAAAGAGGAACGAGCACCATGTCTTATTAGCCTCGTCGTCGACTGCCATCCTTGTAAGGGAAAACAAGCTAGCATGGTGGCTATGGCCTTTTAACTTTTAAGTTCTATGCTTCTCATATGGGTCAAGTTCTATGCTTCTCATATGGGTCGAGTTTCATATCCAATTCGAATGGGTCAAGTTCTAGCTTGGTCTGCTTGGTTTATTTTTGCCAAAAACCGTCCTTATTATTACTATATACACTTGGCAAATTAGTTAAAAAATAAGTTTAATTTAAGATTTTATTTATTAATTTCAAAGACATGTTTTTAATTTGGAGTGTGAAAAAATTATTTGATCATTATTACTTGTCATAATTACATTAATACTCCTGTATAATATTGCGGGATATTACAATACATGCCGAACAAAAGCTTGGATGCAATTATTTGGTATGCGTGGACTTTCGTTTTTCATGAAATTAAGATTTCTTCTTTCCTAAGATACTTTCCATAAACTAAATCTATAGTAGTATAATATGTGATCCATCATTTGTCACATTTTATCCAATTCATGCAATAATTTTCTGACCTTTATTTGGCAAATTTGGTTGCTTGTTTAACTGTCCCTCGTGTTCTTTTTCTTCTCGCTTTGTCCTCCATATGATCCCAGATAAATATCTAAATTTTATGGTTGATTATAAAGCTTTCTTGAGTTTACCTACTTTGTGGCTTTATTTACTTTAATGCCTGAGGAAGTAGTTCACATTTCATGGCTGGTTTGGAGAGTTAACTAGAGTATTCATCCTGTAGGTCATATTTTATCTTGGCATGAATGTGCTTTAAAATTTATCATAGTAAGGAACCAATTCAAGCACTATCTAAGTGCATGTTGCTCTTCTAGCTTGATTTATTTTGGAGGCTAATATACATATATATTATATTTTCTACATGCCATTTAAGATTGTTCATGTGTCAACTTTTTTATATTGTTACATCTTTCTATTCTGTTTAAGATTCTCAATTATGCATACGCAAATCCTAGATAGCAATATTGTCAGTAGCTATTCACTGGGCCTATCTTTGGTGGTCATTCGATCAAGAAATATCACCTTTGTGTTGTGGGAAACAAGGGGAATTTTATGATTTTTTCTTCTTCTTGCAAGGAGTGTAATCTGCTTAAGTTTTTTGATCTGGAAATGTTGCTTTGTCTTATGATTGATCAAATTCGTTGAATGAATCACTTGTGTAGATTGTGGGTTCCAATTGTTTTGTCACAAAAATGTCCTTATGACCTAATATATATGAAGAAAAACCCGAAGAGTTTTTTTGCTAGAAATCCGAGAGATCACCCTTCTTAATCAAGGGTGTCTATTTAAAGGGGTTTTATGGAGGCTAGGGTTTCTAGTAACCCTTTAATTAACCTAATTACTATTATTCTTATTTCATAAACTAGGTAAAAAAAATTTGTAACAAATTGACCTTCAAATGTCCGACCATAATAACTCTATATCAAGCATTTAAACTCATCCATAATTCTATATTTTGATGTTGCTCACTAGTACCTCGAATAATGATGGAGATGATAGAGGTTGAGGCCTCATTAAAACCTTTTGTTGTGAAAACCATGTGGGAAAAGACCACAACAAAAGTAAAAAGAGTACCGTTGCATCTCTTTTTTACACACTCGTGACGTTCAAGTGGAGAGCCTCCTCAAGCTCGTTGTGTTCCATGCCCAAGGGCCTTTTTCATCCAAATTTCTTAGCTTGCGCATTCTTGCACCATCATTCCCGCTCATGCGGCGTTAGCCTTCAACTTCTTTCGTGGTATCCCTCAGTATTCGTATATCGGCGTCGCTTAGCACTCACGTCTTGGTGTCCTTCAGTGTTCTTGCCCCTATGTTGCTCCTTCTCGATCTTTCATATATGGCTCAAGCATCGTTTGGAAATCAGTCGGATGTCAATCAAATCTTTCATTTAAGATCTTTCTTGTGCCACTTCACACTTGCAAGCAATTTGTACAAACAAGCAAACAAACAACATAGGAATGTATAGATACAAAAACAAACAAACAAACAATAGGGGGAATGCACTAACATAATCAAGTGTTAGAAAAGCTAAAGCTTTGATTTTGATGGTTCCAAAGATCAGTCACGTGGCCAACCTTGAGTCTGCGAACAGAGTCGCCAATGTCAGTCGGGTCACCGACGTGAGTTAAAGGCAAACAAAGAAAATCTTGAAGATGCGTGTGATACTGAAGATTTGATCAAGATATTCTGGTTTTAAGAAAGATCTTCTATGTATGGATAGAGAGCCGCCGACTGCCTTTGCCCTAAGCCATATCTTATTGTTCTATATTTTATGCTTAGGATGATACTTGTAGAGATAGAAATATATTATCTTTCCATAACCGAATTAGAAGATAATATCTTTCTATTTGACCTAGTTTTCGTGTATTTAAACCTAGGAATTAGGTTAAAATAAGAACGAACTCATAATCTACTTGTGAAACAAAAGAAAACGATTTGTTCGAGAGTTCGAAAAAAATAAAGATAGACGTAGGCTTGTTAGTTGTTTAAGAGTAGTGTTTACTCGGTTCATAAGAGTTCTAACATACTTGGAAGTAGGGCTAGTTCCGGGGTGTTCGTGTAAGCATATTCAAAAGTATCAATAAAGCAAGCTACGACTTTTAATCCTTCCAAACGAGAACTTGGAAGGGAGTGGTTTTCACACTTGATTAATAGAGTTCGTTGATCAAGTGTTTCCACTATAAAAAATCACATTTGTCAAGTAAGTCTTTCTTGTCGTTATAATTCCGCTGCATTCACTTTGAGGTCGACGACTTAGTTGAGGTCGACGACCTAGACGTACTAACGATCCTACAATTGGTATAAGAGCCTTGGATCTAGAGCTATTTTAGGCCTCGTTTGGTTCGATTCCCTAGGAATCAGGAGTGGTTGATTCTAGTATATTGTTTGGTTTATCAAAATTTGGAATCTATTTCATTCTCAGGAATGGTTCATTCCAAACTTGTTGATTCCAACAGAAAATGGAAGGTATCATCCGTTCCAAAAAAAAAATTCATCTTAAACCTTAAAACCCTAAAACTCCTAAACCTTAAGTAATAAATTCTAAAATGCATAAACCCTAAATTATAAGGTCTAAACTTAATTTTAAACCATAATTTTTAGGAATGGTTCATTCCGACAGCATACCAAACAACATGACACAAGATTGGTTCATTCCAATTCCTGATTCCAATCCGATTCCAACTTCATATTTACTAAGAAAGATGACTTCAACAAAATCAGAGCCTTGGGTTTTAGGCGCATTTATCTTATAACCCGAGTTGATCATTGTTTAATCTTTGTTTGGTGAGTTTATATAAACAAAATCAAATACTTATCCATTAACAAAATCAGTGTCTTTGCTTCACAATTTCGTGCTTGTTCAACTCAAACACCAATCAACAATTACACCATCATTTGGAGACCGAATCAACCAGTTTGTGAGAGCTTCTTGGACCAGTTGGAGACTTGATCAAGGCTGAGATTCACCACCATCACCTCCACTACCACCACCATCATCTAATTCCATCATGAAATTAAAATATGTGAAGTTCTATCATCTACTAAAGATTGTGATAATTTGAATTTTAAAAGTCAACAAGTCATTTGATTCCATCATGAAATTGAAGTATGTTTACTTTTCTATAGTTTCTACATGTAGAATAGTCTAGGGCTTGTAACGATGTAAGGTAATAAAGTTGAGGTGTAACGATATAATAATTACCTTATGATTATCAAAGTCGATGTGACTTTCCATCCTAACTACGTCATGATTATTAAAGGACAGGATAGATCCACTCTTGTTATTACTTATTTGCTTGATTTACTTCAGAAAATTGTGAGATTGCTTAGGCATATGCCCTCTTGTTAGGCATATATCCATGCCACATCAATTTTGTGGCCACAGCAGTCGTCGACTACGTTTTCTCCTGCGTCACACAATCAAAGCTCCAATAAGTTGGAACTATCTCTTCTTTATACATACAACATCCAAAAATTAGCAAGGCCCAAAAGGATAAAATGATCCAACCGAGACAAGGGAAGAAGCAACACAAGACTATACACACTACAAATTGGACATCTAAAACCATACCTCAAAAAGAGACTGTACAAAGAGGAGGAGCTTATAGAGTTATATAGTACAATGAGATATTGAAAATCTTGGCTCTCTCTGCATCCTATGTAGTAACTTCTTTGTTCAATTCCATCAAACTATTTATGCCGATAACACAATCTATGTCTTGATAGGAGGAGCTATTATTCTTGAGTTCATATGAGAAGCATGGTTCTTCTTTCTAGAAGCTTCAACTGCCATGCTCCTGCAGGATCTGAAACCATTTGCGTTATGACCCAGACGGGCTACTTGAGCGTTTTTAAGGGTATCTTGGGGAACTTGAAGCTTATCCAGTTCATTCACCACGTTGACCATGTTTGGTCTACACTTGGGGTCAGGGGAAAGGCATTTTAGAGCTATGAGAGATGCTTTCAGAGCATGGTCCACACTGTACTGCCCAGCTATACGCGGATCCAGAACTCGGAAGATCTTACGTTTGTTGTTCAGGCAGGGTCGGGCCCACTGAACTAGCTTCTGCTCACCGGGTGGACGGTTCTTGTCTATGGCACGCCTTCCACACAGCATCTCCAAGAGGACTACCCCAAAACTATAGACATCACTTTGAGGGGTCAAATGACCTGTCGATATCATCAATAAAATAGTTATCAACTGTTACAAAATCACCGAAATAATACAAACTATGCAATTATAAACAAATATTAATACGAGTCATTAATTTTCAAGTACATAAAACGTCCCTAAAAATGAACTTGGTTTCAGCTTGAAACAATAAACTATGGACACCTTTTACTTTACAGCTTCCACATCAGCTTTTTCATTCAAATTTTAGCTGAAAAACTAACACGTATCATTTTGGTATACAAGTCCAGAGATTTTGCTATTTCAGTAATTTTCAAAGTTTGTATTATATTTAGTCTATACCTACTAGTTTGTATTATTTTTGGTTCTTTTTCCTTAATTAAATTATAATGACATCATACCAAAATGACAGTTTGCTGTGTCATGGAATAGTAGTTTCTATCAAGTAAGTAGACAGGTGAGAAGAATGAAATCCTCACCTGTGGCAACGTACTCTGGCGCAGCATAGCCATATGTTCCCATCACTCTTGTAGAGACGTAGCTTTTATTACCTGAAGGCCCATCCCTTGCGAGCCCAAAATCAGAAAGTTTTGCATTGTAATGCTGAAAAGTGATGCCCCAGAGCATATTAGTTATGCAACTGCTATCCCGAACCCACAAAATAACTCTTACAAAAATAGCCATAATTTAATTTGAGAGGACGTACCAAGTCAAGTAAGATATTTGATGTTTTGAAATCTCTGTAAATAACTTTAGCTTCATCGCTATGGAGAAAAGCAAGCCCCTGTGCAGCACCAAGAGCCACCTTCATCCTCAAGGCCCAAGAAAGAGGTTGGAAATGTGCGCTCCCTTTTACACGGAAAATCAACGTTTAAGCACTGACACGGCTCGGTATAATAATATGCCAAAAAGAAACTCAATACACACAACTCACTTCTGAAAAGGTGATTCTCCATGCTTCCACGAGGCATAAACTCATAAACAAGTAGCCGGTGCTCGTCTTCCAAGCAGTAGCCAATCAATTTCACAAGATTAGGATGATGTAGCTGCCCAAGATAGTTGATTTCTGTCTGTTGATACACAATTAAATTGAAAGGTCAGCCAGCAGCCATCATTCAAGTCAAACACATATAATCTATACTAGAGAATATAAGCCAAACCAAATGATGTTCCACTTACCAACCATTCCTTATGACCCTGAACGCCCTCTTGATTAAGCCTCTTCACTGCAATCACCATCCCAGTTCCAGGCCTTGTCGGCGTAAGAGAATGCTCATCAATCCAACCCTTGAAAACGGCCCCAAATCCACCTTCTCCTAAAACACTATCAGGACGGAAGTTTCTAGTGGCAGTTTTGAGTTCGTTGAAGTTGAAGGCCTTTAACTTGGAGGACTGCAAAATCTCACCCTCACTACGAGAGTTTGCAAGAGTGGATGATGATGAAAGCTTGATATTTGACAAACATAAGTCATCTTTGCTTACTTCTGCACATAGGAGATGAATAAGGATACATGTGCAGATATCATATTACAGCTCTTCAGCAGAAAATCGTCCAAACTAAAACTACACACAAGCTAAAACAGTTAATCAAACGCCACAGACAAGCAATTAATTTAAGGCAAGAACAGGTACTGAACAGAATTTCAGTACACCAAGGAAATGTAAAACAAATTGAAGCTTGTGAATCACTGAGAAGCTGTTAATCATACCCAATTTGAGCAAAGAAGCATAAAAGAACCATACTGCTAAGCAAATAGTGGAACTTAACACTAATTTAATGTCACAAACATCATGTAACAGTAGCATACTTCCCTTCCTCATTAATCATTTTTTATTATTAATTCTCCACACTATTCATTAACTTTATAGTATTTTGATTTTGCTGTCACATATCATCTCATGTGAAAAGAAATTTGATCCCACACAATCTATTTCACCGTCTAAACTCTCCAAAAACAATAGTGGAGGCAATAAATAAAAAAAAACCTATAATTTGCGAGTCCAAAATCAATCAAAACAACAAGAACAGGCACAGATTAACTAAAACCTGAAAAGAATCATCATCGAGGAACAAAACGAATTACCTGTATGAACAGGACTCTCAGCCTTTATCCGATTACTGAAGCAGGCACCCATTTGGGATGAAGAAAACACCAAAACACCAATATTGTCTTTCACAGGCACCAATAGTAGTCAGACCCTATTCATTGACGAGTTGAGAAAAATTAAAACACAAAACTCAAAAAATCCAAAATACCCATTTCAAAAGAACATTCAATTTTAAAGTAATTCGAAGGCAACAGGTCTAACCCACTACTACTGCTCGTCTGCTCTAGACTATTCATGTTCAATAAACTGGCGAAACATCATCCATTTGGAAAAGGTTAGAGCAGATCTAGTGCTGGATCACGCAAATGTTGCAGTAATTTTTTTCCCAATAAAGTAAGGTGTACATCTCTCTCTGATATCTCTAGCCCCCAAATTGTGTTGACATATCATATCTACCAAGTGCAATATCACGATCACTACTATACCAAACTATATGAACAAGATCAGATAAAGATCGCAAAAGAGGAAACCCATTTGCACACGGATCAAGATGAGATGGACTTTTTTCACTTACCCTTTTTGTCTGCTGGGTTTGAAGATGATTGCGGAAAGTCCGCTTCTTAACCGTGATGAGCAAAAGAGAAACCCCTTTCTCTGCAACCCCTTCCTTCTATGATCTATCTTCTGGACTTTTTGTTAGGAAGCTGGCAACTCAAAAATGGGAATGGTAAAAAGGTATCGTCTGGTGTGGGAGCGAGAGAAAAGCGGAAATAGGGGAGAAAAGTTGAGTGTTTGCTTTGCTCTTGTCGTTGTTCTTGTTGATGCAATTTCGTCCCCACCTTGATGGTTTTTTTTATAAAAAATTGGAATTCGATCATTTTGGACCTTCGCCAAGCTTAACAAGTAATATACCACCACCCCGACCCAATTAAATCACAAAACATTTTTATTGAATAATAAACTTTTTCAATATAATCAATTAAGATAGTTAAAGAGTGATGGACCCAAAAGAAAAAAAGGTAGAATCTATCTATATAATTAAAACCGTTAAGGATTCTGGCCACCACATTGCGCCACGTCAGATTTGTCCACGTGTCACCCCCAAAATATGCCACATTGGATTTATCCACGTGTCATTTTGTTATTAATCCGTAAAATTTAAACATCATTAAATTTTTATCATGTCACATGCCATGTGTATTATTTTTTTACACGTCACTTAATTATATCTCATTTATAATACCCGAACCTTCCTAAATTCTAACCACATCTATTTTAAATCTTCATTCTCATGTACTTTATCTCCTTCACCATAGTTAGAGTTTCAATCTTCCTTCCAATGTCTAAAGTTTTTAAACTTTCTGTTGGTGCCATCAAATTAACCCTCGATGTTATTCTTTCTTTTTTCCTTCATCTTCTTTGTTCTAAAGGCCCAATTTGTCGGATGACCGAATTTGTTGAAGATTTTGTTAAAAAACAGTCGTCGATGATAGGTTTCATCGTAGGAATAGTCACCATAAAAAATACATGCTCAACTCCTTTATATTCTCCATTGTTGAAGCCGAACTAGCCTCTTGGGCATCGTTATTTATTTTCATGTGCTCTACTAATTAATTTTGACATTTGCTAATTGAAAGCTAACTAGGGTTTGCTTTTGATTTTGATTGTGATTTTGATACAAATTCTGATTTAGATCTAATTGTGATTTTGATTATGATTTTGTTCTAATTTTAAATTGAGATCTATTGCTAATATTGATCGTGATTTTTTGCATTTTTTTTTATTTGGAAATTTATAGATTATGTATGATATGAGTAATTGTTAATTAGATGTGTAATTTCAAGATTGAAAGATTTGTGCGTGATCTTTTTTTTTCAACTAAGTTTGGATATATCAAGCCATTTCTTAATATATTACAGTGAGCAAGACCATTTTTTCCTTTTATCACAAATCACTTTTTTTAACCAAATCTTTCAATCTAACTATGTGATCTTTTTTGTTATAAAAAAACGATGTAATTTTTTCTAATTGATATATAATTGGAATATAGCTAAATGCAATCTATTTTTGATATATTTGCATTGTTATTTTTTTATTTTGTTCTGATCGCTAATTGAGATCAAATTGAGCTATTTTTATTGTTATTTTTGCTATTTTTCGGGGTTTGGTAGGATATAAATTGGTCCGATTGAGATTTTATTGATCGCTAATGTGAGTTGGCTTTTTAACAATAACTTTAGATAAGATTCAAACAATAACTAATTTTGGTGCTATCATCAATATAAACATTTGAAGAACCATTTTCCAAGTATTTGATCTTACCAGTTGAATAAATAAGGAAATCAACTATATTTTCATTCTCACTTTCATAATTAAATTTTTTTAAAATATTGTGCAATAGAGATTATGATATGGAGATTTGTACCATGTTTAGATAGTTTTATCTTTTTTTATTCTTACTTTGAGAAATATAAAAATTATATAGTACTCTCTTATTGTGTATTATTTTATAAGAAATTTGACATCTACACAATTTACCAAATGTTTTAATATAGTGGGAGATATTATTTTATAAAAATTATCTTCTTATTTAGTTAAATTTATTTCTTTATGAAGATTATTTTATGAAAAAATGATTTTTTTTTTCTTATTCAATTTTATTATACTTTGGAGAACTATTTTATAGCGTACTTACTTTGGACAACCATTTTATAGTTGAGAAATATAATAAACCTCTTTATTAGTAATAAAAATAAATATTTCCACCAAAAAAAGTAATAAATAAATCTTATTATTTTAATATAGTGGGACTGTGGGAGATATTATTTTATAAAAATTATCTTCTAATTTAGTTAACTTTATTTCCTTATGGAGATTATTTTATGAAAAATTGATTTTTTTTCTTATTTAATTTTCTTATACTTTTTATCTACCTATCTAAATTTGATGTGATTTTATCATAATCCTAAATGATTATCAACATTTAGGATGTTGTTATTTTAATCTAAATTTGACTACCGATGAATAACTTTATTTTATAAGATTTTAATATTTTAATATTAATAAAAAAATAACATAATTTAATTTTATAAGATTATAGCATTTGACATGTTGCTATTTTATTTTATAAAATTGATACATAATATATAACTAAAAATTATTTAATTTTAAATTTTGTTCTAATCCATACTGTAAAAAAAAATATATTCAAAATCCGTGCAGGGCACGGGAATTACACTAGTGACTTTAAAATTGATATCGAAAAAGTTTATTATAAATTAGATTGGAATTTTATTAAACTCATACTTATTAAATAAATATGGTTTTCATGATAAATGAGTTCGTCTTGTTATGAAATATATTACTACTTTCGCCTCTTCTATTCTTGTTAATAATAAGCATGGGGATATTTTTTCTCCTCAATTTGGTATTGGCAGGGAATTCGATTGCTCCTTTTTTTTATTGCAATGAAATATCTTGCTAAAACCCTTCAATTTAAGTCCTCTCTTAATACTAAGTTTGTTGGCATTCAATTAGTTAAAAATGATATTTGCTTACCTTTTCTTAGCTTTGTTGATGAGACTCTTATTTTTGCTGATACATCTCATTCTAACATCAACAATATTAAATCTTTCCTTGATAAGTTTATGCAAATTGTCGGCTTGTCCATTGATAAATGTTCTTTTCATGTCTCAAAGAACGTCTCTTAAGCTTTTGCTCAGTCACTCGCTAGTGTGTTAAATATTCAAATAACTACCTCGATGGAAAAATATCTGGGAATTCCTATATTAAAAGGTAGGGTTCAAATGCTATATTTCATGATCAATTCTCAAATTAAAAAAAACAAATGTCACAATGAAAAGCTAACACTATTTCGTAGCCCGGTAGTGTTGCTTGTTACATGTTTGGCCTTATCTATCCATTTTGTAGAATTCTGAAAATGATGCACACAACAACACTAAGTGCGTCACATTCTTCTGAGAACCCAATGACAGCTTCTGATGTTGCTGCTTGTATGGCACCTTTTCTTTTGAGACTTATTTTAGTAGGAGATAGTGAGCTAGATGATGACTTTGATAAAAATGCTGGCAATTCAGCCCAACCTATAGCTGTTGTAGGGATATCGATGAGATGAGCCTAGGGTTGTCAATGGGTTGGGTTATGGGTGAGTGGAGCACTTCCACCACCCGAACCGCAAGTTAAAACGCCCCACCCACCCCACCCGTCACCCGTGAAATGTTCTACCCGTCACCCAAACCACCCGTCACCCGTCGGTTATATGGGTGACCCGTTCACCGATATAACCAAACCACCCGTCACCCGTTGAATTTCTCTACATCGTTTTTCGACCTAGGAAGCATAGTCTGCTTTAGTAATCGGTGGACTGGTAGAATTGGGGGTTGATTTTACAATTAGGATGCAGAGTTGCCCATATGTGATGCAAAATGCAAGATGAATATGCATTAATTTGCTGCACCAATTTGAAATTAAATTACTTGAGTTTGAAAGGCTATGTTGGATGTAGATAGATTGAATATTAGTTTCCAATTTGGTTGTGTGATTTCATGTTGCCTGAATTTGTTATACTCCTCTCCTCGATTCCTCATACTTGATTCACCATCACAAGCTGGCAAAATGACATTGTTTTCCATTGATGAACAATTAAGCTCACCTTTTAATATCCGACTTTTGCATATGTACGAATCAGTCTCCTGTCTGTAGGACGTTCGTTATTCAGGACTATTTCATGCAACTATCGATCAGGAGTAAAGCTTTTTGAACATAGGCAGGGAAGGCTTAACAGTAGTTTTGTTTGCAAACACTACTTGATAAGCCAATTCGAATGTCTATCCTACCTTATTCTAGTCTTTGTAAATGAAAAGAAGACAAACATACGAGTTCTCGACAAAGAAGCCTATCCATTTGCAGCCATTAAAAAAAAATAGTCCGATTACTAGAACCTTATTCCCTCTTCCTCCTCCTAGACTACTGCTGCTGAAAGGTAACAAGAGAAATTTAAAAACCCAAAACCAAAAGTTTGACGTCATATAAGTAAATCCGATTCAATAGGACACCCATGGTGCCTTCAACGGCTTCACTTCACCAGCAGCCATTGCAGCAGCTGAACTGCTCGATTCGAACAATCTGAGCTTCTGCAGAACCAAATCAAACAGATCACCCGCAGCATAAGAAACCCCACAAACCATAACCCAGAGACCGACGTAGTACAGTATAGTTTTCCTGTAAGCTCTCGGATGTGTTCGGGCATATGCCTTTCCAAGGGCAAGGAGGATGATGCAGACAAGGGAGGCCAAAGCAACGGCTATGAGTTTGTAGTCTCGACTGTCACTCTCCCGGAAGCTGAAGCCATATATTACAGGTGGCATCAGTCCAAACACTATGTACGATATAACTGCTATGGTCGAATGGAAGGTGAAGTGTCCTGGCCGTCCTAGGACTTCCTCATAATGTTCGTTGCTGGTATCTTGTTTCAACACCCTAAGCTGCAATTTCAATAGGAACATTCGGTTCGGATCTAAAGTAGAGACGGTTGCAATACTAGGACATTCTTCTCCAAGGGAATAAAGACAAGTTAAAAAGGAAAACAAGGCCAACAATGAAACTAAAAGACAAGTGTTGCTAACAATCCAAAGGACAAAAGAGAAATACTCACATTGTGTGCAAGAATGAAGAGTCCTCCAAACATATTTGCAGCTCCCAAGGCTACAATATTCACTGCAATTCAGACAGGAAGAGAGATTGTTACCACAAAGGCATGGATTTGGTTCTACTAGTGCTGAACAAAACCTCTAGCGGCGAAATTTATACAATAATCATCTTCACCCTCCTTCTACGGACAATATGCATCTTTTTATTTCAACTTAATAATTTCGAAATATTTTTATCCATTGTACAGGTAGAATTGTTATTTAGCTCTACAAAACCAAACCCCAAAGGTCATAATACTTCAGATACTGAATATCAAAGTCAAAATATTCTTTGGTAGCAGGCTCAGATTGAAATTCAGTTTTTACTGATACATGTTTTCTGTATATTATTAGAACGTTAAATTCGGCATGGAAATCAGAACAGACGAAGCTCACATGTTTTTGCATTTGCGCCAGCTCCAGAAGTTACAACACTGAGGCTAGCAATGGATTCAAGTAGGCCTCCATAGACCACGCACTTTACAATATCTAGTTGAGGATCTCCACTAACTGTCGCTGCTACAGCTGCAGGGGCTGTACCAATATTGGTCTCAGACGGAATCAATGGTTCGGTTTCGGGTGAGTTGTTAGTAGTTAATGTCATGGAGACCACAGTTTGATCAAGTTCGTTGACAACTGATACAACTTGCTTTCCTGTAACATCTTGGAGATTTAGAATGTGGCATATATATAATATATCAGAGAATGAAAAGCAAAATTAGTATCCAACCAGCAAATATATGTGTTGTGAATACTAGAACTAAATGGTGTGAGCATATTTTATCTAGTGTGAGGTTAAATTTGACTTATAAGAGGAATGACGGTCATCCAATGGTTAATACATGGAAATATTTACCATAGGTAATATATATCAAATTGATAGCAAATACATGGAGATCAAGCATATTGTAATTAGTGTGAGGTTAGCAAAAATGAGAAAATGGAAATGGAAAATGAGAAGATCATTAGATAGCAAATACATGGAAACTTATACAACAGAAATACAAAAAATTCTACCACACTTCTGATGTGCACATTTTATGGGGCGCATCCTCATGCTCATTGGCTTTTATACAATGCCTTTGAGATGGATATAACCCCTATATCAATTTTGGTGCATTCTAACTAGATTCAGTTATCAGTGTCAAATAGCTGAATTTTAGTTTTCCTTGGTCTTCTGGACAATGATAATACTTGGGCCTTCTTCATACACCTTCTCGATTTTATATTGGGGCAAGGGTTCAGATATCTTACCTGTATCTATCTTATCTATCCCCATGATAGGTACAGCTGGAGCTTCACTTTTATGAATCAAGATCTGCAGCTCTTCTTTTTCAGGAATTACTGTGGCCACACAATTGAGTTTCACAGATCAGCATTAACAGATAATGAGATGATTAAATCACTAAATTCCATTTTCAAACTGTTTTGACACAGTCGATATAAACTGATGAAGCCTCACCAAATGTCAGCTCAAGAAAGAAAAATGCCCCTTTAATATTTTCAACCATAAAAAATCAGGCCAAGTAGATTCACAAGTAGCCCTAGCTAAATGAGTGAACCAGCAGAAATATGTACTAACCCAGCAATTTAAAACAGTGTTCATCATTCAAGGGTGTGATTGTTCTAGAACAAGATAAGGTTGAAATGTTGAATACATTGAAAAACATATTTGGAGTCAAAATATATAAGATTATGGCAGCAGCTCTATAATAATTTACAAATATAGATCATAAAATTGAAAATTTGGGAATATAATATACCTGGTCCACTAGTATCGTAGGCATCAGATAGTTTGTTTCCACCAACAGCATCCAATTTCGTGGGCAAGGTTTGTTCTACTTTAGTTAGTTGAGGTTTGATGTTAGCATGAACTGCCATACTGTCTTCTTGCTCACCACTTTGTCCTGGCAATACCTCAGGCTGACTATTGAGTGGAATTTGTTCTTGGACACTAACTACTCCTACATGCTGCTCCTCACCAGTTTCTCCTTCAAGATCTAGATACAGCAGAAAAGTCAAAGAGGAGAGCTCAAATTTCTCTCAAACATTAGATCATCTTCAAGACTGGGAAAAAGGATGATGAGAGAAACTTTTCCTCCAAATCGGTGACTAAAAGCTCAATGTGTCATGTAGAATGATCCAAACAGGAAGCAAAAGATGCGCATGGACAACTAGTAAACAATGCCAACAGGGAGGTATCATATTACAAGATTCATCAAAATGCACCATTACCGCATAAATGGGAACAATCTTTACATTTTTTCCATATATAGTAATAACTTATCTCAAATCAGGAACACATTAAGAAGATTAGGAAATACCAGTCACAACTGCCGGCATACTTGCTGATACATCTGATGTAATTACTAATGGAGCATCTCTAACTCCAAAAGAAAATAGCTTAAAAGCCCTCCCTGTTTCATAGAGCAATATACATTCAGAAGAGTTGACCAAAATGTGAAGAAGCACCAAAATAGGAGATTCCATAAATCAATTAAAAAGATACATTTGCATAGTGGCACAAACAGTTGACCACACTAATTTGATTATTTAATTTTCGAGTGCCAATGCACTATCGACCCTTTAATCTGTTCAAATGGAAAGGAAAATTTGATTTAATAGCAGCTATATCAACATGTAGAGCACATACCTATTGGAATAAAAATGCTAAAACATGATGAACACCAGAATGCATCTCGCCTAGTATCCTTAACATACTCTTCAATTCTTTCAGTCTCTGGAGGGGAAGGAATTTGGATGGGTTCAGCGATGACTATCTCCTGACTCTCCTCACTTGGAGATATTTCTTGAATTTTTCTTTTCCTTCTTTGAAGAATAACTCTCTTGGTAATACAGGAATTACAGTTGGGACAAAACAAGTCATGTGTTTCCTGCTTTTGAAGCACCTTTTCAACATCAAATTCAAGTATATCCTCCTTAGCTTCTTCTAAAACAGTGGATTCGTCAGGTTTTACAGTTCCATTGCTACACCCATTAACTGCAATACCATGATCTACATGAGATGTTTTGGAAGTCGAGGTACTAAAAATTCTTGTGATTTCAGTCCTTGAGATCTCCGAATATTTGAGATTGGTTTCAGGATAGGAGCTCCTGGGGATACTGGTGTCCTCTACAATGTGGTCAGAGCTATTTTCGGCAGTATGAAAATCAGAAAGCTGATGTTCTATAGTAGATCCATTGGGAGTTTCAGAACCTGCAATGACTAATTAATTAACTAAGTAAGATGAAATCTTCAGAGTCAATACCCTTTTGTGCTAATCTTAGAATCTTAATTTTCTACAATATAGAATTGTTTCATGACTTAAAAATCACAATAATGGTGAAGGGTTTCTAGTGTTACACTCGAAGACTTTGGAATACATGACCGTTGTTTCGTCTTTGAATCGCAAGCAATTTAAGAGTTAGCATTATTTGAAATTTTGTTAACAGAAAAATCAGAAATACAGAAAACTAGAAGGGATCCCAGAAAATCGGAACGAAGGCACATTCAATAACCTTTTATGCATCTGATAATATAGTAAGTACCCAAATAAGGGACTAGGAAGGCGAAAAACAGAAGTATGGTTGCTATTATCGAAAGATGCCAAATCCAACCATTTTGAACATATATTTGATGCAGGCACCCCAAAAATAGCACATCAGAAAAAAAAAACAAAAACAGAAACACCTATTTCAGAATCTAGAATTTCACCACCTATTTCAGTATCTGTGACCCAGTAGATTAAAAAAGAAAACAACAATAAAAATGAAAAGTGGAGAAATGGAGCTACAAACAGAAAGCAGTGCTAAAAACGAAGAGAAAGGAATTGGGAAGTGGATCTACCACCATTGATACGGCTCGCACCAAAAAGAGTTCCGTTGGACGCGCCTCCGTTCACTCTTTCATCTATAGCCTCTTCTTCCTCCTCTTCACTCGCAGATCTGCTATAAATTTCAACCTTTTCACCGTTGCTTTTGCTCTCAAACTCCGTTATCCCCTCAGGCCCATCAATGGGGCCAAAAAAATCAGAAAGTTCATGATTGGGAATTTCATTTTTAGACTTTCTGGGAACCAAGTCAACATCCAAGAGCTCCTGATAAATTGTCTCATCCATGGCTTCCATATCTCAGACAACGAAACACCAGGAGAATGTCACGCTCAATGAGTCCCAGCAAAAGGAGAATAAGCTGAAAGTTAAAGAGCGTGAAGCTCGAGGGACTGCTTTTGCTTCTAGTTGACTGTTGACGTTTATTAACAATAATGTTTTTTGGTACTTGATAAGCGTTGAATCTACGAATCTTCCATTCCTCCATTCTTTCCCATAAAAAAAAAAGTGGTTGAGGCCTTCCCAGTTAAAGAGATATTTTATATTTTATAGTTAACTAGTTGAAAGTCTCGTACCATGTACGTATAATATCACTATAATTTAAAATATTTTATGGGAGAAATCTATTAAAATAAAAAATTTATCATAAGACTCCGATTTATATTAATTCTATCTATAGGTTGAATATTTCATGCATAGGTTGATATTATTATAATATTTATTTAAAAAATAGAAATTAATTTATTCATGCAATTAAATGTAGAACATAGTTTCTGAGTTTGGTTCAAATGAAACAAACTCTTATCCTAAAACGAACTCTTATTCTAAAACGAATGCACTTTTCATATAAAATTGCATTGAAAAATACAAAAAGTGCATTACGAAAAAGTGCACTAAAAAATTGAAAAGTGCACTAAAAAGTACGAAAAGTACAAATGCGAAAAAGTGCACTCTGAAGTATGAAAAGTGCACTACTAACTACAAAAAATGCATTCGTTTTAGGATAAGAGTTCGTTTTAGGATAAGAGTTTGTTCCATTTGAACCAAAATCCATAGTTTCTTATAAAAATATGAGGGACGCTCAGGTACAATAGCATTTAGAGTGCAATGTGTGGTTGAAGGTAGGACGTTGGATTTCATTCAATCAAGGGCCGAAAAATAGCAAACATAATAATAACAATAGGGAAGGGGGAGGGGAACAATACACGATCAATTCAAAATGGAAATAGCCGAAATTATAGGGGGATTAGATTTAAAAAACGAGAAAAATAATAATCAGAATCTGACAAAATCTTTGATACAACTATTGAAAAATATCCACGTTGATTTGAAAAAGGAAGTTGCTGATTTATAGGAAAATGGATGAGTAAAATCGGAAATAAGAAAAAAAAATTAATTAATTGAAAAAGGAAGTTGCTGATTTTTTAGGAGAATATAAAAAATACGAGATTTGAATAATCACGCAATATTGGAAGTGTCTAATGCACAACTGCTATTGATTGTTGAATAAGTATTTTTATGATTTTGAATAACTACGCAATATTGAAATTGTCTACTGCACAACTACAATTGTTTGTTGAATAAGTATTTTTATGATTTTGAATAACTATGTAATATTGGAAGTGTGAATTGCACAACTTCTATTGTTTGTTGAATAAGTATTTTTATGATTTTGAATAACTACGTAATATTGGAAGTGACGGATGTACAATTGCTATTGTTAGTTGAATAAGTATTTTTATGATTTTGAATAACTACGCAATATTGGAAGTGACGGATGCACAATTGCTATTTTTTGTTGAATAAGTATTTTTATGATTTTGAATAAGTATATTGGCCATGAAAAGATTAAGATTTTTGTGAATAATCTCATGCATTTATTTGAATAAGTTGGATTAATACATTGAAATATTGAATAAGACAAATTAGGGGGTGTTATATCTCGAATACATACTCCAATAAAGAATACATCTATTATTTGTATTTACACAATAAATCGTTGTCTTTGTCTTCAAACATCAACCATAACTTCTTCACCATTATATTGAATAACTCCATAGCATAATACGCATTTGTGAAAACCAATTCTCGCATAACAAGATACGACATTCTTGAATAACTGCATAACAAAACACACATGTATGAATAACAATTCACGCATATATGAATAATAAAATACACATATATAAATAACAAAACATGCATATATGAATAACAAGTCATGCGTCTATGAATAACAATGCACACATATATGAATAACAAAACACACATATATGAATAACAAAACACACATGTATGAATAACAATTCATTTGGCATGTACTCTCTTGCATCTACTCTCTCTCCCTCTCTCTCTCTCGTTCTTCAATCTACCAAAACACATCCAAGGCTAGTCAGTCCAATGCCGATAACCTCTAGATGACGCCCTTGCTAGGCCCATACCTTGGCGCTCTCCTATGCCAAGGCCCGCTCGTGACCAGCCAACTATGCTACTACAACATGCCTTCAGCACACACTATCGTGCCAAGCCTCACGTCCTAGCGTGCCAACCAACGCACCCCATCAGTTGTTTCCTACGCTGAAGATGCACGACTATGGTGCCATTCCAACCTTCTCAGCGTGCCTCTAGTGGCGGTTTCATGGAGACTTGCAAGATTTGATCCTATCGGAGCTATCATATGGAGATTTCGAAGGAGTAGCCGCCACACGTCCAACGGATTTACTTGGTGATTGAGTCGTGCTAAGCCCATGTGCCGCAACACGGCACCTACGAGCTATTCAAGGATAATAATGTGGCATTTTTTGCTATTTTTTAATAGGTGACTCGCCTTTTATTTCTTTTTTAAATTGATTCGATCAACAATCAAACAAGGCTTCGATTATTCTGCAAATCACCCCCATAAAATTAGGTAATCGAAAATACTTTTAGGCAAAGAGATGCCTTAATAATAGGAGGTGGATAAGGTTCTACCAAAAAAAAAGTAGGAGGTGGATAACGAAAATTAATCAGGTGATTTGACAACTTCTTTTAATTGGGAAGTTCTCTTATTAAATAGTTCAACCGTCAAGGAAAAAGGTACTTTCTCGAACTCATCTCTCGTTTGCTCCTTGCTCTTTCTCTCTCTCGAACACAAAACCCTCAAACATTCAACCCTCTCCCATGGCTTCTCCTTCCAACACCTCTAACCGATCCGTTTCTCCCCCTAGACCAAATGAAAGCCCATAATCCGCACGAAGGAAGATCATTGCCCTCTATGGTGATGATGTTCTTCGCTCGATAATGGCCGGGCAATCATCTCCTTCAATCTCTCTGCAAACCGTCATGGAAACCACCACTCAAAACCCCTCTTCTCCGAAATCTACCCCCACATATCTCATTCCCTCCGAAAAACCCCAAATTCCTCAATCCCCACAAAACAAAACCAAACCCTAACCCCTTTACCGGAATCTGGAACTCCATGCCAAATGGCGCTACCGACGATTGTTCTAGAAACCGATGAAGATTCTTTACCCAAACCTATTGAGAAAGTGATTAAGGAAGAGAGAGTGAAAACTCCAAACTTGGAGTCGATGGAGTGTTGGTGATTTGTGTCAAGTCATCAAATCCCTATAAGAGCATGTTGCGGTTAATAGGTCATATTGGTAATGTCGATTGAGGAATTGACATATATAACTTTCCACGATGTGGTTATAGAGAGTTGTAATGTATAAATGATCCAAAAGAAATTGCACACTGTTGATAGGGTTTCTCGGCCAACAAATAAATTTGTAAGTCAAGACCCCGCTGAGTACAGTGGAGTCAGGATCGTTCCACAGGAAGCAAGGTTGTTTGTCTATCAATCTAATAAAAATTCAAATAAAATCAAGCAAAACACTAACGAGATGCCTCGTTAACGACCTTGTCAGGATCGTTACCGAACCACCGAACACAAAAACACCAATTAACGAGCTAATAAAATTCTAACTAACACTCGGTACCGAAGCAAGTATTCAGCAACGAAGATTTATCAGAAATAATTCAATAAAAATAAATATCTAAGATAAGGGACACCACAACATAGCCAAGCATAAGAATTCGTAAGAAGATAAATCATGCCTTTAAATAGATAGAGTCATCAACTTTCATTGACTAGACAAGTAAATTAATCTATTTTCATAAACTAACTCACTCAATTGCTTGTTTGGATCTAAAGCTTGAAACTTCCGTTTGCAAACAATATCAACCTTCAAGTTACTAACTTTCTCTTTCAATCAAGTTAAAACTCAAATTACCTCAACTCCCGTTTCGGTATTAAGCACAACAAACAATTTCAATAAAGATAAAAGGCATTCAAAACACTATCTTACTTCATCAAACATGCTCAACTATGTCGGGCTTAACCCCGACCCTAGAAAAATAGACTACTCACTACTCATGATAAACAAACTAAAAACTTCCATAAAAACAAACATTGAAACAAAAACTCAAACTTAAATTAATAACAAAAATATCGTCTTACAGAGAATCAGAGAAAAACCAAAACAAACAATCACCGAACCACAAACTCGATCAACGAACCTCGAAAACCGTTGTCACCGAACCTCGTCACCGACTTCCGATCCGGCAGCCTCTCCTTTGGCCTTCCTTCTCCTCCAAAACTAGCTCTAAAACTCTACTCCAAAATTCGCCCCCCCTTTTTTCTATGCTAGATAGAAGGGTATTTATACTAGAAAATCCTAAAAAACTAAAAAGGCTAAAAGATAAAAACTTTCCTAAAAAGATAGAAACAATCTCTAAAACATAGAAATAAAATCTAGAAAGATATTAAACCCTAAAATACATATTCTAATAACCCATAAAGATTCAAAAAAGATACTCAACCGATACGGAAATAAATTCCCGCTCAGGATCGGTGAATAATAAAATAATACTCCGAAATCTTCTTCTTCGTGGCCTCGTTAACGACCCTTCACAACCTCGTTAACGAGCCTGGGGTTATGTTTTCTTCAACACCTCCTCTCGATCTCTTGAGCTTCGACTTCTTAAATCTTTGCACTCTTCCGTCCTTCACTGTGATGCTCCAAATTTAGCTCCATTTAGCTCCTTTCCTAGTTAAAACCTGCAAAATACACAAAATAGCGTAGATTCCACCCTTTTCGTAGATTTATGCAAAACTAACTAAAAACACTTAAAACTAAACCTAAACTAGACAAAATTAATCCTAATAAGCAAAGAAAACCTATCAAAAACTATACCAAAAATGCGAACATCAAAATACCCCATACTTAGACTTGCTTGTCCTCAAGCAATAATCAAGATATTAACCAAAACCAAAACAAATCATGCTTATCAAGACATAGCCATCTTCAAAAAGCAACATCTACACATAAGAAAATTATAGCAAAAGACTATTAACATCCTCACACATATATGCACTTAAATAGACATAAAATAATACAATCCAACCTCTCAAGGGATATAATGTGTTTCACTCCACTCTCATGTGTTTGAGCTTATAATTTCAATCTCTCAACTCATCCTATATACAAAAACTCATAGAAATTGGAACTTATATCACCAATACTCTCCACCCAAGATTTGTCAAAACAAGCAAAGAATCATCAAGAGAACTTAGGCTCAATGAAAAACTTCATAGAAGTTTCCATTCGGTCGGGTTGTAATGGGGCTTGGTAATAACAATAGGGCATGGAAATATTTTGGTCATGTGGTGCTAATAATATCCGGGAATCAAAGACTCCTAAAAACTCACACATAACATCAAAACTCTCATATAAAATAACCAAACTCACTCTCATGTTATGCACACTTATTTTCACTCACCCATTTATCATCCTAGAAAGTCTTATAACCAAAAATAAAAGAATCTCTTGATATTATTTTTAAACACAAATGCACTTTAACTTTTCCTCTTTCTTTTTTGTATATTTCATTTTTTTTTCCTTTTTTTCTCGCTGCCTCGTTAACGAACCCACATCCGGGTCGTTAACGATCCACCGTATACATTTTCTTCCCTTCAAGCTTTATTTTGTGCATCTTTTTTTTTTTAATCAAGAGACCTTTCTCACATAAAATAACAAGAGACTTCCAATCTACCCTTTAAATTCAAGCAAATAGAAACTCTTTTCTTTTCAACAAAACACAAGACTTTACCTCTCCAATCTAAGTCCTAATTCCCGGATAGGGACAAGCTTATCTCGGCTAGAGGAGTTCATTCAAGTGAAGGAGGAACCACGCACGTCATGGGAAGAAGACTTCGTTCAAGTAAAGGAAGAAGCGGAATCATGAAACTCGAATAAGGTACGCTTGTTCTTGATAGATGTGTCTTGCCAACACGTTTATTGTTTCGTTTTGGTACGTTTTATCCCACAACGATATTGCATAAACCCTTGGCATGGAATATGGGCAATATACGTTGAAGGAAAGCGGGACTCATCCCGTGACTTGTAGCCTTTATCCGGTCATGTTAGTTTATGTTTTCGAAGTATTAACTTATGTTTTAACATAATCTAATTCTAGTTGGTGGTGATTACCTTTACGGTCTACACCCAAACGAGACTACCCTTCGGGGTCTACTCATGAGACTAACCTTCGATGTCTACTCAAATCTCCTTGACTATCCTTATGGATCTACAAGGGCCGAGTTTCACTTCAACTTAACAATGCAAATATGCTTTTATGATTGCATGCAACCCCTAAAACTCAACAATCTTCAACGTATATTATGTTTATTTTTGCATTCATATGTTTATGTTTATGTTTGCATTGTTGGTTTGTCTTGTTAAGTTTGAGGATTTGGCTAAATGAGGGGACAAAACGGTCGATGACGTTACCTCTCAATTGAGGGAAGTCAAAATCGAGTCTCCTAGTCCCATAAGGCCGATCGAAGAGGATCAAGGTGGACTTCAAGACTTTGACGAATGGCTTAAGGAGTACAACAAAAGCAATTTGTATTGGGATTGGGTCCTCGCTAATGTGAGGTGTGAACTCGATTTCGAAGATGCTATGAAAGATGAGGTTCTTGCGCCTCAACCCTCCAAGGAGTTGGAGGCTCGTGATCCAAGGCATGAACATGAGGCAAGGCAAGGGTACTCGAGGTTCAAGCGTCGTACGAGGTCGAGGGCTAAGCACTCGCGTGCCAAGCCAAGGAGCGACGTCCCTAGGGGCGCGCCTTTGGGTGATGGAGGAGCCTCGGTTGGAGGAAACTATTGGCGAGGGGTCTATGGGGACCGAAGGCCAATGAAACCGGTTTATTGCTCTTTATGTGGCGTAAGGCACCATGGTTGATTGTATGGCTTGTATTGTTTTCTTTTATGTACGTGTGTATGTATGTTTCTAGCATTAGAAGTGTGCTTTAAACTTCTGTGTGGTGTATTCCTTTGATTAAAGGGCAATAGTGTGCTGATTGATCAAAATAAGATCATGTAATGTTTATGGTTCATAACAAACAATGGTTTGATTCAATGATAATCTTAACGACATGTGTGCAAGAAAAGACAAAAGTCTAATTCTTGAGATCGACTTTAAAAGGTTGATTCTAGGCTCATTCTCTTTTGGATAATCCTAACCAGACTACCCTTGAGTCGACCATTCTTTGATTGGGACGACTCATGCTCTAGACTACCTTCGGGTCTACTAGAGTAATTAGACTACCTTCAGGTCTATTAATGTAAGGGTCTACTAGATTGCCCCCCACGTGAGAGGGTATGCATATGTTGGCCATGAATGCACTAAAGAACACATAAAAGAGATGGTAAGAGTCTCTTGATAAGAAGCATGTGGAAGTTCACATACTGATTTCATGGAAATCATGCTTCTTATGGAAAAGGAAATATGAAAGTCTTGATTGGTTTAAATTGAGATTTGTGGTATACTAATAGTGAGCAATGAATGTATGAGAGTGAGATCTCTCATGGCTTAGTCAATTAAAGTTTGACAGGGCTTGAAAAGTGTCAAATGGAAGTTTTGATGCTTTGACATGAAGGAAGTGTTCATGTCTAGATTGTTATGTCATATGGTTGAATCCTAAAGATTAATGACTTGTCTAAATTATAAGTATGGTTTGATGTTGACGTGTAATGAAGTTAACATGGAGATTTGCCTTGAATGGACATGTTAATGTCGAAAGAATTGTCTTGTGAAGAGAATCGGCGCATAGAAGTCTAGGGTTAAAACCTAGATACGCCTTTGGCTAAGCCATGGGCGCGCCGGGCGGTGTCAAGACTCGACATCGGTCCTCACGACGCTAGCCACTAATGGTGGTGAAATCCATGAAGCATCAAAAGCACACCCTTGAGGGGCTGCTGCCTAAAACCCCTTGATGCATAGCACTAGATGCTAGACGTTGAATGTGGTTAGCGTCGGGACATCGCATGGCCAAGGCCTTGGCACGATCTTGGGATCGGACATGCCTAGGCACGCCGAGTCATGATGCTCGGCACATGGCATGGCTGGATTTGCGAAGCAAGGCAAAGGAATGCCCGAACCAAATACGTCGCCCGTGATGTGCGAAGCACTCGGCACTCGGCGACACCGTTAGAACCATGGCACGGTTCGGCGAGCACGAGGCGCGCCTACTAAAGGCATTCAAATTGATTTGATTGAATCAATGAAACCATTTTCGAAGTCATGTTAGGTTTTCCTAGTTTAGGATTTGATAAAATTGTGATTGAGTTGACAAGTTTGTTTATCACATGTTCCATATGATCTTTTGAAAGGCTCATGTTGAATGTCATAAGAATGAATGGATAGAACTTGTTTGAGAATTTTGAAAGGCTGATTTAGGACATTCAAATTAACAAGTATTAGTCTAGAAGAGACTATGAGGGATTTGTTCAATCCTCGGATCCAAGGAAAGTGTCAAGGCGCCATGAAGGCTTAAAATTGACAACTTTGGTTGATTAGTCTTATGGTTAAGGAAACCATTGAAAATATTGATGGAAATTAATGGCATGTTCTATAAATAGACAAATCTTAACATGAGTATGAACACTTGTGGTAAGATGATTGTCTTATGAGCATAATGCTTCTAGTTTTAAGGAAAGGAAGAATTGGATCATCTAATGTTGTAACATGGATGATGATCCTACGGAAACTCCCAATGATTTGGTGGTTAGGATGAAAGAAAGAACATAAAGTGGAACACTTTGTATTGAATGGCCAAAAGGATAGTGATGTCATTTGGAGGTCTATAGAATGGACTCCTTATGTTTTAACATGGAAATGACATGGTTTACTTGGTAGAAACCAAGTTAAATGGTTAAGATGATGAGATCTTGTTCTTCATTGATAAATTATGAAGATGCCAATGTATAGAGGTGAAGGTGAATTAGATTTTCTTAATCTTTGTCTTGGTTTTGATACATTGGAATGGAAATGAAATTCCATGGTTATACACATGTTTGAGAACACTTATGGATTAATGAACACACGATTATAAGTTAGGTGTGTCATGACTTGGGGACGCTCAAGTGAATATTAAGGTGTTGATATCTTGACATAGGCCATTTGTCAAAGATATGATTGGTGCATAAGGCATTGGATGTGTATAAAAACTTTCTAGGTTGGAAAGTTTGAAAGCAAGTTGGATCACTAAAATATGGAAGACCTCTAGTCACGAATTGGTCATGAATTCCTATTTTGAGTGATGGGCCGGAGTTCTTGGAGTTTCCAAGAGGCAATTTGCTATACTTCGACTTCAAAGTCGAAAAGTGACATGTAAGTGTGAGGGAACCTTGTATTAAGGTATATTCCATACTTAGAGTCAACTCGTTTGATTTTTATTAAGCACATCGAATTTGTTGATTTCTCCAAAGAGAAGATTAACATAAATGTTTGTGTTAAATTCAAATCGAGGGATGGGGTAAACATTCTTATAACTCTAAGATTTGGACACCCAATTCCCCCTCATCGAAAGGTGTGGGATAAATTCAATGTGGAAAGCCAAAGTCATGGAGTTGGAGAGTATACAAATTTCCCATCAAGGTATTTGCTCTAGACCACATGAAACTAGTTTTGAAACAAAGTTTTCATTAATGAGTTTTTGGAAATTGCTTATGTGGAGCACGTTAGAAAACTCAACTATGCATATGTGGAAGTGTAAGGCTTCTTCCAAGTTAGAGTTTAATGATGACTCGACTAAAGCATATGTGAGAGGATATGGGACGAAAGAGCCTTCACAAAAGCGTCCAATAAAAGAATAAGCATATGAAACTCATGTGTAATTCTTAGGATGTGCACTTGGACAAGTTGATTGGTTCAATTCTTAGAGCACCATGATTCTTTAGTGCATGATTGTAATTTTTACAAGTTATAAATTCAAGTCTACGTACATTTATTTCTATACATAGAGTTTGTTTTATAAACTTCAAGTTTTGACTTTTGATGACATTGCTCAAATGGGGGAGGAATGTTGGTGATTTGTGTCAAGTCATCAAATCCCTATAAGAGCATGTTGAGGTTAATAAGTCATATTGGTAATGTCGATTGAGGAATTGGCATATATGATTTTCCATGATGTGGTTATAGAGAGTTGTCATGTATAAATGATCCAAAGGAAATTGCACACCAACATCGAAGTATGGAACCTCGAGTGCCACGACAATAGGCAAGGGCGCGCCTTGGAGTCGGCGTCGCTCGGAGTCGGCACAGTGCATCAGCATCATGCAAGGGCTTGGCACTGCGAGGACCTCGATCTTGAGGTTCGAGGCTCGGTATGTTTGGGCGCGCCTAGTGATTGAACTTGAGGTTCATGTCAAGACTGTTAGGGCGCGCCTAGGGTGGTGTAATGGCACGGCAAGGCTGCGTGATGCTAGCGATGCACCATGGAGTGTGCGGTGGAGCTTGCGGCGCGCCTAGGGCATTGGCCCATGGCGTCAAGTTCGAGTTGTGGAGCTAAAGTAATATTTTGAGCTTTGTATTTGAGTCTTGTAGCTTTGTGCATGTTCTAATGTAAATTAGGAAGCTTCTCTAAGCTTGGTAGATGCTCTAAGCAAGAACCAAAGCTTGAGTTTAGCTTGGCACATAGCTATGTATGCTAGAAAGAAGTATTGAAGCTTCATACTAGCTTAGAGTTAGCTCTAGGAGCTTGAACAAGCTCTAGACTCATTGTATAAGATTTATAAGAAGCTAATGTAGCTAAGGATTAGCTCATGGAAGCTCAATCTAGCTCACACTAGCTCAAATTAGCTCAACAAGCTAGAAATTCAACTCAACGAGCTCAAACGCAGCTCAAGCCAACTCAACTAGCTGGATGCTAGCTCAAGTAGCTAAGGGCTAGTGACACTAGGTAAGTGACCTAGGTAGGTACCTAGCATGCTATCTAGGTGTGGGGCTAGGTGGGCCGGCCCATGGGGCACGCCTATGGCCTGTTTGGCCGCGCACTTGATGCATGGCATGGGCTTCATGCCATGTGTGTTGGGCCAAAGACTTGGGCCTTTTGGATTGGATTTTTGGGTTTTCTCTTGGGCCATTATAGTCTGGATTTAAATGGATTTTGGAGTCCAAAGGGGGCTGTATTTGGACGCCCAAATGATGACAAGGAAAGAGAACTAGAAGTTGTAACTAACTCCTCCTAAAATCACTCTCATCCATTCTTTCTTGTAACTGAATTGTAACCGCCATTGAGGGAAGTTTTGGACAGATTTGAGACGCCTATATATAGGGAAAATGTTGTCCATTTGAGGGGATAAAACACACGAGAAAATAAGTCTCTTAGTCCACACAAATTCGGCAAGAGAAGAGAGGGAAAATACAACTCTTGTAGTCGGTTTTGACTAGGGTTTGTTTGTGTG
Organism: Fallopia convolvulus; assembly: GCA_964016875.1. NCBI lineage: Eukaryota > Viridiplantae > Streptophyta > Magnoliopsida > Caryophyllales > Polygonaceae > Fallopia > Fallopia convolvulus. The sequence goes on from OZ024719.1 coordinate 35,806,225, forward strand.
AGTTTTCTCAATTAAATCAAACACAAGAGTGATATCATGGATCGATCTTCACGAGTTGGAGTGGAAAAGAAACCTCAAGTGGCGATGCAAGAGGAGTTCATCCAAGTGAAGGAGGAATCACGCACGTCATGGGAAGAAGACTTCGTTCAAGTTAAGGAAGAAGCGGAATCATGGAACTCGAATAAGGTACGCTTGTTCTTATTAGATGTGTCTTGCCAACACATCTATTGTTTCATTTTGGTACGTTTTATCCCACAACGATATTGCATAAACCCTTGTCAACGATATTGCATAAAAGGTGTACCACCTCCTGCAGGTTGGGGTGCATGGGCTGCAGCCCATGGCTTGTGATCGAGCGCCACCAATCAGATCGCGGACGGGAGGCAGGTTGGAGGCTGGCCCACTGGTCAGAACGCCGACTCGAGGTAGGCCGGGAAGGTGGGTTCAAGTGGGCTTGATCACATCATAAAAGTCTCTTTAGGTGAGTTATATCCTATGAGATTTGAACCCTCTTTCGATTCTCTTGTGGTGAGTCATATCCACATAAGATTCGATTGCTTATCCCTCTTTCGAATTACCTTGGTGTGTCATATCCTCGGTCTTTCGATTGTTAATCCCTATATTTATAATTAAAGTGAGTTTTCCCTTTTGCTTGATCCACTTGTCATCTTTTTCGCTTTCATCTCAAAATAAATACCACAAGCAAGGCAGGCCAACATCAAATTGAGTTGGAACTTTCTTCAACAACGATCCGATTCTCTCATCATTTGGTATCAGAGCTACGCAAGGTAAACGCTAAAAAATTGGTCAAAATTTTATCTTATTAGAAGTCGCAAGCAAAAAGAAAAAAAAAGAAAAGAAAAGAATGATTTCCTTCCAAAGCTTGGACCAACTTATCACTATCAAGTGTCCCATGGAAATGATGCGGATATTACAAGAGGATTGCCCCTATTTTGAAGACCCGCCCCTTTGGGATGAGCATTTGCAAGGAGGGGAGGTCGTGTCGATTGAAGTGGCCGCCATGCACCAAGATCCACAACATGATCCTACTCTTACTCTACTTTCGTGTGAGGAGGAGTATGTTGAAGTAGAGGACGTTGTAGAGCCATTGCCTTCATCTATCAGAACCAAGCATCGACCCACCATTGTGCGTAGTTCACTAAATTCTTTCGCTACTCCTTGGATGGATGCAACACCTAATGTTTCTTCATGCTTGCCATTTCTACTCGATCAAATGGATTCGAGGACGAATCCTTTTAAAGGAGGAGAGGATGATGTGATCCACCCCGAGGTCAATCAAGATTCCACTTCAAGGTTGTGTCGTCACTCTCGAGGCTCATGTTCAATTCCGTTTGCATCCAAATCTCTAATATATGTGTGGGATATATTTATTTATTGTAAATATTCTAGATTTTTATTATTATATGAAAGTAATAAAGATGTAGTAGGTAAGGTGGTAGGTGAGGTGGTAGGTAAGGTGGTAGGTAAGGTGGTGGTAGGTGAATGTGAACACGAAGGGTTGTTTGCAACCCCATTTTGGGTGCCTATTTATAGGCATTTTGTTGCTCTTGTTTAAACATGTTTGAAACCTAATGAAAATGAAGCTTTGAGTTTTTCTTTGTAGTCTTGATCCACTCGTCCTTAAGGCTAGTGAATCCCCTTGGTTCGTGAGTCATATCGAGCCATCTTCAAGGATCCATTCAAGGTGAGTCATATCCTTGTTTGAATCCATAGTTTGTGGTTTTGGAGAGTGAGTCATATCTCTCTAATTTCACATCCATATCCATCACTTCATCTCATAAACAAACCCATCCCATTTGAATCCCCTTCCATTGCCACTCCATCAATCTCATTCAAACTTCCATCGAAATCTCTCCTTGGTGGATTCTGCAGCATCTCAGTAAAATCAACATAACTTTCAATCTACGCATCACCTGGCTCTAATATTTCTAGGACTTCAACTAGACTCGTAGATATAACTCTTCGAGTTGGAATCACGAAATTCGGAGTCAGGACCAGGGAGAAACATCCAGTTGAAGACAGACCAGTTTTGTTGGGGTTTGTTGTCGAATTCCTTGGAAGTCTAGGGGCCTTACCTTGCACTGTGGATGTCACGATCCTTGATTCTCATCAAGTGGTATCAGAGACACGTGAAGGTATCGCCATATAATCCTTGTTCCGACCTTGAATTTCCACTTGTTGCAAGTTCTTTTGGTCGAATCACCCTTGTGGATGCGTTGTTGTGTCTAGGCGTGAGCCTTGTTGTTGATTGTGTCTTGTGTTGTGAGGGACGTGTTGTCCTTGTTTTTTGTTGCTTTGGATGAATTTTGTGAGTTTCCATGGCAGAAATTCTGCTAAAAAACGTCCATGAATAAGAACACCAAAGGACCTCATAATTTTGGTAGTTGAAAGGTTGATCCTCTTGCTTGTTTAATGCCTTCAACTAGGTGATGTCTTGAATGAACTTTGCTGAATTTGTGCTAAGGAAAAACGTGGCTTGTGTGTCCAAAAACCAGCCTTAAATCCTTTCGTTACATGCTTGTTGAAAGGTTCGGTGCTAGGATACAAGAACGACACCGGGAATTGCTAGTCTTGCTTGGTTGTTTCTTTTCTTGTTGTTGTGTTTGAGTTTTTTTTTCCGTTTTGTTGGTCATCTCCTACTTGCAACTTGTCGGATATTCATCTCCGGCAAGTCTTGGTGGTTAATTCAAGTGCACTCTATACCTTGATCTTTGTCGTGTTTTTAAGATGACAAGTGTAGGTGATGAAAAAGACAACCAAAAGTTTGATGAGGAGTCCTCCAACTCGGTGGCTGCCATGTTGCAATCCTTCCAACAATCCATGCAACAATCTTTGAAAGCTATGGAGACACGCATGGATGCCTTGGAGCGCCAAATCCTAGGGCTGGACGATAGGACACAAGTGCCTCAAGTGGTGAAGATCAAGGAGACACGAGAAGAGGATCAAGGTTTGAGGACGAACCCTTTTAAAGGGGAGGAGGATGATGTGATTCCATCCACATCCGAGCCAACAATGGAGCACACGCCGGAACACTTGGAGGAGCCACGACCTGCCATATACGCGCCTACAAGCTTGGATGCGGAGCCACTCGGCGCGCCCTTGCAAGGGGCTGGTACGCCTTGCGCTACGTTGGATTCCGACCTTGATATTGCCAAATCTTCTAGCACTTTTGATGGCACTTTGCCCCATTACTTGAGTGAAGATTTCGTCCCTAATGACAAGTCCAATTTGCACGACAAAGGGGAGTCTTCGCTTGGACAAGTAACCAAGACCGGTGTCCGAGGCGCTAAGAAGCCAAGTCAAGGTACCACGCCCTATCTTGGCCGCATCACTCGAGCACTTTCTAGGGCAATGCTTGACAAGATCAAGGAGGAGCTCATGGATCATAAGTTGGAATTTGGTTAGCAAAGGTGAAAGTTGGAGTCTTATGATACATCATGGTTCGATAAGTGACAATTTAACGGTTGAGGACGATTAATGTGCTCTCAGTTTTTATGGGTTGTTTTTGTAATTTTCTTTAAATGAGGGGGCTGATTTTGTGAGCCTTGTTGTCTAGATTATATGGTCGTCCATCCCCCTCCTCCCTTGGTAGTTTTGGACGAAAAACCTTGTTACTTACTTTCCTTGCATCTTTCAATTCAAGTTCTTGTTCTTGCTTTCGTTCGTTCAATTCTCGTTGTTCAAGTTGTTGGTGAGTAATATCCGACAATCTCGGGCATCCTATTTTGTTTGAGAGCTTGATGAGTCATATCCAAGTTATCAAGCATGCATATCCCTTGTTACCTACTTCGAACCATCATCCATCTCGGTGGTTTCTGCACCACCTCTGTAAAATCGACATAACTTTCAATCCACTCATCCTATAGCTCTCATATTTTGAGGACTTCAACTAGACGCATAGATCTAAATTCTCGTTTTGGAATCACTCAATTCCGAGTTCGGACAAGGAAGATCCAGCCAGTTGAAGATGGGTCAGTTTGCGAGGTGTTTGTTGTCGGAATTCCTTGGATTCTCTTGGCGATCTCTTTGCACCATCATCCCCTCCATCAATCCGGCCATCAGGGGTGGCAACCCCTGATGATGTGTCTGAAGGCAGTGACTCTTTTCTCTCTAAGAAGGTCACAAAGAAGAAAAGGGGAAGATCACCACTTAAGTCCGGGGCTGGATCTAGTAGAAAGAAGAAGACAGTTACAGTGGTGGATATGTCCTCTAAAGAATTTACCAAAGATCTGTTGTGGGAAGATAATTTCTTAGAGGAGTACAAACTAACCAAGGTTAATGACTAGCTTAAGAAACAAGGATGGACAAATCTGATGCAAGGGGAAAGTGAGTATAACCCTAGGATGATCAAGATGTTTCATGAGTCTCTAGAGATAGAGGACGTTGGGAACATGACTCTGGGTAGATACATTGTGGAGCAGAAAAAAGTACTCATTTACTAGAAAGGATTTAGGTAATCTTCTAGAGTTGCCTCATGAAGGTTTTGCTGCGTACTTTAAGGGTTCATGGCCTGAGGAGTCAATGATCCTGAGATCATCAAAACTGTCACTGATAGTGATGATAATTTCACCAGTCCATACCTAGTTAACAAGATGGGAATTAAGAAGAAGGTGTTGTTCAACTACCTAATCGGTAACCTACTACCACGTGAGCTTAAGAGAAATGCTGCTTCAATTCAAGATCTGCTTTTCATAGACAAGGTTCTCAGGGGCAATAAGGTGAACATGCCCAGGCTGATGATGCTCCACATGAAACATGTGCTTGAAACTGCTTAGCATGCCCTTTCATATGGTATGCTGATGTCTGAACACAAAGTGTATGAGAATGGTGGTGAAGTCATCAACTTCAGATTTCTGAACAAGGAGATGATCAGAAAATTTCGTTGGAGTTTGGTTGATGGAAAGTGGGTATCGAAGACTTTTGAGGTCAATGACAAGGATCAACAAAAAGAAGGAATCCAGTCTGTTCAAGTGGCCGGTGAATTGAAAGAACTGAAGGAGCAGAATATGATTCTCAAGGGGCTGTGAGAGGCTTCAGAACACGTGTGGTACTGTTCTTACAAAGATCAGTGCAATAGAGGACAAGCTCAATGACTTTGGAGCCTGATGTCAGTGATTACCGCACATCCATGACTTTCTCTATCCCTCTCTTCTACCCTTGCCACATTATTCTCCCGATGTAAAGACTTCTTTGCTTTAGTTCTATTTGATTGTACTACATTTTTGAATTGTTTGTTTTTGCATCGTACATTATCTCTTGCTTTGATGGATGATTATCTATGCTTGTTTTGATATTATGTTTTAAGTTTCCATATTTGCCTCTGATTTCTTTTCTTGTTTTAGCAATCTTTTTGATGATGCCAAAAGGGGGAATTAATCGGGGGAATAGACTCAAAAGAGGGGGATTCAAAAACTGAAACCATGTGGATATTAAGCTTAGGGGGAAGTTTTTATGGTTTTTGCATTTTGCTCTTTATACTATGATGTTTTATGTATACTGTAAAGATCTTATTAGGACAGGTTGTTTGTCACCATCAAAAAGGGGGAATTAAGATTTAGAGTTTTGATGGTTCTAGGAAGTCAGTCACTTCGAGTTTGCAAGTCGAGTTGGCGACTCGACGAAGTCACTGACAAGATTAGCTGGCGAGAAAATCTATTTAAGGAAGGAATTCACAGATCGTGTGTGTGCATTTGCAGACAGTTGGAGAATTTTATTTTAGGAGAAGATCATCACAAAAGAGTGCTAAAATAAGAGGAAGACGATTTGATTCTCCTAGAATATTTTATTGTATGTGTACATGTTTTATTTGGAAAGATATGTAAAAATTGAGTGTGTGTCACTTCCCTAATCAAATGGGATTTGATACACACGATCTATTTAAGGAAGGAATGCACAGATCGTGTATGTGCATTTGCAGACAACTGGAGCATTTTATTTTAGGAGAAAATCATCATAAAAGAGTGCTAAAATTAGAGGACGACGATTTGATTCTCCTAGAATATTTTATTGTATGCGTACATGTTTTATTTGGAAAGATATGTAAAGATTGAGTGTGTGTCACTTCCCTAATCAAATGGGATTTGATACACACAAGATCTCCTTCTTACTCTAGCTTAAATACCTCAGTGTTTAGGATAGTAGCAAGATCGTGAGCGTAATTTGCAATTCTTGTGAAAAGAGAAAGAGTGAACTTGTGCGTGAGACTCGTGCAAGTAGTGTGTTGAGTGTTCTTAGACATAGTGTGAGATTGAGAGTGTGAGTGCAAAGGTATAGCATGGTTTAAGGGTGCGGGACTCATTCTTGTACATAGGAGAGCTTTGTAACACTCAAGAAATCAATAGAGCGAGTCTAAGCACTCTTGAAATCTGACAAAGTGAGAAGCTTGGAAGGGAGTACGTGGTTTTTCTCTAAGTAAAATAGTTGGTTTATTTCTTATAAGTTTATTCCGCTGCTTTATTTCTCAAAGTCAACGACTTCGCAGGAGTCACCGACCCGTTTAAGTACTAAAGGGAATGAGTATCGTGTTTGGGACGTTGCTGGGTTCATGAATGCCATAGATAAGGAGTACAATCAAGCATGGAATGCTATACCTATAGCTAAACATAACAACATGAAATCCATGTCTTTGATCGCTTGGAAGCGGCCCCCGATAGACTAGATTAAGGTGAACTCTGACGGAGCGGTTAATTGTCAGTGCATGCTACGACGGCTAGTGTGCTTCGTGACTCTGAAGGGCGTTAGGTTGGTGGATTTGTCCACAACATCGAGACTTGTTCGGTCCCTTCAGCTGAGCTTTGGGGTGCTTATTACGGCCTCAAACTTGCTTGGGATAAGGGGTTTAAGATGGTTTGGTTGGAGACGATTTCGTCGTTGGTGGTCCGTTTGGTTAGCAAGGATTTGGCTAAGTCCCATCCTCTCTACAGTTTGGTCTCTTGGGTTCGTAGTTATCTCCAGTGGGATTGGATTTCCCGCTTCACCCATGTCTTTAGGGAAGCGAATTGTGTCACCAACTCCCTCGCGAAACTTGCTTCCACCTTTCCTCTTCGTTTTCATTTTCTTCACGATCCCCCTGAGGATGTTGTTACTTTTCTTTCGGACAATTTTAATGGGTGGGCTCGTTCCCATCTCATTTGCTTGTAGTTGTTCTTGTTCTATCCATTTTCCTGAGGGGCTTTTTCCCTCTCGCTTACCAAAAAAAACTAATCTCCCTCTTATCACATAGGTAACTAATTGTAATCATGTGGCAAGATTGTTCATGAAAACAGAAGGTATAATTAGACCAAAATGCACACCGTAGGTAAGTAAATTGTCGGCTGGATTTGATAGGGATATTCTGCCAAAAATCACGTAGGCAATATAGGAGTTCAAATAATGTGCAATACTCGGTCGAATTAGACAAGAAAATGTTTTTCGATGATGATAATGTGCAATACTCAGTCGAATTAGACAAGAAAATTATGGAGTTTAATCGTCACTTTAAGCATGTAAGATCAAGAAAAATCACAACACAACTTGTGCAAGGTTCAAAGAAAACATTTTGGCCCATACTTGTTGGATCCCAAGCAAGGACAAGCAAAACCTATAATTTTCACTCAAAATTTTCAAGATCTACGAAGGGCCGACTAATTGGGTGGGCCGGAGGGGCGGTCGCCATGGGCCTCCAAAATATAAAGGCCCTCAGATTGAAAATTACTATTAGTAAAAATAGGTCCATTAATGTTAACAAAATTCATTAATGTTAAAAAAGGCTTATTGATTTTCTGATTAAAAATAAATAAAAATTGTATGAAAAGGCTTATTTATTTATTATACTAAAAAGGCTTATTTATTTGTTATATATGTTTAAGGAGCACCAAATTTTATTTTGCCATAAGGATCCTGAAATGATTGAGACGTGCATATCTACAAACATAACATGAAGGCATGGACGAAAAGGCTAGAAAAATAGTGTGAATTTAGAGAGTGGAGCGACCTACAAGACATGGGATCTGATACCAGTTTATAGCAGTGTGGCTCGAGATCCGTCTTGAGTATGTCACGACTATGGAGGACATGGCTGATGTGGAGTTGTAGATGGCCTCGCTAGGCGCTTAGGCATAGTTGGTGACATCCGTGAGGAGTTAGGTGCGCATGCACCTCACCAAAGATAGGTCTCATGAGGAGATGGTGTTGGATCTAGATCTACAAACCCAAATCCAAAGTCAACCAAATCGAATACAACCAAGGAGGTTAAATCCGACAAAGGATAGGACTCGATGGGGATCGAGCCTAGGTTAAGGGAGATGAGATATTTAGAAGAGCAAGGAAGGAAAATAGAATTGTTTGGTGACGCCCAATTCGCAAGAGGATAAGGAATGCTCTCAAACTCAAGTCTTTCTTAGAATTAAACGTGGCTTACAAAATGAAAAAATGAGAGCTTATAAAGGGTGCTCTCAACTCTAGTGGACTAGACAAGACATAGAGGTCATGTCACATGCCCAACATAACATAAATACAAAAATAAACATGATGTTATAATAATAATAATAATAATGATGATGATGATGATAAAAATAAAATTAAATGCACATTTTACAGTTTTTGGGCGATCGTGGGGGCGATCGCCTGGTGGGTTAGGGTTTGGGCCTTCCAACAGGTCTCTGGCCATTTCAGTGTGGGTTAGAGAGAAGATCGTGGGTGCTTTTCGTCTTAGTCAGCAAGAGTGGGCGATTTGTTGATGTGGTGGTTCTTCATCGTCAACAGGAAACAGGGGTTGTTCGATCTTGTTCGTCATCTTATTTAGGTCCGTTGCTGCGTGTGGTTTGTTGTTGTGCTGCGTGTGGTCCGCAGTTTTGCTTCATTTTGTTTGCTTCTGTGCGTTATTGTGTGTTGTTTCTTCTATTGTGTCATCAGTAGGGTTTGATGTGCGTTTTCTGCAGTGTGTGTGTTGATCCTGGTGCAACATCGGCTTCTTATCTTCCAAAAATGGCTCCTCCTATTGTACGGTTTCACTGCCCTTTTGTGGGTCTTAGTGGATGTCAAGATGGTGGAGGACAGGGAGTTACCAAGACTTCGTTGATCACTCATCTTCGTGATCGTCACTGTAACTCTGATGCACATGTAATCACAAGGCACTCTCTTTCTACTGATATGGCTATTTTTGATGAGGCTGAGGTTACTTTCAAGCATATGGGAATTTAGTTGTGTGGGGTTTGTTTCAACACTCACACTCTTCGTTCTAAGTGTCGTCATGGAAGTGATTTGTGACGCCTCCTGACGTTGGGGATGGTGTTGTCAGATTTGTGCTCTATGATTTTACCAAGCCTCAGGTCAACTCTGGTCTTGATCCCCCTGGTCCTATTGATGTACATGAACAACATGGTGGCATTATTGTCACTCTCCTTGATAGTTTGCTTTCCAAACAATTACACACTGTTAAATCCCTCCCTCCCAAGTGTCGATTGGATTTTTCTCGAGTTTTGATAAGTGCTCTCGATTGTCAGGGGCGGCGGGTGCCGCCAACATCAAAACACAAAACTTCATCTTCTCTTCAATCCATCTCTAAAACTCCAATAATATGCATCTTCGGGTCTTCTTCATCTATGCAAATAAAGTCTTCAAAACCACCTAAAAACATCATAAATGTTTGCTAAAACATTCCTAAATACACAACATAATTGTGTATATCAGTTGTTTAGCTGTGTTTTTGTGTTAGTTTTGTGTCTTTTAGGTGAGTTTGCATATTTTGTGAAAAGTATGGAAACTACTCTAGTTTGGTGTTTTTGTGTAGGTTTTGGAGCAAGTTTGGAAGCATTTTGGAGACATCAACATGGAGTAGAATAAGAGGAGCATGGCTAGGAAGGAAGAGGTGAAGATACCTGAAGAAACTCCGAAGATCCAAATGAGGAGAGAAGAATAATAAGGAAATGAGACCAAATCAAGACTCGTTATCGACATTGGAGGGGTCGGTAAAGAGGCATTCAGGAAGTCAAAAGTTCAGCAAAATTTGAAGTGTCTACCGACCCTGACGGGGGTCGTTGCCAAGGTCCCCGTGTCGGTAGACGTAGCCGACTTAGTGCGTTTTAATGATTTTATTCCCAGATCTTTTTCTCTTTACATGTTTTATCTTTAAGGAAACTATTAGATAGACCCTTTAGTATACATACTCTTATTTTTAGATAGAAAAAGGGGACACGACTCTCTCTTATGCTAGTTAGAGTTTTAACGTACGGTTTGAAGGAGTTAGTTGCTTGGAGCCCAAGGAAAGAGATTGTTTGAGTTTTTTTTCTGTTCTAAGGTGTAATCTGAGACAAGTTTGTTTTGAATTCAAGTAAGATTCAGTTTTAATATATGTTATGTTTTCCTTTAATCTCTTTGTTAGTTTCTTTTCAATTATGAGTGAGTAGTCCTTTATTCTAGGATTGGGGTTAGAAACCCAACATGATCTTGCATGAATGATGATACGATTGAATGACTTGAATGCCTCTTATCTATTCTCTACTTATTTGTGCTTATGCTTTGACGAAAGTTAAAGTAATTCGTTTTTGTGACTCAATTGAAAGAGAAAGTTATAAACTTGAATTGAGATAAACTTTGATAACGAAAGTTGAAAACTTTGGATCAAAATAAGTGGGTAAAGAGGGCTCAGTTTCCAGAGATAGAGAAAGCCTTCGAGATCAAATCTCAATTTATATCCTTGATTAAGAGGGCTTAGTTTGAAGGGAAACCCACTGAGCGCCCAATGGAGCATATTTAAAATTTTGTTGATTTATCTGACACTATTGCTGCTGTAGTGTCTCTTTAGAATATGTTCAATTGAAAACTTTCAAGTGGTCCCTTGCAGGAAAGGCCCAGAGCTGGTTAGAGAGGCTATCTCCTAGGTCGGTTAGGACATGGAGAGCTTTGCATGACTTATTCATGACAAAGTTTATTCCTCCAGCCAAAACTACGAAGTAAGGAAACGCATCACTTCCTACCACCACCTGCCTAATTAAACCTTTGTGGAAACATTGGAGAGATTCGAGGAGATGCTTAGACAATGCCTTACTCATGGGCAACCGCAATATGTACTCCAGGAGATCTTCTTCCAAGGGATTAATGCTGAGACGAAAAACTGTATCAATCTACATACAGCTTGTGGTTTCATTGAGATGGATCCGAATGAGGCATGGACATTACCAAACAAGCTCACCAATTATGATGCCATGTATGGGACACAACAGGCCCCCAACCATAAAGGAGGCTCTACAATCCAAATACTGAGGTTGATTTTGATGTCAAAAACCAATTATTGCAAGATAAAGTCAACCGACTGAAGAAACATGTAAGTTTTCTGAAAACTTCTCAACATTGTCTAGAATGTGGCTAACATTGAGTAGGTCAGAGCCGCTAAGACCTATAATGATGCTAATTATATGAGAGGTCAATACAAAAACCTGCCTAACAACTATGACAAGAACAACAACTATCCCGCTTGGGGAAGTTCCAACCAAGGTCAAGGCCATGCACCCCCTCCATATGATAGAAGGCCTGCACCCTATAGGCCTCCGTGCTATCAAGAGACACCTTAATGGGTACAAGAGGTACAAGAGGGTATTAACGGAGTCCACAACAAGATTGATGGGGTTCGTTCTGAGCTAAAACATGTACAGGTAAAATTGGGAGAAATCGAAACTTGGAGAAAAAGTGTAAATTCCCAATTAGGTAACCTTGTTGCACATATTCCAAGATCATAAGGACAACTCTCGGGCCATCCCGAGTAAAACCATAGAGGACAAATAGCGTCCATACACTTGAGGAGCGGAAAGACGTTGCCGGGACGTGCTGAGTCCAAAGAAAAAGAGCACGGGAACGAAGACGATGCCTCGATTCAGCTCGATAACGACCCAACAAGGGTCGATACCAATCCTGAGACAGTCGGTACCAATCACTCCAGGGTCATTAACGACCCCTCCAACCCAGGTATGTCTTCTCAACCGACGTCCTCTCTCAGTCATAAAGTCGTAACTGACCCACCTAGGGTCGGTACCGACTCTTCCCCAACACCGACCGACCCCCTTGTTGCATCGGTAATGCCACCTCTCGAGTCTGTGTTGGTTCCGAGACCGACGAAGACTCTTCCCTTCCCCTCTAAAAAGTGCAAAGACTCTACAGAAGGGAAGTTTAGGCGTTTTGTACAAATTCTTTAGGGCTTAAATATTTCCATTCCATTCGTTGAGGCCCTAAGCGAAATGCCGGCTTACACAAAAATTTTCAAAGAAATATTGAGCAGAAAGAGGTCTATATCCGAGTTGACTGACGAAGTCCGATCCTTGGAGCTTCCAAATAACTAGGCGACCCAGGTAAGTTTGCTATTACCATTGGTATTGGAGTTTATCAGTTTAAAGCTTTGTGTGACTTAGGAGCCAGTGCAAGTCTATTACCATTTTCAATTTGGTCTAAAGCCAATATGGGACCACTGGAGCCTGTGAACATGAGGTTTTACATGGAAGATGGATCTTGTGTACAGGGGTTATAGACAACTTCCCAGTCTAAGTGGGCAAGTTCTTTGTCCTTAATGATTTCATAGTGATGGAGATGCATGAAGACCCGGTGGTGCCTATTATTCCCGGCAGGCCATTCTTAGCCACAACTGAAGCCATAATCGATGTTAGGAGGGGACTCCTAACTTTTGAGATTGGGGATGAGGTGGTGGAGCTCGACTTTAACCCCACCATGAAAGAAACCAATGAAGTCGAGGTCAAGATGCTCTACACCCACACTAACTACATTGAATGTGGGCACCCGATCAAGAGGCTACTGCCTTTTGAGGCATTCTCGGGCAGAAGATGGGCGGAGTACGATCCTACAACCTCGTTACTGACCCTCCATAGGTCGTTACCGAAGGTTCTAGCAAGAACTGAGGAGTAGACAAGGGATATAGAGTCATTACCGACCCCATACAACTCGATAACGACCCTTCTGGGAGAAAATGAAGAGCTCCTGGTGTGTGATTACCTTGAGGAAGTTTTGAAGACGAATCATGAAGAGCCTATTCTCATCCCAGCTGAGCCTACCCCAACGCCCAAGCCACTTCCAAACACCCTCAGGTATGAATTTCTTGGTCATAACTCTAACTTCCCAGTTATCATTAATGCTCAATTAAATGAGTAAGAAGTAGAGAAACTGATTTCTGTACGTAGGACCCATAGGAAAGCCCTTGGCTATTCACTTGATGATATAACTAGCATATCCCCTTCCTTATGAATGCATAGAATTTACATGGAGGATAATCACAAACCCACCATAGAGCATCAACGTAGACTGAATCCTAACATGAAAGATGTGGTAGAAAAGAAAATTTTAAAACTACTTGATGCCGGGATTATTTTTCCTATATCGGACAACCAATGGGTTAGTCCAGTCCATGTGGTTCCTAAAAAGGGGGGATAACATTTATTGAAAATGAGAAGGGTGAGATGATCCCCACTAGGACCACAACTAGTTGGCGGATGTGTATTGATTACAGGAAGCTGAACAGTGCCACACGAAAAGATCATTTTCCGCTTCCTTTTATTGATCAAGTTCTAGAAGGCTTAGCCCAACATGATTAATTTTGTTATTTAGATGGCTATAGTGGTTTTTGGCAAATTCCCATTCGTCTTGATGATCAGGAGAAAACTACTTTTACTTGTCCCTATGGGACTTTTGCATATAAAAGAATGCCATTTGGGCTTTGTAATGCCCCTGCAACTTTTCAAAGATGCATGATGGCTATCTTCTTTGACATGATAGAGGATATAATAGAGGTTTTTATGGATGAATTCTCTATTTATGGTTCTTCATTGGATTCATGTCTAGTTAATCTGACTATGGTTCTTAAAAGATGTAAAGAAACCAATCTTGTTCTAAACTGGGAAAAGTGTCATTTTATGGTCCAAAAAGGGATAGTACTAGGACATCTCGTCTCTAAGAGATGGATAGAGGTAGACAAAGCCAAGATTGAGCTTATTGAAAAGCTACCTCCCCCCTCTTCTGTAAAAGACGTTAGGAGTTTTTTAGGACATGTTGGCTTCTACAGACGTTTTATTCAAGATTTTTCTAAGATAGCTAAACCATTGACTAACCTACTAATGAAAGATGTAGTGTTTGAGCTGTCTATAGAATGTCTTGAGGCTTTTCTTAGGTTAAGAGAAGCTCTTGCCCACACCATCTACTATGCAAGTAAGACGCTTGATGAGGCGCAGAGTAAGTATACCACGATAGAGATGGAATTCCATGCCGTGGTATTTGCATTTGAAAAATTTTGTTCCTATCTTGTTGGATCTAAAGTGATTGTTTATATTGACCATGAGGTCGTTAGATATTTAATAGCTAAGAAGGATGCCAAACCTAGGCTACTTCGTTGGATGCTCTTGTTACAGGAATTCGACCACGAAATAAGAGACAAGAAAGGAGCCGAAAACTTAGTCCAAGATTGTCAGTTGAACACATCACAGAGACCAGCAACACTGTACCGATCAATGACTCTAAGCCAGACGAGCACCTCATGTTGAACAAGGTCGAAATCTGCATTATCGAGGGGCCTACCGACCCTGCATGGGTCGGTACCGACCCTTCACAAAGGCTGGGGAACGCTGGAAACACCGGTATCGAAATAGAAAGGACCGATTCCGAGGCAATACATCTCGTTACCGAAGCAAATGGGATCGTTACTGAGGAGATTACTGAAGCAACTGGGCCGATAACGACCCATTCTGGTCCGGTAACAACCCATTCAGGTAAATTTCTCACCCAGGTTCAAATTCTTCCGCTTCATATCTTTTCTTATATCTTTCTTCTACTTCCCTTCATTCATTCATGCCATTAAAGGGTCAAAGATCCCTTGGTTTGCGGATTTTGCTAACTATATTGTAGGAGGCGTAATTCCCGAGGGATTGACCCCATAGAAGAAAAAGAAGTTCCTCCATGACGTCAAACAAAACTATTGGGACGATCCTTACTTGTTCGAGCAAGGAAGTGATCACCTCTCTAGGCGCTGTATACCAGAAGAGGAGATAGAGAGTGTGATCCGTCAATGTCACACTCTCCTAATCGGTGGCCATGCAAAAGGATTCAAAACCACTGCGAAGATTCTTCAAAGTGGCCTTTATTGACCAACTATTTTCAGGGACGTACAGGATTGTGTGACATCATGCGATGAATGCTAATGCTCCGGGAACATCACTTGGAGACATGAGAACCCGCTTACCGGGATCCTAGAGGTCGAGCTTTTCGACGTTTTGGGTATTGACTTTATGGGACCCTTTCCTTCATCGAGCCCCTATAAGTACATCCTAGTGGCAGTCGATTATGTCTCTAAGTGGGTAGAAGCCATTGCTACTAGGACTAATGATGCTAAAACTATGGCTAAATTTATAAAGACTAACATTTTCCCCAGGTTTGGAGTGCCACAAGTTCTCATTAGTGATGGTGGATCACACTTCATAGAAAGGAGCTTTGAAGCTCTTTTGGCCAAGTATGGGGTATCTCATAGGGTGGCAACGCCCTACCATCCCCAAACTAGTGGCCAAGTAGAGGTTTCAAATAGGCACCCCGCTCTAGGAAGGATTGGTCATCCAAGCTTGATGACGCTTTATGGGCATACAGAACGGCGTACAAGACACCCTTACGCACCACTCCTTACAACCTAGTTTATGGCAAGGCGTGCCAGTTGCCAATAGAGTTAGAGCACAAGGCATTATGGGCTCTCAAGGAGATTAACATGGATCTCAACAAGGTTGGAGCAAAACGATTCATGGACTTGAAAGAACTAGAGTAGTTGAGGCCAAAAGCATATGAGAACGCCGAGATCTACAAGGAGCGCACCAAGAAGTGGCATGACAAGAAATTGGTTCCAAAAACTTATGAAGTTGGTGATAAGGTACTCCTCTTTAACTCTAGACTTCGCTTATTTCCAAGGAAGCTAATATCAAGATGGAGTGAGCCATTCGTGGTCCACTACATACATCCCCATGGAGCGGTGGATCTAGTAGACAACAATGGAGCCATCTTCAAAGTTAATGGGCAGAGGCTGAAGAAATACCTTGAGCAAGTCAACCCGGATGAGGAAATCCGAGCCACATGGGCTCTCACATTGTCCCACTAGCCAAGGTGGGTTCGTCGGGTAACGACGTTAAAAATAGCGCTTACGGGAGGCAACCCGGTTTAGTTTTTCTTTTCTTAGAAATTTTTGCTAGCTTTCTTTTGGTTTGTTTTAGATTTTTGGGATAGAATGCCTTGCTAAAGTGATACAGGAACAAGGTCGGAAAATAGAGCAAATACAGACTCGGTGAAAAAATACAGGAGTGTCGTTACCGACCTTACAAGGTCGGTACAGACCCTTGCAGCATGAACCGAAAGAAACCCGATTTCGACCAGGGTATGTTTTCTTAATACTTTTTCTTACAATCTAAACCTTCATCCACAAACACTTTTCCCCTTCTATTGGCCACCACTCCCAAACCCTCACTCTCTCTCCAACTCGGCAAACCACCCCGCACACCACCAAGCCACCAAGACATTGTTGTCGAATCCCCACGCACACCACGCACCAGCAAACCGAGCCATACCTCGGTACCGAGCAAAACTCCCTCGTTCGTTACCGATTCAAACTCCCTCGTTACCACTCTCAAACCCTCTATTTTTTATTCTACATTCTTGGATCCATGGTATGATTTCTCAAACCTTAATCTTCTATATTGAATTTCTTGAGTACACATGGTAATTTTTTTTTATTAATTTTCATGTCTAGATCTAGATCTAGGTTGAGATTTTCATGCTTGATTCTTGCCTCTTTTCTTTGATATTGGTGTTGTGTTTTGATGAACATTGTGTTTTCATGTTTAGGATTGAATTTATTTCAATTTATGAGCATGAGTTTGCTTGTTCTTGCTTTGACTTGATCTACACCATGTTGTGGCAATTGTGGCTTGTTTGGGATGGGTTTTTGAGTAAGTATGGGGTTGTAGGTGCTTGGGTTTGCTTGGTAGTGTTTTGACACTTGCTTGAATGATGACTTGTTGGGTATTTGATGGTTCGAGATCGAGTCTTTCACTCGAAACAGGTTTTGGATGCCATTGTTGGCCCCTATTCTCTACCATAACGCATTAAAACTTCCAAGTGACTCATTACCGACCCGCATGGGTTCGGTAACGACCCTGCAGAGTGCTAAAGCTTTGTTAATTTGCATGACTTTGATCATCTTGTTAGGGTGCAACTTGGTTTTCATGCTTGATTGATCCACATATGATTTATTATGCATACAAACTTTTTTCTCCTCACTTATATAGCATGCAAATATGAGTCTTGAGTAAATTTAAAGCACTTGGTTTCAATTCAAGTATGGGGTCATTTGGTGTATTGTTATTATGAGTGGATCTTATCTTGGCTTTGTTGTTGTTGTCTCAGTTCTACAATGGCAAGTTCAAGCCGAGCAAACAAGAGGGCAAGCAAGAGAACGAGGAAGCCATCTCCATCACCATCTCCATCCCCACCACCAATGGATAATGTGGAGTTGACAACTGATGAGGAGGCAGAGATCTTCATGATAGCCTATAAATGACCTCACAAAATGAGGTGGTTCTCTAAGGTCCATGGGAAGAAGTTGAGCATTTACATGGACCTCAAGCACGCCTTCTCAAACATTGGTGTTGCTCACCTCCTTAATGCTGAAGACCTACCTCACTACCTAGTTCTCACTATAGAATTTGTGGCTACTCTCCAAACTAGGTTCAAGGGTCCGAGATTTGTGGGGAAGATCACTTTCAGACTTGGGAACGGGGATTATAGTCTCACCATGAGCGAGTTCAACACCCTCCTCGGATTCCCTAACCCCTCCCGAGATTACAAAGCTCTTTACCATTTCAAAGTTCCAGAGACATGGGGCTACATCACAGGCCACACTCATTGCCCGATTCGTGCACTCCCAGGCTCACAAATAGCCAATCCGCCTTTTCGCATCATCCTGCGGATTCTAGGTTCCACAATTTGGGCCAAAACAGAGGTATCTCGGCCTACAAGGACGAAGGTGGGTTGTCTCCGTACCATGCTCTTCACAGATCCCGCCCCCATGAATTTGGGATATGAGTGGGTAACGTATGTAGAACATAATGAGGCAAAATTGGAGGAGATCTAATTTGGAGGGATGGTGACCACTCTTGCCCTAGCTTGTGAGATTGATCTTTCTCGATACACCGCGTGTCAGCCACAGAAGTTGGATACCACTTACTAGGTGTCTTCTAGAATTTTCAAGAGATGTAGTGAGGGAGTAACCACTATGGTCAATGATTGGTCGGTGTTGGTCACAGAGGACAAAGTTGAGCTCTTGTACCTTCCCAATTGGTACGAGGCTTGGACTTCTACACCCTTCCCTCTTGCTAAGAGACCTGAGCAGGACGCTTCACTGAGGACAACGGAAGCACAGTTTGGGAGGGAGGAAGAGATGCAGGATGCTAAGGAGGTCGTTACCGAGCCTTATGGCTTTGGTACCGAGGGTATAGCACACATAGATGGGCACGTTAACGTGCAAGACAAGTGCGTTATTAGGGTTTACGACCCCACTACCGATCATGTAAGGGTCGGTAAGGACCCCCATTTTCACCATAAACAACACAGTACCGAGGGGTACCGTGCATCTTTTGAGCAATTTCTAGGCTACCGAGTCCACCACCCTAGTGAGGCCAACTCAAGTTCCAGCTCCGCACCTCCTCCATGGGTTGATGATAGGGTTCAGTGGATGGATAAGCTTCAGATGGGTCAATTTCAGATGTACGATAGGATGACCCAATTTCAAGATGCTTATGCGGCTCAGAGGGAGGTTGATGAGCAGCCCTACAAGGTGGTCGAACAGTGTTGGAGGACAGCTGAGACGCGATGGGATACGACCAATGAGCGTCGGCAATCCACTACTATGTTTATGCATAATTTGGAGAAGCGCTTTCCACCTCTTGAGTGATTCTCTCTCTCTTTCCAAGATGTTCAAAGAATGTTTCCACCGCTTCAAAAACTACTTTGTGAGTTCCATTTCTTTTCCCTATCTCTTTCTTTTTGCTTATTTTGTTCTTACAGTGGGGACACTGTATTGTTTAAGTATGGGGTAGGGAGGGAAAAGAAAACTCTTGTGTTTGTTTATGTGTTTTACATGTCATGTTTTATGTCTTTTGTTGCTTTAAGTTGTTTAGTTGCTTTCTTTGCTTTTCCTTTAAAAAATTGAAAAATCACAAAAAGATTTTTAGGATTGATAGTACCCTTATCTTTATGGTTCTATGATTGCTTTTGCTTGCATGATCATGTAAATCCTTTGACATGTTTTGATACTTTAGCCCAAGTAAGTCTTTTGATGAAAATGTTCTTTTAGTGAAGGTTAGCATGTGATGAAATTGAGCACATATGACTTTTAACATGAGTTTATTGCAATCAAACAAATATTACCTTGTGAGCTTATTTAGCCTTGATTTTTCTTGTGTGATTTACTCTCTTTTGTGTATATTATCTCTTGAGATTGTGATGGTTATCTATTTCTCAAAGCCTATATAAGATTTTAGTTCATTACTTGAAAGATCATATGATGGAGAACTTATTTTTCATAAGCCTTATTAATCCTTATCCACCTTTTACATAATCCTTTGTTTTTGAAGCCAATTCTTGTGCCTTAAAGCCTTTTATTTGTAGCTCCACAAAATGTTTCCCAGTCGATATAAGCTTGACCCTATCCGGGGATTAGGACTTAGTTGGTTGAAATTTGTTTTGTTGAGGATGATGTGTGTTGGTTCAAAAGAAGGGATGTGTTGGGTAGAATGGAAGTCTCATTGTTGTTCAAAGAAGTTGTAAAAGGGTTCTTGGCTTAAAAAGAAAGAAATGCACGAGTTTAAAAAAAAAGTTATGTTACAGTAGAATCGTTACCGACCCTATGTGGGGTCAGTACTGAACCTTCCCAGCAAAGAAAATTCAGAGCAGAAAGAAAAAAAATTCAAAAAGTACGGAGAAAAAATTCAAAAGAAGAAAAGGAATAAAAGTGCAATGAAAGGAAAAATCCAAGAGTTTCTTTAAGTGTTTTATGAGACTTTCTAGGATTTAAAGGTTAATGAAAGGGGAGAGTATTTATAAAGTTGAGTGAGTTTGGTATATTCTTTTGATATTTTTGGTTAGTTGTGTTGGAGAGTTTAGGAGTCTTGATTCCCGGATTTTTAGCACCACAAACCAAAATATTTTCACGCCTTATTATTATTACCAAGCCCCATTACAACCCGGCCGAATGGAGTCTTCTTTGAAGTCTTTCATTGAGCCTAAGTTCTCTTGATGATTTTACTCGTTTTGACATCTTTGGTAGAGAGATTGGTGATATAAGTTACAATTCCATGAGTTTTTGCACGTTTGATTGAGTTGAGAGCTGTACTTATAAGCCTAAACACATGAGAGTTGAGTGAAACACTATGTCCCTTGTGAGGTTGGATTGTGATTGCTTATGTCTATTTGTTGCTTATATATGTGTGATGAAGTTAAGAGTCACTTGCTAATTCTCACTTGTGCTGAAGTTGCTTTTTGATAAGGGCTATTAGTACCAGACGAATGTGTTGCTGGTATTGGTTTATGTTTAAGTGATTGCTTGAGGACAAACAAGCTTAAGTATGAGGTATTTTAATGTCCGTGTTTTTACCTTAGTTTTAGAGTGTTTTTCTAGGTTGTTTAGTCTTGTTTAGTTGTGTTTGTGTGTCTTTTAGGTGAGTTTGCATATTTTGTGAAAAGTGTGGAAACTACTCTAGTTTGGTGTTTTTGTGTAGGTTTTGGAGCAAGTTTGGAAGCATTTTGGAGACATCAGGATGGAGGAGAGTAAGAGGAGCATGACTAAGAATGAAGAGGTGAAGATACTTGAAGAAACCCCGAAGATCCAAATAAGGAGTGAAGAATAACAAGGAAACAAGACCAAATCAAGACTTGTTACCGACCCTGGAGGGGTCGGTACCGAGGCATTCAGGAAGTCAACAGTTCAGCAAAATTTAAAGTGTCTACCGACCCTGACGGGGGTCGTTATCGAAGTTCCCGTGTCGGTAGACGTAGCCGACTTAGGTGCAATGAAAGACGCAGACATTAATTAAAGTGGGGGCACCAAGTATTACTACAAGAGATTTTTAACTCAAAAAATATTATCTATCTACCTATATACTAAAAAAAAGCCTTTATGTCATGTGTCGCCTCACGTATTTTGTCTACGTGTTAGACCTGTGGCATATTATTATTGGTTTTTAAAAAATTTTAAAATTTTAATAATATCTTTCAATGAAACGAAATTTGTACATTATAATGTTAATTATATTTGTTTAATTAGTTATATACTATCACAAAGTTTTTTTTAAAAATGGTCTCGTATTAAAAATAAATGACAATATTTTTCCAAATTTGTATATGGTAGTTGTACACAATACATGTGCTAGTTATCACTTAATAAAATAGCGAAATTTTATTAGTCAATCGGTTGATAGATAGATGATATATTGATATGTCTCTAATTTCTGTTCTTTTTGTTACTGTGTGCCTAATGGGTCAGCCCATTAGCTCTTTTTGTTTTTTTTAATCTTATAAAAACTTAAAGATGATGATAAAATTTTTTTGTAATGGGCTGACTGCTGGCCCATTAGGTTTAAAAAAATAATCTATACAACCTTCTTCCTCAATACTCATATTCCTCTACGCCTCTGCACACATTAGATGTATCGATGTCCAACAACCCTCATCGTACGTAGCTCGCCGCCGAACGGGAGTGGGTGCACTGGCCCCCACTAGCTCTCACCTCGGTCCGTCACTGCTTAGGTGTATGTAGTCACCTATTTCTCTAGATGATTGGTCCATATCATCCTTTCTTGACCTCTTTGCCAAAGTTGTGTCCGGTTAGATCCCATCTCGACGTTGGTCGGTGTGGTAATTTTTAGTCACCATGTTTGTTTTTTACTGCCGAATTTTTTCGGGATATTACTTGGCCTCTTGCTGGTTTTTCCCGATCGTTTTGGGTTACGTTGATGATGATAAACGTGGCATAATTTGAGCCAATTACTTTCCCAGGCATGCGTTGGTCTTGAGGGTGATGATGGTGGACTTTTGTTTCCACCTCATGCTTTCTTCTATGAATTTTGATTCTATGTGGATGTTGTTAGGCCTCATGTAGCTTTGGCTATTGTTTTCTTGGTTCTTCGCTTTGGGCTTTGGCGCGCTTTGCTTGTGCTTTATGGGCCTATTCCTTTTGGAGATCTTTTATCGCCCTTTGGCCTTTTCTTGATTTCTTGTTGGTTGTGGTTTTTGGCAGGTTGATCGAGTTGGTTGATACTTCTCCAAAAGGTTCGCTTGAGTTTGGGTTTTGAACAGAGTCATTTGTGGTAGGTTGCTTTTAGTGCTCTATGGCTTCTGAAGATCATTCATCTCGGTGGAGGGAACAATAACAATCCTTTGCGCACAACCTAATTTGGGTTGACCATTTGCCGGACACTATTAACTAGTGTTCACTCATCTCAAACCTAGACTTTTGATTTGGCCTTTCTTTTGGCTGTTTATATTTTGCTTACTCGTGTTGACTTTTTGTCAACCTTGTGTCTCACCTAGCTGGTTTCGACTGCCGTCTCTAACGGCCTCTTGATTATGAGGCTTGTCCACCAAATTCGCCCTTATTACTATTACCCTCTCCCTCACAACTTGAAAACTTCCATTTCTCTCCTCCTTCCAAAAGAGAAGGGTTTTTTCGACATAAATTATCTCCCCATCTCTTCCCTTATCCCATACATAAGTCCAATCCACAGTACACCTCCAGAGATTATTTTTTTCTCTTGGTTATCTCTAGCAGGAAAGGAGGAGAGAAAGCCTGAGAATAAGTAAAACGAGGCTCCTAATTTCTGCATTGTTAGTTGCGTGTTTGCTGCTTTATAGGTGGCTAACTGTTATCTGTGTGTGTCGTTTCTGTATGATGTCTTGGGAAATGTATACAGCAGGGGGATAATAGCGGGCAGTTTATGGCGTCTCTCAGCCTCGGAATCGCAAGTACAAACTCGATGCTCCTCCGTTCAAACGTGACGAGGAGAAGGTGTTGTAGCTCCAAAATTTCATGCGTTCAATGGGTAATAATTTAATTTTCAGCGCGAATTGGGTGTGGTAGTAGGTCTCGTTGTCTGGATGTAACCAGCTTATCGTGTTGCAATCAAGGACCCGGAAGGTATCTTCAGAAGCCCTCCCAATACAGGACACATTGCTCGGCGGGAATTCAAGAGACGGCTGGAGAAGGATGCTGATGCCAGAGAGGAATTTGAACGCCAACTGCGCCAGGAGAAGGAGCGCCGCGTAGCTGTTCGTCAAGTATGACTTTCTTCTACTCAATTGATTGATTGCTTATGATTCCGTATTTGACATTGTTGCTGTGTGGGATTTAGTCTCGAGTTGCTCCTGACACTGTGCCGGAGCTGATAGAGTACTTTCTTGATACAGAAGCACAAGAGATTGAATTTGAGATTGCAAGGTTGAGACCCAGGTTGGTTCTCGATCCGATCTTGCTCTTCTTGCTAAAAGTGTAGATTCTGTTAATGTGCTATTAAATTAGCTTCTAACATTGTAGGTTGAACAAGGAATTTTTCTCACAATTAAAGTTGGAGCTAGGGCAGCTTCGTTTTGCAGTGGCGAAAACAGAGGTTAAGTAATTTAGACTATATTGCTAGTTAGTAGTATTGTACATGATCATAGAAGCATCTGATGAAACACAATGAGACTGAGAATATGGTTTTGTTTTGTAGGAAATGGAGGATAGGATATTTGAGCTGGAGGCACTGCAGAAGGCTCTGGAGGAAGGAACAGGTAATTTCTATCCAACAAAAATATGCAGTGCTCTTTAGAGTTTAATAATATGTATTGCTGCTGTGATTTGCAGAAGCATATGACAAAATGCAGGATGATCTTATAAAGGCAAAGAATAGCCTAGCTAAAATCTTGTCATCAAAGGATATGAAAGCAACTGTATGTGCTTTTTCTCATCTCATCTCATATTACCTTCAGAAACTTCTTTAATCTATAGGATTCACTTAGTTTATACTTTCTGCAGTTACTTGAAATGGTCGAGAGAAATGAGCTAAATACTGGACTGTTAACACTTCTCGATGAGAATATAGTAAGCGCACAGCAGGCCAATCAGGTAAAAAGCTGTTTTTTTTATTAAAAAAAACCGTAAATTGGGAATTTAGCTTGCAAACTTTACATAAAATTATAATCTCCGAGGGGAAACTTTTAATAGTTTGTGATTGATCCTTGAAGAGCTGCATCTAGTCCCCCTGGCTAGCCCTTCTTCCTTGATTTGCATATTGAAATAGTAGTCCTGTGATGCTCATCTGAAAATGCAAATGTTCTAGTTACAGCTAGGGGTGTCAATCTGGTGGGTCGGGTCAAGTCAGTTCAGTTTCCTCTAAGTTTGGATCCGGGTCAAATTCGGATATTTTGATAATCAGGTCAAATTGGGTTGGACCAGTTCGGGTCGGCATGGTCAATAGGGTGGGCGAGGAGGGGCGGTCGCCATGGACTCCCAAAATATAGAGTCTCCCTGATAAAAAATTATTACTACTAGTAAAAGTAGACTCATCCGTCAAGATGCTCTAGGGCGATCACTAGGCTGTTAGTGGTTACCCTAATTACTTTCCTTATAAAAAAAAGAAGTAAAAGTAGACTCATTAATGCTAAAAAAGACCCATTCATTATTTGACATTGTTAAGTTTAAGGGGCCCCCAAATTTTATTTCGCCCTAGGGCCCCAGAAATGATTGAGGCGGGCATGTGGTTCAGGTGCTCAATTAATTGGAAAAAGTCGTGTTTTTGTATCACTTTCGGTTGGGTTATTCGGTTTTCGGTCCAACTAGATTTCGAATAAGACGGGTTTCTGGTTTAGTCAGATTTTGGGTTTAGTTGGATTTCGGGTTTGTCGAATATCGGGTGAGTCGGCTTTTGAGTTTGGCCGGATTTCGTGTGAGCCGAATTTTGATTGAGACCATATATCGAATGATGATTATTGTAGTTTAATTATTATACGGTCTAAATATTTAATGTAACATTCAAATTAAAAATATAATTATAATAAATATTCAATATTATTAATATTTTAAAACATAATTTAACTTTCGGATGATTTTTGGTCGGATAACTTCGAATTTTCGAATGGTTTCGGATCGGGTAACTTCGGATTTTCAGATGGTTCCGGGTTGGATAATTTCGGATTTTTGGATGGTTTCGGGTCGGGTAGCATCGAATATCGGTTTACATTGGGGCAAGTCCATTCGGATATATTCGGTTTCAGATTTATCTCGGGTTCGGGCTTTTTTTGGATTCGGGTCAAACAAGTCTCGGGTATACATTTTTTATTCTTTTCGTGTGTCGGATCGGGTTCAGAGTCGGACGGGTCGGGCAGGTTTCTGGAGTCCGGTTAAATTTTTACAGCCCTAGTCACAGCAGATTCCTGGTAGTCTCCATTTGAATATCATATAGTACTTTCCTTTCATCTTTCAGGATCCCCCTGTTTTGGAAAGTCTTTGAAACTAATATTAATGACACACCAAGATTATGTATCAAACATGCTGTGGATTCAAAAGGTAAAGTTAATATGTGCAAATGCAGTTTTATATATTGTCTGCTGGATTATGGTCTGGACGATCTTGTATAGACCTCTGAATACAAATTTCGTATTTTTATTGTAAATAAAGAAGGCCAGTATGAGTTTGTAATTGGTATGGTATTGTAAGAAAGTTATAAAACGAGCGAGTAGTGGAAGTTCATGGTGAACAGGCTAATTTTTCTCTTAGATTTTCCCTAATTATATCCTTCCTTTAATTACAGACACAAGCTGCAGAATTCATGGAGAAGCTTCGTGTGGCTGTGCTCAAGTACATTACAGTGTAGACTTCTGAGTTCGTGTGGCTGTGCTCAAGTACATTACAGCGTAGACTTCTGAGTGCAACTAGTGTATCAGAATTCCCCAGCTTATCATCCAGCATGGCAAGCTATTGGGAATAAAAGACCAAAAATCAACAATACGGTGTCTAACTGGATCAAGAGCTTAGAGGAGCAGGAAAATATCTGAATTGAGTTTGTTAAGGAGCTTGTACTAGAAGTATCTTTAATTGTCTTGTATAAAAATATTTTGTAAACCCTCACTCTGGTGATTCAATTAGTAATATAGATGTTTTTCTCACAAATTTCCAGATTTTTATCCTCCATTTTTACAAATTTCCAGATTTCGTCATGGCTGGAAGTTAGAACCAAGGTTATCAAAATCGGGATTCTAGGTGGGATCGTTGAGGTTTTTTTGATCGGATCGTAAGATCGGATCACTAAATCGTAAGATCCTACATTATAACTAAAAGTATGCAAGCATAACCTAATAGATTGTATATTTTGTTATATATGAAGTAAGAAAATGATAAACATTATTAATTTGATTAGTAAAATGTTGTATGATGGACTAGTCAACTATTTTAATGGAATGAGACGTTAACCTTGAAATTATTAAGAATATATAGTAATAATTGTCATTTTTCATAAGATCATAAGAATCGTTTGTAGGATCATTAGAATCGTTTATAAGATCGTTAAAATCGTATGTAAAATCGGGATCGGGTTAAGATTGTATTATAAATATATATAAGATCCTACTCCAATAAGATCCTACTTAGGATCGTGGATCGTTTCGCATGTTATGGATCGTAGGATCGTTAGTGTTAGAAGATCTGGTTTTGATGGTTCCAAAGGTCAGTGACACAGAAGTTGCATGGAGAGTCAGCGACATTAAGTTCTTATGAAGAAGTCACTGACAAAGGATAACTGGCAAGAAACTATTGTTGAAAAGTTGTGTTTTGATGGTTCCAAGGAAGTGAGTGTCTTCGAATTTGAAAACCAAGTCGGCGACTTGGAAAAGTCATGGCAAAGTCACTGACATGACCAGCTGGCGGCGAAAACTATTTATGGAAGGAACGCACAGATCGTGTGCGATTGTTTGCCGGACAGCTGGGGCATTTATTTATGGAGAATATCATCACTAAAGAGTGCTAAAATCATAAGAGGATGATATGATTCCATTGAGATATTTTATGTGTACGTAAATGTTATATTAGGAAAGATCTTGTAAGATTGTGTGGGATGTTATTTCCTTTACCGAATAGGAAATAATATCACACGAAAATCATACCTTATTCTAGCTTAAACACTACATTGTTTTAGGTTAGAAGTAAGGACTTTCGTGCATAATTGTATATCTTGAGAAAAAGAAAAGAGAGAGTTCTAGGTTGAAGAAGACTCGTGTGTGGGATTCGTACGAGTAGTGAAGAAGACTTTTGCGTGAGATTCGTGCAAGTGGTGAGTTCGAGAGTTCCTAGGCATAGCGTGAGTTTGAGAGTGTAGGTACAAAGGTAGAGCGTGGTTCAAGGTTGTGGGATTCAACTTGTACATGGAAGAGCTTTGTAACACTCAAGAAATCAATAGAGGGAATCTAAGGACTCTTGAAATCCGACCAAGTGAGAAGCTTGGAAGGGAGTGGTTTCTCTAAGTAAACTAGTTGGTTTATGAAGAGTTTCCACTATAAATCGCTTGTCATTTACAGTTTGGTAATATCTTTCCTGTTTGATTAATTATTCCGTTGCTTATTTCAAGGTCACTGACTTTACCAAAGTCGGTGACTTCGACTGTTACTCAAAGTCGACGACTTCGCAGGAGTCGCCGACTCGTTTAAGTACTAACGATCCTACAATTGGTATCAGAGCCAAGGCTCTAGATTGTGTTTTTAGTACTTTTCTTACAGGAAAATGTCTTCAACCAACATTGCTGTCAGTGACTCTTTCTGGAAGCCTTCAATCCTCAAGGATAGTAAGAACGGCAAGGACACAAAAGAAGTGATTTGCTATAAATGTCAAGCTAAAGGACATTTTGCTAAACAATGTCCTAGGAGAAGAATTGGAGAAGTTGGCAAAGGAATGATGGGGACTTGGGATATGTCTGATGATGACGATAAGGTGTCGTTGACAAGAGGAGATTGTTTTATGGCCTTTGAAGACATGTCTTCCCAAGATGTAAATGAATCTGACCTCTTTTCTCTTCTTGCTAAAAAGTCTAGGAAATAGTTAGTTGCTATCATCAAAAAGCTTGGAACTCAGGTTACTGAGTTAAGAGAAAAAGTAGACGAAAATGAAGAAATCATTTCCAACCTCTTCGATGATAATAAACTCTGGTCTAGCAAAGCTATTGAACTTGAAAAGATTTCCTCTCCTAAGTCAACTACTTGTGAGTCATGCACTGATTTCAATTCTCAGGTCACTGACTTTCGAAAACAAGTCGATGACCTAGAAAAGCAAGTCACTGACTTTGAAGGGGAAAGACTTATGCTTAAGCTTGGAAATGCTAAGTTGTCCACTGAGTTAGAAAATCTTAAAGTTGAGGATGAGACTAAAAGAAAGAAATGGTTGGATGAGTTTGTTGCTGAAAAGGCGCAAGAGGTCAGAATTGACTATAAAAAGAAGATTATGAAGGAGGTAGACAGATCTGGAATTGACTTTGTTCGTGCATCCAATACTCAGGGTACCAAGGCTTCTCCCCTTGTGTCTAAAGGTAAAACCCCCTATGTGTAGTGACAATGCAAGTTTTTCTACACATGTGGTAGCTAAGCTTGACAAAGGGAAGCAACAGTGGTATCCTGATCAAAAGGTGCACAACATATGGCAAAAACAAGTCCAGAACTTGGTTCCGTCACAAATTATTTTCAATCTCTCATCAACAACAAACCCTTTTATCCGGGCTATAGCAAGTATGTGACCTTGAAGTCTGATAGAACATGTTGGTACTGTGGCAAGGCTGGTCATTAGCAATATGATTGTCACAAAAAGGACATGGATGAGAAAAATGCCAGGTCACGGACTCTGGATGATAGTCGTGTCAAACCAGTTGTCGCTAACTGTCCTCCAAGATCTGTTTGTGCTAGTTGCAATAAGTGTTGTCCTAGAAATTACTTTGTTGCCAAACCCAGAGGAGTTAAACAACTATGGGTTCATAAGAACTAATTTTTTTTCAATGCAGCTTGAAGTGGGTGACAAGGAGCCCTGATTTATTGATAGTGCGTGCTCAACTCATATGTCGGGGAACCCCAGGGATTTCGTCTCAGTTCAAGAATACAAAGGAGGTAAGATTACCTTCGACAACAATAGTAAAGGTGATATTTCAAGTATTGGTCAGATAAGATTTTCTGAAAAAATGACTATAGATAATGTGTACTCGGTTGAAAATCTTGGTTTCAATTTATTAAGTGTTTCTCAGATGTGTGCTAATGGAAAAGTTCAAGTTGTTTTTGAAAAACAAGGTTGTCAGGTGATAGAAAGTGACTCGAGGAAAATCCTTCTGAAAGGGGTGTGTGAAAAAATCTCTATAAAGTGGACTCCTGTTTCGAACCCGGGGAAAAAGTGTGTCTTAGAACAGTTACTGATGTCGCCGACCTTTGGCACAAAAGATTTGGTCATGCGAGCTTTCAACTCCTTGACAAACTTCATAAGCAAGAGCTGGTTGGAGGACTACCCAAGATTGATCCGAACAAGTATGAAGTTTGTGAGACTTGTGTGAGAGGTAAGCAAGTGAAGTCATCCTTCAAATCCAAAAAGGAGGTAAGTACCACTAAACCCTTAGAGTTGATTCATATAGATTTATGTGGTCCCATGAGAATCCAAAGTCGTGGAGGAAATAACTATATTTTTGTCATTGTTGATGACTTTTCACGGTATACTTGGACAATTTTTCTGTCTTCTAAAGATCAGGTCTTTGAAGAATTTGAAGCATTGGTGAAGGTTGTTGAGAAAAAGCTTGGAGTTGCTCTTGTGTTTGTCAGGTCAAATCATGGAACGGAATTTGACAACTCTGAGTTTTTGATTTTCTGCAAGAAAAATGGCATAAGTCACAACTTCTCATCGCCAAGGATTCCTTAACAAATGGCGTGGTTGAGAGGAAGAATCGAGCCTTGGAGACCATGTCGTGGACCATGCTTATCTCAAGTGGTCTTCCAAGAAATTTCTGGGGTGAAGCCATTAATGCATCTTGCTATGTGATGAATCGAGCCATGCTTCGTCCACTTCTTGGAAAAACTCCTTATGAGCTGCTTAGAGGAGTTAAGCCCAGTGTCACCCACTTACGCACTTTTGGGTGCAAATGCTATGTTCATAATGGCAATGACAGTCTAAGAAAATTCGATCCAAGGAGTGATGTTGGCACTTTTGTAGGTTACTCCCCTCATAGTAAAGCCTACAAAGTATTCAAAAAAAGGACGAGGAAGATTGAAGAAAGTGTTCATGTCGTGTTTGATGAGAACACGATGGGGGGCTCGATGATTGAGGATCATGATGATGGTGATCAAGGATATTATCTATTTCAAGATGATGCACTTCCAGTTGCTGCATCAGAAAAGGAGACAATAGTTAGTGACAATGCTGGTGTCGCCGACTCAGACAAAACAGGGGGAAGTGATCATGTCAGTGACAATGCTGGTGTCGCTGACTCAGACAGAACAGGGGAAAGTGATCATGATCAAAGAACAAGTGACGATGAGACAAATGATGAGAAAATGCCTGAGAGTTTCTCAAGTCCAGAAGATTCAGAAGCAAATTCAAAAAGAATGCCTCAGACTCAACTCAGTGACTTGACAAATCTACAGGTCAGGAATTATCAACAGAAAAGTGCTCATCCTGTCACCAACATCCTCACTGATTTCTCAAAGGGTGTGCAAACTAGATCTTCTCTAAACAACTTCTTCGCTTTCAATGTTTTCATCTCAATGTTGGAGCCTAAAAATGTTGAACAAGCATTGAAAGATTCGGATTGGGTCAGTGCCATGCAAGAGGAGCTTCATCAGTTTGAAAGAAATAAGGTTTGGCACTTGGTTCCAAGGCCAAAGGGAAGATCTGTGATTGGAACACGATGGGTGTTCAGAAATAAGCTAGATGATGAAAGAAATGTGGTCAGAAACAATGCAAGGTTGGTAGTTAAGGGCTACAAATAGCATGAAGGCATTGACTATGATGAGACGTTTGCTCCAGTGGCTCTTCTTGAGGCTATACGATTGCTCATTGCCTATTCTGCGCATCAAGGATTCAAGCTACAACAAATGGATGTCAAGACTTCATTCTTGAATGGATATCTAAAAGAAGAGGTGTATGTTGAACAGACTCCGGATTTTGAAGATGTCGCCCACCCGGATCATGTCTATAAACTGGACAAAGCTCTTTATGGATTGAAGCAAGCACCTCGTGCTTGGTATGATCATTTGTCACAGTTCTTGATTCAACATGGATATGTTCGAGGAGAAGTTGACAAGGCTCTGTTCTTGTTGAAGGAAGGAAACCATACGCTGGTTGTTCAAGTCTATGTCGATGACATCATTTTTGGTTCAACAAATGATAATTTGGTGAAGAAGTTCGTTGACCTCATGTCTAGTGAGATTGAAATGAGCATGGTCGGTGAGCTCAAGTTCTTTTTAGGACTTCAAGTTGTGCAAGGTGAGGATGGGACACGAGTTCATCAACAAAAGTATCTTAGATAATGTGTTAAAAAGTTCGGTCTTGAAAATGCTAAACCGTTTTACACTCCTATGTCGCCAACTACCTCACTTGGAAAAGATGACAAGGATCCAAAAGTCAATGCTACTATGTATCGGGGCATGATTGGATCATTACTCTATCTTACAGCAAGTAGACCCGATATTGTGTTTGGAATTTGCCTATGTGCTAGATTTCAGGCTGATCGAAGAGAGTCCCAATTGAAAGCTGTTAAGAGAATCATTCGGTATCTTAAGGGGACTGACAATCTGTGTTTATGGTATCCAAGAGGATTTGATTTTGAGCTTGTCGGCTACATAGATGTTGATTTTGCTAGAAACCGGGTTGATAGAAAAAGCACTTCAGGGATGGCTCAATTTATTGGGCGTTGTCTTGTCTCATGGGGATCTAGAAAGCAAAATTATGTGGCTCTATCAACGGCGGAAGCAGAGTATATTGCAGCTGCAGCGTGTTGCTCACAACTCTTATGGATCAAGCAACAAGCCAGTGACTATGGTGTGAAGTGTGGGTCGGTGCCCATACTATGTGACAACACTAGTGCAATCAACATCTCAAAGAATCTGGTGCAACATTCAAAGGCAAAACACATTGAGATAAGGCACCACTTTCTTTGAGATTGTGTAGAAAAAGGCATGGTCACTATGGAATCCTGTAGAACAAGTGATCAAATAGCAGACATCTTCACAAAGGCCTTGAATCGTGAACCCTTTGAACAACTCCACATGGAATTAGGTATGATCTCTCTTCAATGATCTATTTCCCTACATGTATTATATCGATAATTGGCTAGAATTGTTTGCTTTACATATGTTCTGAAGTCTTTCTTTTATGGTATAAATCTTTGCATTCTTGATAGACATCATGTTTAGGAAACCCCATGCATTTGACTTGTTGATGACTCTTACTACATTCAGTATGTGTGCAACCTTTTTGAGCTCTTTGGTTTAGCCCAAAAGAATCAACCTGATGATCCTAACCCTCATTACAAGTCCAAATGATGGTTGATTCTAATGCCTGTCCTTGACCTATCATGTTTTGAGAGTCTCTATGAGCCCGTTTTTTATTCTTTCTGAAACGGAGACTTATCATCATGATCGACAAATCCTCAAAAAATAACGTTTCATACTTGGTTTGTGTTGTCACTCCCTGTGCAACCCCAACGCCAAGTAAGTTCTTTAAAGAGAAGGTCATGGATTGTGCAAATGTCATGGTAGATATGTTGAGATGAGATAACAGGTTTGATGGTCGCTGACATGAGCAGGGTCAGCGACTGTGAAAATTGGCGCATGGATCACATCAGAATATAAAGAAGATCAGTTTGTTTTTGGAAAGAATTTTTTCTAAGCGGAGCTTGATTTGATTGAATTGATACTTTCCAATTAAAAGAGAACAAGTTGCTTTATTACCCTACCTCCATTCACGAACCTAAACACAAACCAAGAAACCCTAATTGTGTCACTTGAAACTGGAACGTTGCGCCAAACACCTCAACCAGTAAGCGTTTCCGGAATCGAGTGACACACCCAAAAAGGGACGAGGAGAGTGCTAAGGAGGATTTGGAGGCAATGAAGTTGAAAAATCAAAGAAGAAGGTGATCAAAGAGTAACCAAGGAAAAAGAAGACGTCGGTGACTCGTGAAAAGTCACTAACAAAAAAGCCTCTGGTGATGTCAACGACAATGTTCTGGAAGAGGTCACACCTTCTAAGCAACCTATAGTTCTATATGAAGAAGGTACTCAATCTGATCCTAATGTTAAAATTTATGGTGTTTGAGGAGAGGCTTGCTTGTTTTGAATCTGAGTCACTGACTGCTGCATGTCAATGACTCTCTCTATCCCTCTCTTCTACCCTTACCACATTATCTCTCCAGGTTAAAAGATTTCTCTTTTTAGTTCGATATGGTTGTACTGCATTTCTGGATTATTTGTTTTTGCATCGAACATTATTTCTTGCTTTGTGGATGGCTATCTATGAC
This sequence comes from Fallopia convolvulus, assembly GCA_964016875.1. Taxonomy (NCBI): domain Eukaryota; kingdom Viridiplantae; phylum Streptophyta; class Magnoliopsida; order Caryophyllales; family Polygonaceae; genus Fallopia; species Fallopia convolvulus. The sequence continues at coordinate 35,839,806 of OZ024719.1, forward strand.
TGTTTTGATATTATGTTTAAGTTTCCATATTTTGCCTCTAATTTCTTTTCTTGTTTAGCAATATTTTTTATGATGCCAAAAGGGGGAAATAACCGAGGGAATAGATTTCAAGGGATGGATCTAAAAATTGAAACCATGTGGATATTAAGCTTAGGGGGAACTTTTTATGATTTTTGCGTTTGCTCTTTATACTATGATGTTGTGTGTGTGTGCTTTAAGGATCTTATCAGAACATGTTGTTTGTCACCATCAAAAAGAGGGAATTTGTTAGAAAATCTAGTTTTGATGGTTCCAAAGGTCAGTGACACAAAAGTTGCATGGAGAGTCAACGACATTAAGTTCTTATGAAGAAGTCACTGACAAAGGATAACTGGCAAGAAACTTTTGTTGAAACGTTGTGTTTTGATGGTTCCAAGAAAGTCAGTGACTTCGAGTTTGCAAGCCAAGTCGGCGACTTGGAAAGGTCATGGCAAAGTCACTGACATGACCAGCCGGCGACAAAAACTATTTATGGAAGGAACGCACAGATCGTGTGCGATTATTTGCAGGACAACTGGGGCATATATTTATGGAGAATATCATCACTAAAGATTGCTAAAATCATAAGAGGATGATATGATTCCATTGAGATATTTTATGTGTACGTAAATGTTATATTAGGAAAGATCTTGTAAGATTGTGTGGGATGTTATTTCCTTAACCGAATAGGAAATAATATCACTAAAAAATCATACCTTATTCTAGCTTAAATACTGCGTTGTTTTAGGTTAGAAGTAAGGACTTTCGTGCATAATTGTATATCTTGAGAAATAGAAAAGAGAGAGTTCTAGGTTGAAGAAGACTCGTGTGTGGGATTCGTACGAGTAGTGACGAAGACTTGTGCGTGAGATTCGTGCAAGTGGTGAGTTCGAGTGTTCCTAGGCATAGCGTGAGGTTGAGAGTGTAGGTACAAAGGTAGAGCGTGGTTCAAGGTTGTGGGATTCAACTTGTACACGGAAGAGCTTTGTAACACTCAAGAAATCAATAAAGCGAGTCTAAGGACTCTTAAAATCCAACCAAGTGAGAAGCTTGGAAGGGAGTGGTTTTTCTCTAAGTAAACTAGTTGGTTTATGAAGAGTTTCCACTATAAATCGCTTGTCATTTACAGTTTGGTAATATCTTTCCTGTTTGATTAATTATTCCACTGCTTATTTCAAGGTCATTGACTTTACCAAAGTCGGTGACTTCGACTGTTACTCAAAGTCGGTGACTTCGCAAGAGTCACCGACTCGTTTAAGTACTAACAATCCTATAGTTAGAATTGTAGAATTGGATCGGGATTTTGATAACCTTGGCTGGAACTGAATCTAAGCAACAATACAACGATCTTCTATTTCTCCATCCTTCTAGTCACCCTGGGTTAATTCTAATTACCAAAACCTTGGATGGCCACAACTATGGTGAACGACGGTTTGCTCTCTTTGTCGAAAACAAACTTTGTTTTGTTATTTGTTAATGTCGTCTTACCAACCTGCTACTACTTACTTGCCCGACATTTTCTCGTTGGGAGTTTTCCATGATATGATCATTTCATGGTTGTTGAATACGCTGAACACTGAAGTTTGTTTGAGCGTAATATTCAACTATTTAGCCAAAGGAATCTAGGATGAGCTCGAATGCCATGTACTCTGAAGCCAAAGGAATCTAGGCTAGAAGCTATTTCCTTTCTCATGGGAGACTCAACGAGGAGTATATATACTCCGAAACCATCTGAAAATCCGAAGTTGCCCGACTCAAAACCATCCGAAAATCCGAAGTCATCCGACCCGAAATCATCCGAAAGTTATATTATCTTTTTAAATACTAGTAATAATGAATATTTATTATAATTATATTTTTTTAATTTAAATAGTGCATTAAATATTTAGAGCTTAGAGTAATCTATCTATCTATATCTATATCTATAATACTATAAATTTAAATAACTTGGCAATTAATGCTCATATAAATAATAAGATATTTTATAATTTCATTGAAACCATACAATAAAATCTATATCTATAATAAACATTTAAAATTAAGGAGAATTTTTTTAGCCATCAATGCTCATGTAATTAATAAGAAATTTCATGTACAAACAAACAATGTGTACAAACAAACAATGTGATATTGATTATATGTTTTGGATTACAAGAAAACTATGCAAACATAAAATATAATATTGACTATATATACCTTTTTTAGTCATCAATGGTGGTATAATTAATAAGATATTTCATGTACAAACAAACAATGTGATATTGATTATATATTTTGGATTAAAAGAAAAATATGCAAACATAAAATATAATATTGACTATATATAAAGGATTAAAAAAATATTCAAACCTAAAATTTGATATTAACTATATAATTAATGTTAATATGTGTATATTAAACAAATAAATATTTCATATTACACATATATAATATATATTATTATTTGGTTATATAAACTAATATCAAATTTATATTAACGCCATTTAATTTATAAATTATAAAAAGATAATAATAAAATAAAATAAAATAATTGATAAATTGCATTGTTTTGTAATTAGTATTAGTATGGACTTATATAGAAAAGATCAAACTCCATTTTACATTAATTGAGTGAGTGATAAGTAATTCAATATGAAACTTAATCCACAACTTACAAAACGTTACAAGTGAAAATAAAACCGTTTACCATTTAATTAGGGATTTGACCACATTCATTCTATTACATTATTTACATATCATTTAATGTTTAATGTAAAACCGTTCACCAAAAACTTATTTATTTATTAACATTAAAAAATTAATTATCCTATAAAAGGGTTGGTAAGATAGAATAGAAATGTAGATAGATATGGAGTGGGAAAGTTGGTTAATGACAACGGGGAGAGAGAGAGAGAGGATGTCATATTTTAGTTCGGAACTTCTTGATGTATTTTGTGAGTAATTTTAACAACTATTCTATTCTATTTATGTATGTTTTAGTAAGTTTATTTGATGATGATTTTAGTTTATCATATGGGTACCTTTAGAAGTTCTCTAAGTTTCTAATGCATATAACTATAAATTCATTTTAAATTAGAGTGATTATTGGTTCAAAGATCAATTGTTGCAGGTCACAAACAATGCAAATGATTTTCATATCTTTGATGTACTAAAGTTATAGTGTGGATTGACCTCTTCAATCTAGAAAGTGTAATATCTTCAAAGAGCTTTGCTAATTTTCATTATCTTCATGTGTTATCAAAGGTAGTGAAATGTGAATAAATATTCTTATATTTATGGATAACTTGATTTGTCCATGTTTAATTTGGAATTTATTTCACTGAAGTTAAAGGATTAAATTTCGATTGAACTAATTGGTGTTCTATTTATTCAATGTAAGGTTTTGTTTGAAAACAGAATTCATTTCTTTAGCTAATTGATTTTCTATTTGTTTAGTTAGAAAGTGAATCTACTATCAAGTGCAATGGATTTATAAAGAGCAATCTTAATAATCGATAAAGTATGTGGTACCATAATAATTGAGGTTGCGTGATACTCCACAGTCTTTCTAATATAATGCATATGTTAAATTAATCCTTTATCCTCACATTCATGAGCTTGAAATGTCTTTAGATATAAATAAATGTGCGTTAGAATCCACTTTTTTAGTTTTTTTTTAAATTGAGAGCAATATAATTATTTTTGAGGTCTTAAAATGACTATGGCACCTTTATAGCTCAATCCCCCCATTACAAATAAACTGTAAAAAAAAAATTGACAACATCCAATCTAATCTACTACTATATAACTACGAAATTTCAAAGCTTATATTCATTACAATTTTATTCCAAACAAAAGATAAGATCAAATTTAAAATATAATCTTTCGTATTCCACTCTCTTTCACACTATATAAGCTTTACATTTTTGCACGGGCCATCCACCTAGTATACTATAAAATAGAAAAATTTTGGGCAATTAATGCTCATTTAAATGACGTAAATATTTATTTCTAAATTTAATCTAATCCATTTATATTATTTATGTGATAGAGAGAATTATTTAGAAATCAATGCTCATAGAATTAATAAAAAATATATAATTATAAAATTATAAATTAAGCATTTTAACTTTATAATAGATTAAGAAAACTTTACAATAAATTTAGAATCAAAATTGATAAATTAACCTATTTTCTTTATAATACAAAAACAATGCAAAGACATAATTAATAAAAATAATTTATATTCTTCTACATATATTATAGAAAAATTAAAAAAATCTAAATATCAAATTAAAGTAATGGTATTATTAGTCATTCAATCCATAAAATAGTCCTCTTCTCTTGCAATGATAATGAGAACATCAATTTGCACCTTAAATAGGCTTTTGGCATTACATATTGCATATGAATAATCTATCTATCTATCTATATCTATATATACTATAAAATAGAAAAATTTTGGGCTATTAATACTCATTTAAATGACCTAAATATTTATTTCTAAATTTAATCTAATCCATTTATATATTTTATAATATAGAGAGAATTATTTAGACATCAATGCTCATAGAATTAATAAAAATATATAATTATAAAATTATAAATAAGCACTTTAAATTTATAATAAATTAAGAAAACTTTACAATAAATTTAGAATCAAAATTGATAAATTAACCTATGTTCTTTATAATAACAAAACAATGCAAAGAAAATAATTTATAATCTTCTACATATATTATAGAAAAATTAAAAAAATCTAAATATCAAATTAAACTAATGGTATTATTAGTCATTCAATCCATAAAATAGTCCTCTTCTCTTGCAATGATAATGAGAACATCAATTTACACCTTAAATAAGCTTTTGGCATTACATATTGAATATGAATAAATATCAAAAGAAAAGAAGAAAATAAACACGGTGAAAATAAATATTTTTATTAAAATCACAATTATAACATACAAATTAAGTCATCTAACTTTTCACATTCCAAAACAACCTTTCACATTTCTAAACCTCCAACTTTTCTAATACAAAAAATCACTTCTTCCTCTTCATGTTGACAACTAAATATTGTTTGGTAGATGGAGAGGTGACACTCTTCGTGTCCTCAAGGGGCATTATTGACACATAAATATGCATATGTAATATCTCCTATTCTTATACAGGTTCATAACAAGTGAAAAAAGGTAGATTAGAGGAAAGTTTAAAAAGAGTTTACAAGAAGCCAAGTTGATAGTGAAGAAGAGGCGAATATGCGAATGTACACACAAAAATGCATGGATGCAAGTGTACATTATCTCCGTATGAAGGTATGAATATAGATTAGGACAACTCTAATGTTTAAGAGTATTTCCAAAAAAATTATAGAAAAGGTACAAATTCTTGAGAAATATAATTTTTTTCGTCTTTATTTATTGTAATATATTTACATATATTCAATTTTCTTTCATAATTGGGCATAAAATTTTATTTCTAAATGAAAGCAAAATACAAATTATCATTATCAATTTTTATAAATTATTTTTTTAATTGTTGATAACAATAAAAGGGAAGTTAATCTCAAATATTCAATTTATAAGGTTTTTTTATAAATTCATTCCAAGTATACAATATACAAAAGCCAACCAATATCAATATAGTTTCAAAACAAATAGAGAAATAATATAAATATTTTATAATATACTTACTACCATATTCTTTTGATTAAATTCACATTGAAAAAACTTAAAATATGAAACTAATATTAATAGAAAAGTTGAAATTGCAAAGGAAAAAATTGAAAGTTGAAAATAAAAATATAATTTAATATGCCTTTGTAAAAAAAATTAACGTTAACTTATAGCCCCTCAATTCCAATACTCTCCATTACTATTGGACAGTTACGGATTTATGGCCATTAATTTGGTGATTTTTAACCCACATTCCTCTTTTAAAATTGAAGGCAAAGTTAATATTTTACAAAATGAAATCAATTGGTCCGACCTTCTCAAAATTTAACCATTACCTTCTTCAATTGATTGAGTTTTTAAGATCTCCTTTAAATAACAAATATGAGTTTTAGTTGCACAAAAAATAGTATGAGATTCATCGGAAGGCTCTTTGGGTTTAAAGATGATAATGAAGTAGGATTATAAATGAAGGGTGAGGATGAGCAAAAATATAAATGATAAATTATTTGCATTCATTTTGTTGTGTCCAAAAAAAAGGATCGGTCATGTTCACAATATAATCTAAGAAAAAATATTGAAGTAATCTATTTTTGGATTTTAATACTTTTTTATTCATGTTTAATTATATGATGGCTACTAGACCTGTCAATCGGGTCGGGTCGGGCAGGTTCGTGTTCAGTCATTTCGGGTTCGGGTTAAATCGGGTTCGGTTTCGTTATGGGTCACGGGTCAATCGGGTCGGGTTGTAGCAGGTTTTCGGTCTGGTCGGGTTGACCAACGGGTCTAAAATATCCTTTTTTTATGATTATTAAAATCTTTTAATTAAATAATAATTTTTAATTATAATATATTATTTTCATTTATTTTAATAATAGAATATATTATAATTTTCAAATTAAATTTTTAAAAAATCTATGAATATACTAAATCGGTCAACCCAATGGGTTTTGTGTTTCAACCCAACGTGTTTCGGGTTCTATCGGGTTCGGTTAATTTCGGGTTTCGGGTTCAAATTTTCTGGTCTTGACCCTAAAATTATCGGACGGTTCGGATCGGGTTGGCGGGTTCGGTCAGCTTTTGACAACTCTAATGGCTACATATTATGATATTGTTGTTTTATGTAAGCAAATGTGGAATAAATATTAAAAGGCTAACTACCAAAATGCCTTGCTTTTATGCAAATTGCATCTTTTAATATATTTGGTTTCTATGTTTATGTTTGTGTTGTGGTTATATTTTCTCCAATAGAAGAGTAGAAGACTGCAAAAAGAGTGATAGCGATTATTTATAACAAGGTACAATATCAATGTATTTCTTATATTAGTTTTTTTATGGATGTTTAAATGTATCACTAAATATATAATACAAAATGAAAAATGTATTGCACCATCATATGACAAAGAATTTAGAATTTTTTTTAACATAAATTAATTTTTACATTCAAAATTTTTTTCCTTCTAATTTAACGTATTATGGTTAATATTATATTATTTTTTTACTCAATTAATCAACTACACTTCAATGTACTATGTCTGCAATGCTCATACTAGGGACGATGACCCGTGTACTTATATTTTACACGGGGAGCGCTCCGGTACAATACATATTATGGTGTAAGCGTGTGGTTGAATGTAGGACGTTGGATTAGAATAAATCAGTGGCTATTAATTAAGCAATATTATAGGCTAAATGGGGGTGATGTGGAGAATCAAATCTCGGTTGATTTGAAAAAGGCAACACCCGAAATTTTAGGAGAGTGAGATAAAAATCGGTTAATTATATAAAAAAAATCCAAGCAAATCTTTTTTTTTTCATAATTAAATACATTGTAACCATCTTTTGGAATCTTTTTAAAAATTCAAACATGAATTTCAAATTAAATATACGCTTTTTTACAAATATAAAACCTCTGCGGAATCAATGAATACCTAGTAGTCAATATTTGAAAAACTTAATATGGTGGTTTGAATAATTATAGAATCGTATAATATTTATAGTCGATGTTTTAAAAACTCAGTTTGATTGTTTGAAAAACTCAATATGATTGTTTAAATAATTATAGAATCGTATAATATTTATAACCGATGTTTGAATAACTCAATTTGATTGTTTGAATAACTCAATTTTATTGTTTGAATAACTATAGAATCATAAAATATTTATAGTCGAGGTTTGAATAACTCAATATAATTATTTGAATAATTGTAGGATTGAACATGTTTTGACATTTGCATTATTTAGGCTGAATAAGTATTCGTCTTACCATGAATAACTAAATAAAGGTAGTTGAAAAACAACATTGTTCATCCTGAATAACTAAACTTATTCAATGGTTTTCACTAGTATTATTAGAATGTATTGACATAAATAATTTATATAATTGAATAAAAATTACAATGCTTTTGAAAAACAATCTTTAATATTATGAAAAATAGGTGATTCTTTGTATTTTATGCTATCAATAATCATTACACTGCTTTTAAAGTAACAATTACAATGCTTATGAATTACATTTTTTTTGGACCGAGGTCAAATACATCAACATTATCATCATTTGGAACATGTTCCCTGGTGCGAAGTCTTTTAAATAGGTCCTTGGTGCGTTTTGACTTTTCTCCAATGTCCAATTGTTGATCATTATCACCTGTTCCATTTGAAAACACGGTTAAACACAAATGATATCTGTGTTGCAAAACCATACTATCTAAAGTGAAAAAGTATATTGTGAGACTTGAAAAACAATTGTAAAATTGTCATACACCTATCATCATTCATCAGTGTTGCAAAACCATATCATCCAAAGTACGTGCAAAAGTATATTGTGATACTTGAAAAAAAATTGCAAAAGAGTCATACATAAATCAGTGTTGCAAAACCATAATATCCAAATTGAAAAACACTCATTTCATATGCTTATCCAGTTAATCCTTACTATTGAAAAACCATAGTATTTATTCTGAATAATATTGATCATTATCTCCTGTTTTCCATACGAAAAACAAAATACATATATACAAAAAACAAAATGTTTATATATGAATAACAAAGCATGAATGTATGAAAAACATGCCACACATGTATCAAAAATATTTAATCGTGGAAAACAAAATTAGATCTAAGAAATCTACTATACTGAATTGCTAGAATGAAAATCACCATTGCAGCCTATTGATGAAGAACAACAAATATATCAGAACACGCTTAAACCAATTTTTTCACAATGAATTTGAAAAATACAACAACTACTCTCATATAGACATGCATTCAATCCATTATTATCATTGTTTCCACCAAAAACGAAAAAACCCTAACTTAATTGATGTAATATCATTCTACTTTTATCAACTTCACCAACTTGAGTAATCGTGTTTTGCAAAAAAAATAAAATTTCGAGAAAAACCTAATTTCGAATTTATGCATACAGAAATATAAATTGACCAAACAAGTTCGAATTTGCGAGTAAGAACATCATAATTGATGATAAAAATTAATTTATTGACTAAAGATACAAAAAAATTCGACTGTCCTTACCGATTTCTTGAAGTTCGTCTTGTATCGCCTTTGCGTTCGTCTTTGATTTTCGCTCCTGAACCGTCAGAGATGGAGAGGGCAAACATAGATCTTAGAATGAGGAGAGAGAGAGTGTGACTCTTCAAAGGAAATTGGTCTATAATTAAGGAAATTTTAACCAATTAATGATTCTCTCCATATTTGAATTAATCCCGTACAATATCCCCACCTAAGCTTTTTACACCCCATTTTTTTAAATCCTAGCCACTCGTTTTTTACAATCCAATGGATCTGTAATATTCGGGTTCAATTGTCGTCTAAGTCGGAAAAACGAGTTCTGTGAGTTACAAGCGACAACCTCGTTTTAAGAAAATATATATTTTAATAATCCGATCTACTAATCCAATTTAGTCATATATATAGTGGAATATCAATCCTAAATTCAACTAAATCGGATCATCCGGTCGGTTGACCATATCTAAACCAACTTATAATAAAAGTCAGCCAAATCTTATCGTTATCCCTAAATTATATCTTTAACCAGATTTAGTCTTTATAAGCACCCTATTACAATTCTTCTTTAGAATCAATTTCACCCTCTAATCATCATCGTGTCATCCAACAAAACGCATCCCTCGGTTTTCCGTCTCGTTACTCGTTTTCTGATCACACAAGTCCCTATTTTTTTCTTCTTCCGGTGGAATAGTGGGAAGCCTCGCCAGGAGTACGAGTTCCGCCGTGGCCTAACCGGTAACCATCAAATCTTTTATCTTTGTTTTTAGCTTTTCGGATCATGTCATAGCGATCAACGAAGGGGTAGTTTAGTCGTCGGTGGTCGGAACATACGAAAATCGGTGGGTGAAGGCCGACGATCGGGGCGGGTAGGGGTTGTCTTTCAGGGGTTGTTGAGGAAGGCGGGGTAGGGTGGGCAAAAACGGGGCGGCGGTACTGCTCGTTTCCACCCTCCTTCAAGGTCGTCGGGTGGGGTAGCAAGGCAGGGAGGCAATCCGAAGGCGGGATCCGTCGGTCGTTGGGGCGGTGAAGGTGGATGGGGATTGGAAAGGGGCGGCAGGCGGGGGACGTCCCCGCGCTCTCTCAATGTTGTCGTTGCAGGGTTGCCGCCGGAGGAGTCGAGCGGGGAAGACGGGGCCAGGGAGAAGGTTGCCGCCGGAGGAGTCGGGTGGGGAAGACGAACCAGAGAAAGGGGTTGAGTTAGGTTGAAGAAGGCAGGGGTGGGATCGCAGTGTTTGGGTCAAATCTCCGTTTTGGTCAACTGTTGGGATTGATAGGGGGAGACTGGTGAGGGAGCTGGAGCAATTTTGGGCTGGATTGTCTTCTCCTAATTTTATTAATTATTTGGGCTAGGTTTTTCGGGCAAGGGGGAGAAGGGCAATTGGGTTTGGGCTTTGGTGGGCTGGGTTTTGGTATTTATGTAAGATAATAATAAAATGACTATAGCATATTTTAATGAAGTTCGGTAGTTAAGGAATTTAGAAGTAGGTTTTTTTCTTTCTTTCTTTGGGTTAGTTTGGCTCGGCCAGTACTTAAAATAATATTTCCTTTATAATTCTTTAGGGAATCGTTCCGTTTGAGATCGTAGTTCCGTCTTCCTGAGGATCCTTCGTTCGAGGTAAGTCGTTTCTCGACTTGCTCAATTCTTCTCTACCCTGTTAGATTGCATATCGTTATTGTAGGGCGGGTTTTGGGAACTAGTCCCGAATACCTTTTAAATTGCTTTGAACTCCTTTGATTGTTGTGTGTAAAATGGTTTGAACCTATTTTATCGGAAAAATATTTTGGAACGTTTTCTCTGTGTTGGTACCATTTCCGACACGGCCCATCGTAGCTGGTGTTGAGGAAGGGTTGGCTACGTTGACCCGTGTGATTGGGAAATCGTGCCCCTTCGAACAAAAATTATTATCTGTGTGTTTTTGGCAAGTGCTCCAGTGGAGGCTTAGCCAGGGGTTAGAAGGGAGATTGTGAAGTGGAGTGAGAGGGCTTGCCTCTGCACTCGGCGCGGTGATGAGCGCCTTGGAAGTCGGATTGTGGAAAAAGGAGGAATTTCATGGTATGAGATTATGTTTGTGAATGCGTATGTGGCTCTGTGTGACTGATATAACTAATTTAGGTATTGGCCTTTAGAGTTATGATTGCGGTTGTGGATTTGTATGCTGACTTTAGGAATGTTTGTAAATGTGTTCTACAATTTCCGTATTCTCTCTAGCTTGGTAGATTAGACGCTGACCCTTCGGGGAACATTTTTCAGTTCCAGGTATGAACCAGGTAGCCGTGCAGGAACCGAGGCAAGATGGCGGGCCGGAGCGGTAAAGAGCGCGTGTCATAGTGGGATTGGTTTTATAATAGTTTATTTATGATAGTTAGGATGTTGATTTTAATATTTGTTAGACGGAGTTAGTACTATGTTTCGGTTATTATCATTTTGTTCGGATAGTTCAGTTTCAGTAGGCGTTGTGACGTATTTGAATATTTATGATTTTCGGGGATTAATGCATGATTACGTTTTCTAAGTTTTATTAAATAAAGGTTGGATGTTTTATTATGTTTTTCTCATCGTGCCCGCGTTGTAAGGTCCTACAGTGTAGTTGTCAACCTATTTAATAGTACCTTGTAAGGTCTATTTTCCTAGTAGCGTCTCGACGAAAGTCGGGGTGTTACAAATTGGTATCAGAGCCAGGTTGACAACAGGGCACATGGAACTGACCAACAAAGAGTACCCGAGGTCCAACTTAAAACCAAATCCGGCCGGTGTTTTCAAAATGTTTTACTGGGGTAGACATGTTGCATATAGGGGGTAGGTGACACGTCGCGACTCCGCCCCATCAGCCGAAGGACCTCACGTAGAATAGTAAGAATTAGGTTGATAAATAGAATATTTAAGTTTTGACTGTGGGACTTTCTATTATAGATGGCCCCACCAACCAGAGCTAGAGCTGCTGAAGCCAACGGAAGAGGCCGCGGTAGAGGCCGAGGTAGAGGTCGTGGCAGAGGTAGAGGAGAGGCCCCTGTAGCTGCTGAGCCAGAGGTACAACATGATACCCACCAGGAGGAGGTTGCTGAGAGTCAGGATGTGGTTGTTGCTGTTCATCGAGAGGACAGTGCATTTGTCGCTGGAGGAGGTCTTCCAGCAAACGGGGCTCAAGTGGGAGGAGGAGTACCACCAGCAGGATTGGCCCCAGAGGTGAATGCTGCGATCCAACTGTTATTGCAGACTTTGATGGGTGCGGGAGCTGCACCGAATCTGTACGCAGTTGCAGGGCAACAAGGAGGGCACCAGGACCAGATTCTATTTTGGCTGCCCAGCTAGGAGCAATGCCAGATTCGATTGGACCAGTGATAGCTGATCATGTGGTCGAACCGATGAGACAGTATCGTGAGCCTCAGCCTGACAAGTGGCTCGCGGAGTTTAGGAAGACTGGAGTGCCGAACTTTGCTGGAGCTTAGGGTTCTGATGTAGAGCAGTGGTTTAGGAGGGTGAAATCTGCGTTGGATTCCATTAAGGCACCGGATGAGCGGAAGATGTCCTTAGTACAGAGTCTTCTACAGGAGAGTGCTTTTGACTGGTGGGAGTTATGTAGGGACCACCGGACTGAGGCGACTTTCGAGGAGTTTGAGAGGCAGATTCGAGATCAGTATTGTCCTCCGGTGGTGAGGGCGGCTCGGGAGGCTGCTTTTCGGGATGCTGGATCCGAAAATATCACAGTATCTGAGACTATTCTGAAGTTTCAGCAGGAGTTTGCAGCGGTGCCAAATGCTGCCCCTAATGAGGAGTTGAAGATTGCGACCTTTTTGAAAAGGTTACAACCGCATCTACGTGCTTATGTGTCTGGTCTCCGACTCGCGACATTGGCTGACGTTCAGCAGTCTGCTTTAGCTTATACTATGGCCACGACCCGACAGAGTCAGCTGGAGGTGCATACCACGGGGAGCAAGAGGCAAAAGTTGTCTGCCCCGGCAGAATCTAGGAGAGATAGTCGTCCCGGCTCTTCTCAGCCGCAACGATCGGGGTTTCAGCCACAGGGTCGTCAAGACCATCGTCGTTAGAGTCAGTCCACTGGAGGGTTGAGAGAGTGCTTCAACTGTGGAAGCACTGCTCATTTGAGGAGTAAGTGTCCGAAACCAGTCAGGAGTTGCTTCAGTTGTGGTAAGCCTGGCCATTTGCAGCAGTATTATACTGTGGGAGCACCTTCACAGGGATCTTCACCGGGAACGGTGAACCAGATGCCTCGTCGTTAGCCTCAGCAGTTTCAGCAGGCACCGAGCCAGGGCAGAGGACGCGGCGCAAGAGTTAGCAACACCGGGGGCAATCAGCCCCGGGTGTTTGAGATGAGGAGGGCCGATGCCCTACACGCGCCGACTGCTACATGTACGATTTGGATTCAGTCTAGACCTGTTCACATACTGTTTGATACGGGTGCTACCCATTCTTTTATGTCTTCTGCTTGCATGGCTAGACTAGGACTGACTTGCACTGAGGGGGTATCTTTTTTTGTGGGGCTGCCTGACGGCAGTAAAGTAAGAGGGAATAAGGAGATTTTACAGTGCCCTATTAGAATAGGGAATAGGGATTGATATGCAGATTTCATAGTAATGCAGTTGTCGCCAGATGACGACGTGATCTTGGGGATGGACTGGATGATAGGTTACCTAGCAGTTTTGGATGCACACAGAGGTACAGTTACGGTGACAGCAGATGATGGGACCAGACATGTGTGTCAGGAGGTAGAGCAGGAGGGGCCCGGATCGGTGATTAGTATGGTAAAGGCTGCCAAGTTGCTCAGTGACGGATGTGTAGGATATTGGTGTTATGTCCTTCAGGGGGACAAGGCGGAACCGCACATTCAGAACATACCAGTAGTGTGCGAGTTTGAGGACGTTTTTCCCGAGGAACTTCCAGGATTACCTCCTCAGAGAGAGGTGGATTTTGGGATTGAGTTGGAGCCGGGGACGAGGCCGATTTTGAGAGCCTCATATCGCATGGCCCCGATGGAGATGCAGGAGCTGAAGGCACAATTGGAGGAGCTGTTGGAAAAGGGTTACGTACGACCGAGTGCGTCGCCATGGGGAGCTCCAATTCTGTTTGTGAAGAAGAAGGATGGTTCTCTCCGACTGTGTATCGATTATCGAGAGTTGAATCGAGTTACCATCAAGAACAAGTATCCGTTGCCACGTATTGATGATTTGTTGGATCAGTTGCAGGGGCCTACTGTGTTCTCCAAAGTGGATTTGAGGTCAGGTTATCACCAACTGAGGATTCGGGAGAAAGATATACCTAAGACGGCTTTCCGAACGAGATAAGGACATTATGAGTTTGTAGTGATGCCGTTCGGACTGACGAATGCACCCGCTGTATTTATGGAGTTGATGAACCGGGTGTTTATAGACTACTTGGACAGATTTGTAGTAGTGTTCATCGACGATATTTTGATCTACTCTCGGAGTAAGGAGGAGCACATCGAGCATCTTAGGCTGGTGTTGGGAGTATTGAGACAACATCGATTGTTTGCTAAGTTGTCCAAGTGTGAGTTTTGGTTGCCTGAAGTTATCTTTTTAGGGCATGTGGTATCTGCTCAGGGAGTTATGGTGGATCCTGCAAAGATTGAAGTTGTAAAAGCATGGGAACCTCCGAAGAATGTGAAGGAGGTGCGGAGTTTTATGGGATTAGCAGGGTATTACAGGAGGTTTGTGGAAGGGTTTTCCCGGATAGCCCAACCACTTACCAACTTGCTTAAGAAGACTACTGGTTTCGAGTGGAACGAAGCTTGCCAGCGGAGTTTTGATGAGCTGAAGAGAAGGTTAACTTCGGCTCCTATACTTGCTCTTCCTTAGGGGAATGAGGATTTTGTGATTTATAGTGATGCCTCCAAGGTCGACTTGGGTTGTGTGCTGATGCAGAGGGACATAGTGATTGCTTATGCCTCCAGACAGTTGAAGCCGAACGAGCAGAATTACCCTACTCATGATTTGGAGTTGGCAGCTGTGGTGCACGATCTGAAGATTTGGCGTCATTACTTGTATGGGAGTACCTGTAAAGTGATGACAGATCATAAGAGTCTCAAGTACATCTTCACTCAGAGGGATTTGAATATGCGACAGAGGAGATGGCTGGAGTTACTGAAAGATTACGACCTTGAGATTCTTTACCATCCAGGGAAAGCGAATGTGGTCGCTGATGCCCTTAGCAGAAAGACGCCTCGGGAGAGTATGTTGGCTCATCTGACGGCTCAGCCAGAGTTACAGAGAGAGCTGATGAGGTACAGAATTGAAGTGCAGATTCAGCATTATCAAGGCAGTCTGAAAACCCTAGAATGTCGGCCGTCTTTACTTGAGGAAGTAAGGCAGAAGCAGGAAGATTGCCCGATGATTCAGGATTTGAGGCAGAGATTGAGCCGTGGAGAGGCACCCGACTTTGCGGAGAGAGCAAATGGTATTTTGTGTTTACGTGGTCAGATTTGTGTGCCTCGAGATGCAGAGTTGAGGCAGAAGATTTTGCAAGAGGCTAATGCTACACCTTACTCAATCCACCCCGGGGTGAGTAAGATGTACAAGGATTTGCGATAGTTTTATTGGTGGGATGGCATGAAGCCGGATGTAGCGAGATTCATCGCTAAATGTCAGGTCAGCCAGCAGGTGAAGATCGAGCATCAGAGACCCGGAGGAATGCTTCAGTCGCTTCCTATTCCAGAATGGAAGTGGGACGATATATCCATGGATTTCGTCACAAGTTTGAGACTCAACAGAGGCCATGATGCCATTTGGGTAGTGGTGGATAGATTGACGAAGACTGCTCGCTTTTTGCCTATCCGAGAGACGTGGCAAGTGAGCAAGTTAGCGGAAGTATTTATTAATCAGATAGTTAGACTGCACGGAGTGCCTAAGACGATTGTATCGGACCGAGATGGGCGTTTCACTTCCAGATATTGGCAGCAGGTGCATGAGGCGTTGGGGACAAGATTACATTTCACGACTGCTTACCATCCGCAGTCGGACGGTCAAACAGAGAGGACGATTCAGACGCTAGAGGACATGCTGAGGTCCTGCGTATTAGACTGGGGAGGTCAGTGGTCGGATCACTTGGCTTTGGTAGAGTTTGCCTATAATAATAGCTGGCATTCGTCGATTCAGATGACTCCTTATGAGGCGTTGTATGGTCGAAAGTGTAGGACACCGCTGTGTTGGAATGATCCCTCAGATGTATTAGGTGAGAGGCCACAGATGATTGAGGAGACGATCGGGAAAGTGGCCTTAATCAGAGAAAGAATGTTAGCTGCTCAGAATCGCCAGAAGTCCTATGCAGACAAGAGGCGTAGACCGTTGGAGTTTGAGGTCGGAGCCCATGTTTGGTTGAGAGTATCGCCTACCCGCGGGGTAAGAAGATTCGGGGTGAAAGGGAAGCGGAGTCCCCGATATATCGGTCCGTTCGAGAATTTGGAGAGAGTAGGCGAGGTGGCTTACAGGTTAGCATTGGAAGGAGTGCACCCTGTATTCCATGTTTCACAGCTGAGACAGTATGTCCCGGATCCTAGTCACAGACTGAATTATGAGGATTTGGTGGTAGAACCAGATCACACTTTCCGGGAACAACCGCTGAAGATTTTAGATCGACGAATGAAGAAGCTGCGGAACAAGGAGATTCCTCTGGTGTTAATTCAGTGGTCTCGACGGGGAGTCGAGGAGGCCACTTGGGAGACGGAGTCCAGGGTGAGTGAGAATTATCCAGAGATCTACCCGGGTTTAGTAGAAGCGTTTGAGGGGAAGGTTAGTAATTAGTGTATTATTTTCAGATTCGATGTTTGCTTCGTGATCCTTGTTTGTTTGACTTGTTGTTTGACTGCTTAATTTTTGTTGACGTGTTGCGTATTTTGGATGGCTAGTATTGGTTATGATTACCGTCATCAATCAATTATGGTTTCGAGGACGAACCCTCTTTGAGGGGGAGAGGTTTGTGAGAACCTCGAATATCTTTTCCTTCGCGTAAAAGTTTCGGGACGAAACTTTTTTAAGGGGGGTAGTATGTAATATTCGGGTTCAATTGTCATCTAAGTAGGAAAAACGAGTTCTGTGAGTTACAAGCGACAACCTCGTTTTAAGAAAATATATATTTTAATAATCCGATCTACTAATCCAATTTAGTCATATATATAGTGGAATATCAATCCTAAATTCAACTAAATCGGATCATCCGGTCAGTTGACCATATCTAAACCAACTTACAATAAATGTCAGCCAAATCTTATCGTTATCCCTAAATTATATCTTTAACCAGATTTAGTCTTTATAAGCACCCTATTACGATTCTTCTTTAGAATCAATTTCACCCTCTGATCATCATCGTGTCATCCAACAAAACGCATCCCTCGGTTTTCCGTCTCGTTACTCGTTTTCTGATCACACGAGTCCCTATTTTTTCTTCTTCCGGTGGAATAGTGGGAAGCCTCGCCAGGAGTACGAGTTCCGCCGTGGCCTAACCGGTAACCATCAAATCTTTTATCTTTGTTTTTAGCTTTTCGGATCATGTCATAGCGATCAACGAAGGGGTAGTTTAGTCGTCAGTGGTCGGAACATACGAAAATCGGTGGGTGAAGGCCGACAATTGGGGCGGGCAGGGGCTGTCTTTCAGGGGTTGTTGAGGAAGGCGGGGTAGGGTGGGCGAAAACGGGGCGGCGGTACTGCTCGTTTCCTCCCTCCTTCGAGGTCGCTAGGCGGGGTAGCAAGGCAGGGAGGCAATCCGAAGGCGGGATCTGTCGGTCGTTGGGGCGGTGAAGGTGGATGGGGATTGGAAAGGGGTTGCAGGCGGGGGACGTCCCCGTGCTCTCTCAATGTTGTCGTTGCAGGGTTGCCGCCGGAGGAGTCGAGCGGGGAAGATGGGGCCAGGGAGAAGGTTGCCGCCAGAGGAGTCGGGTGGGGAAGACGAACTAGAGAAAGGGGTTGAGTTAGGTTGAAGAAGGCAGGGGTGGGACCGCAGTGTTTGGGTCAAATCTCCATTTTGGTCAACTGTTGGGATTGATAGGGGGAGACGGGTGAGGGAGCTGGAGCAATTTTGGGCTGGATAGTCTTCTCCTAATTTTATTAAATATTTGGGCTAGGTTTTTCGGGCAAGGGGGATAAGGGAAATTGGGTTTGGGCTTTGGTGGGCTGGGTTTTGGTATTTAGGTAAGATAATAATAAAATGACTATAGCATATTTTAATGAAATTCGGTAGTTAAGGAATTTAGAAGTAGGTTTTTTTTCTTTCTTTCTTTGGGTTAGTTTAGCTCGGCCAATACTTAAAATAATCTTTCCTTTATAATTTTTTAGGGAATCGTTTCGTTTGAGATCGTAGTTCCGTCTTCTTGAGGATCCTTCGTTCGAAGTAAGTCGTTTCTCGACTTGCTTAGTTCTTCTCTACCCTGTTAGATTGCATATCGTTATTGTAGGGCGGGTTTTGGGAACTAGTCCCGAATACCTTTTAAATTGCTTTGAACTCCTTTGATTGTTGTGTGTAAAATGGTTTGAACCTGTTTTATCGGAAAAATATTTTGGAACGTTTTCTCTGTGTTGGTACATTTTCCGACACGGCCCATCGTAGCTGGTGTTGAGGAAGAGTTGGCTACGTTGACCCGTGTGACTCGGAAATCGTGCCCCTTCGAACAAAAATTATTATCTGTGTGTTTTTGGCAAGTATGAACCAGGTAGCCGTGCAGGAACCGAGTCAAGATGGCGGGCCGGAGCGGTAAAGAGCGCGTGTCATAGTGGGATTGGTTTTATACTAGTTTATTTATGATAGTTAGGATGTTGATTTTAATATTTGTTAGACGGAGTTAGTACTATGTTTCGGTTATTATCATTTTGTTCGGATAGTTCAGTTTCAGTAGGCGTGTTGACGTATTTGAATATTTATGATTTTCGGGGATTCATGCATGATTACGTTTTCTAAGTTTTATTAAATAAAGGTTGGATGTTTTATTATGTTTTTCTCGTCGTGCCCGCGTTGTAAGGTCCTACAGTGTAGTTGTCAACCTATTTAATAGTACCTTGTAAGGTCTATTTTCCTAGTAGCGTCTCGACGGAAGTCGGGGTGTTACAGGATCTGCTTTAACCACACGCCTACACTATAATGTATGCTTACACTAGAGCGTGATTCTATTTTACACATCCCACTAAAGTACAAAAAAGTATACAAAAAGAATATACTAATACTATACAAAAAATATAATTTTGCATAGATAATATAAAACATAATGAATGAGAACACGTGCGATAGCACGGGCCATCCTCCTTGTTGAAGTATTAAACTATAAAAATCATCATTCAATAAATGGTCTGAATAAAAATTCAGCTCACTCGAAATCCGATTAACTCGAAATCTGGCCAAACTCGAAATGCGGCTCAACCGAATTCTGAAAAACTTGAAACCCGACTCACCCGAAAGCCTAATAAACCCAAAATCTGACTAAACCCGAAACTCGATTTATCCGAAATCAAGTTGCCCGAAACCCGAATATCCAACCGTAATTGGCCCAAAATCCTGACTTTGCCCCATTAATTAAGCACCCAACCTGAAATGGTCCAATCTAATTCTACCCAATTATCAAAATATTTGAATTTAACCCGAATCCAAACTTATCCGAATTTTTTTTGACCCAGCCCGAACCACCCGATCGACTCCGCTAATGTTGTTGCATCTAGTAGTAACTGATGTCTCTTTATTTGGTGGTGTTTTTATATATGATTTCCTTTGTAAATATGTTTCTTTTTCCCCTTTTCTTGTGTGTTTTGTTCCTTTTTAGCTTAGTTCCCGTAT
Organism: Fallopia convolvulus; assembly: GCA_964016875.1. Taxonomy (NCBI): domain Eukaryota; kingdom Viridiplantae; phylum Streptophyta; class Magnoliopsida; order Caryophyllales; family Polygonaceae; genus Fallopia; species Fallopia convolvulus. Next base: position 35,859,789 of record OZ024719.1, read on the forward strand.
TTCTATGAGATTCGGAGACTATGCGCGTTTTATGTGTTTTGTAGGTAATTTGGCATGGATCAAGGGTCTTTTTGAAGGAGAGTCGGAACATGGAGCAAGGCCCGAGCTAAAGAGGGAAGGAGAGGAGCAAGCCATGAAGAAGAACAAGAAAAGCCAACAAGAGAGGGGGGCACACAAGGGGGAGGTTCCCACACTTAGCAAGGAACCAACCCTCAAAAACTCTCAAGAGGATACTTGGAAAGCAAGGAGGAAGGAGAGGAGAAGGAGAAGAGAGAGAATCGGCCCAAGGAGAGGGAGATTGATGGGTTTGGTTGATAGATTAGCTTTGCTTTGTTTTGATCTTGTGGATTTGGAAACCTTTGATTGGAGTTTGTGGATTGCTTTTGATTTTTGAATGAAACTTTGCTTTGGTTTGAGATTGATGATGTTGATTGCTTTGCTTTTTGATTTGTTTGCTTTCTTTGTTTTCCATATGGAGTAGATCTCCTTGATCTTGGGTTATGGGGGAAAACTCTAGCTAGGTTTGGGCTAGAAACCCCAATTCCATAGCCTTGAGTGCTTGATCTAGGAACCCACTCTACATAGAGCTACAATTCCTTGCGAAAGTAAGGAATCAAGGCTTGTGATTGGCAAAGTAGCGAAAGTGAACATGTGTCAATCTCAAGACCTTGCTTCGAAGGGGATTTCCCCAAGGATCGATGTGTAGAAGTGGTTGGAACGAGGGCGAAAGCACTCGATCCTATCCCGATCATCACTTATTGCTTGAATTGGGGTGGAAAAGTCTTAATCTACTAGAGAAGGAACCCAAAAGCCCAAGATCTACTTTCAATCTTTGAAGTTCGACAAACCCAGCTACCTCGGGCCCGACTTGCCCTACGTCGGTCCCGACTTCCTCTTTTCGCCAACATCGGGCCCGACGTGACACTTGTGTCGGTCCCGACTGTTCTCTTTGTTTTCCTTTGTTTTAAGTTCTCCTTTCTAGCTTTCTAGTGTCTAGGCACCTCAATCGAGTAGATTTCCCGAGCGTTCGACACCCACCACGTGCTACAACGGGGTCGGGCTATAAATTGTATCTCTAGACCCTCGCATTCCCGAGCGATCAAAAGATTGGCGCCGTTGCCGGGGAAGTCTAAGTGCATTGAGTGCCAATTTGGTGAGTTTCTTGTGTTTTGGTAGTGATTTGGGTGAGGGAATAGCCCAAACCCTTTGTTTGTTTTTGATTTGTTTTGGTTTGTGTCTTTGTTTCGTAGGTGTATGCTAGCTCGTTCCTCCCGAGGAACACTTGAGCTTGAGTTTGTGAGTGATCCGGAAAGTATTCTCAAAGAAGCCCGAAGAAGGAAAAGGATGGAGAATTAAGCTCTCCATGTTGATGAGGAGTTGGCTCAACTTAGGGCCGAAATGGCTAGATTGCAACTTGAGAAGGACAATCAAGAGGCGATGGCAAGAAGAGAACGGGAGCAACGGATGAGGGCCGAGGCTCAACTCAACGCTCTACCCCGGAATACACGCCAATACATGCATCCGGAGTTGAGGGTACCCGAACCGGTTATTGTGCTTCCCGAGGATGCCAAGAATTTTGAGATCAAGACACAATTCATTTCCCTCATCAAGTGTGATCAATTTGAGGGCCGCCCACATGAGTGTCCCATAGAGCACATCAAACGCTTTGTGGACATGTGTGAGACGATCTCTACCGACGAGGAGACGTTGGAGTATGTGCTTCTAAAGGCGTTCAAGTGGTCACTCGGAGGCAAGGCCACACATTGGCTCGAGAGCCAAGCTCCTAGGTCAATCACAACTTGGAAGGCACTCTATGATGCTTTCTTGATGAAGTTCTTCCCACCCTCAAAGACAACCGAGCTAAGAAGGAAAATTGCAAGCTTTCAACAAGGTCTGAATGAGCCTCTCTTCGAAGCATGGGACCGTTTCAAGGAGATGTTGCGCCAATGTCCTACTCATGGCCAACAACCATATGTGCTCCAAGACATCTTTTTCCAAGGCATCAATCCGGTAACAAAGGACAAGCTCAATCTCCACATCGATTGTGGGTTCATAGACTTGACACCGGATCAAGCTTGGGAGCTACTTGACAAGCTATCCGATTATGAGGCCATGTATGGGGTGAGTCAAGCTAGCAAGGAGGTGAAAGTTCAAGGTGAAGGTGCAAGGAAGTTATATGATCCAAAGGGAGAAGACATTGACAAGGATGTGAAGCTCCAATTCCTTGAAGGTGAAGTGAGCAAGCTTAAGAGGCAAGTCCACTACTACAAGCAAAATGCTAGAGCTTGTGAGGAGTGTGGATCCTTTGCACATGCTGCACAAGTTTGTCCGAATGAGAGCCAAGTGCGCTTGGCCGAGCGAATTGAGGAGGCAAACTATGTTCGAGGAAATTTCGGTGGAAGAGGCAACTTCAACAATGGTGGTAATGGCCGGTGGAACAACGGTCAAGCTCAAGGCTACAACAACAACTTCAACCAAAACGAGCCAAGGGCGCCGCAACCACCACCATATAGGCCACCGGGATTCAATGAGCTACAATCATTTGCTCAAGAGATGAGGGATGGGTTCAAGGAGATGAGGACCCAAATCAATGAGTTTGGTGCATGGAGGAGGCAAGTCGACAATCAATTTGCCCAAATTGCAACTCAAGCCCCGAGAGAGAATGGGAGACTTCCGGGCCGACCCGAGGAGAACCCCCGAGCTCAAAACAATCAAAATGAAGTCCGGGCAATTGGATTGAGAAGTGGCCGAAACCTACCCGAGCTACACATGCCTAAGAAGAATGAAGAGAGCCGGACCGAGGTTGAGAGTAAGTCAGGCCCGACGTACCCAGACGTCGATCCGACTACTCTGCCTCAGCTTTGCCCCAGGACCGAGATTCACAACATCGGGCCGACATGGTGCCTAAGTCGGTCCAACCAGGAAATGTTGCAAGTGAAGTGGGGAAGTCCAAGGAGGTTGATCCAAGCAAAATTCAAGGTGCAACAACTCTTCCATATCCCTCAAAGAAGCCGAAAGAAGCTGTTGAGAACAAGTTCAAGAGGTTTCTCAAACTCTTGCAAGGTTTGAACATCTCTATCCCGTTCACCGATGCATTGAGCGAGATGCCATCCTATGCCAAGTTTTTAAAGGAAATTTTGAGCAAGAAGAGGTCCATAGTTGAAATGCAAGATGAGGTCAAGACTTTGGAGTTACCGCAAAAGCTAGGAGATCCCGGTCGCTTTGCTATAACCATTGGTGTGGGGTCTCAAAACTTCCAAGCCTTATGTGACCTTGGGGCAAGTGTTTCGGTGATGCCCGTTAGTATTTGGAGAAGGGCAAATTTAGGTGAAATTGAGCCGGCCGATATGTCCCTAACTATGGCCGACGGTTCCATCATCAAGGCTAAGGGAATATTGGATGACGTGTCGGTGCGAGTTGGAAAGTACTTTGTTCCCGATGATTTCGTGATCTTGGACATGCACGAGGACCCCTTGGTCCCAATAATCTTAGGAAGACCATTTTTAGCTACGGCGGGGGCAAGGTTTGATGTCAAAAACGGCAAAGTTTCCTTTGAGATTGGTGAAGAAAAGGTCGATTTTCACTTCAACAAGGCTTTGAATGAGCCGGATGCCTTGGCTATCCTCAAACTTGAAGAGAGTGCCAAGAGAAAAAGTGAAGAAGTGGAAGTTTCTAGAGAGGTCATTGTGTTGAGAAGTGATGAAGGGTTCAATAAACAAATACAAGCAAGGGAGTTGTTGGAGCAAGTTGAGGATCAAGATGAGTCAAGTATCAATGCTAGCCCAAGGAGAAATGAAGTGTATCCTTACTTATATCCTTTTGATGTTGGTGATGATCACAATTCTTCCCAAACTTTTGATTCCTACATTTGTTTAAGTGATTTGAAAGATGACTTAGGAGACTCCTACATTTGCCTTAGTGACTTGAAAGATGAATTGGTAGAATCTCCTAAGAATTCTTTGGATAACTTTGGTGTAGGAAAAGAGGAACATGATGGAGCAAGTAAGGAGGAGAAATCTCATTCGTTGGAGGAGTATGATGAGAGAGGCCCGAGATCGGATAGCCATGCCTATATAGACCATCGTTGGTGGTTTTATGGGTATGAGGGCAATGGGAATGGGCACAACAATGGCGAGCAATTCACCGTGTTTCATCCGCCATGAGATTGAGGTTAGGAAGTCAAGCTAGTGACTCTAAACGAGCGCTTCTCGGGAGGCAACCCGAGCTAGTAGCTTTCATTTCGTAATTTTAGTTTGATTTTTCTTAGTTTAGCCTAGCTTTTCTCTAACCAATCTCTATCTAGTGTTTTGTGGATTTTTGGTGTTGTGTATTCTTCAAGGTTGTGTAGGATTTGAGATGAGAAAAATATATAAATGGAAATATGGGGAAGGAAGTTGCAAGAGGATGGAGTAAAATTGGTGACCCGAATACTCCCACATCGAGCCCAGGTAAGTCGGGCCCGACATAGGGACGTCGGTCCATGAAGTCGGTCCGGCCCGATTTGACTAGGTGGAATGCCAATTTTGCCCTTGACCTAATTTGTCCCTTTCCCCCATTAAATACCATCCCCCACCTACCTACCATCTTCATACTAACCACCATTCCCAAAATACAACTCATCTCCCTCACACTCTCAAAATCGGCCCTCCCTCTCTCACCATACTCGATCCACACATCCTCCTTTCTTCATCTCGATCCAACCACGAAAAGGCCTCCCTAACCCGATTCCAAGTAGAAATTTCGAGTTCAATCTCGTTCTTCATCCCCCATCTCGATCTAGATTGAGAAAGTTTGAGTTCTAAGTTGATTATTTGTTTAAAAGTTCAATACTCTTCAAATCTGGTATGTGTTACTCGATCTTTACCTATTTCCTTGGAGATTTTGTGCTTCCATTGCATAGATTGAGTAATGCCATGTTTGATTGAAAGTTTGAGCTTGAGCATCAATGGTGGATTTGCATGATTTGTGAAATTGAGCTTTAAAGTTGTTTATGCATGCTTAGATCCATTTAGAACTTCGATTAGGGATGTTTGATGGTTGAATTTGAAATTTAAGTGCATGATAGAGTGATTTGGGTTGATTTGAGGTTAGGGTTGAAGCATGAACTAGGTCGAGATCGACGTGCCCAGATAAGTCGGGCCCGAGTTGTGGAAGTCGGTCCATCAAGTCGGACCGAGGTTGAGTAAGTCGGGCCCGACATAGGTTGGAAGTCGATCCATGTAGTTTTTGCTCTCTTCTTGTGATATCATATGGATTCATGTGTTTCGTTGTTGGCTATAGCCTAATCATGATGTAGTATGATCATTTGCTTAGCCATTGTTAGAAGATATCCATGATGATTCATGATGGATTGTGATGCATGTGTGTTTAGAGACTAAGTATGGGGTTCCCCTTGTGTTGAAGTGTTGTTGTGTGTTGATGAATGCTCTTGTTGAGTTGTATGGAGTTTATCTTGGACCCTTTTGTTTGGTTGGATGTGTGTAGGTACCATGGAGACTAGAGCTTCATCATCTCATGCGGAAAGGCCGAGGAAGAAGTCCAAGAAGTCAAGGAAAGAGCCAAAGTTGGATGATGTCTACTTGGAGGATGATGAGCAAGTTGAGAGTTATGCAAGGTATATGGCGCTTGAGCATCACACAAGGTGGCTTGATTGGGACGCCGTGAGCAAGATGGACATGGATCAAGCTCTTCCAAGGTGCTACTCTCACATCGGTCTCAATGGGATGCTAAGGTGGGACAACACCCACTATCCCGCCCTCACCTCGGAATTCATAGCTACGTTTGAATGCACTTATGATAATGTGGAGGATGAGGAAGGGGCGATCACTTTCCAATTGGGCAATGAGGACCACAATCTCTCTCTTAGGGACTTGGCTACCTACTTCGGGTTTCCATGTCCAAGAGAAGAGACCGGCGTCGATAACGAGAAGGTGAACTAAGTGTGGCGGCATGTGGCCGGGAAGAGTGAGATGAGAAAGGGCGCCTCCACAACCGAGATTGCTAGCCCTCTTTTCGGGTCATGGTGCGAGTTTTGGGATGTGCAATCTATGCTCGCCATGAGTTGACCAAGCCGATGAAGGAAGAGATTATGTTGCTACATGAGATGCTCTTCCACACCGAGAAGCCCATGAACCTTGCATGGGAGTGGGTCAAGATGGTACGAGACTTCCAAAGCTCCTCTTGGATCTACTTCGGCGGGATGATAGCGAGGCTAGCCATGCGTCTAGGAGTTGATCTTAACAAGTATTCTCCGACTCCGAATGGTGTTGAGTACATGAACATGAAGTATTTCAAGAAGGCCAACATCATCAAGGAGAAGCTTTACATGATTTCTTTGGCCCCTCACTCGAACTATGATGGTGTGTCGATCCGGTTGGCGGCCAACCTCTATGATCTTTTTCGGTATCACAATTGGTACCAAGTGTGGCCGGCAAGCCACACTCATTTGGTGACCCCGAAGGTGCAAGAGAGGGGCGGTGACAACAACCTCAACACATTCGGTTTACATCCCCTCCATCTTCACCGGATTTCGACCAAGACAACTTTGTGTTTGCACCTCGTGGGGAAGACATGGACGTCGATCAAGAGCAAAATGAAGAAGATGAGCGCTTCCAAGGCTTGATGGCCAACCTCCGAGCCACGCACCAAGCTCCAACACTGGCGGACCGAGGTACACACCACATCGGGCCCGACTTCCCTCTAAGTCGGTCTGGTTCCTTCTATGGTGATGAGGTCCCGAGGCACTATGAGCGTGGAGAGGGGAGTGGTGCAAGGCGAGAACAAGCTCAAGGTGGCGGTTATGAAGGCTACGCCCAATGGTATGGTCTCGGAATGGTGTTTCCCGAGCAACAACAAACGGTGGACATGTCCTTCTTGGCCAACCAAATGGCCCATCTTCAACTTCAACAAGAGAATGTTCTTCAAGAGGTCTATCAAGTGAATCTTCAACAACAACACATGTACCAACAACAACAACAATTGCTTCAACAACAAGGTGCTTTTCAAGCTCGCCAAGAAGAGATGAACCGAGCCCTCGGCTACACTAGGCGAGAGGTGGAGGAGCTTAGAGAGGTGGAAGACCAAAGGTGGCGGGTCCAAGACAGCTTCAACACATGGATGAGTGGGAACTTCCCTTCCCGTGAGGACCAATGGACACACCCGGATCCTCAACTCCAACCACCACCACAAGACTTCTACCAAGAGCAAGTGTACGAGAGGGAGCGGCAAGTGAGGCTCTAAAGAGGACGTAGGCGTGACAACCCCTTCGAGTGATCCTAGACATGCCATTGAAGAATAAAGAAATTGTGAGCTCTTTGCACTCTTCTCTCTTGCTTTTAAGTTTTGGTTTCCTTGTTTGATGGGGACATCAAAAACTTTAAGTATGGGGTGGGGGTAAGTGTGCTCATGATTTCACTTGCTTGTGTATGTTTGTTATTTTAAGGATATTTGGTTTTCGGTTTCTAGTTTGTGTTTGGGATGTTTGTTTCTTGGTTTGTGGTTTGATGAAAGACATGGATGATTGATTTGGTTTTGAATGGATGAGTCTTTGTTTTTGGTTCTAGAGAAATTTTTGCAAAAAAAAATAATCCACAAAAATTTGAAAAATTGTGTTGAAAATAACAAAAAGATTTTGTGTTTTGTAGTTTTTGTACTAGAAATTCCCATCTTAGATTGCCAAATGAAAGTTAATGATGATGTGAGCATGTAAATTCCTTTGCATATTTTTGGATGGTTTAGCCTCTAAAAAGATGTTGCTTTTGATGTGATCATGATATTTTGCTTGTTTTATTGAGCATGTGAGTTCTAGGATGAGATCTTATGCAACTAAGTATGAGTGACCCTTGTGAGATTGATTTTTGGCCATTTTATGGATGCTTGTTCATATTTGCATATCCCTCATGTTTCTTGTGTGATTAGCTCATGCATGCTTAGTAAAACTTGCTATTGCGGTGTTTATCTATTTTCTAAGACCGTCATGAGATTTGTCCTAGCATTGTCACATTGATTTTGAACTTTATTCTTCTAGTCATATAAATGCTCCATATCCTACCATAAAGTGAATCCTTTGTTTGTAGCCCCGTTCTAGCCTAAGCCTTTGTTTGAAACTCCTCAAAAATATTATTCCTAGCCTTATATGACTTGAACCTTACGGGATTGGACTTTAGAAGAGAGGTTTGGATTGTATTTGAAGAGTTGAGATTCTCTTTGGTTTAAGGGCAAAGAATGGTGTTATGAATCATGTGGGTAGTGCATGTTTGTTGTGCAAAAAGAAAACAAAGAAAGAAAGAAAGAAAGAAAATGTTGGAAATGTAAAGTGGAATGAAGGTAAAGAGCTTAAGTGAAGAAAAAGGGTCTGACCGAGTTACACGCCACATCGGGCCCGATGTCATAAGAAAGTCGGTCCAATGTAGAAAGTGTGGAAAATCCAACAAAAAGCCTAAGAGCAAAGATGAAGTGGAATGTTAAGTGAAATTTTGGGTTGAAAAGAAAAATGTTAAGTCTTTTGGATGAGTGTGAAAGTAATTGTGGAATTTTGGTGAAGTTGGTGAGAGTTTAGGTTGTTCAATCCCCATTGTAAGCACCACAAGACCAAATAATTCCCACCTTGAGAAATACCAAAAGCCCCATTTCAACCCGGCCGAATGGAACCTCTTTGAGGACCTCCATTGAGCCAAGTTCGAAATTCTTTGTGTACTTTGTATTAGGCATCTCTAGGTGGAGGAATTGGTGATATTAGCTTCAATAGTAAAGTCCTTACTTGCATGATTTTTGAGCTTGAGTGTTCATTGCTAAACCCAAACACATGATGAGTGATACACATTCACATATCCCTAAAGTGAGGCTTAGTTGCATTGACTCTATTCCTTGGAACACTTAATCATGTGTGATGATGTAATCTTGCTTGAATATCAATCACTTGTGCTAAAATGTGTTTTCATACCAGGCTTTACTTGAATATTATGTTTCGGTCTTGCTTACATTGTTATTGATTGAGGACAAGCAAGTTTAAGTATGGGGTATTTTGATGTCTCTTTATTTGGTGGTGTTTTTATATATGATTTCCTTTGTAAATATGTTTCTTTTTCCCCTTTTCTTGTGTGTTTTGTTCCTTTTTAGCTTAGTTCCCGTATTTCTATGATATTCGGAGACTATGCGCGTTTTATGTGTTTTGTAGGTAATTTGGCATGGATCAAGGGTCGTTTTGAAGGAGAGTCGGAACATGGAGCAAGGCCCGAGCTAAAGAGGGAAGGAGAGGAGCAAGCCATGAAGAAGAACAAGAAAAGCCAACAAGAAGAAGGTGGAACGAGGTCCGGACTGAGCTGGAACCAACGCCGGGCCCGACTTGAATTTTCAACCTCGGACCGACTTGCACAGTAAGTCGGGCCCGAGGTCCTCCGTGTCGGTCCGAGTCGATCGATTGGTGCTTGGGCTCCAAGGCACGAAATTGTAGACTTCCACTTTTGCCCTTCATCTAATCTATAAAAAGCTCTCTTGTCTTCCAATTAGAGAGGGGGGCACACAAGGGGGAGGTTCCCACACTTAGCAAGGAACCAACCCTCAAAAACTCTCAAGAGGATACTTGGAAAGCAAGGAGGAAGGAGAGGAGAAGGAGAAGAGAGAGAATCGGCCCAAGGAGAGGGAGATTGATAGGTTTGGTTGATAGATTAGCTTTGCTTTGTTTTGATCTTGTGGATTTGGAAACCTTTGATTGGAGTTTGTGGATTGCTTTTGATTTGTGAATGAAACTTTGCTTTGGTTTGAGATTGATGATGTTGATTGCTTTGCTTTTTGATTTGTTTGCTTTCTTTGTTTGCCATATGGAGTAGATCTTCTTGATCTTGGGTTATGGGGGAAAACTCTAGCTAGGTTTGGGCTAGAAACCCCAATTCCATAGCCTTGAGTGCTTGATCTAGGAACCCACTCTACATAGAGCTACAATTCCTTGCGAAAGTAAGGAATCAAGGCTTGTGATTGGCAAAGTAGCGAAAGTGAACATGTGTCAATCTCAAGACCTTGCTTCGAAGGGGATTTCCCCACGAATCGATGTGTAGAAGTGGTTGGAACGAGGGCGAAAGCACTCGATCCTATTCCGATCATCACTTATTGCTTGAATTGGGGTGGAAAAGCCTTAATCTACTAGAGAAGGAACCCAAAAGCCCAAGATCTACTTTCAATCTTTGAAGTTCGACAAACCCAGCTACCTCGGGCCCGACTTGCCCTACGTCGGTCCCGACTTCCTCTTGTCGCCAACATCGGGCCCGACGTGACACTTGTGTCGGTCCCGACTATTCTCTTTGTTTTCCTTTGTTTTAAGTTCTCCTTTCTAGCTTTCTAGTGTCTAGGCACCTCAATCGAGTAGATATCCCGAGCGTTCGACACCCACCACGTGCTACAACGGGGTCGGGTTATAAATTGTATCTCTAGACTCTCGCATTTCCGAGCGATCATTAACTAACTCACAAACATGCTACCTCATGTTTAAAAATAAAAATAAAAATAAAAATAAAAATAAAAATAAAAATAAAAATGGCTGTCTCGAATTCAAATTGCCGCCCGTTGGATGTAAACCAGACCCCCCAGACAGCTAGGGTTTATTGTCTTTTGAGAGAAGTTGAACCTCCCTAAATCAAGCTAAGAATTCTGCATATTTGTCTCGCTCGGAACTCCGGCAAACTTGTGCAAATTCCAACTTAGAGGTCCGATTTTGATCAAAAGAATGGATATGGCGGTCGCTGAGCCGCGGTCCTCTCCCCAATTTGGGGCCCCAATCTGCCCACTCTCTTCCGAAGAATCCCACAAACCATTTCTACAAGAATCAATACACCATTTGCTACTTCAACTGCGGGCCGGGGCCTCAGATTTCTCACACTTCCATTTGATTTTTTCTCGGCTAGTCCAATCAGTCCCTTTTCCACCTGTTGAGATAATATGGTTCTACGGAGCTGTGAATTTCCACAACCATAAAGCTCTAGTTGGAGGACATCAGGATCCAAAGGTGAGGCTCGCAGCACTTAAGGATCTCTTTCACTTGCTGGTGGCTTGCTCCGAATCGTGTCCTGCTCTCAAACGTGTTGCGGTTCTCGCTCCGCTGGTCTTTCAATTGCATAATCTGGTCCTAAGCTTGAAAGCTGAGAAGAATTCATGCTTTCGCGGGGGCATCTATGATGAGATAGGTCCTTTGCTAGAAAGGATTGTGAGTTTCATCAGTATTTGCTGCTGTACCAGCGTGTTTGCGCATGATAACTCCGCCACGTTGTCATGCTGCTTTCCTGATCTGGTCCGAGTCTGGACATTCGACCGGTGTGAGCAAGACATGGAGTGTACTGACTATTTCCAGGTGTTTTTCCCAGTTGTGAGCGCGGAGGTTCACGATAGGCTTAGAGAAAGTTGTAGTGTAGGTTATTTGGCTGGGGCTGTCATGTTCCAGTGCTTTTTGTTGCGACTCTGCTTAAACCTCGGTTCTCATGGTACAGAAATGGAGTTATTGGCAGGTGACATGGTAAACGCTTTCAAAAGCTGCTACTTCTTAGGTAAGATGGAAGTCATAAATCCTTTTTTCAAGTATATGATGTATGAGTTTTGGATTGAGCTTGCACTGCATGTTTCCTCCCCCCCGAATGCATCATATAATTTGTTTAGATCTTTCATATATTACCTTTTTGTATAACATGACAGTGCTTTTATGGCTTTATATGAATGGCTTGAACTAGATATGGCTATTTGCAAGACTCATAGTGAAGTGTTTCTCTCGATATTGTATGCAATTACCTTTAATTTCTCTTATACTTGGAGGCAGTTAAACTCATCCCCATTGGTGAAAGCCAAATTGTAGAGTGGTGTCATCTGTCAATGCATCGATGACTATAAGACAGTATAATTATTATCTTAGAAGCTTATATTACATTCTAATACACTATGTATGTCTATCTGCTTATTTCATTCGGGGTCATTGAAGTGATAAAGACTGTTTTCAACCCTGTGTCTGGTGTGTACTTGTTTTTCTGATTCATTTTACTGCTACCATTTGGCCAGCCTTTGTTGTATACTCAGTTTTATTACAGAACGTCTTCTGATGGATCTACTGCATATAATGTCCAAAATTTTCATCAATACTAAAAGATTTCATATCCTTGTTCAGACATTCTAATGGATATGCTTTTGGAGCCAACCCTCTCTGTTACCTCTCTATTGGTTCGTACTCACTCTTACCAAAAGTGATAATTCTCAATTTATTATTATTTTTGATTTGATTGTCGCCTACTTTCTTGTGTGATTTGATGTAGACATAGCGAGAGTGTTCATTTTACGCTGTAATACCTGTTATGGGTGATCCTTCTTCTTTGTTCTCTTGACTTGTTTATTTGCATATACATGTTACCATAGTAAGGGTGCGTACATCTCGACCCCCCAGATCCCGTCCATACCGGTTCCACCCTGGGTAGATGTTGTTGTTGTTGTACATGTTACCATAGTAAATGAATCATGGAGAATCTGTTGAGGACAATTTTAATGTTAGAAGCATGGCTGCTTTATATTCTTTCTTCAGAGTAGGGATGATGAAGTACTTGTGCAAAAGGTCCTTTTTGATGCCATTATCCTTTTAGACTATCGAATCCCACATCCTGAGAGTGGGGAGGAGCATACCTGTAGCAATCACTTGAAAGGTCTTGCTTTGTCCTGGTTGTTTGTTGCGGAGAATGCTCTATCGTTCTCGAGGTAAGATTGATCTATCGACTCTTGAATTTGTCACTTATTAATTATGCCATCGTATTGGGGATAGTAACTGCCCTCACTCTTTGGCTGCAGAAAACACTTGGATAAATCTCAAGCAGGTGCTTATGCAGGAGCTTTTTTCAAGTCAGTTTCAAACTCCAGGTTAATGGGTTGGCTTGTCCACAAACTTTGCATAGAGGAAAGCATAATCCAACGAGTTCTATCGTCTCCTGCTGTTTTTTTTGGTAAGTAGAGACTGAGGAGTTAGTGACACTCATCAGCAATTCAGCCCATAGCTGACATTATTTTGCATTAATGAAATAGAAATATTTGTGCCACTGGCTGGAGTATCTTGATCATATATTTGCTTTCAGAATGGATTTCAGAGCTTCACAGTCAAGTTTCTGATCCTGAAATCTCAAGGCTGATTGAAAAGGTGGCACGTCTCAGATCTAGACGGAATTGCATGTTTCCTCCACCACCAGTAGTATGTGGAAACGACTTGTACACCAGCAATTTTGCTGCTCTTGAAATGACTCCATCTGTACCGGGATTCAATTTTTGCTCAAAAGCAAATGAGAGAGGAAGAAAGCGTAAAGATGTGACTGATGGTGAAACGGGATTGCAATTTAAGATGCTCAAGTATCAAATTTGTGACGATTCATTCAATATTTCTTTGCCATTCAAAATGGTAATGGCTGAGTTAGGAAGAAAGATGGAAACTCCAGCCCATGATGATGACATGGAATGATGGAAATCATAGTGCAGTAGTTGTCAATATCCAGTTATATATTAGTGTTATGCTCCCAAGGTGGACCAGAAGGTGTTAATCTAGACTTATCATAGCTATGAAAGCCATTCAACGTGGTGGAGGTAATAGTTTACCATGATTTGGCTTCTTTAATGACACGTTTCCAGGCTATGTAGCGTTATGTTGTAATGGTAATAGATTACCGAGAGAATTACATAATATTAAGTAATTGCTTGCTAGTCTTAGTTAAGCAACACAATATAAAGTAACAACAACATTGACCCAGCGTAGTTTCCCTACAACGGAATCTGGGGGTCAAGATGGGGCACTCCTAACTAGGATTGGCAAATTCTGATCCGACCCGAAATAACCGACCGAACAACCCGATTCGAAAACTGACCGCTATTCGAAAAAATTTACAAAATGAAATCTGAAACCGACTCGATCTGACCGATTCTAACCCTAACCTGAAAGCAACCATTTTAAAAAGCAACCCGAAACTGATTATATTCGAAAAGACCAACCCGCTACATACCCGAATCCGAGCAACCCGAACCCGATTGTACCCGAAAATCGAAACACTCCAAACCCGATTACACCCGAAACAACCCGAACCCGATTGTACCCGAGACTTGAAATAAGATTGATTAATGTATAAGACATATGAAAAAGAGTCACGTGCGAATGGGCGCCTAGGTGAGAAATAAGAATAAATCCCGTTCGTTCCTTCCAAAAAATCAACGTCCCTTATTAAACATTCATTTAAAAAATTAAAATACGGCACGGACGAATTTTTCCCGTATTATTCGCGTATTTTTCAATAAAATACGGCACAGACGAATTTTTCCCGAATTATTCACGTATTTTTCGAAAAATATGTTTTTATGAGACGCACCCAGTTTGTTCATCAGAAATAGCGATTTGTTCATCAGAAATAGCGATTTGTTCATCGATACTAATTAATTGTGCATTGAGTTTTTCATAACATTTTTCATTGATTTCAAACTTTTTTAATTTTTATTTTTATTTTTTAACCTTATTTATGTGTAGGAATACAATATTTATGTAGTTTTTTATGCACATATAATTAGTTTCGATATAACCATATTTGTTCATTGATATACTCGTATTTGTTCATTGATATACCCCTATTTGTTCATTGATATACACATGTTTGTTCATTGGTATACCATTATTTGTTCATTGGTATACTTCTTTTTGTTCATTGGTATACTAGTATTTGCTCATTGATATAACATTATACCCTATTTGTTCATGTATATACACCTAATTTGTTCATTGATATACACTTATTTGTTCATTGATATAACCTTTTTTGTTCATTGATCTAACCTTGTTTGTTCATTGGAATACACTATTTGTTCATGGATATACCCCTATTTGTTCATTGATATAACCTTTTTTTCATTATTATACCCTTATTTGTGATTTGAAATAAACTTATGTTTATGTGTCAATGACATCAACTTGTACAAATATGCATATATTAATGAACAAATATGCATAAACTAATGAACAAATCGATGTTACAAATGAACAAATATGCACAAACCGATGAACAAATATGCCAAAACCAATAAACAAATATGTCAAAACCAATGAACAAATCCAAAGTGTTGATGAACAAATCCACATTGTTGATAAACAAATCCACAATACTGATGAACAATCCACAATGTTGATGAACAAATCACATTGTTGATGAACAAATCCACAATACTGATGAACAATCCACAATATTGATGAACAAATATGCACAAACCGATGAACAAATATGCCAAAACCAATGAACAAATATGAATATAACAATGAACAAATCCACAATGTTGATGAACAAATCCACATTGTTGATGAACAAATTGATGTTACTAATAAACAAATATGCACAAACCGATGAACAATATGTCATAACCAATGAACAAATATGAATATAACAATGAACAAATATTCATATATCAATGAACAAATATGCATAAATTAATGAACAAATTGATGTTACAAATGAATAAATATGCACAAACCGATGAACAAATATGTCAAAACCAATGAACAAATATGTCAAAACCAATGAACAAATCCACATTGTTGATGAACAAATCCACATTGTTGATGAACAAATCCACAGTGTTGATGAACAAATCCACAGGATGATAATAGATAATAATAGTATATACCAATTATAATTAAGCCTTAAAACTAAGGGCCCGTTTGTTTGTTAGAAGTTGGGCCTAATGAAACGGAATGGGTGTTTTGTTTCCGCCAGAGAGTATTTGGTTGCAATTTTTTTGGTTTTTTCATTGAGCCCGGAATGGTATATGAAAATCAACCCGTTTTCCCCAAAAAATCCACAAGTAACAATACTTTACTCCTCTTGCCTCTCTCCTCTCTCTCAAAACTCCGTACTTTCTAGCAAATTGGTGAGCACTTCCGTTCTACTGCCTCTCGATCTCTCATGTTTTCCATCTCCTCCCCGTCTTCGGCTATTTCTTCTGCCTATCTCCCTCTTCTAGTCATAGCTGGCCATCTCCCTCTTCCCTTCTCCTCTGCTCGGATGTTCACCGGAGATCCGCCATGGATGGTGCTTGCTTCACCAACAAACATGTTCACTAGAGATTTACCTTGGATGGAGCTTCACCAACAGTGAGAGTGTTGCAAAAAGTACATTTGAATTGGAAAAATTAAGAACACGTATATCTGAAATTGGGGCCTTTTTTGATTTCGTTTCCTTTTTGACATCGACCAAACAATTTAAGTGGAAAACGGATTATCATTCCTTTCCTTCCCTATTTTCACTCCCTTTACCTTTCCGTTTCTCCTTCAACATCCAAACGGGCCCTAAATTTGAATAAAAAGATCTACCTTGTTATGTAATAGTATAATTGACAATGCATATGTGTAATAACTACGGTTTTTGATGATATTTTTGAATTTTTCTCGGATATCCTTTTAACCTTTTTGGTCCGTTTTAACGCTTAATCCAATATTTTTTGTTAGAGATTAAATCCTAGAAAATTATTGGTGATATCCTAAAATCACAAAGAAATGATTTTATGGAACGATGTGAATTCTAGGATTTTTCGGTGGAAAAAGAATGTTTATTGGATAAGCCGTCTCTTTAATTATGTACCGGAAGGAATTTAAAATACGAAACGGAAGCCTTAAAAATTGAAGGTATCAAGATAAAATCATGGAAAATTGGTTTTATTGGTCTACATAATTTACGGGACGTTTTTCGTTTAGTGAGTTTTTCCACCCGAGGTACATAGTTTTACTGCTTTAACGCGAGTCCCGTTCCGGGACGAGAAATACCATTTAAACCGCCTTTCTTTAGCTTTCTTAATAACGAAGGAGGGAGTATAATTCAACACGGAATATCTTCTTGCCTCGTCAAAGTTATCAAATTAGTTTGAAAAAGAAAGCAAGAGAGAGAGCGGACGAACGACGACGGGCTCGGGCAAGACTCACCGCCGACCACCTTCTTCCACCTCCATCTCCACCTTCCCCCACCTCTTCTTCTTCTTCTTCATCTTTGTGTGGCTGCTGTTGGTACAAACCAGAACCAAGAGAAATCAGGTCGGAACGTCGGTTCGAGGGAGAAAGAATTCACCGCCGGTTAATTCCTTGCCTCGCGTGTGATGCCGCCGGCGACCACCGGTCCCTCCGACCACCACCCACAACAAGGTGCTGCCGCCGGGCAGTACTCGACCACCCTTGGGCTCGGGGATCGAGCCACTATCGAGCCAAACGAGCCATGGGCTCGAGTGAAGGTATATACGATCGAAATTAATTAGCGGGTTAGTTGCGGAGCCACCGTAAGGGCATTTTGGTTCCCCTTTGCTAATTAAATTTATGGTTTTTATAATCTAGACATTGATACGGTCCCACAGGTTCAAACCACTCGGGAAACGGACGTCCGGATCTTCAGTTATAGCGAATACAAGTTTTGATACCGATTGTTAGGTAAAGGACTTCAGATAATTACTCGGGATTGGTTGTTAATCCGTTTGATCCGAGATTTGGTCACCTTTAAGAACTGTTGTTAATGAACAATTTTTATTTAGAAAATTGTTTCAAAAGTGAAGCGGTGATTAGTTATAATTCCGCCAAGATGGCTCCTTAAAGCATGATAACTAAGGATTTGTTATATATCGATATTCAGAAATTATATCGTTTATCGATTAGGAAGTTGTAGGAGTTGAGAATACAACTAAGAAGTGTTTCTGTGATTTCGTTGCTGAGAAATCCTTTTGTTATATTTGTGATAGCTCGCATTTAAGTAGTGTTTAGGATGCATATTTATATTTAATTTGCATGGTTTTACCTTAGTTTAGCTTAGTTTCTAGGTTTTTAGGTTTTCTAGGAAATTCGGGTTTTGCACTTGTTTTGTTCGGTTTTGCAGATCTTTAGGTAAAAAAGCATGGACGGGATGGATCTTAGATGAATGTGGAGGATCAAGATGAGACTTAAAGTGGTGCAAGTGAAGATTGGAAGAGCTAAGGCCCAAGAGCTTGAGGGATAAAAACGCTTAAACTCGGGTCATGCATTGAAGTCTTATTTTGACACCTCTATCTTTCAATGCTTGGTTTGGGAGATATAGTTCTCGGATGAAGCTGAATTTGGTATCACTGGAAAGCTAACTCGGAGTGCTACAATTCATATATTTACTCCGAGTCCAAATTCCAACTCGAAGGGGGTCAAAACAGCCTCTGAAGTGTCACTAAAGTTGCTGCTGGCGGAGCGCGACCAAAAGCCTCAGAGCGCGACCGCGCTCTCAATGAATCAAACCGCGCTCTGGCGCGTTGATCCGACGCTGACTCGGGCCCCCGTGTGATCTTATGGGCCGACCTTATTAGTATTCTTGGATGTTTTTAGATACGATATAAATACTTTTCCTAGGATTTCTTTGGAGAATGTTATGCTATCTTTTACTTGTGTTCTAAGTTTGAAGAATTTGGAGATTTGAGGGAGACAAAAACCGCAGTTTTTCAATTGAAGATCAATTTGGCTTTTGTAAGTTTTGTTTTTCTTCAATGACAATTTCTAGCTAATTTTCTCATGTCCAACTAGTTAGTTGAAGTTGTATGCATGATTGTTTGTGAGATTTGAATTATTTTAGTTTGCCTTGACTAGATTGAATCTCTCCATGCTTAATTGATTAAATTCACTTAGGATTATAATAGCTTGATCACCTATATTACTTCTAGGTTGAATTACAACTAGAATAATTAAATAGACGGTGGAATTTGATTATTCATGGATGAATCCTTTGATTAAACTTATAGACGGTGGAATAAGGTTAATCAAAGGCGGAAAATTTAATCACAAGACTTCATGAATAGACGGTGGAATTCATGACTATTGTTTCTATTGAATGCTTTGAACTTAATTGCATGATCAACTTGACATAGAAGGATTTCTAGGTTAATTGATTAAAAGGTTGTTAAAGACGGCGTATATTAACAACCACAATAAGCTTGAATTCATAAATTCACAATAGATTAGTCAAGGGAAATTGAAATAAAGATAATCGATGATCAAAACTCATGTATGCAATGGATACAAAACTAGTTGGACGCTTTTCTCTAATTTGAATCTTAAACCACTTTACTTGTTTAGCTTTAATTAGTTTAATTACTTAGATTTTATTTTATAATCACAAAATCCCCCTTTCAATTTAGTAATATTATTTAAATACTGTAATAACCCTCTTTTCTAAGAAGGGCAATGATGTAATTTCCCTTAATTTATTTAATAAAATATATGTGGCATTATCAAAATATTAAATGCTTCATCTTATTAAATAAAAGGTTAACAAATAATCGTCATAAGATTATTTTAGATAAATGACCTTACCCGAAAGGTCATAAATCTTACTCAATATTAATAATGAAATTTAAAGAAGTATTCATAAGTAGTGATATGAATAAAATCATACGAAATTATTAGGAATAATCTTCCTTTGGAAGAGTTTTGAGAATACTATTCTAAAAACATTTTCCTTAGTAATAAAGAGTTCTAATAAATTACTAAATATTTTTTTTAATTATTGCTATGACAAAGGAATAAGCTTTTAAGGCAAGATAATGTGTCCTTAAAATATTGGGTACAAAAATATAATTTTTGGAATTTTAAATGCCTAAGAAATGGGTCTTTTATCACGTTTTTAGAAATATGGGCTGAAATTGTAATTTTCCTTACAAATGGGGCAAAAGCTGCGAATTTCAGCAACTCTCCTTCTTCCAGCAGCAGCACGATTGAACAGTGCCCATCAATGGAGATTTCCACCAAATTTGTGTTTTCACTCATTAATCACCAAATCAGGCTTGTTATATATGGAAACGATCCTTATTTCATACCCATCAAAATCTTAACGCTAATTTGATCAATCGGATCCCGAAATTTTCGCTTCTCTGATTTGAACGAATTAGGGCTAAAATCAATTAGCCTCATTTGATTGCCAATCAGATAAATTGGAGTTATGGAAGCTTTGAAATCGTTTTGGGCGTTAATTTCGACCCTTTTTTCCCTATAAATACAGTCCAAAATCGTTTCCCTTTCACCACCAAAACTCCATAGCCCTCTTCTGTTCGTTTCTTGCTTTTGACCCAGTCCGACGACCAACAGCCACCACAGCCCCGTTTGCTCCTCTGATCGAACCGTAAGATTTCCAATTGTCCAATTTATATTTCTCTAATTTAGTTGTGCATACTTGTGTGTATAAACCTTCTTTCTGGTAGGCTCATGTATTAAATTCAGTATATAAGCTTATACGAATTATGCATAAACTACACATTCCGTTCAATTGTGCATACAGTAGCCACCTCCCTTATTTTGTTTTTTCCTCTCAACTTATAAAATTAGTTTTAGGAACTCATTCTCTACGTTAGTTCATACATATATTTTTTATTGGTTAAACTATTATTTTTAATCTTACAAGTTAATCCCCTTAACTAATTACATGAATTCTAAGAAAGTTTTTAATTAAGTGTTTTATATAAAGAGTATTTTCTGTAAAGATAAAATTTCTTATTGAAAGTGCTAATATTGAGGTTTGAATATCAAATTAATTTATATGTTGATAATTAAAATATTGGGGTAAGATTATGATTTAAAAATACGTTATATGCATGTAAAATAAATAGAAAATATTGTTATGCATAATATAAGGAATTTAATATCATGAAAAGTTATATTGTTCATAACTCTAAGATTAATCGGGAATTATCTTAGTAAATTAGAAGTGTATAATTTTATATACTCCTAAATTAAATCGTAATCACTCTTTTAAAGGAGAAAGAGGATCAAAATAAATTAATACAATTAATTTTGTACTCTTGTTTAAAACAGGAACTAGTTTGTTTCCGCGTGACTCCAATCCATCGAATTTTCTTAACGTTCGTCTGCAAACAAGGCAAGTGGCGGTTCGCTCTCATATTTTATCATGAATACTTTTATTCATGTTTGCATGTTGTGTTGGGAACGCTTGTTTGAATAAAATGAACTTAGGTTATTATAGAAATAATGACCATGTTGAAATGTAAAAATGAATTAGGGTTTATTATGCATAGAAATAATGACCCATGGTAGTTTATTGTTATTATTACTATTATGCGCTAGAAATTATACTTAGGTTGCAATGCTTGTGCACATGTTTGTTTCACGATCTCATTTTGAGATTCGTTGTTTTGGACTAGCGTAGAATTAAGGGTGGGGGTTCACTAACCCTTGAACACCTCTTTATAATATTTTGCATTAGGATGGACCTAGACCCTAATGTTGGTCATGACCCTACTCTCTCAACCGTTTTGAGAAGTGTTTGGCACCTAGCTAGTGCGTTGTATCGGGACTTAGGAACACGTTCCTCCCTTTGTGGGATTCTATATCTTTTGGCATATCGCGTTGCCGTCTTAAAAGCTACAAACTTGAATGCAATATTTTGTAATTAAATAAGATAAGTGGTTGTAGATTTGATAAGTCGACGGAGGCTTTTCAAAATATTGGTTGATAATTAAAGTTCCCAACATAACCTTTCTCATTCTTAAGGAACCATAGTTTTGTGGTGTCCTAATCTTTTCATCATATTTCCCATTCCGTGAGATTATTTGGGTTATGTCATCGACCGGCTTTCATTCGGAGTCCGATGGTCATAATGCAACTAAGATCACAAGAACCTCACATAAAATTCCACTTGCGTAGTATTCATTAGACTGACCGACCGCTTTATTTCTTTTGCATGGCCGACTGGTGTCAACCGTCCCTATACGGAACATCAGGGAGTAAAGGAGTGGCGATTCGAGATTGAAGGAGTTGAAGTCGTTGAACGTTTCTTTTGAATAACTTTTTAGTTTTAAGGTCGAGATCCTTGGTCTGTAAGGACCGCCTTCAAGAATTTTACTTCCGCTTTGTTCAAGAATATTTATTCTCATTTTTCCGCAAGTATTTGGATTATTCAAGATTGTGAAAGTTGGACATTTTGTTTTAATATTTATTGAATTATCAGTATTATTTATATCTTGAATACCGTGAAAGCCTTGGGTGGCTTTGGAGTGTAAATTCCGAAGTCACTGGCGGTAATATCTCCGAGGGAAAAACGAGGGTGTTACAATTATGGTATCAGAGCCGACTCTAGGTTACGAGTTGACTTGGCCCGGTGGGCGGTCGCTCGACCTAGAGGGAGGTCCTTGGGCCTTGACGAGGACGTCAAGTGCTTAAGTGGGGGAGATTGTAACACCCCGATAATTTATAAGGAATTGAGGTGCTCCCCATGTCAATAAGAGCTCTTCCTTTTCTGATTTCGATTGAGGACAAAGAACTCAGAAGTTAAGCGTGCAAGGGAGAGAGTAGTACCAGGATGGGTGACCTCCTGGGAAGTTCTCGGGTTGGCATGGGATAGCGCTTCTAAGGTCTCGGGCCTTACAAATACAAATATTCCGAGTCTCTGTGGGTTCGACCCTTACTTCCACTTTGCTAAGGTTAGGAAGTTAGGAATAATTCTTTGACAGTGCTTTTATAGCGACGTAAAAATGCTCGTCAAATTTGGCGCCGTTGCCGGGGATCGAACCCGGGTCACCCGCGTGACAGGCGGGAATACTTACCACTATACTACAACGACGATTCTCTCTTGCGTAATACCTCAAGGGTAGGTTATTAATAAGCAATTTGTCAGAAGGATGATAAAGATTACTGTTGGAATTGCTAAGGATGTTGAGCACGCCTTCTAAGGCAAGTGGACGATTCTCTCTTGCGTTATGGTTATTAATGAGGGATTGAATTCCTTTTGATCCTCACGTTGGGAATAATTTGTATGTTGAATAAAGTTTGATAGGTTGTTATTTTGTTAGAAATAACGACCATGTCGTTATTGCAGTTTTTGCGCTAGAACTGGATTTAGGTCCGTTATTTATATGTTGTCTCATTTTGAGACATTGTTGTGAAGTAGAGTAGATCAAGTATAGATGATCATGGATGAAACAGGTCCTCTGATCTCGGTGGTTGGCCAAATCTCAATTGTTGGTCGAGCTCATTTAAGGATCATGGATGAAACAAGCCCTCTGATCTCGGTTGTTGGCCGAATCTCGGTTGTTGGCCGAGCAGTTGTAAATGATCATGGATGAAAGAGGCCCTTTGATCTCGGTTGTTGGCCGAACTACGAAAAAAACTATTAAATGGTGCGAGTGCACAGTTTGAAAGTAATGAAAGATTGGTGCATTAGGCACATTAAAGTACCACAATGGTTAGTTCATTTGATAACCATTCTTGCTCCTGATTAAGAATGATTCTTAATCAAACTTTGATTAAGTTAAGCTGTTTAGTCGTTGAAGACGATGGTGAATGTTGAGTGGTTAGTATAAGTTCCATTAATCGTTTATGCTTCTAAAAGAAACCACACGCAGTGGTGTTCTCTCTCTTGATTATGCGAGTCTCCTTCTTATTCTCTATAAGACTGCTAACTGTTGGATCATAATCCGAGTCTAATCGGATTTGGATGCCAATATGTTTAGTTACAGCCATAAGAACCAAGTTAGATTCTCCGCTTGCTAGTCTATTATTAGACTAACCCGTCCATCTTCTTTTCTTTTATATGGTCGGCTGGTGTCCACCGTTGATTTACGACACATCAGGTTCTTCTTGGAAGTTGATTCAAGAGGCGGATTCAGATGTTTGAAGCTCCAGAAGTTGAAGAAAGGTTTCCAATGGCTATACTTGAGTGAAGATCATGATTGAACTACTTCAAAGGGAAGCTGAGTTTCAGAAATAAGAACTCAAGGAAGACTTGATGAAGATTTTGTTATTTATTTATTTTTTTTAAGTTAAGGTTTGTATAAGACCTTTTACGTGTTTTTCCGCTGTAAAGTTTCACTTAATTTTGTTAGGTTTTAAATGGTTTCATTTACCTTGTTTTTAGTTTGTTCAGTCAGTTTAAAGCCTTGGGTAGCTTTGGTTTAGTCTTAATCGGGGTTACTGGCGGTAATACCTCCAGGGTAGGAAGGGGGTGTTACAGAAGTGATATCAGAGCTAAAAGTTCCTAAGTCTTGCTTAAGACTTTCATCTTTTATATAGAATTATGGAGAATTCTATAAGGATGTTATCTTAGAACCATTTATGGAAAGTGGTTAAGATTGGAAGTCAGACTCGTGAAGAGATAGAAAGAGGAAAGGGAATTGGAGGACATGAGGTAATAAGTTTGTAATAGCTTATGTGAAAAAGTTCCTATGGTGGACATTTGATTCCCTGGAGATGGGAATGGATTCCGAGAAGGATCCAAAGTAAGATTAGGTGAAGATTCCTAAAGTTGAACCGGTTCTAGACCAAGTTCTCAATGAATTTCTATTCTCTCTTGAGAGTCTGATTTGGGTGTACCCTCGTTGTTTCTTCCATATTAGGAAACTTATTGTGAGATTTTGAAGTTAAGTATTGTACTTCATAAGGACTTTCTAATTTGAAGGTTTCTTATTTTAAGTTCGTATGATGGAAGATTTCAAGTTAAGAATTTTGTTTAAAAGGGTCATGATTCAATTTATGTGAAAGAAATTGTTAACTTCTTTTCTTGAGACATGAAAGTTCATGTGTTGTCTTTTAAAAAAGAAATTTTAAAGTGAGTTTCTTTGACATTGAAGTCATAAGATTAAGAGTTTTCACGAGTATATTCTTATAGGAATTTCTGAATTTTTAAATTCGAGTATCAATAGAAGTTTGGAGTTGGAACCTCTACTTCTCAATGTTGAGATTTGGAAGATCTTATGAGCCTTGAGTGATTCTAAAAAGATCGGTATGAATCATGAAGTGATGTAAAAGAATCCTAAAAAGAAAAGGATTTTTTTTTGAAACTTTCTTCAACAACTGTGTTTGTGACTTTATAGTATAGAATCATGGATATTTTGTACTTTTCTTTGATCAGTTGGAAGTTAAAGAGCTCTGAAGTGCTCAAGTGTTGGATCAATTGAATTGTTAAAGTATTGGAAGATGCAGTTCAATTTTGAATCTGAGAGTATTCGAACTCAGATGTTCATATATGTTGTTATCCTTTGAGTTAAGAGGATTGAGATTCCTAAATGAAATGCGGATTTCTTATGATTATAGTAAGAAAGAAAGGAAGAATGTTGGTTCAATTTAAGTTGTGAACAAGTGGTTAATCATCAAGGTTGTTGTGAATAAGGTTGATTGGTCAAAATGGATTGAACAGGTAAAAGTTCATCAGTAATGTGTTTATGTTCAATTAACTACTTAGCATAAGTGTTAATTGATTACATGAGCTGTTGATATCCAGATGACTAACCTATGAGACAACGTTATTGGAGTTTCGTTGTATGATATCCAACTCGGGATAATGAGAAGAGACTTGAGGTCTATAATGGACTAAAAATGGAATCAACATTGAGATGTTCTAAATTGCCAATGGTAAGATCTAGCAATAGATCCAAATAACAACAAATCCTAGTTGATCAGGCTAGAAATGTTGAAATAAATCATAAACATTCAAGCAAGAGATAAGATTAAACATAAACAATAGATAAGGAATTAGAAATCTCACAACTTTTATCAAAACGATGCTTCAATTGTCTGACTAAGAAAAAGGGCTTAGTTCTCCATAGAAAATATGAAAACTTAGAATGAAAAGTATGAGAATGAGAATTAGATAGATAAATGAGAGTTTCTTCTCCCCTAAACCCTAATATAACAAACTAGGTCTCCAAAAGTATATCCAAAAATACATAAGTTGGAATAATAACTAGGACCAATCAGAATAGAGCATGTGGCGAACAAGAGATCTCGCGTTGTCAAAGGTGGCGGGTGGTGCCATCAACTCGGTTCAGGATTTAGATGACACTTCGGGGGCTGTTTTGACTCCCTTCGAGTTGGAATTTGGACTCGGAATAAAAACATGAATTACAACTCCTTGAATTAGCTTTCCATTGATACCAAATTCAACCCCATCAGACCACACTAGCGCTCGAACGAGGCCTTACAAGACAAAGGTGCCGAACTAACAACTCCAATGGAAGACCCGAATTTAAGTGTTCTTTCCCCAATTTCCATTCCTTTCATACTTGTTCACTTTAAGCCCTGTAAAACAACATAGAACAAGTGCAAAAACCCAAAATTCCTAGACACTCTAATAACTTAAAGAAACTAACTAAAACTACCTAAAAACAAAGCAAATGAAACATAAACATGCATCCTAAACATTACCTATATGAAGACCTGTACAAACTCGGGTTCGGGCCTGGCTTTGAACAAAAATTATGCCCATTTTTTCGAGCGGGTTCAGATCAAGCAGATGATTCGTGCCGGCAAGGATGTCCAAGTCCGACCGGACATCCGGACACGGACAAAAATTCAAAAATAATTATTTTTTCATGTCCATTAAAAAACTAGAAAATCCCCGTATTATAATTACACTATCTAACATTACTTGAAATTAAGATCGTATTTATGCTAGCATTTTAGGTGACAAGGTGAAGGAACTATAATAACTAACTCGCTTTTGTACTAATTCTATAATCAATGGCCCAAAGACATTCTTTGTAAATATATTGTAACACCCCATCTTATAATTCGGGTTGTTACCTAGTTGTGGACCACACTTGGGTCCACCAGAACAAGCCTGACAACAAATTCACAAATATTGGACCTTGCAACAAAGGCACAACAAGCAAAGCCAAGAAAACATCCAACTTATATTTACAATGGTTTAAGTAAACATTATGCATACGACTATAAGAAAACTAAAACCACATATTATACTACGGAGTTTCTATATAACACTACTTTCGACTGTCTTACAACCAAAACTGACTAGTTTTACCACAAAAATACTTAAACCAACATCTTTTCCCTATGACACGTTACGTCGAGAACGAGCATCACCATCTAGAAATTGATCTCCTGGCACATCTCCCACACCAGAATCTTTACCTAAAAACATTGGAACATAAATAGATTAGCTAACAAACCTGGTATTAGCCAAACAAGCAAATCAAACATGTAGAATAAAACATAGATTATTAAGATAATACAATCAATCATTCATATACATACCAAACTAATATGTACATCCAGAACACATTATATAATTATATAGACAAGCATATCAATTGCCAAACCAACCTTCAATTCCACAATATTCCATAAGCACAAACTTAATCAATAAATTGATCATGCAATATATATCACAACAACCATCAACGATTCATCCATAACCCAGAAGCATAATCATTCTCCAACTTAGGCAAACCGAACTTGCCTTTGAAAATGGTACACGGCTAGAGCGCACGCTAAACTCATGCCCATTTTCTTTCCCATCACCCTTCTTTCCCCGGCTAAGCCTCTACTAGAGCACTTGCCAAAACAATCAATTTTTGAAGGTGATCTCCACACGCCGCATGACTATGTCCGGGGTCTCTTCTCCACCGACTTGTCCGTGTCCATAATCACACCCACAAAGATCAAGTTGCACACAATAAAAATTATTGAAACTATTCTAATAGCTTTCAAGTATGAAAATATACTATAGAATAATATTCCAAAATGGAGTTCCACACATTCAATTTACTAGTTTAACACATAACATGATCACAAGCTACGTAAGTCTAGAAGACTTACCTTAAACGAAGTATTTCCAACAATAGCGAAACGAACTCGATCAAACTAGTTACCTAGGAATAAAATAATATATATAAGAAACAATGCTCCAACCAACTCAAGTTAGAGTTTAAGGAAAAGACTTGACCCGACAAACCCACAAGTTAATCTAAAGTAATTATAACCAAACTCTTTAAGCTAATTATTATCCATTAATCAACCATTAACCTTATAAAAGGCCTAACCCCACGCCTACTCAATTACATCTTTAATTGTTTATCAATTGCAAACTAGAAAATTAACTTCCTAAAAAGATTTAATCCTACCTACATATATATACGTACACATCAAAAAAAATTAAACGAACCTTTTATAGCAACTTAGTTCAACGTTCACTAGATCATAACTAAAACAAATATATATACCAATACTAGCTAGCTTCATTCGATCACTTATAAGAATATAAATAAGGTAGTTTGCCCATACATTAGAACCGATCAGCATAGGCACACCCTTAATCCTGAGCCCCAACCCACACCTAAGAACTAACCTATATCCCTATATACATGTACATGAACCACTAGGAAGGAAGTCTATCACCGAAGACGGAACGTCGAACTAGAGACCACTCGTAAGACGCCCGAGAAAGGTGATGGAAACAACTTGTGGTGTATGTGCTTGTGGCCGAGGATGAGCGGTGGTGATCGGTGCAAGAAAGGGTGGTGGATATAGGTGGTGCTAAGCTTTTGGTGACGGTGGCCGTGTACAACAAAGAAGAAAAGGCTACTCGAATAACATGAGGGTGAGAGAGAGATTTACTAGGTAGCTTAGCTTAAAAGAGTTGATGGTGGTGATACATATGTTGAATAGTCAACATAGATGATAAGCGTTTAGATAATAAATAGGAATGAGATCAAAGTTGGTTACATGTTTAAGCCGACAACCAAAGTTTGATCAAATTATAATATATGATATATATTAAACTTATATCAATAACACTCACATATATATATAATTTATATATAAGATTTCTCCGATTATAATTTGCAATACCCGAAGTTTTAAATCCGAGACTGAATTTTTAAGCTTTAAAGAGTAAGAGAGGCATTGGGATCGTCTAATTTAATTTAATCAATCATTTTTTATTATCATAATTTCAATTAAATGACGAAATATCTGAAGGAATTACACGAGCATTACATCCACTCCCCCTTAAAAATAAAGTTTCGTCCTCGAAACTTATCTTGAAGCAAAGTACTTGATCCTTATTAAATCCAAGGAGATCTTATCACTAACCTATTTAATAATATCAACCTATTCTCATCATAGAAGCTAGAAATTACGTTGGTAGGACCAAACACTTCAAGGAATTCACTGAGATTGAGTAATGTATAAGTAAAGGTAAGTCGATCATGAACATTAACTCACCTGCGAAACCTCTAACTCATTTTTGCTATCAAACTAGGGTAAAGATTTGGATAACTTTGTTGTATACTAGCCTCAGTTTCCCAAGTCGCTTCCTCAAATCCACGTCGAGACCATTGGATCAACACTAACGGAATCTCTTTGTTCCGCAAATTCTTCATACGACGATCTAAAATTGCTATTGGCTGCTCTACAAAGGTATGATCAGGCTCAATCCTCAGTTCTTCATAACTAAGCTTATGATTAGGGTCTGGTATATATTGTCTTAGTTGAGACACATGAAATACTGGATGAACCCCTTGAAGAGATGGAGGTAAAGCTAAACGATATGCTCTTTCTCCTACGTTTTCTAGGATTTCAAATGGCCCGATGTATCGAGGACTTAAGTTTCCTTTGATACCAAATCTTCTTACTCCTCGGGTAGGAGATATCCTTAACCATACATGCGCTCCGACTTCAAATTCCAAAGGTCGTCGCCTTCTATCAGCATAAGACTTTTGACGACTCTGTGCAGCTAACATACGTTCTCTAATCAGCGCTACATTCTCGATGGTATCTTTCACCCACCATGTCCGACGAATCATTCCAACATAATGGCGTTCTGCACTTTCGACCATACAAAGCCTCGTAGGGACCCATCTTAATCGATGAGTGCCAACTATTGTTATATGCAAACTCAATCAGCTCTAGATGCTCACACCAACCTCCACCCCAGTCTAGAACACAAGCTCTCAACACGTCTTCAAGGGTTTGAATTGTTCACTCTGTTTGTCCATCTGACTGTGGGTGGTAAGCAGTAGTGAAATGATGTTTTGTGCCCAAGGCCTCATTCACCTTTTTCCAATATCTCGATGTGAAACGACCATCTCTATCAGAAACAATGGTCTTTGGCACACCATGCAGTCTAACTATCTTCTTTATAAAGACATCTACTAATCTATTCATTGGCAAAGATTCTCTAATCGGAAGGAAATGTGTTGTCTTTGTCAGTCTATCAACTACAACCCAGATAGCATCATGCCCACGACTGTCACGTAATCCTGTAACAAAATCCATCGATATGTCTTCCCATTTCCATTTCGGTATGGAGAGTGGTTGGAGTTCTTCTGCTGGTCTTTGGTGTTCAATCTTGACCTGTTGACAAACCTGACATCGTGCCCCAAACTTAGCTACATCAGGCTTTAGACCTTCCCACCAATAATGCTGCTTAAGGTCTTTATACATCTTGATAGCTCGTGGATGTATTGAATAGAGTGTAGAGTGAGCCTCTTGAAGTATTTTCTGTCTTAGCTCTTGATCTCGGGGCACATATACTCATCCATGAATTCTCAAAATTCCATCTTCTCGAATTTCAAATTCACGTGCTTCTCCTTGGTGCAACCTTTGGCAAATATCTTGAATCATCGAGCAATTCTCTTGCTTTTTGCGGATCTCCTCTATTAAACTAGGTTGGTATTCTAAAGTACGTAACTGACCTTGATATCTCTGAATCCGTACTTCAATTCCATTCCTTATCAAATCCTTTCGCAGAAACGGTTGAGTAGTCAAGTGTAATAACATCGTTCCTGGGAAGATTTTCGGCTGAGTGCATCAACAACAACATTTGCCTTGCCTGGATGATAAAGGATCTCTAGGTCATAATCCTTAATCAGTTCGAGCCACCTACGCTGTCTCATATTGAGCTCTCATTGGGTGAAGATATACTTAAGACTCTTATGATCTGTTAGAATCTGACAAGTTGCTCCATACAGATTATGGCGCCAAATTTTCGATGCATGAACCACATCATCTAACTCTAGATCATGTGTCGGGTAATTTTGCTCATTCGATTTTAACTGCCTTGAAGCATAAGCAATCACTCTACCATTCTGCATTAGAACACAACCTAATCCAAGTTTCGAAGCATCACTATATATAATATAACCTTCGTTCCCTTGAGGAAGAGCTAAGACTGGAGCTGAAGTCAATCTATTTTTCAATTCATCAAAACTTTTTTGAGAGACAATTGACCACTCACATTTTGTTGTTTTACGCAGCAGATTGGTTAATGGTTGGGCTATAGAAGAAAATCCTTCTACAAACCGTCTATAATACCCAGCCAAACCCAAGAAACTACATACCTCCTTCACATTCCTTGGAGGTTCCCAGGCTGCCACAACTTCAATCTTTGTTGGATCAACCATCACTCCTCTAGCAGATACAACATGACCCAGAAATGTTACCTCTGGCATCAAAAATTCACACTTTGATAACTTGGCAAACAATTGGTGGTGTCTCAAAACTCCTAAAACTGTTCTCAGATGATCAGCATGCTCCTCGTGGCTTTGTGAATATACTAATATATCATCTATGAACACTACCATAAACTGATCTAAATAATTAATAAAGATTCGGTTCATCAATTCCATGAATACGGCTGGGGCATTTGTTAGCCCGAAGGGCATCACCACAAATTCATAGTGCCCATATGTAGTACGGAATGTTGTCTTTAGAATATCTTCTTCTCGGATTCTCAACTGGTGATATCTAGATCGTAAATCAATCTTAGAGAATACCACAACTCCTTGTAATTGATCTAGTAGGTCATCAATTCTGGGCAATGGGTACTTGTTTTTGATGGTAACCCGATTCAATTCTCGATAGTCGATACACAATCTCAACGACCCGTCTTTCTTCTTTACAAACAAAACTGGAGCTCCCCAAGGTGACGCACTTGGGCGCACATATCCCTTTTCTAACAACTCCTCCAATTGAGTCTTCAACTCTTGCATTTCCATTGGAGCCATACGATAAGGGGCTCGCGATATTGGTCCTGTACCTTGTTCCAGGTCAATACCAAAGTCTACCTCTCATTGAGGTGGTAGCCCTGACAACTCCTCAGGAAAAACATCTTCAAATTCTTGCACTACAGGAATCTCATTGACCTTTGGAACTTCTTTATCTTCTTGCAAGATATAGCACTAGTAGCCTATGCAACCATCTTCTATCAACCTAGTTGCCTTCATTGCGCTAATTATTGCTCCCTCCTTCTCCTTTCTTGAATCTTTCCATACATGTTTGGAACCATCATGGGCAGTTAATGTTGCAGTTCCCCTATGAATATCCAACACTTCTCGGTATAGCTTCATCTAGTCCAATCCCAAGATTACGTCATCATTTGGTAAAGCCATCACTATAAAATCTATTAACCAGTCTGGATCCCCTATGTGAATTGGACATTGAAGAATTTCTTTCTCCCCACTGACTTTACTACCATTCGGTAAACCAACCACAAAAGGAATACCAATAGAAAAAATCAAATGTAACCTATCTACGCATGCAGTAGCAATAAAAGAGTGGGTAGCACCAGTATCAAATAGAATCTTAACAGGCTCAGATTGGATCCAGATCGTACCTGTAGCAGTCGGCACATTTGGTTCTTCAGCCTTTCTCATCTCAAATGCTCGAGGTGGATTAGTCCTTGAACTCCCAACTGCACTACCGCAACCTCTACCTCGACCTTGACCCACTGAGTTATAAGTCTGAGGAGGTAGTATGGATTGAGATCCTCCAGTTGACCCAAAAGCAGGTGACGAACCTTGAAAAGGAGAAACCCCTTTGTTTGGACAAAAAGTCCTAAGATGACCTTTTTGTCCACAATTATAGCAGGTTATCGGTGGCTTGTTGCAAGTATTTCTCAGATGGTCAGTACTCCCACAATAATAACATTTCCTTGGCCCAGCTGAAACTCCAGACTTATGAAATTGACTTTTTTGACCTTGTTGGGCATATGGTTGTCCTTGCCTTACACCAAAGTTATTACCTCCTTGAGGTGTAAAGCTTGGCCTCCTATCATCCTTGAATCCTATTAGGGTCTTTTGCCTCTTGCCACTTCCCTGGGTGACCTCAGAACATCTAAAAGCTGGATTTGCCATCTCATATGCCATAGCAATATTCTGATATTCCCTCAAAGTAGGACACTGGAATCCGGCCACATACTGTCGAATCTCAGGTTTCATTCTTTGAGAGAAAGCTTGAATACGTTGCTTCTCAGTGGTCACCGTATCTTCTACATAAGTCAAATCTCTTTGAAAATTCTGAGCAGCTTCTGCTACAGAACTATTTTCAGGCTTTGCATTGATAAACTCTTGATCTCGAGCATTTCTAACAACAGCTGGACAAAACTGGTTTCTTAACATTCAAGAAAATTCCTCAAAACTCGACTCATGATCGGGAATCTGCAGAGACCACCAGACAAAAGCATTATCTCTAAGCAAACTTTGAGCTAGAGATACCTTTCTATCATTAGGTGCCTTAATTGTATTGAGAGCAGAAGTAACTTGTCTCAACCACAAATTCACATCTTTCCCGTAAGCTCCCGTGAAGAAGGGAAGTTTCATGTAGCTGAACTCACGAAGCCACTTGTCAGGCCCTAAATCTTGGTGACCCCTCTCAGCTTGTATTGATCCTTCAGATGCTTCTTTAACTACTTGTGGCAGTCTTGGAACATCTAGCACTCTATTAGGGGGTGGTGGTGACATTCTAGCAGCGGATCCTTGGGAATTCGGCACTCTTGAACCAGATGGTTGAGAAACAACAACAACAGAATTCGGTGCTTGATCACTCCTAAAAATATTTTGCAAGAAGGACATAACCCTTTCTTCAACCATGGTCCGTATCTCAGGTAATCCAGCAGGCACTGGAGAAGAAGTTTTCTCTTGAGCTTCATTATTACCAAGAGATCTTGATCTAGCTACACCTTGACCTACTGATCTAATGCTTCCAACATTAGAACGATTGCCATTTTGTCCTAAAGGAACACCTCCAACTGGTCATTGGCTTTCAGCAGTTTCCTCAACTAGAGGCTCGATAGCAGTTCCCCTTCCTCTGCCTCTAGGTCTTCCTCTACCACTTATCAAGACTGAAGCACGCTAAAGTATAATAAATAACTTAAGTTACTATAAATATCTATTCTACTAAACAAGAAAAATGTTTACGGAGATTTTCCTGTATGATGATGACGTCTCGACGTGTCTTTCTACCCCAAATGCATAATGCCCCAAAATCAAGTTTTTATTTAAAAAGAACTATAAGTTGGACCTCACGTGCTCTATTGTTAGGACCTTGTGCCCTTGTTGTCAACCTTGGCTCTGATACCAATCTGTAACACCCAATCTTATAATCTGGGTTGTTACCTGGTTGTGGAGCACACTTGAGTCCACCAGAACAAGCCTGACAACAAATTCACGAATATTGGACCTTGCAACAAAGGCACAACAAGCAAAGCCAAGAAAACATCCAACTTATATTGACAATCGGTTTAAGAAAACACTATGCATAAGACTATAAGAAAACTAAAACCACGTATTAAACTGACTATACTACTGAGTTTCAATATAACACTACTTTCGACTGTCTTACAACGAAAACTGACTAGCTTAACCACAAAAAGTCTTAAACCAACATCTTTTCCCTATGACACGTTACGTCGAGAACGAGCATCGCCATCCAGAAATTGATCTCCTGGCACATCTCCCACACCAGAATCTTTACCTAAAAATATTGGAACATAAACACATTAGCTAACAATCATGGTATAGGCCAAACAAGCAAATCAAACATGTAGAATAAAACATAGATTATTAAAATAATACAATCAATCATTCATATACATACCAAACTAATATGTACATCCAGATTACATTATATAATTATATAGACAAGCATATCAATTGCCAAACAAACCTTCAATTCCACAATATATCATAAGCACAAACTTAATCAATATATTGATCATGCAATATATATCATAACAACTAGCAATGATTCATCCATAACCCCAAGCCATAATCATTCTCCAACTTAGGCAACCCGAACCTGCCTTTGAAACATGGTACACGGCTAGCGCGCATGCTAAACTCATGCCCATTTTCTTTCCCATCACCCTTCTTTCCCCGGCTAAGCCTCTACTAGAGCACTTGCCAAAACAATCAATTTTTGAAGGTGATCTCCACACGCCGCATGACTATGTCCAGGGTCTCTTCTCCACCGACTTGTCCGTGTCCATAATCACATTCGCAGAGATCAAGTTGCACACAATAAAAATTATTGAAACTATTCTAATAGCTTTCAAGTATGAAAATATAGTATAGAATGATATTCCAAAATAGAGTTCCACACATTCAATTTACTAGTTTAACACATAACATGATCGCAAGCTAAGTAAGTCTAGAAGACTTACCTTAAACGAAGTATTTCCAACAATAGTGAAACGAACTCGATCAAACTAGTTACCTAGGAATAAAATAATATTCATAAGAAACAATGCTCCAACCAAATCAAGTTAGAGTTTAAGGAAAAGACTTGACCCGACAAACCCACAAGTTAATCTAAAGTAATTATAACCAAACTCTTTAAGCTAATTATTATCCATTAATCAACCATTAACCTTATAAAAGACCTAACCCCATGCCTATTGTATTACATCTTTAATTGTTTATCAATTGTAAACTAGAAAATTAACTTCCTAAAAAGATTTAACCCTACCTACATATATATACGTACACATCAAAAAAATTAAACAAACCTTTTATAGCAACTTAGTTCAACGTTCACTAGATCATAACTAAAACAAATATATATATACCAATACTAGCTAGCTTCATTCGATCACTGTAACACCCCTATTTTACAACATATGGTCTTACCGTCAGTGGCCTCGGACTTTACTGTCCAAAGCCACCCAAGGCTTTTAGAATGATATTGAACTCATAAAGTGCGGAAATTAACATAATTAATACAATAAGAAGGTTGCTCTTGAAGAGAATTTGTTTTTTAATTGAAGATGAAATTGACTAAAAGCGGAATTTTATTTATTGATGAGAACTTTCGTTCATTACATTGAGAGTCGTTTTACAAATTTAGCAGCGGAAAGTAAAGCCCATTTAAAAGACGTAATTAAAAATACAAATTAAAAATACAATTAAATTTTCCCAAGACAACTCATGTGATGATGATTTGCTTGGTTTTAAAAAGGGAAGAGTCGGTGAGAATTCCTTCCTTCCTTCCTTCAACATCGTCTTGCCTTGACCTTCGATTCTCGCCTAACGCTTCCCAAACCTTCTAGACTTCGTCTTCAAAACTTCAGTGTCCAAACCTACAGTCTGGCATTTGTCGCGAAGGGCGAGAAATACCAGGCAAAAATGCGGAAGTAGGGGAATTAGTCTAAGGAGACTAAACAAGTGAGAACGGAACTTCTCAAGGGTATTTCGGTAATTTTATAATATTCGAGAAATATTAACAAAATGTATTTTAAGGTATTGGTCTTTGTGTGGGGCTTATCGGGACGGAGAAGAGTGTATCTCGAGAGGAGATAACTCATTAATCGAGAGAAGAACTACGAGATTGTAGACTTCTTTTTAGAGTAGGAAGTATGTTGGTGTTGGATCGTAATCGGTTAGCAGTGAGCTTGGGTACTGGCAATTAAGCTGTTCCCAAGGCAGCGGAAGTAAATAATCGCAAGTAATAAAAACAGTGAAAGGCACAGTTCCTTTATAGAGGAACCCCACTACAACCAACTAGTTGTATGGGTAAACCTCTACCTCCGCTTGGAGGATTTTGAATGACTTACTTATATTTATTGCTTTGTTCCTTAGTTACACAGCCGGATTTACACTTCTCTGTTCCTACAAGTTCTTCCTAACTCTAGCAACACTAGTAAATCCTCTCAACTGAGTTCCTAAGCTCACAACAGCAAAACACAAGTAACTCAAACCTTACGCTGACTTCTCAGTTCCCTTGCTCCAGGGAACTTCAGCTTCACCGTCGTCGAGATCACACACTCGCCGGCGGGGACTTCTCTTCCTTTTCTTTCTTTTCTCTGATGTGGGTGTTTGTAAGTTCTGGGAGAAGTACTCAGACCGAGTACTATTCATTTGGCTTTATAGTCCATTTGTCTTGGGCAGTCGCATCTTTCGTTTGTGTCCAAAACGCCCTTTGCTTGATGCCCAAGTTGTACTTTCTTCACATGTGACTTTGGTTTGAACTAGGTCAACTTCTTGAATCAATCGGACCGTTGGATGAAGCGTGACAGTCTGATCCTCAGACTGTTCCCTCTGGCTGTCTGAGACAGAATCCCGCGATCTGCGCTGAACGGTCGTTGTCTTCACATGTGAGTTCCCATTTCATGGGAACTGACTTCTTCAGAGTTCCCTTGATGGAAACTCTTCATCGTTGTAAGCTTGTGTTTTCTTGTTTGTTTCTGGGAGTTCCCACTTCATGGGAACTTTCCTCTTCAGAGTTCCCTTGATGGAAACTCTTCATTGTGGCCAGTAGTGGCTTTGTCATTCATAGGAGTTCTTGGCTGTACCTGTGTTCCTTAGAAATACTTGAACAAACCACATTAGTTCCCTATGGTGTTTGTCATTATCAAAACTTAAAAGAGAAGTGAATCGTTGATCCGTTACTTAGAACCAGAGGTCCCAACAACGTCCCAACAATTTCCCCCTTTTTGATGATGACAAACCCATCACAAAAAAATGCAAGTATTTCAATGAATGATATGCTGATGAGTTCCTAAGTATGATTTTGGGAAGTCACTCTTAGTGAGACATTTAGATTTAGGGAGCCACTTCTGGTGAGACACATAGTTCCTATTAGGCTTTTTATGCAATTGTTCCCTCTTAGCTTATGCGTGGTCTGTGATAACTTAAACTTTTAACTCATCTTTCTCTAAAGTTTTGATTTCTCTTTCTAGATCTACGATGTGAGACACATGGGACTTGAGTTTTTCTAGAAGGGATATGCAGTTGGGACAGGGCTCAAGACCAACCAATTGAGAATTTATGTGATCCTGTTTTTCCAACTTGTTTTGCAGTTTTATGTTATCTTTAACAAGACTTGAAAGAATTTTCAACAATTCAGGTTTTTCATAATTACTCAAGGAATCAAGAACAGTTTCAGTGGTTACCTCACTGGGTTGTTCCCCAGTGGTTTCTCCTATGGCCATGCCACACATGTCTGGGAGTGCCCATGCTTCAGGATCTTCGTCTTCATCATCGCTCCAAGTAGCGATGTAGGCCTTCTTTCCTTGCTTTCTGCCTTCAGTTCCTTGTGGACATTCCTTCGCAAAATGTCCTTTCCTGTTGCATTTGTAGCAAGTCACTTCTGAGAGATCCTTCTCTGTGGGCTTTCTTTGGGAACTCTGTCCCTTTCCCCAGTTCCCACTGTTCCGTTGAGACTTTCCTTTGTAGAAATTTCGAAGAGCTCTTATCACAAGGACTAGCTCTTCATCCTCTTCTTCTTCGGAGTCTTCATGTTGTTCTTGGGTTGATTTGAGCATTTTTTCGATCTTGAGTGCTATCCCTCGATGAGCTCGACTTTGTTCCTTATCATCGATCTTCCTCTTCTCATGTCCCACTAACTTTCCAAATACTTGATGGAGCATAAGCGTTCGATTTTCTGGGTTTTCCTTGAACATCGTTCTTTCATTTGCCCATTCTCCAGTCAATCCATTGAAGAGCTGTTGGACCTTCATTTTGTGGGTGATTTCTTCTTTTGTGATCCCCAATCCTTCCATCTTAGTGCAAAGTCCTTCAAACCGGGATTGGTAGCTATCGACGGACACTCCCATCTCCATTTGGAAGTTGTAGAACTCCCTCTTTGCGTTCATTTAAAGATCTTCTCTGAGATCTGAGTTCCCAAC
Organism: Fallopia convolvulus; assembly: GCA_964016875.1. Classification (NCBI taxonomy): domain Eukaryota; kingdom Viridiplantae; phylum Streptophyta; class Magnoliopsida; order Caryophyllales; family Polygonaceae; genus Fallopia; species Fallopia convolvulus. The sequence goes on from OZ024719.1 coordinate 35,898,464, forward strand.
GTGCATTTGTTGGATGGCTTCCCACATTTCCTTGGCTGTGTCAAGGTTGGCAACCCTGTCACAATCTTGTACGCACATGGACCTTTTTAGATACTGTTTTGCTTTGTAGTTTGCCTCCATGCACTTGTACTCGTTGGGACCCCACTTTGAGAGATCGTTGACAATAGCTGGATCGATTTCGAAGTTCCCCCTTTCGATGACGCACCAGGCTTGGTAGTCTTGGCCACGCATCCAATCTTTCATGTCGCGTTGCCAGCTTTCAAATCTTCCTGTTATAAGCCTTGGCGGCTTGCTGGTATTGTTCCCCACCTGAGTAAGTTCCTGAGCCATTTTGGCACCTGCGATGCTAACACAAATCTAGAGCGCTCGCTCTGATACCAATTGTTGGATCGTAATCGGTTAGCAGTGAGCTTGGGAACTGGCAATTAAGCTGTTCCCAAGGCAGCGGAAGTAAATAATCGCAAGTAATAAAAACAGTGAAAGGCACAGTTCCTTTATAGAGGAACCCCACTACAACCAACTAGTTGTATGGGTAAACCTCTACCTCCGCTTGGAGGATTTTGAATGACTTACTTATATTTATTGCTTTGTTCCTTAGTTACACAGCCGGATTTACACTTCTCTGTTCCTACAAGTTCTTCCTAACTCTAGCAACACTAGTAAATCCTCTCAACTGAGTTCCTAAGCTCACAACAGCAAAACACAAGTAACTCAAACCTTACGCTGACTTCTCAGTTCCCTTGCTCCAGGGAACTTCAGCTTCACCGTCGTCGAGATCACACACTCGCCGGCGGGGACTTCTCTTCCTTTTCTTTCTTTTCTCTGATGTGGGTGTTTGTAAGTTCTGGGAGAAGTACTCAGACCGAGTACTATTCATTTGGCTTTATAGTCCATTTGTCTTGGGCAGTCGCATCTTTCGTTTGTGTCCAAAACGCCCTTTGCTTGATGCCCAAGTTGTACTTTCTTCACATGTGACTTTGGTTTGAACTAGGTCAACTTCTTGAATCAATCGGACCGTTGGATGAAGCGTGACAGTCTGATCCTCAGACTGTTCCCTCTGGCTGTCTGAGACAGAATCCCGCGATCTGCGCTGAACGGTCGTTGTCTTCACATGTGAGTTCCCATTTCATGGGAACTGACTTCTTCAGAGTTCCCTTGATGGAAACTCTTCATCGTTGTAAGCTTGTGTTTTCTTGTTTGTTTCTGGGAGTTCCCACTTCATGGGAACTTTCCTCTTCAGAGTTCCCTTGATGGAAACTCTTCATTGTGGCCAGTAGTGGCTTTGTCATTCATAGGAGTTCTTGGCTGTACCTGTGTTCCTTAGAAATACTTGAACAAACCACATTAGTTCCCTATGGTGTTTGTCATTATCAAAACTTAAAAGAGAAGTGAATCGTTGATCCGTTGCTTAGAACCAGAGGTCCCAACAACGTCCCAACAGTTGGGAACGTCATTAATTCATACAAGTTTTTGAAAACCTCTCGCGCCCTTGCGGACCGAGAGCCGGATCGATCATTTGAGATCGGTCCGGTTTTGGTGTCTTTTAATTGTGCATTGGGCACTTATCTTGTATAGTGATGAAAACTTTTACTTATGTTGACATATTTTACGAGCGTGGGAGGGGCTTATGTACCGGCCCGAACCACTGACAGGAACAAAAGTTCCGGCACTTAGCTAGAGTGCCTACATCCCTCCGAGGCGTAGGAGTAGAAATGGATCATGATCGACAAGTCGTAGTTTGTGCATGGTGGCAATACGACTTTAGTAGGTTATATAGAGGTGTCGGGTTAGTCCCGCACCCCTTACTATTTCATCCAAACCGATCTCAAAAAGAGATCGTAAACAATCAAGGTCACAAACAAGACTAGCATAATAGTCCTATCGAATATTTAAATAACGGAATAACGATAACAATGGGGTCATTAATTCTAGCAATCAATATTCCTAGGTTCGTTTTATTATTAGCAAGCAAGTTGTTCCCAACATCGAGAAATTTCACGAAACGAATTTATTAAGGCTACAAGGAGAAATTCCACTTGCCTTAGCTTGTACGAGTTTGTATTAGCAAATGAGTGGAAACGATGTTCTTGTCACGGAACGGAGGTTCGACCTAAGGACACGAGATATTCCGATAACTTTATTAAGAATACTCAAATTCTTCTAAAGTTGTAACTATCTCTTTTATTCTTTTTAAGGGATGAAATTTACTAAATTATTATATTAATAATTTAGTTGGATGTGAATAAAATAATAATATCCCTTATTATTATTTTAAATCTTGTAATATCCTTTTATTCTTTAAAAATCCTTATTTTAATATTATTCATTATCCTTTTTGAAAACCAAGGAGTAGCTTTATTTAATTTATTAAGATATTCCTTTATAATCTTAACTTGTTATTTTATTAATATAAATAAACAAGGAATATCTTTATAAAATAATGTGATATAGTTTTCAACCTTATAAGATATATTGTATTTATAATGTCTTCTTAGGATTTAAAAAAAAATCTAATACGCCCTTATTATTTGCTAACTCATATAGTATTATTATAATATTATCTTTTATCAATCAAAATTCATAACATTACTTTACAATAATATTTTTCATTAAATTCTTATTTAAATATACAAGTAATATTAAGTAGAGATAACAATATTACTAGGCATCCTTTTTAGTAATTCCCATAAATAGGAATTTCTAGATAATTTTTATAGTAAGCTTTCTATAAACATAGTATGATAATAAAATAATCTCATTACCTTATTTACATAAATCCTCCCATAACTATAGTTTATATAAATAATATAATCATGTCTTAGAAATCTTATTTTATAATTAAAGCATATTTTTATGATATCTTAGTTCAAGAAATATCTTCTTTCCTATTTTCCATTATCTTTTCATGTAAGGCAATCTTTACAACTTAGCAATATTAATATTATACCATATATTAACTTGTTATTACAACTACCATATTTATTAAATAAACTTATATCTTTAAAATCTCTACACCTAGAGATATGTCATATTAATAATTTATATATATATATATATATATATATATATATATATTCTTCTAAGAAAACTAGCATGTTCAATATCTTATGACATTAATTATATATATAAAATACTCTTATCATATATATTATTTTTATTTAATAAATCTCATGTCTAGAGCATTATTTTGTAAAATAAGAGCATGAAACTATTTATTATACCTATAATTATTCATAATATCTTTAACATATCTTTTCTAACAACTTAGACCTTTATATTTATATAATAACTTCCAAATAGGGTAATAATATTATTTATATTATACTTCTCATTTATATGAATCTCATAATTTAATCCCATGATTTTATTATAATATATTTCTCTACAATAAAAGTACATACAAATTATTTAATATATTTTTTTAGTTTTCAACTTAATCATATAAAATTTATCTTATGATAAAAATATCTTATCCATATTATTTTCAAGTTTATAATATGAATTTGAAAGAAAAGCAAGTATTTTTCTATTAATATAGTCTTATTTTATTAAACCTCACTTATTAGACTATTTCTTTTATAATAGAAGACAAATATGACTAAGCTAATATTATTTTTTTAAAAATCCGAATTTCATGTTAAAATGTTATTTTTATGATTCTACAATTTATTGGAATTTATTTAGTACTTACTAAAAAATATTTCCCTTTAGATATTCTATAAAGCATGTTAGTTTTATTCTCTTTTGATCAATAAGGAAAGTAATAAAATAAAAATCTAATTTTTTTTCTAACAACTTAAATCTTATGCTGATTTTATAAGATTCTAATAATAAAATATCTACTTAAAAAGGCTTAAAACAAATTAATAAAAATAATTTAGAGATAGACCTTCTTCTATAGGTTGTACGTTCTGAAAGAAAAACACAACAGAGGAAGAAGGAGGCAGGGGCGATGCACCAGTGGGCGGGGCTCCGGGGCGGCCTGGTGTTCCGGCGACCCTCCAGTGGTGGCGCGCGGCTCAGGTGTGGCGGCCCAAGGTAGTCCGGTGGTGGCCCGGTGAAGAATTAGGGTTTTTAATGGAGTTTTGAGGAAAAATCAGCAATTGAAATTGCCTCTCTTAGGCTGAATTTTGAAGATTGAAGTGAGTAATTTGCTAGAAAGGAAGAGAAGAAGTTGTGTGTGAGTTTGAAGGAGATTTAGAGCCCTTTATATAGGCAAAAGAGGGCAAACTCTCAATCCATGGCAATGGCCATCAACCAATGGAGGAATGGAAGATGATCATCTATTGGGCAATTGTGTGCTAGTTTGATGGTGATGAGATGATGATGCATCAAGCTTGGTCTTGCAAGCAAAGGAGAAGGAAGAGAAGCATGCAATGGTGGGATTTTTTTTCAACGTCAATCACATCAGACAAGAGTCTGATGTCTCTAGGAAGAAGAAGATTAAAAATTGATATAAAATTAAAATGGTGGGGTAAATGAATAGAAAGTCACATTGGTCTAGCGGATTGAGGGAAGGGGCGTGTGAGACGGGATTGCAAGAGGTCTCGGGTTCAAGTCCCGGCTCTTGCATCCTTTTTACTAAATTTTCATTGTATTTTTTATGACTTGTTGTACCCCTTTATATCTAATAAAATCCAAAAATTAATAAGCATTATTTTTATTTAAGATTTTTACCACTTTAATGATCCTCCATAATATGTTCTTAATTTTATTTAAATAAAATATTTAAGCTCTCTTTTTTAAGGAGGAGGAGGATTATTTACAAGAATACCCAACTTGCTTAATGTTTTTAAATTAAATTCTTAATTGTCATTGCTGTAAATATTTGTAACCTCTCATAACATAATATGAAATTATAAAGTTTGTTAAATTCTCTATTTTAGAGAAAAAAATTTATTGGGATAAATACCCATTTTTATTTTATTTATAATTTAGAGGATATTACAATAGTACCCCCTTGAGGCTCTCAGGTCGTTAACGAGGTGCCGAGACGCAGCGAAGATCCGAGTCGGTGCATTTAATGGGCTTCTATCTTGTTTCCTTTTATGTTATTAGATAGATAGAAGGAATATATCTTATCAGAAGATTTATTTCCTTAGAGATAGATTTAAGATAGATTTAAGATAGAATAGTTTCTCTATAAATACACTTGTCCCCTCTTTAGTTTTCTTATCAATCAAGTCAGAGGAGGAGGAGAGAGACGAGACGTGTGAGAGGGAGCAACGAGGGGGATTTGTAGGGAAGAGCTATTGTTTGGATTTAAAGTTGTAAGCTTTCTCTTTTATTTAATATTGTTTTGTTTTTAATTATGCTTTGTGAGTAGTCTCTCTCTCTAAGGTTGGGGTTAAACCCAACAATGGTTGTGCATGTTTGTTTATGATCATGTCTTGATTGGTTTTATTGCATGAATCTATTCTCTTGTTCTTAATCCTTGAAATGAAAGTTGAAGGGAATTTCTCCTTCATAGTTTAAGCAAAAGCAGAAACCTTGAATCAGAATAGTCAAATTAGGGTTTTAAAGCGAAAGTAGATTTATCCTAGTTGAAGTAGAAGAGATGAGATAGTAAGTTTATTGATTTAGCGAAAGTTGATTGATTTACTTGCTTTAGTTAACGAATGTTGACATCTTTATGTGATAAAAGCATGATCTTTATGTTTCATAGCATTTGTATGCATAATCGTTGTTGTGGGGAAACCCTAAACCTTAGATTTCCTCTCTTACTTGATAAAAACCCTTGCTTTGTTTGATTACTTGAGTAATAAGTAACAAAACTTGATACTGACTTTCTCCCTGCGGACGAACCTGACTCTGCTATACTCAGCGGGGTCCTGATATAAATTTATTTGTTGTCAAGAAACCCTCTCAACACATTCATATCTGAATTTCTTTAATATATTTTGAGAAAATCTCTAGCTCTTTGGTTGAAAGATAACCAAAAAAGGTGTTGGGACGCTGTTGGGACCTCTGGTTCTAAACAACGGATCAACGATTCAATTCTCTTAAGTTTTGATAATGACAAACACCATAGGGAACTAATGTGGTTTGTTCAAGTATTTCTAAGGAACACAAGTACAACCAAGAACTCCTACGAATGACCAAAAGCCACTGCAGGCCACAATGAAGAGTTTCCCATCAAGGGAACTCTGAAGAGGAAAGTTTCCATGAAGTGGGAACTCCTAGAAACAATCAAGAGAACACAAGCTTACAACGATGAAGAGTTTCCATCAAGGGAACTCTGAAGAAGTCAGTTCCCATGACATGGGAACTCACATGTGAGGACAACGACCGTTCAGCGCAGATCGCGGGATTCTGTCTCAGACAGCCCGAGGGAACAGTCTGAGGATCAGACTGTCACGCTTCATCCAACGGTCTGATTGATCCAAGAAGTTGACCTAATTCAAGCCAAAGTCACATGTGAAGAAAGTACAACTTGGGCATCAAGCATAGGGCATTTAGGACACAAACGAAAGATGCGACTGCCCAAGACAAATGGACTATAAAGCCAAATGAATAGTACTCGGTCTGAGTACTTCTCCCAGAACTTACAAACACCCACATCAGAGAAAAGAAAGAAAAGGAAGAGAAGTACCCGCCGGCGAGTGTGTGATCTCGACGACGGTGAAGCTGAAGTTCCCTGGAGCAAGGGAACTGAGAAGTCAGCGTAAGGTTTGAGTTACTTGTGTTTTGCTGTTGTGAGCTTAGGAACTCAGTTGAGAGGATTTACTAGTGTTGCTAGAGTTAGGAAGAACTTGTAGGAACAGAGAATTGTAAATCCGGCTGTGTAACTAAGGAACAAAGCAATCAATATAAGTAAGTCATTCAAAATCCTCCAAGCGGAGGTAGAGGTTTACCCATACAACTAGTTGGTTGTAGTGGGGTTCCTCTATAAAGGAACTGTGCCTTTTGTTGTTTTTATTACTTGCGATTATTTACTTCCGCTGCCTTGGGAACAGCTTAATTGTCAGTTCCCAAGCTCACTGCTAACTGATTACGATCCAACAAAAGGTTATATATTTTTCATTGGAGAAATACATAAATAGGTCCCTGAAGTTTGATGATTTTAGCATCCATATCCCTGTACTTGGGGGTTTCAAAAAGGTCCCCGTACTATACATTTTTTTGTCATTTAAACACAAATTACATGAGATCCAGATGCGTGCAATCTACTCGTGCTGAAATGTAAAATTATTTTGCCACCTTAGTGCCACATAGGTGCCATGTGATGCCACCTAGATAAATTTATTAAATTTTTAATAAGAAAAATATATATATACTTTTTTTTTTCTTTTTTTTCCTTTTTTTTCTTCCTCTAGTCTTCTTCCTCTAGTGAATCTGGACGGAATGGCTCGGGCAAACCAACCTCGATCGGTTTTCTTCACCATTGTCCGTCTTTCCGTCCAAAGACTCGGGAATGACGAAATCGATCGGTCTTCTTCACCACCGTCTGTCTTTCCGTCCTGAGATTCTTCTCCGCCCTCTAGCAAAAGGTCAGACTCGAGAGTCGGAATATCTTCTTCACCGTCGACGATTCTTCTTCGCTTTTTGCCTCAGATCTGGGATCTGGTCATCCGCCTCAGGCCAAGATCGATACCGATCACCAGTCCCTCTCCCTTGCCTGCCATTGTTGCCTGAGCTTAGATATCGAGATGAATAAGTGGCAGAGGAGGAAGTCAGATCTGGAAACAAAAAACAAGAAAGAAAATAGAAAAAAAAGAAAAAGTCTCAGCTCTTCTAATCCTCTCGTTTTGATTTTCTTACAATAACTTTTAAATTTTTTTAGTGATAGACTATTAAAAGAAAAAAGAAAAAGTCAGCATAAGTGATAGACTAATTTTTTTTTACGCGCATCTACGAGTGTCACGTACACGCGTTTTGCCACCTCACAATTTTGTGTTTAAATGACAAAAAAATGTATAGTACAAGGATCTATTTGAAACCTCCAAAGTATAGGGATATTGATGCTAAAATCGTCAAAGTTTAGGGACCTATTTATGTATTTTGTCACTTTTCTTTTATTAATTTTACCTAAAGGACACATATTAATTCCACATCGGCGCACATTAAATCCACTTCAAGGAGTTGTGTTTACTAGAACAAATTTAACTAAGTTTAGGTGTTCATTAAACATTTCAATGTACAAGGTGCTTGATGACAAAAAACGTACAAGTTCAAGTGTCTGTAGATGTATTTTTCCATTATAATTGACATTCAATTATACATACTAAATATGCACATATGCGCTCTAACCTACTAAACTTGCACTTTAATATACTAACAATGGACTATCATACTAAATGTAAACTTTTTCATAAATATGTTCATTTAGTTACAATGTGCACTTTTATATAAATATACACATGAAGCTAAAATGTATATTGTAATAAACATGCACACATATTAAATAGGCGGACGCTCAGGCGAAACAAGATTTAAGGAGAAACGGGGGGAAATATTCTATCTGTTAGATCTAGTTAAATCAATGGCAGTGAATGAAGGTGTATATAGTGCAATTTAGGGTGAAAAACATGAGGGAATTCCATAAAAAAAGAAAAACCATAAAAAATGTACCGAAATATATGGAAATCGTGGGTGAATACTACCAAATCTTTCATATTTACCATATCTGCATAACCATAATCCCGAACCAATATTATGCACAATCAGTATTGAAAAAACTCCATATCGTCAAAAAGAAAACCAACATTGGTCCTCACACATATGTTCTTCTTCTTTAGTGAATTTGTTCTACTACTTTGGTTGTACTATGGATAGAGGTATATCAATTCACTATCGTTTGGAAATTTTGTGAATTTTTTATGCAGTTAGTATGAAATTGCGATTTGATATAAGTATGGAAAATTACCGGTTGAGTGTTATGGTATAACTTATGCTGAATGTAGAAGTTCATATTTCATAGGAATATCAAGCATTTAGCATTGAAAATTTGTGCATTGGAATATGACATATAATTCAGATAAAAAATCTAGGCTACTCTATAATTCAATATGTGTCCCGTATTAATTCTCACAGGATATTATATTGGTTTTTCACTCATCCAATGTTCATCAAAATATGTGATGATTTTCACATAGAATTAACAAGGTATTCATATATCAATGTATTATATTCTCATGTTGGCGTGCATTATTATTCAACACAACTTCATGTGACTTGATTATTAATTTACTATTGTTTTGTTCAACTAATTGCGTAATAATTTTCATGCTAACTGTAATGAAATTCGTACTTATAAATATAGTTATTCAACACAACTTCAAGGACAGAGTTCCCAAAGAAAGCCCACAGAGAAGGATCTCTCAGAAGTGACTTGCTACAAATGCAACAGGAAAGGACATTTTGCGAAGGAATGTCCACAAGGAACTGATGGCAGAAAGCAAGGAAAGAAGGCCTACATCGCTACCTGGAGTGATGATGAAGACGAAGATCCTGAATCATGGGCACTCCCAGACATGTGTGGCATGGCCATAGGAGAAACCACTGGGGAACAACCCAGTGAGGTAACCACTGAAACTGTTCTTTGATTCCTTGAGTAATTATGAAAAACCTGAGTTGTTGAAAATTCTTTCAAGTCTTGTTAAAGATAACATAAAACTGCAAAACAAGTTGGAAAAACAGGAACACATAAATTCTCAATTAGTTGGTCTTGAGCCCTGTCCCAACTGCATATCCCTTCTAGAAAAACTCAAGTCCCATGTGTCTCACATCGTAGATCTAGAAAGAGAAATCAAAAATCTAGAGAAAGATGAGAACACCCTCCTGCAAAACCTGAGTAAGACTCCCGAACATCTTGAAGCCTCTAGTTCCCAAATTAAGTTTGTCCCATCCAGACATGGCATAGGATACAAAGGTGAGTGATCCAAGAACGGAAAGTCACCCCTGAGCGAACATGAGATCCATGAGTGTAGGGCCTTAGAACTCCAGTGCGAGAAACAGAAAAATGCTCATCTCGAGGAGAAAATCAAGGTCCTAGAGAGTGGAAACAATGGTGAGAAAGATTACTATACTGGGAACTCTGGACATAGAATCTATGTCAAAATTGCTAAGGGAAATGGGTCTCGAGTGTACAACAAAGAAACCATGGATAGGAACCGTATCCAGAGACCGCACCCAAAATACTACCTGGGAGAATACTACAAGACATGTTGGCACTGTGGTGCTCATGGGCACTACAAGGATGCATGTCCCAAGAAGAGAGCCCAAACCCCTAGAAGCCATGAGTTCCCAAACAGACAAAAACGTCATGCTCATCACCAAAGGAACTCCAACTCTCAAAATTCCAAAGACATCAACATTTCTGACTATATCTTGAATGAAAATGTTTTCCCTTACAAGGGACCTGGCAAGAGTCATCTTGCCTGGGTCTCCAAACACTAACTTTTCCTTGTAGGTGGCAGTGAGAGGGAACAATACATGGTTCATAGATAGTGGATGCTCGAACCATATGACAGGGAACAAGGATATCCTCATCTCACTCCACACTCATGCCGAAGGAGGCCACGTCTCATTTGGCAACAAGAACAAGGGAGAAGTTAAAAATGAGAAGTGTTGCTCAATAGATCTATTAAAGTTAGCAACGTAAATCTGGTAAAGGATCTGGGATACAATCTGCTGAGTGTCTCCCAGATGTGTGATCAAGGGAACAACATCGTCACTTTCGACTCAGATGAATGTCTCGTCATCAACAAGAAGACCAACAAAGTAATTCTGAGAGGAAGAAGATACAACAATGTGTATGTGGTGGACACCAACTTTGAACCACCAATGAAGTTGTGCCTTGCGAGTTCCCAAGATGACACGGAACTCTGGCACCGAAGACTGGGACATGCTGGTGTGAATCAAATCCTGAAGCTTTATCTACAGGATCTGGTCATTGGTCTTCCACTGATCAATCTCGAAGCAGTCAAAATGTGTGAAGCATGTGTTCGAGGGAAACAGACCAGGACCTCCTTCAAACCCAAGAAGGTGGTAAACACAACCAGGTCCCTGGAGTTAATTCACATGGATCTCTGTGGTCCCATGAGAACAGCTAGCTACGGTGGAAAAAGGTACATGTATGTTTTAATTGATGATTTTTCAAGATTCACCTGGGTTATTTTCTTGAAGGCAAAATCACAAGCGTTTGAAGAATTTGAGCCCTTCATCAAAAGAACAGAAGTTAGCTTGGGGCTGAAACTGAAAGCAATCAGATCTGATCACGGAACTGAGTTTCAAAACTCGGAGTTCCTAAACTTCTGTGAGCAAAATGGGATCTCTCACAACTTTTCAGCTCCTCGTACTCCTCAGCAAAATGGAGTGGTCGAGAGAAAGAACAGAACTCTGGAGGACATGGCTAGAACCATGATGATCGAAAGTCGAGTTCCTGAGTACTTCTGGACTGAAGCAATCTCCACAGATACATACATCCGAAATCGAGCCATGACAAGGCCCCTGATCAACAAGACTTCCTATGAGCTCATCAAAGGGAGAAAACCAAACATCTCACACTTGAGAACATTTGGTTGCACATGTTTTGTTCACAACAACGACAAAGACAATCTTGGAAAATTCGACCCCAGAAGCGACGAAGGGATCTTCCTGGGATACTCATCACAAAGCAAAGCTTACAGGGTCTACAATAAAAGAACCAAGAAGATAGAGGAAAGCATTCATGTCGTCTTCAATGAAAAGTCTGTAAAGATGGGAACCGAGACCCAAGGGAAGGGAACTCTGTTCAAGCTAGTCAGACATGAAGACGATGATGATGACGAGGATGAGCCAAGAAAAAGGGATGAAGACTATCCAAGTGCAAGCAATATCCCGCAACCAGGGAACAACGACGAAGGTCCAACCCTCACTGATCAAACCTCCCTCGAGGCTCCTTCCTCAGAAGAACCACAAGACACCTCCAACTCTCTCGAGGTCCCCTCTTCAGGGAACAACTCTGCTGTCCCCCAAGACAATACCCTGCCAGAATCAAGTATTCAAGGGGAACAAAGAGGAAACCTGCCAGAAATCTCTGAAGAAACATCAAATGAAGAAGCTGGAGATGAGAGTTCCCATGACAAAGAAACACCGACTGAGGATGATACACATGCAAAGGAACTCACTCATACAAGAACCTTTCAACAAAGGAAGGACCACCCCCTTGAGAACATCATCTCCCCTCTTGATAAAGGTGTGCAAACTCGTTCCTCTCTCAATAATTTTTGTGCTTTTAACGCGTTTGTTTCAATGGTGGAACCCAAAAATATCAAAGAAGCATTAAAGGACCGAGATTGGATTCAAGCCATGCATGAGGAACTCCACCAATTCGAGAGAAACAAAGTTTGGAAGCTAGTTCCTAGGCCCAAAAACAAGAACATCATAGGAACTCGATGGGTTTTTAGGAACAAGCTCGATGATACTGGAGCTGTAGCAAGGAACAAGGCTAGGTTAGTAGCACAAGGATACAGGCAAGAGGAAGGGATTGACTACGATGAGACCTTTGCACCAGTTGCCAGGATCGAGGCAATCAGACTCCTCATCGCCTATGCCGCTCACAAGGGATTCAAACTTTATCAAATGGATGTGAAAACAGCCTTCCTAAATGGACATCTCAAGGAAGAAGTGTATGTGGCCCAACCTCCAGGATTCGAAGATGAGAAAATGCCCAACCATGTCTATTTCCTGGAAAGGGCCCTTTACGGACTCAAACAAGCTCCCCGAGCTTGGTATGACAGGTTTGCTCAATTCCTCTTGTCCCATGGATACATTCGTGGTTCCATAGACAAGACTTTGTTTTTAAAGAAAGAATCTAAAGACATTTTGATTGTGCACGTATATGTTGATGACATTGTGTTTGGAGCAACTAACGAAACTCTTGTAGAGAAGTTTAAGGACCTCATGAGCAGTGAGTTTGAGATGAGTCTCATTGGGGAACTCACGTTCTTCTTGGGACTTCAAATATCCCAAACAAAGGAGGGAACAAAGATTCATCAATAGAAATACATCAAGGAAATGCTTGTGAAGTATGGGATGGAACATTCAAATCCCATTGACACTCCCATCTCACCAAATTCAAGGCTCAATGCAGATGAAACAGGTATCAGTGTGGACCAAAGGAACTATCGAGGTATGATCGGGTCCCTTCTCTACTTAACAGCTAGTAGACCTGATATCATGTTCTCCATATGTCTTTGTGCTCGTTTTCAAGCTAACCCTAAGGAATCACACCTGAAAGAGGTGAAGAGAATTTTCAGGTATCTCAAAGGGAACGATAACTTGTGTCTTTGGTATCCAAGGAACAGTTCCCTTGAGCTCATTGCATACACAGATGCTGACTTTGCAGGGCACTTGGTTGACAGAAAGAGCACTTCAGGAATGGCCCAGTTCCTAGGGTCATGCTTAGTCTCGTGGGGATCTAAAAAGCAAAACTCAGTGGCACTCTCCACAGCTGAAGCTGAATATGTGGTTGCCGCATCATGCTGTTCCCAGGTTCTATGGCTTAAGTCACAACTCCAGGATTACGGTATGTCTTTTGGCCCAGTTCCCATACTCTGTGATAACACTGGTGCCATAAACATTTCCAAAAATCCTGTGCATCATTCTAGAACTAAGCATATTGATATAAGGCATCACTTTCTACGTGACAATGTTGAAAATGGGAACATCTCGATGGAACACTGTAGAACTGAAGAGCAAATTGCGGATATTCTTACCAAAGCTTTAGACAGACGTCCCTACCAGCGTTTTCGAATGCTTCTAGGGATGATAACTCTAAACTAAACAAGTCCCTGTTTATCTCTCTCTCAATGCCTGACTAGTTTATCTAAGATTGCATGATAGGGAACTTGGATTTATTGCTTTCACTATGCCATGATTACTAGTCTAGAGAAAAATGTGTACAAAGGAACTCTATTTCTTTTGGCCCAAAATGATCAACCAGAGTTCCCTTTATCCCTCATTACAAGCCACCATGACGGTTGATCATATGACCCACCCTAAGCTAGGGACCAGACAAATGCTTCTCATGAGCCAAAACATTTCCTTTATCGAGTTGTAAATTGTCTGGTTCCCTTTGAGTTCCCTAGCCCCACAAAAAGACGAGTGTGAAGTTCCCTTAACCACTTCACTCTCCCTGACCTTGAAAAGATCATGGGAACTGATGAATCTACAAAGGGAACGTTGACTAATTTTCAAAGAAAAACCGTCACTTGGGAAGCGGACTTTTGTGTCAGAAGCTTTGAAGCTTTAAAGGCCAAGTATTCAAAATTTGAAAAGGACTTCCCAAGAGATTGTGACGCGTGTCCAGAAGCGTGCTTGAGAAGTTGAAACGGCGCCCCACGTTCATTGGGCAACGGTTACCGAGGTTATTCCACTTCCCTTTCTACCCTTCACCTCCTCTCTCCTTTAAAACCCCTCTTTGCCATTTTTAGGCCCTTTATTCCATCTTACATCTCTGTCATTCGTCTTCCCCAAATCCCTTTCACTCTCTTTTCAAGAAACCTCCAAAGCCTCCCAATTTCTTACAAAAATGGCCCCTCAACACACATTTGCCCAAATCAAAGCGTGGGTACTTGCCAATCCTCGCATCCTTTTCATCTCTCAACTAAAAGAGATCGAGCAAGAACAAGACCCAACCATGAAGGATGTCCTCATCCAAGGGCTATACAATCAAGTAAGCCCCTTCTTGCCTCCTCCACCTCCTCAGGCCGACGAAACCGTCTCCTGGACCTCTTCCTCCGAATCTCTTCCTCTCCCTCCTCCAAATACCAACACCTCCTCCGGAGTTGTCATTGTTGACAACTTCGGAGACGCTCGCCCCTCAATCAATGAAAAACCCCACAAATCCAAACATCGCCACTCATCCAAACGCCGTCACTCATCAAAAGATCCCTCAAAATCCAAAAAATCCAAACACTCCCACGACCCCTCCAAATCTAAAAAGCGTAAACACTCTGAGGCCTCTGAATTCTTGGAGCCCAGAAAGAAGGCTTTCTTCAAGTTTGAGGACTACCTGAACTGCTCCAAGGAGAGTTCTTGTGCTCCCAAACCTCCCTACCCTTTCCCTTTCGATGATGGGAACTCTGAACCCCAGAGTCTACTCCCCTCGTCCTCCTCCATCCCTCCTCTTCAAATCGAGGGACCTCCCAAATCTCCTCCCACAAAACGACCAACCCCCCTCTCCACCACCTCCCTCAGTTCCCACCTCCAAGGGCACTCTCACAAAACAATCGACTCCTCCTCCACCGCCTTCTCCAGTTCCCACCACGATGGGAACTCCACCTCCCCAACCTCCTTCCATTCCTCCCGTCCCTCTAACTACGGGATCTCCAACTCCTTCTCCCTCCTCACCAAAACGCATCTCCACCACTCCCATTTCCACTTCGGGGATCCCTACTCCCCAAGTCACCAGATCCCTTCCCCCCCCTTCCACTCAACTAACCACCCCTCTTCCCTCTTCTCCTCTCCCCTCTTCCATCACGTCTCCCACCACCACCAAACTCCCCTCTCCCTCACCATCCAAAAGTACCGTCGCTCTCACCTCAGACGACGTCGATCTTCCTCTCTCTGTGGTCATCGGCAAAATGACCAAGGATCCTCCTCCAATCATCATGGGAACTTTGGAGGAGGAAGCCCAGCTCAAGGCCATCGAGGAAGAACTCCACAGGGGTCCCTCTGAGCACACAGTCTCCCAAGGGACAAAGTCCCTAGAAAAGGTGGCTCCTCAAGAGCCCACGGAGAGAAGGGACCTCGCACCAGCTGGAGGTGCTGAGGCAACAATAAGTCATCCTGGAGATGACGCGGAGGGCTCAGGTTCGAGCTCCTCCGAGGAAGAAGGGACCTCCCACGATGAGGTCGAAGAAGAAGAAGAAGCTCCAGCTACAAAGGAGCCAGCACGGATCCCTACACCTGGACACCAAATGGTGGTGTCCACGAGTTCCCAACCACCAAGGGACCGCGTGCTTATGATTGAAGCGGCTGCACCCCCTCAGCAGAAAAGACCTCGCACAAGCTCTAGGGGGAACACATCCAAAAGCACTTCAAGGAAGGGGAAGGGGACCACCAAGCATCATGTCGATGAGCGCCGAAAGCTTCTTCCTCACCTCATTGTTTCAGAAGAAGTGCTGATTGAAAATGGTCTGGAGGAACTGTGGGACCTGATCAAGGCCCAGAGCTGGGAGAGACTCTGCCAAGAAACTGTGAGCGTAGATCCCTCACAAGTGCGTCGATTCTACAACAACTTCACTATCACCAACGACGGCACTCAGGTAACTCTCTCCCACGAAGGCGACGAGTTCATTTTTACAACGTCTACAATCCGCCTTCAACTCTAGGTCCCTGGTCAAGGGCTTAGCGAGGTGCCCAGCAAGCTCTGGGGCGACTTCAACAGCGCCGAGGTGTGCAACACAATTTTTGAGGGTCAGGTTCCCTCTAAGATCCTCTCGACGCATCATCTGTCCTTGGTCGCCAAGCTCGCTCACCAATTCATCATCAACGTGGTGATACCACGCCAAGAGAAGCGCTTGGTCGTCAACATTCCAGATGCCATTATCCTCTACCACTTCCTCCTCAAGAAGCCCATAAATCTTCCCCGAATAATCCTTGGGCACATGGAGAAGTGCATGGCCTCCAAGTCCCACTCCCTTCCCTACTCCGGGCTGATCAAGAAGCTCCTACAAAAAGAGGGTCTTTACGACGCCTCTAAAGATGAAATCGAGCTTGGAAGGGAACTGGACATTACAGTTGCCCAGAAAATGAGGCACTCGGAGCCTGTAGAAGAGACGGCTCCACTAGAGTCTGGTCCACAAGAGGGGAACTCTCCAGTGCTGCTCCGCATCGCCAACACCCTCGACCAGATTGCTAGGGACCAAGCAGCGTTGGCCAGAGGACAAGAAAAGCTTACACAGGTCCTTACGCGCCTTTGTGACGCCCTGTTCCCTCAGAACCCATGATCTCACCCTTCTTGTTCCCTTAATCCAAAAATGACCACAAATTGTACTTGGGTTCCCATTGTACATATTATCTTAAGTAATGAAATGGTCTTTATTTTGATTGCGTGTTCCTTTCTTTCCTAATATTGCTTTGCTTGTTTTCGATGATGTCAAAAGGGGGAAAGATAAAAAATGCGAGATGAGTTAAAAGTTTAAGTTATCACATACCACGCATAAGCTAAGGGGGAACAATTGCATAAAAAGCTTAATAGGAACTATGTGTCTCACCAGAAGTGGCTCCCTAAATCTAAATGTTTCACTAAGCGTGACTTCCCAAAATCATACTTAGGAACTCATCAGTATATCATTCATTGAAATACTTGCATTTTTGTGATGGGTTTGTCATCATCAAAAAGGGGGAAATTGTTGGGACGTTGTTGGGACCTCTGGTTCTAAACAACGGATCAACGATTCAATTCTCTTAAGTTTTGATAATGACAAACACCATAGGGAACTAATGTGGTTTGTTCAAGTATTTCTAAGGAACACAGGTACAGCCAAGAACTCCTACGAATGACCAAAAGCCATTGCAGGCCACAATGAAGAGTTTCCCATCAAGGGAACTCTGAAGAGGAAAGTTTCCATGAAGTGGGAACTCCCAGAAACAATCAAGAGAACACACGCTTACAAAGATGAAGAGTTTCCATCAAGGGAACTCTGAAGAAGTCAGTTCCCATGACATGGGAACTCACATGTGAGGACAACGACCGTTCAGCGCAGATCGCGGGATTCTGTCTCAGACAGCCCGAGGGAACAGTTTGAGGATCAGACTGTCACGCTTCATCCAACGGTCCGATTGATCCAAGAAGTTGACCTAATTCAAACCAAAGTCACATGTGAAGAAAGTACAACTTGGGCATCAAGCAAAGGGCATTTAGGACACAAACGAAAGATGCGACTGCCCAAGACAAATGGACTATAAAGCCAAATGAATAGTACTCGGTCTGAGTACTTCTCCCAGAACTTACAAACACCCACATCAGAGAAAAGAAAGAAAAGGAAGAGAAGTACCCGCCGGCGAGTGTGTGATCTCGACGACGGTGAAGCTGAAGTTCCCTGGAGCAAGGGAACTGAGAAGTCAGTGTAAGGTTTGAGTTACTTGTGTTTTGCTGTTGTGAGCTTAGGAACTCAGTTGAGAGGATTTACTAGTGTTGCTAGAGTTAGGAAGAACTTGTAGGAACAAAGAATTGTAAATCCGGCTGTGTAACTAAGGAACAAAGCAATCAATATAAGTAAGTCATTCAAAATCCTCCAAGCGGAGGTAGAGGTTTACCCATACAACTAGTTGGTTGTAGTGGGGTTCCTCTATAAAGGAACTGTGCCTTTTGTTGTTTTTATTACTTGCGATTATTTACTTCCGCTTCCTTGGGAACAACTTAATTGCCAGTTCCCAAGCTCACTGCTAACCGATTACGATCCAACAAAAGGTTATATATTTTTCATTGGAGAAATACATGAATAGGTCCCTGAAGTTTGATGATTTTAGCATCCATATCCCTGTACTTTGGGGGTTTCAAAAAGGTCCCCGTACTATACATTTTTTTGTCATTTAAACACAAATTACATGAGATCCAGATGCGTGCAATCTACTCGTGCTGACATGTAAAATTATTTTGCCACCTTAGTGCCACATAGGTGCCATGTGATGCCACCTAGATAAATTTATTAAATTTTTAATAAGAAAAATATATATATACTTTTTTTTCTTTTTTTTTCCTTTTTTTTCTTCCTCTAGTCTTCTTCCTCTAGTGAATCTGGACGGAATGGCTCGGGCAAACCAACCTCGATCGGTTTTCTTCACCATTGTCCGTCTTTCCGTCCAAAGACTCGGGAATGACGAAATCGATCGGTCTTCTTCACCGCCGTCCGTCTTTCCGTCCTGAGATTCTTCTCCGACCTCTGGCAAAAGGTCAGACTCGAGAGTCGGAATATCTTCTTCACCGCCGACGATTCTTCTCCGCTTTTTGCCTCAGATCTGGGATCTGGTCATCCGCCTCAGGCCAAGATCGATACCGATCACCAGTCCCTCTCCCTTGCCTGCCATTGTTGCCTGAGCTTAGAGATCGAGATGAATAAGTGGCAGAGGAGGAAGTCAGATCTGGAAACAAAAAACAAGAACGAAAATAGAAAAAAAAGAAAAAGTCTCAGCTCTTCTAATCCTCTCGTTTTGATTTTCTTACAATAACTTTTAAATTTTTTTAGTGATAGACTATTAAAAGAAAAAAGAAAAAGTCAGCATAAGTGATTGACCAATTTTTTTTACGCGCATCTACGAGTGTCACGTACACGCGTTTTGCCACCTCACAATTTTGTGTTTAAATGACAAAAAAATGTATAGTACAAGGATCTATTTGAAACCTCCAAAGTATAGGGATATTGATGCTAAAATCGTCAAAGTTTAGGGACCTATTTATGTATTTTGTCACTTTTCTTTTATTAATTTTACCTAAAGGACACATATTAATTCCACATCGGCGCACATTAAATCCACTTCAAGGAGTTGTGTTTACTAGAACAAATTTAACTAAGTTTAGGTGTTCATTAAACATTTCAATGTACAAGGTGCTTGATGACAAAAAACGTACAAGTTCAAGTGTCTGTAGATGTATTTTTCCATTATAATTGACATTCAATTATACATACTAAATATGCACATATGCGCTCTAACCTACTAAACTTGCACTTTAATATATTATCAATGGACTATCATACTAAATGTAAACTTTTTCATAAATATGTTCATTTAGTTACAATGTGCACTTTTATATAAATATACACATGAAGCTAAAATGTATATTGTAATAAACATGCACACATATTAAATAGGCGGACGCTCAGGCGAAACAAGATTTAAGGAGAAACGGGGGGAAATATCCAATCTGTTAGATCTAGTTAAATCAATGGCAGTGAATGAAGGTGTATATAGTGCAATTTAGGGTGAAAAACATGAGGGAATTCCATAAAAAAGAAAAAGCATAAAAAATGTACCGAAATATATGGAAATCGTGGGTGAATACTACCAAATCTTTCATATTTACCATATCTGCATAACCATAATCCCGAACCAATATTATGCACAATCAGTATTGAAAAAACTCCATATCGTCAAAAAGAAAACCAACATTGGTCCTCACACATATGTTCTTCTTCTTTAGTGAATTTGTTCTACTACTTTGGTTGTACTATGGATAGAGGTATATCAATTCACTATCGTGTGGAAATTTTGTGAATTTTTTATGCAGTTAGTATGAAATTGCGATTTGATATAAGTATGGAAAATTACCGGTTGAGCGTTATCGTATAACTTATGCTGAATGTAGAAGTTCATATTTCATAGGAATATCAAGCATTTAGCATTGAAAATTTGTGCATTGGAATATGACATATAATTCAGATCAAAAATCTAGGCTACTCTATAATTCAATATGTGTCCCGTATTAATTCTCATAGGATATTATATTGGTTTTTCACTCATCCAATGTTCATCAAAATATGTGATGATTTTCACATAGAATTAACAAGGTATTCATATATCAATGTATTATATTCTCATGTTGGCGTGCATTATTATTCAACACAACTTCATGTGACTTGATTATTAATTTACTATTGTTTTGTTCAACTAATTGCGTAATAATTTTCATGCTAACTGTAATGAAATTCGTACTTATAAATATAGTTATTCAACATCCAAATTATTGTTATTTAACTTCTCTTGCTCTGATTTTCAAAAGGTTATTAGTAAAAAATAGGTGCCATCTTATTCATCAATGATAGTATTGTTGTTCATGATGACATGAGTTTTTTTTTTCCAATATGTGTGTCGTATATTTCTTATATTAAATTTCCAACAATCATGAACTAAGAGTGTAATAATAGTTAACTATGTGTTGAATATTATTCACACATAATTGTTTAAATATTCGAAAAAACTTACTAACTATTCAAAAATTATTTAAATAGGAGGGTTCTATACAGGTGTAATTGTTGTTCATACACTATTTGCTTATTATTCACATATGTATCATGTATTTTTGAATGATATGTGTGTTATTATTCATATGTAGTTGGCTTATTGTTCTTATAAAAAATAATAGTTATTCACCTCTACATTGCGCATTATTCATTTATCATTGTGTTCATATTCTTAAATATATGATTATTTTTTCATTGATATATGTATCTTTATTCAACATCAACGTAAGTTTTTTTTTATAATTTTTTATATGAAGTTTATAACGTTGTGTTATGTGATATCAAACAATTGGAGGAAACAAGTGGAATGAATATGTTTTTGAGGAGCACATGAACATTTCAGATGCAGAAATCGAAACATGTAATGGTCAAGAAATTGATGAAGATGATACTGAATTTGTGTACAATGAAGATTGCATCATCGATCCAAACGACAGGAATACGAAACATTGGGTTCCTCGGTGTCCATTGAGATTCAAGCCTGTCATTGGTATGACGTTTGATACAATCGAAGCTAGGGGAGCATTTTACTGGGTGTACGCATCGGTCGCTGGTTTCGATGTAAAAGCAAGTACACAACACAAATTTGATTGATCAGATGTTATAAAGAGCAAATATTTCCGATGCAACAAAGAAGGTACAAACAATATTGGTAATAACACCAGGAAAAGGCAAACAAAGAGTGATAGGGCCTATTGTACTACAAAGATAATACTGAAATACCAAAAAAGTGTCTCTGCTGTTGATACATTTGATAAGGAGCACACGCATAAGATGATACCGGTCAATGGAAAACATCTTTTGAAGAGTAACAGGAAACTGCAAATTGGTCACAAAAATTCATGTTGAGCTGTGTAAAGGCAAATTTGGGACCAGTGTGCTCACACAAAGTATTGGAACAACTTGTTGGGGGCTTTGGCAACATGTGTGCAACCGCAAGGGAATTTAGAAACTACAAAAGAGACTTAATGGTGAATATTTCAGAAGCTGATGCACAAATGGCTATAAATAATTTCCAAAAGAAGAAAGAAATGTGCAGTGCATTTTACTTTGAATATACAGTGAACGAATCAAATCAATTGACAAGAATGTTCTAGAGTGACCCAATATCACGCAAATACTATGCTGCTTAAGGAACAAATGTGTCATTTGACGCCACATATGGCACAAATAGGTATGGTTATATGTTTGAGTATTGTATTTTGTTATTATTAATCAAGTCATTCATATTATTCAATTAACAAGTGTATTTGTGCGTATGTTCAGTTTATAGAATATGCATATTTCAGATTATTGGTATTTGAATGAAAAATTGATATACTATAGATGAATAATTTATATTCTTATTTGAACAAATCTGATGTTCAATATTTATTATTTGTTTGTTCAATCATATTTGGAATATAATTCAAAAAGGAAAGACTAATAATAAGATTATGATTTTGGTACTCCATGGTATTCGCTCCATTCACGGGGTTGGACAGCCATAGACGATGTGTAACTTTTGGTTGTGGGTTACTGATGAAGGAGGATGCTGAGTCATACACATGGCTTTTCCAACAATTCAAGAATGCAATGTGTACTGAACCAACCATTTTGGTGACCGACCAAGATTGTGCAATGAAGATTGCTGTGGAGAGAGTGTTTGATAGCACCCGTCATTGTTTGTGCATGTGGAACATTATGGATAAGGTTTCCACCAAGGTTAGTCCATCAAAAATAATGAACCGGGTTTTAGGAAAACTTTGGCCAACTTGTTTGGCGAGATCAGTTGACTACAGGTCAATTTGAACAAGGATGTCAACATTTTATATTTGACCATGACCTTAGTGAGAATAAATGGTTCCAAGATATGCATGCTCTTCGTTCAAATTGGATTCTAGCCTTCTTTAGAGATATTGTGATGGGTGGACTGATTAGAACCACATCAATTTCTGAGTCTCAAAACAACTTCTTTGGTAAATATTCGAACAAACACTTCAACCTTATGGAATTGTTGATGCACTACGATACTGCATTGGAAAAACAGAGGTTTAATAAACTCCAACATGATGTTGAATCTGATTCAAAATCATATGAACTGAAAATACCATTGTCAATTGAGAAACATGCATCTGATGTATACACATTGAGCATTTTTTCTCAAGTCTAGAAAGAAATAAATGTTGCGTGCTTTTACTGTTGTGTCACAAGTGAATTAAGAGGTACGATCCTTTAAATATTATTTACTCTTCTTTTGAAAAATATTACGTGTTAGGATGAAAAAAATCTTTATTGATTATTAATATCCAAAGTATTTGTGTTTTTTTGTTATAGGAAATGAGTGATTGACTACACCATCAAGGAGGGTGTAGATGAAATATTTGAGGTGAGATACATGGTACAAGATCCGGGATACATTTTTTTCATCTAGGTCAGAAAAACGAGTTCTTGGATTACAAGTAACCGAGATTCCTTGACCCGCAAGCAACCCCAGAAGAAATAATTATTATAATAAGTTATAGAAACACCCTTGTTTCTCTTTATACATGTATTTATACTTATCAATTTTACTAATTCACCTTGGTAACTAATTCTAGTTGAAAAAGCATTTATTAATCTAACTTCGATCATATACTTTTATCCAATCCATTCCTTTTTTTTTATCTTTTTTCACTTAAATCCGTTTTACGATTTAGCCTAATTTGATTAGTTATCCTAGCCCCCGTTTTGTTCTGATTTAACAATCGTGATCAAGATTCTCAAAGCCCAAAATTTGAGGACGTCTTCCTAAACCCACCAAACAAATCCTAGTCTCCCGGAAAACTCGTACCCAGGCGGAAGTCACGGCTAAAAATCCTCTGGCCGTCGTTAAAAGCACTTCCCGAACACTCCATGACCAACGGCGAACGAAGACGTTCGCAAGTCTCGCCGAAGTCGCCAGCCAGTAGGAACAAGCTAGTTCACGCAGACAGTCGTTGCTAGGGAGCGCTACCCTCATCCGCCTTCGTCGCTGGGAGTCTCGCGCGGAGTCGTGTTTTCTCTTCGGTTTCGTCTTATCACCGGAAATAACCACCGGTGGTTCTGCGATAAGCACCCTTTCTATTTCCGTTTCCTTCGATCGGTAGGATAGCAGGGGTAGGGTCACAGTTCGGGGATGGTCAGTTCGACGGGCCAACGGTGGTCCTCCTAGGGCGGGTTTTGAGATCGAGAGCAACGGGGTGGTCGAACGGGGAAGGGGCACTGAAGGCTGGGCTTTGGCAGGTGTGTGTGCCGGGTGGGACCGAGTGGCCGCTGGGCTTGGCGGTGGAGCTGTTGAATTAATAATTATCTCTAGTTTGACTTAATTAATGTTATGTGGATTAGTTTATTTTGCAATTATGGAATGTGTTAGGATGAAAGAAGCTTGGCTAGTGTACGAGGTAGTGCAATCGGTCTCTCGGGTTCTATGTTAGATTGATTGTTAATTTGATAGTTAATACGTGAAAATTGAATTAGACATAGGTGTTATCTTTTATATTTTGGTAGATGAGTACGTGGTTGGGAAGAGAGCTTTAATTAATTAGTGAAGGGAACATAGAAACCTAAGTTGGGATCACAAAATAATACTGCAGTGTGGTTTAAAAGGGTTATTAAGTGCGATGTGGTCCGTACCTAACTTAGTCTTTCGCGTTAATAATTCTATTAGGGAATCCATGTTGATCAAGTTCTTAGTTTTCCGACTTCGATCAAGAATCCTTCGTTTGAGGTGAGTCGTTTTTTGACTTGCTCGGTTCTTTTCTCCCTTGTTAGATTGCGTATCGATATTGTAGGGCGGGTTTTGGGAACTAGTCCCGAATAACTTTTAAATTGCTTGAACTCCTTGTGAGTTGTGTGCGTTAATGATTTAAATGTGTTTTATCGCAAACTATTTTGGAACGTTTTCTCTGTGTTGGTATCATTTCCGACACGGCCCATCGTAGCTGGTGTTGAGGAATAGTTGGCTACTTTGACCCGTGTGACTGGGAAAATCGTGCCCCTTCAAAACGAAAATTATTATCTGTGTGTTTTTGGCGAGTGCTCCAGTGGAGGCTTAGCCAGGAGTTAGAAGGGAGATTGTGAAGTGGAGTGGGAGGGCCTGCCTCTGCACTCGGCGGTGATGAGCGCCTTGGAAGTCGGATCGTGGACAAAGGAAGAATTGCATTGCTATGTGTTGTGATTGTAAATGCGTATGTGACTTGTATGACTGATATAACTAATTTAGGTATTGGCCTTAGAGCTATGATTGCGATTGTGGATTTGTATGCTGACTTTAGATAACTGATTTCAAAACGTGCTACAATTTCCGTATTCTTTCTAGCTTGGTAGATTAGACGCTGACCCTTCGGGGAACATTTTTCAGTTCCAGGTATGAACCAGGAAGCCGTGCAGGAACCTAGGCAAGATGGCGGGCCGGAGCGGTAAAGAGCGCGTGTCATAGTGGGATTGGTTTATTCTAGTTTATTATAATAGTTAGGATGTTGATTTTAATACTTGTTAGACGGAGTTAGTACGATGTTTCGTTTATTATTATTTTGTTCGGATAGTTCAGTTTCAGTAGGCGTTGTGACGTATTTGAATGTTTATGATTTTCGGGGATTCATGCATGATTACGTTTTCTAAGTTTTATTAAATAAAGGTTGGATGTTTTATTATGTTTTCTCGTCGTGCCCGCGTTGTAAGGTCCTACAGTGTAGTTGTCAACCTAATTAATAGTACCTTGTAAGATCTATTTCCTAGTAGCGCCTCGACGGAAGTCGGGGTGTTACATGTCACAAGTGAATTAAGAGGTACGATCCTTTAAATATTATTTACTCTTCTTTTGAAAAATATTACGTGTTAGGATGAAAAAAATCTTTATTGATTATTAATATCCAAAGTATTTGTGTTTTTTGTTATTGGAAATGAGTGATTGACTACACCATCAAGGAGGGTGTAGATGAAATATTTAAGGTGAGATACATGGTACAAGATGGTTACACCACTTGTACTTGCATGATGTTCATAAGGATTGGATTGTCTTGCTGCCACATATTTACTGCATGGAAATCGAATGGTTGCCCAAAGGGCGCATCGCGTACCATTAACATGTCAGAACTCAATGATGTTTTAAGCATAGTGTTGATATGGAAAGAAGACATAATGAAATGAGTGAAGTTTGGTCAAATATATATGCATGTGTGGGACTTTCACAAGACTATGACACCAAGCTAGATTTATTGCTAGATGATTTGAAGAAGCTGAAAACTGTATTAGAAGATCTCAATGATGGAGTAAGAAACAATACAAATTGAGACGACTTGGAAGAATTCATAGGCATCAATGTACCTGAAGAAATTGAAGTCCATCCACCGGATAAAGCAAATAACAAGGGGAGGAAGTCAAAGAGGATTAAAGGGGGAAGGAAAAAGCAACGGCTGAGCAAGAAAAGGTTGCAAAAAAAGGTCGAAGGAAATATAAAAATTGTGGCCAATGTACCAGTCATGATAGTCGTATTTGCAAAGAGGCTCCACGTAAAGTCTAGCTTAATGTTTTGAACTTAGTATACTGCATGATTTTTATGTTATTTTTATAGATTCTATGGTTTTTAATTAGAGAAGAATAGACGTATTAATCTCAAGGATTTGGATATTGAGTCATATTTTTTTTACATGTTATTGATATATAAAATATTATTCCAATTACACTCGGTTTATATTCAATTATCAGTTAAAGAATTTGCAGAAATGGGTTATACCCTTAAGTTCATGATTTTGCCTTATGATTAAACTTACTAACCGTTCTTCATATGTAGATGTTGTCTTATTATAGACATGTATAAAAAACCTGCATATCGTTTAACGGTTAGTTGTGTGCATGAATAAGATTGCTTTGATGTTAGTTGAATAAAATGTGAAAATAAACCTGCATGAATAAACCTGCATATCGTTTAACTAACATTGTTATTATTTTCACATATTCATGTGAAAATAATAACAATGTTAGTTGAATAAAATTGCTTTAATTAATGAATAATAATAAACAATATCTATAAAAGCAATGTAATGGTCATTTGAAAACAATAACTTTAAGAAATGATTTTTTAATGATGTATGAATAATACTAAGAATAATACTAAACAATATGGTCATGTGAAAATAGCATTTTTAATAATTGAAAGAATGTTATATGATGTATGAATAGCAGTAAAGAATATATAGCAAAATAACAAAATGCATTGATCCAATGTATGAATAATACTATTAATGCTATGAATAATGTAATATCAGTTAATATTATGGCCCTGTGAAAATATCAATCTTATCAAATGAAAATAGATGCTACGATGTATGAATAATACTAACCAACCATGTATCAAAAGAACATAAGTGCATTGATCCACTGAATATTACATATATGGTAATCAAGATTGACCTACACAATGGTCAAATTACACCCCGTAGTTGTCTCCACACCATTAGCCTTGTACAAAATTTAGAGACATAAGTTTCTTAATATGTTTAGGCCGACACAATTGTCATTACATTTAACATTAAAACCAACTTATATAACACGAGGTCGCTTAATCCTACCACTCCTCCTAACACTTACCACTTGTTTTGATGCAACCATTGTATCATGAGATGCATTACCTACATTCGAATGACCAATATTCTATCGTTGCATTGGCAATAAAGCTCCATCGCTCTCTTGCGTTCCGACCATCAGTAATTATGTCATTCTTCTTACACATAGCAACTTCAAACTCCTCCATAACTTTGACCAGTTCTTCATCAGTCCATATGGGAACTTGAGATTGTGAGACACATCTATCGACATCAATGCCAATGTCATTGACATACTTGTTGATGAAGTCATTCGGTGATCCAAGCAAACACTTAGCCGTCTGCACAAATTCTTTATAAAAACCATCATCCTTACACTCCTCTGGTACATGTTTGGTGTTGTCTGCAATCTTGATGATCATGTTAGCCAGATCCCTCAAGTCATTACCCAATGTGGTGGTATAGTCCTTTCAAAAATACGCATACACGTTAGTTACTGTTTTTGTTGTTAATATGCAAAACCACCCATACATAGTATAATATATACTAACATAGGAGGTGAACAATAAAGAATGATACATTGCATATATCATTTACATATTACTATTTGCATGATTATACATAGTATTGTGAACAACTATACTGAATACTGTATATTTTTGTTTTATGCTAAATCACCAACTGTTTTATGAATATGAAAAATCAAACATAAACATATGAATATATACAAATATCATCATGAATAATATATCATGAAACGTTGCATATCACAATTATAAATTAATTGAATAAAGATAATTAATAAATTGAATAATTAAACTGTATACTATGAATAATTGAACTGATGGGCTCAAATAAAAATTGAACTGATGTGTATGAAAATAACATGAAACTATATGAATATCCATCATATTATATTGAAAAAACAAACATAGTCATCTGAATAATAACTTGACAAATTATAAACTGGTATTTACCTGACTTTTTTGCATATGTTATTTCCCTCCCATGGTCTTATCTTGTTTAATTTCCTCTGCCACTGAACACTCCTCAACTAATTCCATTCTAGTATCAACCCTCCCCTTCCCAAAACCTCCTTTCTCGATCTCAAATGCCTCTCTATCTATAATCCCTTCAAATGACCATCCAATGAACACAGGAATAGTCCGAGGCACATCACGAGGATGATAATTGACAACTCGGTTAGATTTTGAAGTAGACAAATGGGATAACTTAGTTACAATCTACTTTAGTCTTTGTTTCAACCTTGACTTTCTTATCAACTTCCATCAGTGTCCTCCACTTATGTTTAGACTTCTCACAACTTCTTTTCTTAATGATTTGAGCTTTTATTTCCAACACGACATCTGACTCAAAGGAGCAATGTTGAGCTTCTTTCTTCCATAAGACATGGAATAACTCGTAGTTTCTAGGAAGTATGTTACCACTTTATCTTGTGCCCATGGTTTTTCGAAAATCACATGAATATCTCAAATGGGTACAACATCACAAAGAGGTGGATGTGGAGTTGTTATACAACATCAAAGAACCAGTGCTTACTTTGTCACTTCAACATTAGCTCTTTCATTCATGAAACTCAATTAATAAGGAGGTGGATGTGGAGTTGTAAAAAACCCCTACATTTCACTTGTACTTTCTCCAAGAACATTGTATGCCAACTAATGGTCAAGCACATTGAGAAGTGTCTTGCTTTGAACAAGAATCTTTGTGTTGAAGGATTGCTTCGCATGATCCAATTCCAAGAGATCGAGTTTGATATTAAATTGGAATTGAGTATCACAGCTCAATTGTTGGCAAATTCTAAGGCACTTAACCCTAGTGATGAGGCCCTCTTTGTCTATAGAGGTAGACATAACACCTGACCTGGTTCATCCTACATCATAAGCAAACAAAAAATAAAACAAGAAAAGAAGAAGCAAATCACAAAAACACAGAAACTAGTGAGCCATTAGTTAAATCTAAATGACACACTTGTGTTTCACTCAAAGAAAAGAAAACCTGTATTGAGGCTCCCTCAAAATCTCTAACTGCTTCATTTAGCATAATTATCCGGGGGATACA
Organism: Fallopia convolvulus; assembly: GCA_964016875.1. Lineage (NCBI taxonomy): Eukaryota > Viridiplantae > Streptophyta > Magnoliopsida > Caryophyllales > Polygonaceae > Fallopia > Fallopia convolvulus. The sequence continues at coordinate 35,928,039 of OZ024719.1, forward strand.
AAGCTTTCAAGCCTCACCATTGCCACCCTCGTTACAAAATGTGTTTGATTTTGTACTCACCCTCATGCAACTCCCAATGCCATCCGTTAACTTAAGAGCAACCAATTGGTAAACTCCAAATTAACCTCACACAAAGTCTCCCACTCACACTTGAAAAATAAGTAAATTTAAGGAGGATTGACTTGTGTTTAAGCTCTATTTTGTGGCAGTGACCTCACACTCACATAATGTGCTCAAATCACTTAGTTCTCACCACAACTTTCAATAAACAAATCAGATTAGATCAACCAAAGTAGAAGATAAACAGAGGTGGCAAAAGAAACAAAAGCCAAGCGAGTATTTGCTAAGCAAGGTACAAGTAGTTGTTGCTCAAGGTATGGCTAGAAAATGGAAATGCAGAGAAAGGTTTTTTGGATTTGATGAAAAAAGGCTAGCATAAATACAATCACAAGGCACATTCAACAAACTACAATTGCAAACTCCAAACCAAACTACACAACCCTCTTTTTTTTAACTTTCATATCATTTTTTTGAACTTTGGTTTTTTATTTGTATATGCTAATTCAAACATGACAATAATGTGTTGACTTTAAGAAGAGAAAATCCAACAACTCAAAACATTAGAAATCAGATTCAAGAAGCTAAGTTGTATTGAATGCAACAAGTTGAAAGGGTGGGATTTTAATCCATTTTGGCTACCCAAAGTTTAGGAGACATTAAATGGTTGTCTTCAACCTTAGACACATATTCTAAATTCAATTTTGTATGCAAGTTTTTTGGGAAACACAACAAGGTCTCAACAAGCCAACAAGTTGTAATGAATCCAACAAGTTGAAAGGGTGGGATTTTAATGCATTTTGGCTACCCAAAGTGATGACGATCGTTGGATTGCTAGCGGTGCAAGGTGGACCACAAGTTGCTTCTTACACCAAGGTTGGGGATGTAATGCATCGCGCCTCTTTTTCTTTGGTTGTGAGGACGTGGAGATGATAATATGGATGTGTAACTAAGTTGTGAAGGTGAGAAATAAGGGATATGGATGTGATTTATATTGGATATTACACACCTTTATAAAACACAAACTAGAACCCGATAACAAAGATATGACTCACTTTGCCTAGGGTTCTTGAGGGATATTCGATATGACCCACGAATCTTAATTTGATAAGTTTTTACGGCTTTTATTAAGCAATGAAGCTAATTACAAAACTAAGGAAATAAGACAAAGAACTCGTGTTTTTTTTAGTGTTCAAGATGATATTTCTAAGGAGAGATCTGATACATGATCGCCTCGAACTACTCCTCGTTGACAAAGTATTTGACCTCACAGGATCCCGATATTTCCAGTAATAAGATTTCCAACCTGAATTGCTTTCAAAGTCAATAAATTATTTTTCAAGCAAACTCGAAAACTCAACAAACAATGGTATTGAATCTGATTCGAAACACTTAAACAATCCAAAGAGATAGTTCAACTAGAATGGCTCCAACACTTAATTCTAGTTGATGAACTAGTTGATCTTTAACAATCACACTAGAACTAATCAATGGACTAATTTTAATGAATCAAAATGAACCCAACACAATAAAAAAAAAGAGAGAGAGAGAGAGAGAGAGAGAGAGAGAGAGAGAGAGAGAGAGAGAGAGAGAACTTGATGATGTTGATCGATCTTAGTGGAATGCACAATATTGTTTTAATGGCCCAAAAACTATATAAAACCAATGGGGGTTTATCTACTTTAGACTGAATTTTATTGAATGATAAAAGCAAGCTATTTAAAGAGAATACAAAGCTAAGTTGTCTTGGAGAGCAAGAAGCATGGCCGACCCTAGTGAGGGTATTTTCGTCCATTGGCTTGCTTCCCAAGATCAAAAAGTAATAATATAAATTAAAAATTCTATCTAAATTCTCTTACCTTAATTAAATCAAATAAATAAATATCTGACTTAATAGATTAGGAAACTATCCTAACAAACTCCTAACAAACACAAAAGATATTAATAAAATAAGAAAGAATATTCCAGCCAACTAACAAGGATCCTAGGCTGAAAATCCTTCCATGAAAACTTCACTAATGTAATAATAAAAGATAGATATTTTCCTCTCTTACATTGGTCTAGTCAAAGAGTTGACTAAGACAACATGTAACAACTTATCTTACCCGGTCACTTACTAAATTCGATCCTAAAGTAAGACAAGTTATTCCATATTTCAAAAATAAGAAATAATGGTAGAAAAGGCCCAAAATACAATTAGAATGGCACCCCATCTAGTGAAACTAGGCCCAATAAAATAAGTGATGGAATCTGGACTAGTTTCATGTTGAATCATAGTAACCCATCTCTTCTTGGTGGACTCTTCAACCCTAGCTGCCAAGCGAACTAGAATGGATCTTGTTCCTTGAACAATCTTCTTATCTATATTCCTTGTGATTGGTTCATCAAAGGATACTCGAATCAACTCCTTGATGTCAGTGGGAGACATGGCTGGTTTCACTGCATCATGATCGTCTCCTTAGGTAGGAAAAACTTGTCCTCACAATGGCCTTTCAATATACATCAATAGCTTCAGATTTGGAAGCCCTTATGACCTTTGAGAAACAAGCTTTTACTTCACAATTGATGGTGGAAGATATTTTGAGGCACATCTAGACGCTTGGCTCAGAGAAAGCGCACCCGGTTGCCGCTAACACACAAATCATGCCACCCTCACATTTTCTCGTCACTCCATGGACCATGAAGCTTGCTTTGAGTTCCTCTTTCAAGGCACGAGCCCATTCCCGAGTGATTGAACCCAAAAATGGTGGAGTGCCGTGAGCTTGCTTAGCCACGACGGTGGCATCGATCGTGACATAGGGTGTGCAATGCTCAACATGTTGTGTAGCTTTTTGAGTGCCACATTCAGGTACCTCATGCATCATTTCATCCATCAAGTCATCACAAAGAAGATAGCCCGAAGAAAGTGGTGGAGAATTGGTGGAGGCCTCTTGAATAGGCGTGTCGTGGCCTGCTTGGGCGCGCCCCGTTGCGGCATCGGCCTCATAGGCTTGCTTTCTTGTTGCCTCGGGAAGGTTTGTGTCTTGGCCTTGATGGGGCATGGTAACATCACAAAGGTCATGAGATGTTCAAGGGTTGTCAACAACCTTAGGTACACATCCAATATTCAGCTTTGTATGCAAGTTTTCTGGGCTACACAACAAGGTATCAACAAGCCAACAAGAAGGATGAAAAAGGCAAAAAAAACTAACTAACAAAAACTGAAACAAATGCAAAGCAATTCGTACCCCTATGACTTGAGGAGCTTAGTTGGAAGGCTTTGATACCACATGATATGCCCAGAAATAGATTGATTTCGAATCTGGTCCAAATAAGTCGAAATGATCTTGTTAATAGTTGGAATCATCAACAACCCTCCTGAATTTCTTTATGGATTCAATTGGTTTGTTCTCTCTCTCGTCCAGATAAATAATTAGATGATTTCAATGACCAGAGTTATATTTGAAAGTATAGTTTATTCCCTCAAAATATGGAAAGAATTTGAGTTTCGGAACTGATGATATGATAATTCTTCTGAACGGTCATAAAAAGATTACCGATTTGATATGCCTCTAAATTGATGATATGATACATCAGGTTTGTAATAGAATTATGGTGGTGTTGTGACTCAAATTTTGAAGGGTAATAAACTAATTTATATTGATAGATAGGTGTAGGAGTTGGTTGGATATACTCACCAACACACTTATCTAAAGCCACATAAATTTATGGGATATGCCCACCAACAAATTTGCACTCTTCCTTTGATATACTCACAAAGGGAAATGTTTGATATACTCACAAAGGGAAATGTAAATCAAGTTCTCTTCTTAATACTCAAATTCAACCTACTAACAAATTGATGTAGGCTCGACTTATATAGGAAAAGAGCCAAGGGATGGTTAGTCCAAAGGAAAGGGTGGACGTTTAGAGTGGAAGAGGTGGCCTCTTCCCGGTTAACTTGATTGCCATCTTGGAGGTGAAGATTTGGCCTTGATGACATCACTTAATGGCCTTTCTTGATAGAATGAGTTGAAGAGGTGGATGGAGAGACTTCATTGATTGGTGCCATGATGGAATGACTTGAAGATGTGGATGGAGAAACTTCATTGAATGGTGCCATGATGGCATAACTTGAAGGTGTGGAGTTGTATTGAATAGCATCACTTGATGAAGAGAAAACGCTCCATCATTAATGGTCTTAATGGAAATGTTATTTGGCCCTTCGAACGGTTGCTCATACATTGCAACATGGACCCCTTTATCAAGCATTAAAACTGACATAAGCAACCAATGACATAGATTGGTGTGAAGGTGTCGAGCTCGGGCAAGAATGATGGAACCAAGAGGAGAATCATCATGATTCATGTCACCATAATGTGACTTGGGTGGATCGGGAGGCACAAGTTACTGAAAAATCTTGAGGTGACCCCTAGTGGAACTCATTATCCTCAACTGCTACTGGAAGATTTGACATCGAATCTTATTGGCCTTTAAGATAAGTAAGAAAACTTAGAAAATGTCATAGGTGTAATCCAGGAAATATATATGACATAGTAAGAACATACTTTCCAGGCTCAAGATGATATAAAAGAATGCAAGCACAAGCTGATGTGACTACGCTTCGCAAGCCACATCATGGCTTTGACGCCTTCGGTACCGAGCCTCTCAACGCCGATACCGAGCAATCCAACCCCGATATCGAGCCTCCCAACGTTGATACCGACTAATCCAACCCCGGTACCGAGCCTCCTAACCTCGGTACCGAGCTGCGTACTAAGCCACCTGGGCGTGCCGGCCGCGCCAACGACACTTGGCCTTTTTTAGGGAGGATCACAAGAGCTCAAGCTCGTGTCTTGCAAGAAGAGCTTCAAGATGTTCTCTTGATCCATGGAGCGCCGATCAAATATGAAGACGACATGGAGTGCACATTGCTTGTCACCAGGTGCGTCGAGGCCATGTCGGGCGCCTAGCTTGTGTCGAGTTGGCGCCTCTTACTTGCCAAGTCAAGACACATTAAATTCCGGTTTTCCAAGGGTCTTTTGTCTTCACTTTGGTTTTAATGGCTGGTTATTGAAGAGGATAGGTGGAGGGCTTAATTTTCTTTAAAAGTGATGTTTTTCTCTTTGGCTAGACACTTGAAGAATCCGAAAACTCTTTCTTTGTTTTAGTCAAGTTTCGACTTTGGTTTTGGAAATTTGCCTTTTAATAAAGTTGTTTTATGTTCTTTGTGTTTCAATCCTTATTCGTGAGTAATATCGGATCATCCCTGAGATCCAAGAGCAAGGTGCGTCACATCCTTGTCCTTGAATCTTATAGTTTGAGTTTCGAGTATGGTGAGTCATATACACGCCCTAAACTCATTCATATCCAAATACCCTCCATATCCATCATCCATCTCTGGTTTCACAACCCCTCACACGTCCATCAATCCATCTCCGAGGCAGCTCCATCCAATTCCCCGCCAAGAAGAGAGCATTCGAAGTGGCCTGGCACCGACTCCACCGATTCGATCCTTATCATGTGGTATCAGAGCCATGCAAGGTACACCGTCTTTCTCTCATCTTAGATCTGGAATTTGCTTGAATTTTGCAAGTATTTACCTTGCACCGACTCCACTGACTCGATCCTTATCACAAGCTATGCTACTTTTTATTTTTGTCCTATATGTATGGCGATTGATAACACAATGACAAGAACTACCATATCTACGACACGTTGTAGCAACACGAGTTGTACTCATCCTAGGTGATATGTGTTGAGAAAGGGAACTAGAATGGATATAAGAATGATTATTCCTTTATGTCACATAAAAACATGCAATAGAAATGAACTTCTAATATTACATGCATGTGATGTATTTGGCATATAAGCATAACCAAAGTAAGAAGTAGTACCTTTTTCGACCTCAATGGGAATTATCTTGTTGTCCTCTTTTTCCAAAAGATTTAATCACAAACGAGCAGGAAGTTTTCAATGAGCCTCTAACCAAGGAGAGTGCAGAGAATTTAGAAAGCTAGCAGTCTTGGTTGCTGAGTGCTCATTGGTTGTGGGCATGAACTCATGGTTTCACACAATTGTGATGTCATGTTTGGCTTTTGAAGTAGACACATGGGACAACTTAGTATACAATCTACTTTGGTCTTTGGTTCAACTTCGACTTTCTTGACAACTTCCATCAGTGTCCTCCACTTTTGTTCAAACATCTCAAAGCTTCTTTTCACATTGATTTGACCTTTTATTTCCAACACGCCGTCATAACTCAAAGCAAAAAAGTTGAGTTTCCTTCTTCAATAAGACATGAATAACTTCTAGTTTCGGGGAAATATGTTACCACTTTAGCTTGTGTCCATGGTCTTCCAAAAATCACACCAATATTTTTTATGGGAACAACATCACAAAGAACCATATCATGTTATGGGGGAAGTGAAAAGGATACCAATGCTTAATTTGTCACTTTGACATTAGCTCTTTCATTCCAAAAACTCAATTAATAAGGAGCATGATGCGGAGTTGTTGCTATCCCTGACCTTTTAACTATCCTTTCTCCAACAACATTCTATGCCAACTCATGGTCAAGTATAGTGAGAAGCACCTTGCTTTGAAAAAGAACGTAATGTTGAAGGATTACATCGTATGATCCAATTATAAGAGAGAGATTTTGATATTAAATTGTAATTGAGTATCACCACTCAATTATTGGCAAATTCTAACACACTTGACCCAAGTGATGAGACACTCTTTGTCTCTAGTGTTAGACATAACACCATGACCTCATTTGTCCTATGTCATAAACAAACAAAAAGGAAAACAAGTAAAGAAGAAGCAAATCACAAAAACATGGGAATGAATGAGTCATTAGTTAAATTCAAATCAAACACTTGTGTTTCACTCAAAGAAAAGAAAACCTTTATTCAAGCTCCCTCACAATCTCCAACTCCCTTAGTCAGCTTAACTATCTAAGGGACAGAAAGCTTTCGAGCCTTGCCATTTTCACCCTCGTCACATAATGTGTTTGATTTTCTGCTCTCTCCCTCACACAAATCTTGATGCCCTTGATTATATTGAGAGCAACCAAGTGGTAAGATCCAAAATTTCCAACCTAACATGATGTCTCCCACTCACACTCGAAAAACAAGTAAATTTAAGGAGATTTGACTCCTGTTTAGACTCTATTTTTGCGGCGCTCAAATCACACTCACTTAATGTGCTCAAATCATTTGGTTCTCTCCATAAATTTCAGCAAACAAATCATATAAGATCAACCAAAGTAGAAGACAAACAGAGGTGCCAAAAGAAACACAAGTCAGGCAAGCTCTTAGGTGAGTATTTGCTAAGCAAGGTTCAAGTAGTTGTTGCACATGGTAAGGCTTTGAAATGACAGTGGAGAACTAGGTTATTTGGATTTGATGAAAAAAAATATAGCACAAAGACGATCACAAGGTACATTCAACAAACTACAATTGTAAACTCAAAACCAAACTAGGTAAGCCTTCTCTTTTTTTATCATTCTTTTCCTTTCTTATGAACATTCATTTTTTTAACATATGCTAATTCAGACATGACAATAATATGTCGACATTAAGAAGAGAAAATCCAACTACCCATAACAATTGAAATTAGATTCAAGAAGCTAAGTTGTATTGATTGCAACAAGTTGAAAGGGTTGGATTTTAATGCATTTTAGCTACCCAAAGGCAAGGAGATGTTCAAGGTTTTTCTTCAACCTTAGACGCATGTCCAAAAATCAGTTTTGTATGCAAGTTTTCTAGGCAACACAATAAGGTCTTTGAATGCCAACAAGTTATTATGAATGCAACAAGTTGAAAGGGTGAGATTTTTATGCATTCAGTTTTTTATTCATGTTTTCTGGGCAACACAACAAGGTCTCAAAAAAGCCATCAACAAGGATGAAAAGGGAAAGAAAATTGAGCAACTAAAAACTGAAACAATTACAAAACAATTCATACCACTAAGACATGAGGAACTTACTTAGAAGGCTTTGATACCACATGATAATATGCTTAGGAATTGATCGATTTCGAATCTGGTCCAAATATGCTTAGGAATTAATAGTTGGAATCATTAGCAAGCCTCCTGAATTTTATCCTTGATTCAATTGGTTTGTTCTCTCTCATCCAGACTCATCATTAGACTATTTCAATGACCAGAGTTAGATTTAGAAGTCTAGTTTCTTTCCTCAAAATATGGAAATAATATGAGTTCTGAAACTTATGATATGACAATTCTCCTGAATGGTAAAAGATATATTATCGATTTGATATGCTGCCAAATTGATGATATGATACATCGAGTTTGTACTAGAATTTTGGTGCTGTTGTGACTCAAAATTTGAAGGGTAATAAACTGATTTCTATTGATATATAGGCGTAGGAGTTGGTTGGATATACTCACCAACACACTCATCTACAACCACAAAAATCTATAGGATATCCCAACCCACAATTCCACATTCTTCCTTTGATGTAATCACAAAGGGAAATGGAACTCAAGTTCTCTTCTTAATACATAAATTCAACTTACTGAAAAAGAGAGCTAGGCTCGACTTATATTGGAAAAGAGCCAAGGGAGAGTGAGTCCAAAGGGTGGACATTTGGAGTGGAAGAGGTGGCCTCTTCATGGTTGTCTTGATTGAAATCTTAGAGATTAAGAGTTGGTCTTTATGGGATAACTTAATGGACGTCCTTGATGGAACAACTTGAAGAGGTTGATGGAGAGACTTATTTAAATGATGCCATGATGGAATGAGTTGAAGAGGCAGATGGAGAGACTTCATTGAATGGTGTCATGATTACATGACTTGAAGGGGTATTGAATAATATCATTTGATGAAGAGTAAATGCTCCATCATGAATGGTCTTACTTGAATTGTTAATTGTCCCTTCCAACAACAATACACACATGGCTCAACGGTTGAGCCTCTTGCCCATGTGCAAGAGGTCTCAGGTTCGAGCATCCAGGGTGGCGGTTTTCCCTTCTAAAAAACCATTTGTAAGGCCCGAGGCCTTAGAAGCGCAATCTCATGCCAACCCAAGAACTTCCCAAGAGGTCACCCATCCTGGTACTACTCTCGTCCTTGCATGCTTAACTTTTGAGTTCTTTGTCCTCACTCGAACTCAGAAAAAGAAGAGCTCTTGTTGACATAGGTAGCACCTCAATCCCTTATAAATCTTCAGGGTGTTACAATCTCCCCCACTTAAACACTTGACGTCCGCGTTAAGGCCCAAGCACCGCCCTCTAGGTCGAGTTACCTCCCTCTGGGATAAGTACACTCGTAAATCAAGAGTTGGTTCTAATACCATTTGTGAGGCCCGAGGACTTAGAAGCGCAATCCCATGCCAACCCAAGAACTTCCCAAGAGGTCACCCATCCTGGTACTAATCTAATCCTTGCGCGCTTAACTTTTGAGTTCTTTATCCTCACTCGAACTCAGAAAAGGAAGAGCTCTTGTTGACATGGTAGCACCTCAATCCCTTATAAATCTTTGGGGTGTTACAATGTGTACCACTTTATCAAGCATTAAACCGATATATGAAACCTATGACGTAGATCGATGTGAAGGTGCAAAGCCCGAGAACGAATGATGGCACCAAGAGGAGAATCATCACGAGTCATTTCATTGTCATGCAACAAGGGTGGATCAAGAGGCACAAGTGATGGAAAATATTGAGGTGACCCTTATTAGGTCACATTAGAAGAATATAAAAAGGATCCTTCTTCCACTATAAGAGGGATTCACAAACACTTTCTCGGGTTAGCGCTTGGAGAGAAAACTTCTTTTCCATATATTGTTCACAAGCACTCTAGCAAGCTTAGTGGCCACTCTCTCCATAACAAGTTGCTCATTCGACCAAGTAAACTTAAACCACAAAAAAGAAATATCCTCAAGCAAGCACTTATCCAAAACTTCCCCAATCTCCACAAGTTCCCCTTCATTACTTCTTTTAAGAGAATTTATTTGTCGAGTGGAGAAAGCAATTCACATCTCCCAAAAAAAACCCATGGCTCATTCATATTAGCCACAATGGTCTCCAAAACTTCCTACAAAGGCCTTCTCTCATGCCTATAGTTGAAAGCATACACAAATATTGTAAAAAAGTGCTCATGAGATCATTTCAAGCTAACCTTACAATGGATGATTTGATCAGTATTCAAGAGGACTTCAACATCCAAAATCATGGGGTCCCACACCACTCTTATTCGGCTTCTCTCTCCCGAGCCAACCTCCATGCAAAAGCTCCACCCTCTAAGCAAAGACCAAGCAAGATCATCCTCCTTTCTTCTAAGAATTTTAGTTTCCAAAATACCCAACAAACTCAATTTTATTCTTCATTGAAAATATATTCAACGTGCTTATTTTAGGGGATCTATTCACTCCCTTAACATTCCAAGCTTTCATTCAAATATCATCCATGAGCACCCATCTTCGGCTACTACAATACTCTACCAAAGCTAATCGACTTTCTATATTCTCCCCTCACATGATTGGCTTTGTTGCTTGTTTTTAACACAAAATAAGCCCAATCAACAAGAGGAGATTTTTTCTTAGAAAACTTGGATGTACCGACACGGTCGTCTCCATCAAAAAAACCAAAAGTGGACTTGGCTTTCAAACCCAAGACCATCATTGCCTTTTGTTTCTACTTAATAATACACATGTGGGCATCCCACTCCACCACGTCCTAGCCAGCTATGTCTTTAGCATCCAAAGCCATGTCAACTTCATGTAAGAAACCATCTGAAGGATAAGCTTACCATCTCAACTTCATACAAGAAACCAGCCGAAGGATAGGCCTTAACCTTCTCAACTTTGCAATCCACGCACTTAACCAGCATGGAAACCGGTGTTTCTCTAATCAGCTCAACCGAAATTAGCTCAACATCTCGAACATGCTCAGCCAGCGAAAAAATACAACGACCTACCTCAACCAACTCATCAACATCTCGACAAAACCAACATTTACCATATCCTCTCGAACCAAAACAATCTTAGCCTTAGATATGCGTGACAAGTTAGCCAAGACTCCACACGATGGGCCCCGATCAGGTATAACCTAAGAAATCGAGCCCACAACCCCAATATCCGATAAGCTACATACAAACAACATAGAGTTATATTACCCTCATGGACCAATGAGACCCAACAACCTGGTGCTTAGTCTTTCTAGTTACAACATCTCGATCAACCACCCTATCAACCTCTCAAGCCCTCACCTCAACCATCGAAAACCAAACATGTCTCTGGAAACAAGACCCACAAAATCTTGAACCTCAAGCTCATCTAATGCAATGACTAAGCCCTCTACTTGGGCTGGCCCCAAAGATACTTTATCAATCTTGGTTCCCTCCAAGTGTGGTTGAGCCCCACAATCCACCACAACATTCTTCTTAGACACCCATACTTTTTAGGCCTCTTAGAAGCGAGCCTAGGCCTTTGGTCTCCATTCTTCTTTCAAAACCTTTGAGTATGCCCAACTGAATTACATAAAAGTACCTCTATGTGAGCTTTTCAAATCTCATTTCATTCTCGAACCGTTTTCCCCACTAATCCTCCAAAACCACGTCACTCCTCTTCATTTCACCCAATGAAACGTCCACCAACATAATAGCATAAGAAATCCCCCCACCCCACTTCCACCGTTATCTTGTGCAAGCAAATAGGTTTGCCTATCATGCTTCCAATAACTCCCAACATATGCTTAGAATAGAGAAAGTTGGGATCTGGTTCCATGACATTGATGATGACAACCAAAATAAGATATTGAAATTCCTCTATAGATATAAGCCACGACAACAAAGGAAGAGAATGAAAGCAAAGGAATTTTGAATAGAAATTTCAAAGGCTTAAGTTCACTCTGAATTATGGGGATGTTTTAGTGAATCGGTCATAACGCCGGCTACAAAAATGATCTGAAATTCATGATGGGTTGGGAAGCAAACTTAAATATCTATAATTTCATGATTCATGTCTGATGTGATTCCATCGACATCCGAGCCAACAATGGAGCACACGCCAGAACACTTGAAGGAGCCACGACCTGCCCTAGACGCGCCTACAACCTTGGATGCGGAGCCACTCGGCGCGCCCTTGCAAGGGGCTGGTACGCCTTGCGCTACGTTGGATTTCGAGCTTGATATTGCCAAATCTTCTAGAACTTTTGATGACACTTTGCCCCATTACTTGAGTGAAGATTTCGTCCCTAATGACAAGTCCAATTTGCACGACAAAGGGGAGTCTTCGCTTGGACAAGTAACCAAGGCCGGTGTTCGAGGCGCTAAGAAGCCAAGTCAAGGTACCACGCCCTATCTTGGGCGCATCACTCGAGCACATGCTAGGGCAATTCTTGACAAGATTAAGGAGGATCTCATGGCTCATAAGTTGGACTTTGGTTAGCAAAGGTGAAAGTTGGAGTCTTACGATACATCATGGTTCGATAAGTGACAATTTAACGGTTGAGGACAATTAATGTGTTCTCGGTTTTTATGGGTTGTTTTTGTAATTTTCTTTAAATGAGGGGGCTGATTTTGTGAGGCTTGTTGTCTAGGTTATATGGTCGTCCATCCCCCTCCTCCTTTGGTAGACTTGGACGAAATTTGCTTCTCTTTTCCTTGCATTTTCAATTCAAAGTTCTTGTTTTGTTTCGTTCAATTCTCGTTGTTCAATTGTTGGTGAGTCATATCCGACAATTCGAGCATCATAGTTTGTTTGAGAGCTTGGTGAGTCATATCCAAGTTATCAAGCATCCATATCCCCTTGTTCTCTCCATTTTCGAACCATCATCTATCTCGGAGGTTTCTGCACCATCATAGTAAATTCGACATAACTTTCAATCCACTCATCATCTTTCTCTCATATTTTGAGGGATTAAACTAGACTCATAGATCTAACTTCTCGAATTAGAATCACTCAAATCCGAGTTCGGACGAGGAAGATCCATCCAGTTGAAGACGGGTCAGTTGCGTGGTGTTTGTTGTCGGAATTCCTTGGATTCTCGTGGCGATCTCTTTGCACCATCATCCCCTCCATCGATCCGGTCATCAATGTCAAGTTGAAATTCCAACAATAATAAGATTAAAATCCAGTTTTATTGAGGCATGTGCAAGATCGTGTGGGAATAATAGACTTTCCATATTTAGCTAAGATTTTCTTATCTTGATCTTTATTAGTTATCCTATTTATTTTATTATTTCATTTTATTAGTTATCTCAGATTTCCCGAAAGGGAAGCTACACAGGGTCTTTGTTGTTGTTGTTGCATTTTCTTATCTTTTATTTTAGGATAGAATTTTAGGAGAAAGAGGAAAGAATATGTTACCTGACTTATGGGTCTGAAATTAGGCTATATTATGTCTATTTGAACACTCTTATGTTAATAGAAAATTCAGATTGAATTAAGAGTTAAACTTAGCTAAGTTTAACCTCAATTTCGGTCCATAAAACTCTCTTGTGTGCATTCAAGTTCCGTGTTCTAGATAGTCAATTTGTGTTAGTTATTAGACACTTTTTCATGACTGTTATGTTCAGTTTATTTGTCTCCAAAACTAAGTATAAGAGTGTTAATTCACGGGTTCAAATGCAAAGAGAATTACTTTATGCGACCAAGACATAAATAAGACCTAATTGTCATCATCGAGCAATTGAGGAGATAATTCTGTATCATTTGGTATCAGTTATCCAGGTTGAGACAAGTTTCATTTTTTGAGTTTTCATATTGATATTTAGTACAATGTATGTTAGTGCGGATTTTTATCCACACCTTCAACTTCTTTTAGCGATTTCGGAAAGCATCGAACCCAAAATTTGCTTAAATCAATGCCCAATCGAAGATAATGACGAGTGATCTTCAATTTTAAACAATCTTTTTCACATATTCCATCATAATAATATAGGTAAAATCGTGATATTGAGGACTATAGAAAGAAAGAGGAACAACCAAATTTCCTTTCTTTGGATCCAATTAAGGATTCTATTACTTGATCAACGTTGTTATCATCAAGGCCGACCCTTGCACCTCCTACAACAACCCCCATGATTAGTAAATATGAAACCTAATGAGCTAGCAAAGGCAACTCCTCTTGTGGCCATGGTTGAGGATGAAGAAGATGTGTTGATGCGACCTTGTTAAGGACGCGACAGATCTTTGACTTGGCTCGAGTATTAAGTCTCGGAATGGCGTAGTGGAATACTTGAGAGTTCGAACCAACGTTGGATTGGATTTAACTAGGGACAATCGAACAAGAACACAATGGTTTGAGAGCTTTGAATTGTAGAATCAAATGCGCAGCACTAGGAAAAGTAGTAGGAGAATCCCTCGACTAATATCAATTCAAAAGTGTGTGTAACCCTAGAACATAAAGCTAAGCCCCTTTATATAATGGAGGCATGCGTAAAACCCTAAATAAGCTAGAGGTGCGCCTAGGGCTCATGTGCAAACAAGTCCCAACGACGCGAGGTCCAATAAAGGGCTTCCATTATTATAAAACCAAGTATAGTAATGTTTAAAATAAGAAAGCATACTAAAATAGGCAAGAAACATAGATGTCCTTGGCCGTCGACACCGAAGTGTCATGACAAGGCAAAGGCACGGATCGCCGCGGCATGGCGAGGCGTTGGCAAGGCAAGACACGATGGCTAGGGTGCTGGATGGCACGGTGCTAGCGAAGTCGAAGGCGTTCTACCACGGCCATGGCTGGGCAGTGAACCTCAAGTTGCGACACAGGGTAGTGTCCAAGGTGGATGTGTCCATTGCCGTGACATGAGGTTTCGTGGCATGGACCAGGGCGAGCAACGTGACGTGCGATGGCACAGAGACGGGCGCGACATGGCCAAAGGTGATGCGCGGCAACAAGGATTGAGTCTCGGTCTCGATGGCACGGACCCGGGCACGAGTGACCGGTCCATCCGAGCGCAACGCAAAGGCGTCGTCCTCTTGGCTAGCGTCCAAGTACGGGGTTGCATCACCCTCCCCCACTTGGTTGGGAAGCGTCAGTGTTTCCTCATAAGAAGGCTCGACGTAGGGGGAGAGATCCAAGACGTTGACCGTGGTATGAAAATCGTACTTGCCTGGGAGATCGATACGATAAGCGTTGTCACCAATACGCTCCGAGACTTGGAAGGGTTTGTCACCACGTTGGTGAAGCTTGGTTTTGCGGGCGTCTGAAAAGCGTTCCTTGCGAAGGTGCAACCAAACGAGGTCTCTAGGGTGAAAGACTAGGCGGCGACGTCCCTTGTTGTACTACGCTTCGTATTGGCTCGCCCGACGCTCCAATTGAAGGTGGGTGTTCTCGTGTAAGCGGCGAATAATGTCGGCGCAGTTAGCCGCATCAATGTGTTCACCGATCTTCATTGGGCGCGGCACCAAGTCTATGGGCGAGTGTGGGTTTCGCCCGTAGACCACCTCGAAGGGGGTCTTTTTTGTTGTCGAGTGTTTGGACCTGTTATAAGAAAACTCAACAAAAGGCAGTAAGTCCTCCCACCAGCGTGGATTATTTCTTAGCACCGTCCGAAGAAGGGTGCCCAAGGTCCGATTGTTCACCTCAGTTTGACTATCGGTTTTGGGATGACAAGCAGTAGAAAACCGTAATTGTGTACCTAGCTTTCCCCATAGTGTTCTCCAAAAATGACTACAAAATTTGGTGTCCCTATGGCTAACGATAGTCCTAGGAACAACATGCAATTTCACTACATGCTCAAAGAACAAGTTTGCGATTTCAGTCGCATTGTGGTTCCCTTTGCACGCAATGAAATGAACCATTTTGGAGAAACGGTCCACAACTACAAAAATTGAGTCTTTGCCACGTCTTGTCATAGGGAGACTCGTGATAAAATCCATGGAGAGATCTTCGCACGGAGAATCCGAAATGGGCAAGGGAGTGTAAAGACCGTGAGGTTGAAACCTCACCTTAGCCGTTTGGCATGGCACACAACTTTGATAATACTTGTGAGCATCCGAGGCCATGTGAGGCCAAAAGAAGTGTTCACGAAGTGCTGCCAACGTCTTGGCTATGCCAAAATGGCCTCGGCCATCATGAGCCTCCTTGAGCAAAAAGTTCCTCACCGAAGAGATCGGAATGAAAAGCTTTCCGACTCGGTAGAGATACCCATTGTCCAAGAAATATGTCTCATGGATCCTATTTTGCTCGAGGTTGTCCATGATTGGTTTAAAAAAATGATCATAAAAATAAAGTTCCTTAATCAAGGAGAACCCGAGCAATCTGGCCTGTAGTTGAGTAAGTAAGACATACATGCGTGAGAGAGTGTCGGCCACTACGTTCTCTTTCCCCTTTTTGTGGTCTATCACATACGGAAAAGTCTCCATATATTCAACCCATCGAGCATGGCGGCGGTTGAGAGTCGTTTGACTCTTTAGATACGCTAAGGTCGTGTGGTCCGTATGGATTACGAACTCGCTTGGACAAAGGCAATGCTGCCAAGTTTTCAATACCCTAATTAATGCATACAATTCCTTTTCTCACGTAGGGTAGTTCAAGGTCGCCCCAGTCAGTTTTTTGCTAAATTAAGCGGTAGGGAATTTTCTTGGAGAAGTACGATCCCTACGCCGTAGTCGGAGGTGTTGCACTCGACCTCAAAGCGTTTAGAAAAGTCCGGCAATTACAGGACCAGAGCGTGGCACAAATCGTACTTTAAGACCTGAAAGGCGGCCTCATGGACGGACATCCACTTGATAGTGGTTGCTTTCTTGGTAAGATTGTGGAGTGGCCCGAGGATCGAACCATCGTCGGGTTCGTGGGGGTGGGCCACTCTTGTATGGCGCGTATCTTGTCGTCATCCACACGAAGGCCATCCTTGGACACGACGAAACCAAGAAAGTTCGTCATGTCTGTGCAAAAATAACACTTAGTTAAATTTAAAAACAAATAGTGCTCGCGATGGCAATCTAACATCAACCTAAGGTGTGTCGCGTGAGAATCTAAGTCCTTAGAAAACACAAGAATGTCGTCAAAATACACGACAACAAATTGTCCAAAATGTTTATGAAAAACATGGTTCATCAACCGCATAAAAGTACTAGGGACGTTTGTCAAGCCAAATGGAATCACAAGCCATTTGTACAGACCATGCTTGGTCTTAAATGCGGTCTTCCATTCGTCCCCTTCATGCATGCAGATTTGGTGATAGCCGCTCCGAAGATCGATCTTTGAAAACAAAGCGGCGCCATGAAGCTCATCCAACATGTCATCCAAGCGCGGAATCGGGTGCCTATACTTGACGGTAATTTGGTTGATGGCGTGGCAGTCGACACACATCCTCCACGAGCCGTCTTTCTTGGGCACTAGAATGACATGCACAGTGCATGGGCTAATAGACCCTCAAACGAACGCCTTGTCCAAAAGTTCTTGGACTTGGCATTGTAATTCTTGAGTCTCCTTTGGAGACGCCCTATACACAGCCCTGTTTGGAAAGGATGCTCCTAGCATGAAGTCAATCTTGTGCTCAATCCCTCGGATCGGTGGCAACCCCTGCGGTAACTCGTCCGGCATGACGTCTTCATATTCCTTCAACAAAGAAACAATAGACGGGGGTAGGTTATGATCTAAAGATTGAGTAATAGAAAGCAAATGACAAAGAATGAAACAAGTAGAGCTTCACTGAAGTGACTTAGTCACGTCGCGACACCGGGATAGAAGCAAGCGATCCTGGCATGATCCTAGAAGAGGGGGCTCGGCGTCCTCGATCATTTTGGGGGTTTCTAAGGCCATTTTTGGTGGAGTTTTATCTTTTCAAATTTGAGAAAGAACTCCCTTGGAAACGCCTGTAAATTCATCTTGTAGCTCCTGAAATCCTAGTTTCCATGATGCGACGGTGTGAGGCGCAACGTTTGACGAAGTCATCGGCGGTCCACAACTCAAATTCATATCTCCTAGGCATTTTTTCTTCTGTTCTATTGGAAATCCAGAAAGAGGTGGATTCCCCCCATAAACGCCTGTCAAAGCATTGGAAAATTGCTGGAGGCCTTTTTTCTCCATTTCGACGTCACTCGGCGCGGTCCCGGAGCCATGACTCAAATTTTGTCGGCCCAAGCCATGTCCTGTGGGCGTTTTCTGGTCCCATCTTCATGTTGGACAGAATAGGGAGATTTGGAACCAGAAACGCCGCTGGAATTTCGTGGCTCACTTGGAATGGTCAGTGGTGCGTCCTTTGGCGCATTGGAGTCCTTTCGCTAGATTTTTTCTGTTGCCTTTCGACTTCATCCTTTAGAGCTTCACTAGCCGACATAGGTAAGAGTGTCATGCATTTCCCGTGGAAATTGACCATGTAAGTGTTCAAATGTTCATCGTGAAACACGCGACGATCAAATTGCCATGGGCGCCCCAACAAAAGGTGTGTGGCGTCCATAGGCGTAACATCACATAAAATTGAATCTTTATAAGCACCAATGGAATAGGAAAAGATTACTTGCCTATTTACCCAATCTCCGCCATCGTTAGATATCCATTGTAGCTTGAACGGTTGAGGGTGCGACGTTGTTGGCAATTTGAAATGGTCGACCACCTTTTGAGACAAGAAGTTTGCACAACTCCCCAAATCAATGATGACGCTAAAAGACACGTTATTGACCAAACAACGTGTGTGGAACAATTGTTCCCGTTGATCAGTCCTAGGCGCCTCACGCATGCTAAGGGCTCGGCGTGTGACCAAGGTGAGTTTGGACACGCCTAGTCCTTCCGATGGATCACATTGAAGCTCAGTGCCTTCTTCCAATAGTGGCGCTTTTTCTTCTTCATCTTGACTCTCATAAGGATCTCCTTGAGCCGTAAAAAGGACCTTCTATTGGTTCGGACAATTGCGCTGCATGTGACCACTACCGTCGCACTTGTAACAAGCCATGTCACGTGCCCTCTCAGTGGTGGGTGTCATGGCACGGTCTCTCGATGCGCTTGGCGTCGGCTGCGTGGTCTCGGTTTTAGAGGCACTACCTGTCCTAGAATTTGGCATAGAAGACGGTAAACAGTTAGTACCTAAACCGGATTGACTAGGGATAGAAGAATACCTTGAATTGGAACAAGATTGCTTGGCACGACTCTCTTGCTTGTGAATTTGCATTGTCGTGTGCACAAGAGAGTTGAGATCCTTAATAGGCAAAATTTTCAGCCAGTCTTGGATGGATTTCCTTTAGACCCGAAATAAATCAAGTCTTCACGACCGATGGCGAAGCACTAATGCCAACCTTGAAGAACATGTCTTCCAACTTAGCATAGTACTCTTCCGGGGTCATGGTTCCTTGTTTAATGCGCATGATCTCGATGTGCATCTTGTCCTTGTAATCAGCGAGAATGTACCGCTTCTTAAAAATGTACAAAAGTTGGTGCCTTTCCCGAATTAGGGGTTTGCCTCTTCGAATCCTTTCGGACTCAAATCGGTTCCACCATGTCCGGGCGGCACCATGGAATTGTAAGGTCACCACTTCAACCATCTCCTCGTCTTCATAACCTAAAAGTTTGAGCCTATGCTTGGTACCTTAAAACCACTCAATAAATGCATCAGGATCATAAGTACCGTAAAAAGGTTCGAATTTTACCTTAATGTCATGTCAAGCGGTGCGTGGATTACGTGCATCACACCGGTCACAGTCTCGACCAAGGCTTCGATACCAACGTGAATGGGTGCGCCAAGGACGTCGATCGCGGGGCGGCCCACGACCGTAGCCGTTGTCGTCATCATCCGAATCGTCCCCACCTTCGGGATGCTTTGGGAGCCTACCATCACGGTCTCGATCACGCCGGTGGCGTTGTCTGGTCGTGCGAGGCTTGCTATAGACACGCTCGTACTCCCTCCGATTCTTGGCCAAGTGTGGCAGTGAAATCCAATCGGAAGGGCGATTGTCAAGCTCCTCGGGATCTTTCACCTATGAATGATCATAACTATCCACATCGGAATCAAAACCGAACTTTGTAAGGATTCTAAAATTCCGAATAGGGGCTGCTAGCACTTGGATGCTCAAAAAAGTCTTCAACGCGGTAGTCTTCGACGTCGTAATACTTGGCCTTGTGCTTCCGCTTTGGGGTTTCGTAAACATACGCTGGCGACTAGTGCTTTTTCTTGTGGCCACCACTAGCATGTTGACGTCTGTATTGATCCGAGTCATACTCGTCATCGGAGTGGACGTGAAGGACCTGTTCGTCCATGTAATCTACGATCAACTTTCCTTGATTGATTCCATGTGATGCATGGTGCCATATTGTGAGGACGGCTGGGAGTGGCCTTTGCCTTTGGCACGGGCACACGTGGCATCGTCGCTCGACATGCCAGAGTTTTCGTGGATTTCCGACGCTAGGACATACCCCGGCAGCACGGTACGCTTGAACTTTGTATTGCTTTCGGCCAATTGGTGTTCAAGCTCAGTGATCCGAGCGTCCCTAGCCGCAAGTGCCGCTACCGCCACTTCATGCTCCGTTTTTTGTGGCACCGGTGGATCCTTGTTTCGGTTGTCCTCGTTGCCCGAGTCGGACATGGTACCTATTGTCACACCAGTCATAGCGCAGTAAGCGGTTCACAAAAACGGCCAAGAGTTTATGAGTTCGTTAAGTCGGCTGACCCTTAATGTTCAACCACACGAACAAGCAAGGATGGGCTAGGCATAAGGTCACTCGACTCAAGCAACAATAAAGAATCCAAAATACAAGCAATGTATGTAAAAGCGGTGCACAAATGAAGCAAGAAAAGATTGGATGAAATAAGCAAAGAAGGAAAGAGAAGAAATGCAATTGGCGTAGAAGGATTGTTGCCGAAAAATATGGGATTGGAGAGACAAGGAGGGATCTTACCTTATTTTGGATATGATCCTCCAAGATCTTTTTTTTTAAGTTTCGGAAATATCTTACCTTATTTTGGCTATGATTTTCCGAAAATGTTTTTTTTAATATGGCCAAATCTTCTCTATGGATTTTATCCTCTAGAGAAAATATGATGTTGCTAACAATATAAAATTCCGATATGGATTTGATCCTCTATCCAAATGAATGCAACAACCAATATATGCACGGTAAACAATGGTGAGAAATCGGCAATGGTATGCAACAATGAGCATGCAACTAGTAAGACAAAGATGCAAATGTCACCAAAATCAATTGTAGAGTCGAGTAGGTCTAGGCTATTTGTAGTTTTTTTATAATTAACACAATCAAGAAAAAAAATTGGTACCCTAGATGAAGATCGTGAAAGATGGATGGAACTAGGGTTGCAAGAAAGTGGGAGAATCGTGTGAATTGAACTAGAAAGGGTGAAATGAGACTTACTCGAACCGTGGCTGTAATGCCAATTGATGCGACCTTGTTAAGGACGCGACATGTCTTTGACTTGGCTCGAGTATTAGGTCTCAGAATGTCGTAGCGGAAGTCTTGAAAGTTCGAACCAACGTTGGATTGGATCGAACTAGGGACAATCGAACAAGAACACAATGGTTTGAGATCTTTGAATGGTAGAATCAAATGCGCAACACTAGGAAAAGTAGTAGGAGAATCCCTCGACTAATATCAATTCCAAAGTGTGTGTGACCCTAGAACATAAAGCTAAGCCCCTTTATATAGTGGAGGCATGCGTAAAACCCTAAATGAGCTAGAGGCTCCCGATGTGACTGGCGAGTCCAAGGTGGATGTGTCCAACGCCGTGACATGAGGTTCCGTGGCATGGGCCAGGGTAAGCAACATGACGTGCGATGGCACAGAGACGGGTGTGCCATGGCAAGCGGTGATGCACGCCACCAAGGATTGAGTCGCGGTCTCGATGGCACGGGCCCGAACGCGAGTGATCGGTCCATCCGAGCACAACGCGAATGCGTCGTCCTCTTTGCTGGCATCCAAGGACGGGGTCGCATCAGGTATCCACTAACGATGCAACTATGGTATGACCGAGTGTGCTTGAAGTGGTGCCCATGCAATTCAATGAAGAACTTTCTTATAAATTGGAGGTAATAAAGATTCAATAATTTGTAATACCTTATCATTCAATTGATTCTATCATTGAAGACCCTACAATGGCTATTAATGAAGAGGTTGTGTGGTTTATGCCGCCAAAGAGGTCATACCATGTCCGTTTGTTTTTTACAAACGTCGCATTGAGTTCAAGTTGAATTCAAGTGGAGGAGAATGATGAACACCAAAATAAGACATTGATATTCCTCTATGGACATAGGCCACTACCACAAAGAAAGAGATTGAAGGTAAAGGAATTTCGAATAGAAATTTTGGTAGCTTATGTTCACGCTGAATCCGGGCATGTCTTAGTAAATCAGTCATACCATAGGCTATAAAAATATCTCAAGTTCATTCGAGATGCGTTGGAAATCTAACTCAAAGATCTACAACTTCATAGTTCACCTAAAGTTGAAATTCCAACAATAAGATGATCAAAATCAAGTTTAATTGAAGCGTGTGCAAAATCATGCGAGAATAATATGCTTTTGTAATTTCTATTTGAAATTCCTTTGGCTTCATTTTCTTTCTTTGTGGTCATGGCCTATGTCCATAGAGGAATTTCAATGTCTTATTTTCGTTGTCATCACATTGTTTGAATTCTACTTTAATCTTACAATCTGGTTGAATTATCATTGAAGTACGCACCAAATCTTAGTTATTATAACGAGAGGGTCGGGTTCAAGTTCAATTTGCTGGAAAGATTGGGTTACATACACGAGTACTTGAGAGAATCAACCAAGCATTCACGTATCAATTGACTCAACCTAAAGTACTATTAAAGCAATCCCGATCAATATGCATACCAAAATTTCTATTCTTTGAGCATTGAGGGGAATGACCCACCTACCAACCATGGCCCCTTGTTCAAGGGCCATCTCTTGCCTTCTTCTTATTGAAATTTGAACACAAGGAAACCATTTTCCTTGATAAAAAAGCTTTGGAGGATGGTTGGCCATTTATTTTTCCAAAAACTCATTGATAACTCCAAAGGTAATCTTTTCACTAAGAACAACCCCCCAAAAGGATTGATTTTTCATGCAGCCATTGTCGGTTCCACCTCCTTATCTTCAAATCTACAGATATTATTGTCCAACTTGGGGATGAAATCGAGTTTCTTAGCTAGACACATGTTCTTATTTCCAACTAGGGCTTTGGCATAAGAAAGGGGTAGAGAGGAGGGGTTTGTGTGAGGAATGGGGCTTGGATAGCTCGGTTGTCCCTCTTATGTAAAGAAAATATAGTTTATGAGAGTTTTGGAAGGAGAGAAAATCCTAGATCTGGCCAATTTGGAGCCGGACTGAAAGACCAAACAACGTCGCCCCTTGTTGTGTTGGGCCGCGTATTGGTCCGCTTGGCGCTCAAGTTGAGTTCGGGTGCGCTTGTGTAGGTGGCGAACAATCTCAACGTGTCCAACCACACCAAGACCATTCGCCTGTCTTCAAGGGCCATGGCACCAAGTCCATGGGTGTATGTGGATTACACCCGTAGACCACCTCAATGGCGTCTTCTTAGTAGCCGAGTGGATGGACCTGTTATAAGCAAACTCAACATGCGAAAGTAAGTCCTCCCAAAGTCCAATTGGTCACTTCAGTTTGACCATCGGTTTGGGGATGACATGAAGTAGAGAAGAGTAGTTGTGTCCCTATCTTTCCACATAGTGTTCTCCAGAAATGACATCAAAACTTGTTGTGTCCTTATTGCTAACGATAGTCCTAGGAACACCATGCAATTTCACAACATGCTCGAATAACAAGTTAGCGATGTCAGTCGCATTATTGTTCCCCTTACATGCTATGAAGAGAGCAATTTTGGAGAAACAATCCACAATTACGAAAAGCGAGTCCTTAATGCGCCGTGTCATCGGGAGGCCCGTAATAAAATCCATAGATAGATCTTCCCATGGGGCGTCCGGGATGGGAAACGGCATCTAAGGACCATAAGGATTATACATCGCCTTGGTTGTTTCGCACGACATGCAGCCTTTACAATACTTGTGGGTCGATATTACGCACAATCCCAACCAAGATTATCTAGCATGACCTAGATCTCCTTGATTTGAAGACAAACAAAAATTGGAGACTCAAAGAGAAGGGTTTCTTTTATTCATTCAAGTTTCTCCAAATGAGAGTGCAAGGGTGCCTTTATATAGACTACAAAAAATTGGGTTGAAGACAACTTTTCAAGTGAAAAAACACCTATTCAACTTGCTATCTTCAATGCACACTTAATTGTGCTAAAGCTCAAGGGGCTCCTGGAGATTTTGAAGCATCGACCGAGCTGGGTGCAACGGGCATTACGGATGAAGATGCAGCGTCGGGTGTGTCTTGGCCTTGATGGGACATATTCGCATCATCCTCCCTCCCATTAAAAGGATTCATCCTCGATTTCAGGCTCCCTATAAGAAATTCAAAACAATGACACTCTCGAACTCTACTAACAAAATTTGAGAATGTAAGAACGACAATTCCAATCATCGATGACATGTCAAGATGCATGAGCGAACTACTCCACTGTTTTTCATAGTCCTATGTACATGCTTAGTAATGAAACTACTTGTATAATACATAAATCATGACATGATGAACATATTATGGACAATATGCATTCCATAAAGCATGTATTGAGAAAGTGAAGTATAGTGCATGCAAGAGTACCTAGTTTGACTTCTATATGCAAAAATGAATATTGGTTCATGCAATCTTATACGCTTTTTAATATTCTTATGTTCATTCAAGGGGAAGGAATTGAGAATGTAATTGTCAAATGTCAAAGGCCAGTTTCTTGCAAACATCTTTCTCGTCATGGTCAAAGCCCAGTTTCTTGGAACGGTCAACATAACATGCATCTCCTCTTGGATTGAATGTAATGGTATCATCCTCTTCTTGGAGCATAAAGGGCAAGCTGGAATGAACTAAAGGAAATGGATCCATCCACAAAGTAGCCAAATAATGAATAGAGCTTGGTATGATGGTGGGGCGAATCTTGCTTTCAGAAAAAGATAGTTTCATAACTTCGTCCCCTTTTCCTTTTAAATCAAGCAACTCTTTAATGGGCATATGAATTAATTAATTTTAAAGCGATTTGTTCTATTCTTGAATAATATGCGACCAAGGCCGACATCTTTGTCAAAGTATAAGAGTGGAACTAATGGCACACAAACTAAGATGGTTGGTTCACTCCCCTCTTTCCCTTTATTCTTTCCTAGCCCATAATAGTCCGAAAATCACTTGAAATGTCCAAACCTTTGAAGTTTAATTTTTACCAAGACATAAAAATGTCCATAACTTTTTGCACACATATCCAAATCAAAATCCGTAAATTTTTCCATACTTGTTGGAGAATTTCTCACATTAATATGATGTCCATTTTTTTAAATCACGGATTTTGCCCAGAGTTTCTAGAAGTGTCCCAACCTTCCTTCTCCTTCCTTCCTTCCTTCATAGCTAGCCTAAATTTTACTATCTTCCACCTCCTCCTTTGCTTTTTATCTTCTCATCCTACACACCACACCAATATGGCATGACCAAATGGAGATAGCTCGGAGAGAAGGTGTCGACGAAGAGACGAGGAAAGATTTACACTGATCGAGATGACAGCCGATGATGGAGCTCCGAGCTTTGCTAGTTTGAGCTTCATTGCTAGTGGAATCAAAACACATATGATGCAATTGTGATGCCTTCCAAAGTTAGCTACTAGCTTGTATACGATTGAGCTAAGCATCTTTTGTGCAAGGAACTTCTCATACAAACATGCATAGGTGATGTATAATAAACAAGAGAGAGATTTAAAAAAAAAGGAAGGATAAAGTTTGGAGAAAGTACCGATGAGGATAAGAATGAGGAGAGAGAGAGAGAGATAGAAGAGCAAATTGAAGAGATAGAAATGAAAGAGCCGACTTTTATGTAGTTTGAAAAGTCAAGCCCAAAGCTTGAGGGAGTGGGTTAATCTTTTAAACAAAACAAAGTTAGCAGTAATGATTCATAGTTAAAATCCAAGCAAGACAATTTATATAGTTAGTTTTAAAGTCAACTAGAAGGCTTAACCCGTCCGATGGAGGGTATGAATTTTTTTTCTATGTTTGCTGAATTTTATATGTACATGGATTTATGAATATGGAGCAATTAGAATTAGAATTAGAATGCAAAATATGTGTAAAAGTATTATTAAGAATGGTTATTTGGAGGTAATTAAACTTGATTATAATCCTTAATTAACTATTTATGAAAAATATAATAGTAAATATATAAACTATTTCATCATATATGTATAGTTGTTAAAAATAATTTGTTTGCATTTTAATTTAGTAGATGGAGTATTGTTTTAAAATTTGGTTACTTAATTTAGAAGAAAAAAATTTAAAACCTAGAATTTGAAACGTACATGATCTAATAGGATGTAGAATTTATACATCAAGAATTGCATAAAATTTTTGATATTTATTATGTGACCCAATAATTATATTAAGTTGTAGGCCTAATAGATCTAATAATCAAGTTAGGTTGTAAGTCTAATAAAAAAACTTAAACCAATACAAAATAAATAACATTTATTGACAATTGAGAGTGAGAACTTTACATGTTGTAAAGATAATGACGGCTTAGAGATAAGTTTCTCAAACAAAATAAAAGGCGATTGAGTATATATACACATATATCTCGACCTTTAATTTGATGGAGTAAAACACTAATTGCACAAGAGGTTTTATCCTTCTATAGATTTAATGAGTCTTACGAGATCAAACTAAATATACTATTATAAATTTGGGTTGTGTTTTGAATATTTGGGCGAATTATATAGTGTACCAAAATTTTAGTAACAGGGAACGAAATAAGATAGATTATAATGACTTAATAATCGTTATCATATACTATCTAAAATAATTGTTGGATACAAACAATTAATAATCAAATTATTCATCTATAAAAGGGAGGGCTCTTACAAAATATGCACAAGTATTCTTGAAGAAAATGAAGATCATCCCATTCTCCAAGATCTTATTCCAATTGGGGGGGGGGAACTAAAGGAAGATAAGGTTGGTGTTGGCACCCCACAACAACAAAGGCGCAATTGAATGTTGTAGCAACCAACATCCCCATGTTTGGAAGAGTGAACCAAGTCTCGTGGTGGCAAAAGATAAACCAAACCAATCTAGATATGAGAGAATTTTCTAAGTCGTATAGTGAATTAAAGCGCAGTAAAAAAATCCCGAAGTGTTCAGAAAGTGTCTCAACCATCGTTGTTCGGATGATAGACCATCTAGCTTGACCGAGCCAAAGAGATTTTGCAATTTCTCTATACCCATAGTTACCATCAGCAACTATGGCACAAAAACCTTTGAAGAACTCCCTCACACACCTCAAAATGAATTGCAAAGAACTAAGTGGTGAATCGAATGACATTGGTGGAGTGCTCGGAGAGCTCACAAGTATTCTTGAAGAAAATGAAGATCATCCCATTCTCCAAGATCTTATTCCAATTGGGGGGGGGACTAAAGAAAGATAAGGTTGGTGTTGGCACCCCACAACAACAAAGGCGCAATTGAATGTTGTAGCAACCAACATCCCCATGTTTGGAAGAGTGAACCAAGTCTCGTGGTGGCAAAAGATAAGCCAAACCAATCTAGATATGAGAGAATTTTCTATGTCGTATAGTGAATTAAAGCGCAGTAACAAAATCCCGAAGTGTTCAGAAAGTGTCTCAACCATCGTTGTTCGGATGATAGGCCATCTAGCTTGACCGAGCCAAAGAGATTTTGCAATTTCTCTATACCCATAGTTACCATCAGCAACTATGGCACAAAAACCTTTGAAGAACTCCCTCACACACCTCAAAATGAATTGCAAAGAACTAAGTGGTGAATCGAATGACATTGGTGGAGTGCTCGGAGAGCTCACTTGAGATGGCATTGTTGGGGGACTTAAGTACTTCGGGGGTCGACTCTAGGCCTCTTTAGAGGTGTATGGTTCAACTCCTTATCAATATGTTCCCACCTATAGATAAATATTTTGTTTGGAGTATTTTTGGGTCTTCTTTTTGTCTTCCCAACTATAGGTTCTCCCAAACTACTCTTCTTTGGTCGGGCTAGTTGGTGGATTGCATTAGCACACTTGTGTTATTCATCGACAATCAGCTTCAAGAACTCATTGCTATAGAAGTCTACCTTCATCCTCTATGTTTTGTACTATGAGCTCCATATCAAGTGTTCACCAAAAATATGCACATTGCTAGGGGAAACTGGAGTCTCTTGGGCCGCATAATGTGTAATGATGTGGACACACGATAATCCATGTATCACTAACAACAAACATCTACAATTAGGGTCAATGCATTTATCTTCCTCTTTTCATACTCATCCATAAGAATTTTTGTGGTATTTGTTTGATATAGTGTACTGAAAATGTCAACCCCAACCAACTCAGACATTATCTTGTAACAACACCAATTCAATGTAGTTTTTATCTTGTTTACTTAGATTTGCATCAAGAAATGATATCGATCAAATACAACATCCAATCTCACATGTTCGATAGTGAACCAATCTTTGAAAACTAACTGTTGTTCTTCTATCCAATACATGTAGATATGACAAGGAGGGTGCAAGTTATACGAGGAAAAAAGGTGTACAAAAAATAAAAGGATTTGCTAATGTGTGGCCATGGGCACACCTTAATATGCCCAAATCTAATAGGTATGCTATTTATTTGTTATTTTAGTATTTTTAAAAAGAGTTTGCTAATTCTATCTTAGAGAATAATTTGAAAAAACTTTTCAAAACTAAATTATTACTCCCTCCATTCATTGTACTTGTCTTTTTAGTGTTTGACACATATATTAAGAAAATTTTGGATTAGAAAAAATAACCCTTAAATAAATGTTTACTTTGTTCATTAGAAATTAAAGTGGAGCAAATTTAGTTTTTTGAACATGGTTAAAAGTCTAAAAAGACAAGTACATTTATACGAAGGGAGTAATATGTACTCATTTTTTAATAGGTAAAGATTCGGGGTACCAGACAAATCTGGCAGCCCGAGAGGCTATCAAGACATAGCAACCGGGAGCTCGACAGGCAACAAACAAAGAGAACCACAAGTAAGGTAAAATACAACAAGTGAAGAAAGGAGAACGAAACAAGATTTGTAGCAGGAGAGAAATGCGCGAGAGGTCAAGAGCCATAGGATTGGAGTAATATGTACTCATGGAATTTAGTTCTAGTGGAGTTGTAAAAAACTTATGAGTAGAGTTGAGAAAATCCTAATCGTAAAATAATTATTCAACGATTGAGATTAAAATTTTCTCTGTTCATATCTTCTTATTCATTTTTATTTTTATTTTTTTCGGATAAGTTTACCCATTTCTTAAACGAAGATTTTATTTGGCACCCGGTCTACGAGTAGGGTGGCAAGCCTACGCGGTGCACCCTACTCGTAGCCTACGACCGTTACAGCCATATGTTGTGCGATCGTTACGGCCACGGCCCTTATGGCTGTTACAGCCATAATGTGTTTGACCGTAATGGCCAGATGTTTAATAAATTCAAAAACATGCATTTAATTCCAACGCCCTAGCTAACAACATTTATTGCCCGCTCTTTTTAACACTTTGCACATTAAAACCGAGTCTCAAACCCTCCAACACTCTCCTCTCTTCTCTTCTATCCTCTTCTTTTCTCCAAAAACAATAAAAAACCATGTCCAATGAGGATTATATGTATAACTATAATTTGACGGAAAACTCGCTTCGAATAGATCACAACGAGGTAATTACTTCTTACCAAAGTTGTTATACCCTCGTTTTAGTTTTATGATTTTAGTTTTGTATCTAGTTGAGGCCCTCGTTTTAGTTTTGTATCCACGACAACAATTGTGCCTTTTCGATTCATCTTGGTTAATATCACGAGACGCAGCCGTTATGGCCAAGACAGTTCTAGCCGTTACGGCCATTGCACACACAGTCGTTACGGTTGGTAGTGCTCTGGCCGTAACAACCAGAACCATCTTGGCCATAACGGCCGCGTCTCGTTTTGCCTTAACGGCCAGTTCTTACAACTTGTTTCCAACATTACAGGAGGAAAATGAGGTATACATTGGGCTAAATGATCTTCAAATATATAATGAGAGTACGCATTAAAATGTAACACCCTGCCTTAACGTCGGGCCGCTACTCGGTAGTTGACCCTCTCGAGCACTACCAGAACTAGTTTGACAACTAAACATCTGGACCATGCAACTCGGGCACGACGAGAAAACGAATTTAAATCATCCAAGTATCATTTTTTAAAACATGTACAATGTCATGCAAGAGGTCCCAACAACTGAAATAAACCATAAATAACCCGACAACCCACATAAGTCAGCAAAAAGAGAAAACTTCCAAAATCGTAACTAAAGACTAAACCAGAACACCCAAACCACTGTAGCGCCTAATGACACGCGCGACAATGATCCACAACAACATCCTGCCTAGGCTCCAACACGGGACCTGTAGAAGTACCTGGAACTGAAAAATAAATTCCCCGAGGGGTCAGCTAATATCCTAGGGAAGCTAGATAACAAGCGGCAATAGTAAGACATTTGAAAACAATAATTATCCAACAACTTAACCTGCAACAAGTGAATAGAACAAAACATTTCCAATACACATACTAACAAAATAACAACGACAAAACTAAAGCATTTGAAAACCATAACTAACAATTCGACATTCAACAAGTGAAAGAAAACACAACGAAACAAATAATTCATCAAACCTACCAACAATTCAAAAGCCAGGAACCAAATAAGCAACCACACACAAACACAAGCAAAAATCATTCACAAACCTATTTGGGAATGCAATTCTCCCTTCCTCCATAGAATTCCGATCTACGGTGCTAACTCCATGTGCCCGAGTGCAGAGGCAGGCCCTCTCACTTTTCATATACGTCATCCTTCCAACCCCTAGTCAAGCCTCCATTGGAGCACTTGCCAAAAACAAGAAATTAATTTTATTTTTAAAAGGGCCCGGCCGACACACAACCATGGCTAGACGCCTCTTCGCCACCGACAATCATCGCACATGATCGTGCCGGTTACGCTTCCAGCACAGAGAAAACGATACCATTTCTTTTATGAGAAAACGTTTGGAGTGGAAAACGCATCACATCATGCAAGAAAACATTTCAAAATGAAAAACGTACATTCGGGACTAATTCCCAAAACAAATCCCACAATCACGGCATGAAATCTAACAAGACTAGAATAAAGCCGAGCAAGTCGAGAACAAATTACCTCAAGAGACGAACACAAATACGTAGCGGAAGAATTTTGGCTCGAACTAGTCACACGTGAACGTTACCGATTCCTAACAATTCAATAAGCAAAACTATAACTCCCGAAGAGAGAAAAACACGAAACTTAACACCTCAAACAAGCTAAGAGTTCTTTCTAATTGATGCTTGTTGATTTTATCGATCTTAGGTGAGCACTTATAATTTTCCAAACCAACCCATCCAAAGTCACCCGTTCGATTCCAACCTAGATTACTAGTTACTAGCACGCTTCTAAAGCAACATTTTATTTTATTAGACGGATCTATTAATATAGTAGTATTCTAACCTACTAATCTAGATCAAGACATTTAATCAAAACCACAATAAATTTTATAATCAATACTAAAAGAACAATTGGACCAATTTATTGACTACATTAGGATTGATGAACAAA
Organism: Fallopia convolvulus; assembly: GCA_964016875.1. Taxonomy (NCBI): domain Eukaryota; kingdom Viridiplantae; phylum Streptophyta; class Magnoliopsida; order Caryophyllales; family Polygonaceae; genus Fallopia; species Fallopia convolvulus. Next base: position 35,959,732 of record OZ024719.1, read on the forward strand.
TTTAGTTATAATCAATACTAAAAGAACAATTCTATATATCGAGCTTCCTACGTACCCTTAGTGGGATCAAATCACCGTAGTTCTCCCAAAGAACAAATTTTAATTTGTGGATGTAATTGAACCCGACGAACATTTACTTTATATTGAGCTTCCTACGTGCCCTTAAAGGGATCAAATCGTCGTAGCTCTCTCTCTTTAGATTCCTTTACGTTCAGATCAATCACCAATGCAAACAAAATGTGTTGCCTTGGTGGGAATTTTCTTGAATTGAGTTGTACACGCAATTAAAGTTTTCTGATCATTTTCTATTTCAAAGAGTTTTAAGTATTTAAACTCAAATGGGTTATAAAAATTTAGACAATCCATTAATCTTAATTCATGGTAACATAATTAAGAGTTTGAACTAATACCAACATTTTTATTTCGAATTTGTGGAAACTTATACATTGAGTTATTGCTGAGTATGTGATGCCATTGATTTGAGTATGATAGGGCGAGTTCGATCGGAGGTTGTTCATTAAATCCGTTCGAAATTTAATCGCCACCAACTCTACATTGATGTACGTTTGATTAACCAAGGTATCACACTATGCATGTTAGCAACCAACATCCTAAGCATCCAATAATTAATTATCTTAATTAATTCCTTGTTCCCATTTTATTCCATGTGATAGGAAACCTTGATTGGCTGAGTTTTAAAATGCTTGTTGCACTCCTGTACGCTTCCACAAATGACTCTCAAGGTGAATTAGCAAATTTCAAGTTGAAAGCTTATAAGGCATTTTTGTGACATCTTGAGCATATAATTAAGCTATGTCATCTATGCATTGTTTTGACATTCAACAATGAGTCTCTTATATCTTGTCTCAAGCGTTCACTACCTTGACTTGCGTCTTGCTACCATAGGTTGATTGAATCTATAATCTTCCCTCCTTAGTGTGTCAAGAACTTTGCCTTGGCTGAAATTTTAGCACTTGTTACTCCAAAGTAAGGATTCAAGGTAACTTGACACATTTGATTTAATTTCCATGCTTAAATTTCCCCTTGATTAAAATATCAGGGACTAATTAAGTGTAGTTGGTTTCCTTAAACATAACAGGAATTTACAACACTTTTTGTGCGGTTAAACTTTGAACTCGATCTAAGTTCGATCGAACTTCTCCACAGTAACCAAGAAGGCTTCACCGCTTGTGTTCTTGTTGTTTTTTTTAATACCTTAATTAGTGCTAAGTAACACCAAAGTAGGTTGTATGTTGAACTTTGGCAGGCTGCATTTCAAGAGTCGATCGAGACTTGACCACCATGAGTGAAACCTGTCTTAAGGTCATAAAGAAAACCAACATATATGGTTCAATCAATTAGTCAAGTTTGGGGATAAAGCTTAAACTTTCAAACCACCACGACATGTTGTGAAGGCGAAACTAAAAGTTTCGAGCCAAACACGGTTTGTTGTGGAGGTGAAACTAAAAGTTTCGACCCAACCACGACTTGTTGTGGAGGCGAAACTAAAAGTTTCAAGCAACCTATCTTTATCATCTCATGATCAAGCCTGTCTTACTTGGAGCTGACATCGAGCAGATCGATATCAACCCAAATATGGGTCTCCTTGTAGTGGTGAAACGAAGAAGCTTTAAATCAAGTACATATCTTCGGTGTAACTCGATCCTTTTTCTGATTTCTTGAGCTTATATTTTAATCCACCGAAGACCTCCTCTTAGTATTCCTCTCGTCTAATTTATAGACTCAGACATGGAATGAGAAAAGGCCCAGCCTTATCCCTTAAGCAGAGAATGAATCCATCGTCTTCAATTGGTAGACGTTACGAATTGCCACTCAAAACGGCTATCATGGAAAAGCAATTGGCAGCACATTGTAATGGCCAACACATTGTATTGGAAAGTAATTACCTACGTAATTAACCCCTCTTGACTTCCATGTAGACCATTACCATTGAATTTAATTCTCACCTCACCCTCTTTAATGGCATGTTTCTTCTTTTTACTTGTTTTGATCCAAAACAAAATGGTCATTAATTTAGAGAAGACGTTTATGTTTTGTCTTCAACTCTCTTAAGAAAATCAAGGAGGTTTCACCAAGTAAATTATAATTTAAGGGTAATTAAGGTCATGATAATTAACCTCCATTTATTATAAAATTTGACTTGGAAATATTATTCTTTGGAGAATAATGGACCGGATGAAAATTTTATTAACCACCCATTAATTAATCTTTGGCATTTAAATATATTGGGTCTGGATCGGTATAAGACTTGTCAATATATAAATGTCATAATTCAAACTATGGGTCCAATTCATACCCATAATTAAACTATGTTATTTTAACCAAATCACAAAAAATAAAATTTCATGAAAATTTACCCCCAAACATCCACGATACCTGACTGAAATTAGTCAACCACAATTCAATTTGGTATCTCCACAACAAAACGCAATTAAACAATCTTATACTTTAATCCCAAATGATCGACTCATCAAGGAGATACACCGCAACCCACAATTTCGACCAGCCCCTAAAGCAACTAACATCATCCTAATTGAACCAAAATTCAGGAGCAACACTATATTAATGACCCAATTCAGTATCAAATCCAACTAATACATTTAACAAATCCGAAGTTTAACCTCAATAGTCTAGTAGGCGAATCTTCACCGTCAAAGTCGACGTCGTTCCGGGTAGCGGCGTCGTCGGAGAGCGAGGAAACGTACATTAGCAACGTACGAAGGCGTCGTCGAAGAGGAGGTCGTGTGCTAGGCCTTCTAGCTAGGTGTCCGACGATCTGGAACTCAGAGGACAGAGCTTGGGGGTGGTATGCAGGCGACTCTCAAAGGAGGCAAAGCGCTCGGATCGAACACTAGGGAAAGAGAAGGGCTCGCGTGGCAGCCTAGCTCTTCCGGGGTCGACGGTGGTCCTCTTTGAACGGAGGCGAGAAAAAGGCGGAGAATCTGTGCGAGGGGGCCAGCTCCAACAATGAAGATGGTGAATGGTAAAGCGGGTGGAGGAGACGGATGTTTGGCGGTGGGGACGAGGGTTGTCGTCGGAATGAGAGACGAGGCGAAGGTGTTGTCACCCAGTCCGACGAGGAGGTCAAAGAGCGTGAAGAGATTCAATGGGAGCGGCGGCTTCAAGAAGAAGATCAACAGTAATAGGTTTCCTAAAAAACAATTAGGGATAGGAGGTTAGTATTGGAGTCTTCGGCCCATATCTTCAAAATAAGGCCCAAAGACTAAAAAGTATGGGATTGAAAGGAAATAGGATTGAAAGGAGGGGAATAGATTGGTCCAAAATTTTAAAAACCTGGAATAGAACGTAAACTTTACAACGCTTGAACCAAACAACAACATCTACAAAAATAAAACTCGGGTATTACATATACCCCCACTTAAAGAGAGTTTTGTCCTCGAAACTCAAGTAGAGATAACCTAATATACAAGGACGAGAGATAGGTTAGGGTCTCACAAATCCCCACCCCTTAATGTAGGTTCGTCCTTGAACCATTTTCCAACGACCACTACAACGAAAGTAAAGTGTTCATCAAATGCATTAAGTTCTTCCAGAACATATACTCAACATAGTATCTACTTTAGCAAGCCAATGGATCAATGAATTCACATAAGCACTAAGCAGTCAGTGATGGTGCTCAAAATGGAAAAATAAGAAGTAGGCCCGGGGTACGAGGAATAACGGATCCGGTAGGACCCTTAAGGTTGATTTCGGGGTCCATTACCGTACCCATCTCTAAGTTAAACAAACAAATCCCTACCTCTGCGAGGTCCCGAAACCTCAGCAACGAGGTCTAAACCTCGTTGCTCAAAAGCTCATACCCCCGCCCTATCTAGACCACTCAGAGACCACCGCTTCTCTACCCAAAAAACTACTGCCTCCCACTCGACCAATCAAAGGGCTAGATCTCGGGCGTCCCACATCGAACAAACACCAAAATCATCTTCTCAAATCACTATAAATGGAGGAGAACCTAGTAGATGGCAAGGGGTCGAAAAACATCTTGAACTGAAGAATTGTCTTGCTCGTTGAAGATCGACGTGTTGAATCATCGTCAAAAGCCACGCTACAGATAAGCGAAGTCCACAAAAAGACTTCAAGTCGCACAAAGAATCCTCACACCAAAGATCTCTCCGCATCATCTTGCATGCCACAATCATCACGCTCAAACTCAAACTCAAACTCCTCAACCTCGCTGCTAGAGCTCGTTAAGCAGGCCTGTTGGAGATAGAATCCTTTAGTAACTAGGAGATCTCAAACCTTGTTGGATCGAGATCTCGAATACTCTTAGGAGATCTGAGGTGTAATGTCGTCAGTTTGTAATCTCGCAACCTGTAATCTTGTTTGTTTGTAACCTCGTGACGGGTGATCTCGTTATTAAAATAATAAATAAAGAGAAAAAGTTTGTAACCTTGGCTTTTGAACTCCTCAAAATGGCCTGTCCAAACAACTTCTTTCCCCAACACCCCGATAACATGTCCAAAACCTCGCAGTGGATGAGCACGGGACCACCGAATTGTCCGTTCGTGGTCCCTCCAGGGTGGGCGTGCAACGCGCCGCAAAACCATTACCCATTCCAGGGGTATAAGCCGGGCAGCGCTCCCCCAAACCCATATCTCTACCCGGGATATGGACAATACCAGTAGGGCTTCACCCTTTCATACGTCCTTGTACCCGCCCTAGGCCAGCGCCATTCCGGGTAAGTACCTGCGTACGTCCCCGGGTATGTGCCAGGATGCGAAACGTCAACCAATGACTCTTCCACAAAGAGGCCTCCCCAGGACCCCATGTATATTTCGAGATCCCGCTCACGTCACTCAAGAATGCAGGACATGGAGTTGTCCGAAACAGCGGGAAGTGCGATGCACACCCTAAAGTTGCGATCGCGGCGTCATCACATTGAGGTCGGAAGCCTCTCCCCATTCGTGGACGAGATTCAAAGCGCGGCTGATGAAAGGATCGATGGAGGGGATGATGGTGCAAAGAGATCGCCACGAGAATCCAAGGAATTACGACAACAAATACCACGCAACTGACCCGTCTTAAACTGGATGGATCTTCCTCGTCCGAACTCGGATTTGAGTGATTCCAATTCGCGAAGTTATATCTCTGAGTCTAGTTTAATCCCTCAATATATGAGAGAAATATGATGAGTGGATTGAAAGTTATGTCGAATTTACTGAGATGGTGCAGAAACCTCCGAGATGGATGATGGTTCGAAAATGGAGAGAACAAGGGGATATGGATGCTTGATAACTTGGATATGACTCACCAAGCTCTCAAACAAACTAGGATGCTCGAATTGTCAGATATTACTCACCAACAATTGAACAACGAGAAGTGAACGAAACAAAACAAGAACTTTGAATTGAAAATGCAAGGAAAAGAGAAGCAAATTTCGTCCAAGTCTCTCAGGGAGAAAGGAGGCCAAAAATGGGCCTTATAACCCTAATGCCACGCCTCTCTCAACTCAGCCACCCTCACTTCTCTATAATTACATAAAACACCCTTAAATTTCAAGAAATTCAACTAAAAACCCTTAACAAAACATAATTCAAGTTTTAGCACTAGTCGAACCAATAGTCACAAGAACACTCCAACCTTCACCGTCATTAGCCATCGGAAACTTATGAGCCATGAGCTCCTCCTTGATTTTGTCTAGTATAGACATAGCTATGGCTCGTGTGATGCGCCCAAGATAGGGTATGGCTCCTTGTCTCGGCTTCACAGCGCCTCGAATATCGTCTTTGGTTGCTTGTCCAAGTATTGGCTCCCCTTTATCGTGCAGATTGGGCTTGTCTTTAGGGATGGAATCTTCACTCAAATCATGGGGTCATGACTCGGTAGATGGAATCACATCAGCGGCAATGCACAAAGGTTTCCATAGACCACAAATGGGGCTTTACGACGGCGCGGTGGATCCGGAGGAGCATGTGAAACACTTTGCTGTCCAGATGAACGTCAACTCCTATAACGACGCCATTTTCTGCCTCGTCTTCCCGACCACCCTGGAAAAGGTTGTGATGACGTGGTTCATTTGTCTCAAGATCTGGTTTGTGGCCTCGTTCGCTCAATTGTGCGAGTCCTTTAGCGCACACTTCAGCGGTCTGAGGAAGTGCAAGAAGAACACGCGGGATCTCCGCAGTATCAAGCAGGGAGAAGGCGAGTCATTGGGAACCTTTTTACGAGGTTCACGACCGCGGTGGCAAAAATCGTGTATATCGACGAATCGTCGGTGCGCGACACCCTCATGGGCAACCTGATGTGATTCCATCTACCGAGTCATGGCCCCATGATTTGAGTGAAGATTCCAGCCCTAAAGACAAGTCCAATTTGCACGACAAGGGAGAATCTTCATTTGGACACATATCCAAGGCCGGTGTCCGAGGCGCTAAGGAGCCGAGTCAAGGCACGACGCTCTATTATTGGCGCATCACTCGAGAACATGCTAGGGCAATGCTTGACAACATCAAGGAGGAGCTCATGGATCTTGTTCCATTTTCATCTCGGGCAACTCTTGGTGATTAACTCGTGTGACCTCTATACCTTGATCTTTGACTTGTTTTTACGATGACAAGTGTAGGTGATGACAAGAATAAGGAAAAAGTTGAGGAGATGTCCACTAGTTCGGTGGCTGCCATGTTACAAACTTTTCAACAATCCATGCAACAATCCGTGGAAGCTATGAAGACACGCATGGATGCCTTGCAGCGCCGAATCCTAGGGTTGGACGAGAGGACACAAGTGCCTCAAGTGGTGAAGATCAAGGAGACACAAGAAGAGGATCAAGGTTCGAGGACGACCCCTTGTAAAGGGGAGGAGACTTCCTTCCAACAAAGAGTGATGAGTGACACAGAACAACCAGAAAGAGAGACTCCTTTCCATGGATTGGAACAACTCATTAACATAAAGTGTCCAATAGAAATGATGCACATATTGCAAGAAGAGGAGGAAGTTGTGGAATTGTCTCCTAAAATCAAGCATCGTCCTACCATCACTCCTAGCTCCATGAACTCGTTGGCTACACCATGGATGGATGCATTTCCTATGATTCCTTCATGTTTGCCCTTCTTGCTCCATGAGGAGGACGAGGCTATTTTAGTCACTCAAAGCGGTGATTACATTCCTTTTCTTGTGGAGGCCAAGAAGGATGTCTTTGTCATGGAGAATGCCACACCAAGGGAGCTAGAAGCCCTACCTTCTTTGTTGAGCTCACAAGGCTTGATAGATTCGAGGACGAATATTTTTGAAGTGGAGGAGGATGATGTGATTCCATCTACCGAGTCATGGCCCCATGATTTGAGTGAAGATTCCAGCCCTAAAGACAAGTCCAGTTTGCACGACAAGGGAGAGTCTTCATTTGGACACATATCCAAGGCCGATGTCCGAGGCGCTAAGGAGCCGAGTCAAGGCACGACGCTCTATTATTGGCGCATCACTCGAGAACATGCTAGGGCAATGCTTGACAAGATCAAGGAGGAGCTCATGGATCATAAGTTTCCAAAGGTTTACAAAGAAGAAGGTTGGAGTCTCCTTTTGACTCGTGTTCCGACAAGTGATTTTTTGTACGGTTAAGGACACTTTATAAGTTTTTGGATTTCGGGTTAATTTTTGTAATTTCCTTAAGTGAAGGGGCTAACTTTGTGAGGTTGCTTTCTAGGTTATATGGTCGGCCCCCTCACCCTTTGTTGGAGGAGATTGAACGAAAAACCTTGTTGCTTACTTTCCTTGCATCTTTCAATTCAAGTTCTTGTTCTTGTTTTTGTTCGTTCAATTCTCGTTGTTCAAGTTGTTGGTGAGTAACATCCGACAATCTCGAGAATCTTAGATTGTTTGAGAGCTTGGTGAGTCATATCCCAGTTGTCAAGCATCCATATCCCCTTGTTCTCTCCATTTCGATCCATCATCCATCTCGGTGGTTTCTTCACCCCCTCAGTAAAATCGACATATCTTTCAATCCACACATCATCTAGGTCTGACATTTTGGGGAGTTAAACTAGACTCATAGATATAACTTCTCGAATTGGAATCACTCAATTCTGAGTTCGGAAGAGGAAGATCCATCAAGTTGAAGACGGGTCAGCTGCGTGGTGTTTGTTGTCGGAATTCATTGGATTCTCGTGGCGATCTCTTTGCACCATCATCCCCTCCATCGATCCGGCCATCACAACCTGTGCCAAGGGGATTTCAAGAATTACATTTTCTTGAAATGCCCGGCGACGTACGACAACCTATGCGCCCGGATCACGACCCAAGTGTATGCCGAGGACGTTGCACACCAAAGCTCTCGTTCGAGGACCGACAAGGAAATCGTCGTCGAGGCTAAGGGAAAGGCGAAGGTGGCCTCGGCGTATATGACGTAGGCCCAAAATCCCAGTCAACAACAACAACAACAACAACAACACTGGACTTCACGGTCCCCATCCAAGAGGCGGAAAGAAGGGTGGTTACCCCCTTCGGGGATGAAACCGATAAAATCTACCTGGGAGAATGTCTCTCCGGGAAATCAATAACATCACTGGAGTCCTTGCTTTCCAGGTCCCGATACGTGTTTGCTTGGACTGCCAAGGACCTCTGAGGTGTCCTAGGAACCGTGGCCCAAAACTCCCTGAATGTCGACATTACCACCCGATCCATGGTGCAAAGACGAAGGAAGATGAATGAGGAGAGGGTGAATGCCGCAAACGCCGAGGTGGAAGCTATTGGCCGCGGGGTTTATTCGGGAGGTCCAGTACCCTAGAAGGTTGTCCAACGTTGAGCTGGTAAAAAAAGCCAGTGGAAAATGGCGAATGTGCGTGGACTTCAAGGATCTCAACAAGGCTTGCCCAAAAGACAGCTACCCCCTGCCCTCGATCGACGAGCTGGTCGACTCAACTGCGGGACACGGGGTCTTGAGTTTCCTCGACGCGTACTCAGGATACAATCAGGTTTTGATTAGTCCGCGCGACGAAGAGTACACGTCCTTCATCACGCAGCGAGGTACATACTACTACAAGGTCATGCCCTTCGGCCTTAAAAACGCAGGGGCAACCTTCCAACGCCTCATCGATCGGGTCTTCAAAGATCATTTAAGGAGAGCGTGTCGGCCTACGTCGATGACATTTTTGTACGAAGCAAAACCCCCGAGGAGCATCTGGTCGACCTCGCAGAGGTCTTTGCAATGCTCCGACGCAGCCGGCTCAGCCTGAACCCCGAGAAATGTGTATTCGGCGTGTCGTCGGGAAAGTTCCTGGGCTTCATGATTAGCGAGCGAGGGATCGACGTGAACCCCGCTAAGATTGAGTCAATCCTCTCGATGAGGTTGCCGTGATCTCGTACTGAGGTGCAGCAGCTCAACAGTGCCGTGAATTACCTGGGGAGGTTCTGCTCCCGTTTGGCGAATAAGTCCCTGCCTTTCTTCGCCGCCCTAAAGAAGAACGACAAGTTTGTTATGGAGGAGGAGCTAGAGCTCGCTTTCTCCGGGTTGAAGGCATTCCTTTCAAAACTCCCCACGCTGTCCAACTGAACGTCAACTCCTATAACGACGCCATTTTCTGCCGCGTCTTCCTGACCACCCTGGAAAAGGCTGTGATGACGTGGTTCATCAGTCTTAAGATCGGGTTTGTGGCCTCGTTCGCTCAATTGTGCAAGTCCTTTATCGCACACTTTAGCGTTGTAAGGAAGCGCAAAGAAGAACATGCGGGATCTCCGCAGTATCGAGATGGCGGCAGTGGTAGTTAGAACTGCTTCGGCGGTAGGCAGCGAGGCTATAGGGGCAATGGCGGCCCTTTGTACAACCCAAACGAGAAGAGATGTGCCAACCCCGCTTCGGGAGCAAACACCGTGCCGTAGGGCCCGAGTCAGGCCAAGGCCAACAACGTCGTATAGCAGCCTCCTGCGAAGCAAGAACGGTCTGGGTAGACAACAACATGCGATGGGTATATTCACACCATCTCGGGTGGACCTTCGTTGTTTGGATCAAGCCATGCGGAAAGAAAGAGGTACGCGAGGGCAAGCCATCATGAGCGCGTTGCCCAAACCTCGCGGTCCCACGTAGGCCTAGCCTTCACCTCTGAAGACGTCGAAGGACTCCACATACCGCACTCGGATCCTTTGGTGGTGCATGCCCAGGTGGGCTCAAAAATGGTGAAGCGGGTGCGGGTGGACACGGGGTCCTCCGTGGACATCATGTACTACGGCGCTTTCGAGCAGCTGGGCATCTCCGAGACGTCCTTGAAGCCCTACGCTGGGAAACTCACTTCCTTCTCTAGGGACGAGGTCGACGTCGCAGGTCTTGTAGATCTCTAGATGACGTTGGGGACCGGTTCAATGAGGCGAACCGAAATGCTGGAATTCATTGTGGTACACCTGCCCTCGGTGTACAACGGAATCATCGGGAGAGTATCCCTGATGAAGTTCAAAGTGGTGGTGTCTATTTACCATGTAAAGATGAAATTCCCCGTCGACAAAAATGCAAGGTGTTCAGGTTTGAATCCGCCGGTGAAGCTGATCTCGAAGTCCGAGACTTCACCGTCCCCATCGCAGAGGAGGAAAGAAGGTTGGTTACCCCCTTCGGGGATGAAGCCGATAAAATCTACCTGGGAGAATGTCTCTCCGGAAAATCAGCAACATCGCCAAAGTCCTTGCTTTCCAAGTCCCGCGACGTGTTCGCTTGGACTGCCAAGGACTTCCGCGGCGTCCCAGGAACCGTGGCCCAAAACTCCCTGAATGTCGACATTACCACTCGCCCCGTGGTGCAAAGACGAAGGAAGATGAATGAGGAGAGGGCGAATGCCGTAAACGCCGAGGTGGAAGCTATTGGCCGCGGGGTTTCTCCGAGAGGTCCAATACCCTAGATGGTTTTCAAACGTTGTGCTGGTCAAAAAAGCTAGCGGCAAATGGCGAATGTGCGTGGACTTCAAGGATCTAAACAAGGCTTGCCCAAAAGACAGCTACCCCCTGCCCTCGATCGACGAGCTAGTCGACTCAACTAAGGGACACGGGGTCCTGAGTTTCCTCGACGCGTACTCAGGATACAATCAGGTTTTGATTAGTCCGCGCGACGAAGAGTTAACTTCCTTCATCACACAGTGAGGTACATACTGCTACAAGGTCATGCCCTTTTTCCATAAAAACGCAGGGGCAACCTTCCAACGCCTCATCGACCGGGTCTTCAAAGATCATTTAAGGAGGAACGTGTCGGCCTACGTCAACGACATTTTGGTACGAAGCAAAACCCCCGAGGAGCATCTGGTCGACCTCGCAGAGGTCTTTGCAATGCTCCGACGCAGCCGGCTCAGCCTGAACCCCGAGAAATGTGTATTCGGCGTGTCGTCGGGAAAGTTCCTGGGCTTCATGATCAACGAGCGAGGGATCGACGTGAACCCCGCTAAGATTGAGTCAATCCTCTCGATGAGGTTGTCGTGATCTCGTACTGAGGTGCAGCGGCTCAACAGTGCTGTGAATTACTTGGGGAGGTTCTGCTCCTGTTTGGCGGATAAGTCCCTGCCTTTCTTCGCTGCCCTAAAGAAGAACAACAAGTTTGTTAGGGAGGAGGAGCTAGAGCTCACTTTCTCCGGGTTGAAGGCATTCCTATCAAAACTCCCCACACTGTCACCACCAATGGCGGGTGAGGACTTGCAACTATATGTGGCGGTAAGCCCGGACACGGTCAACGCGGTGTTAACTAGAAAGGTTATGCAGCCGGTCTATTTCATAAGTCGCGTGCTCCAACCTACGGAGCAGCGATACTCCCCGGCGGAGAAGATGGCCATGGCTGTCGTAACCGCCGCCAGACGCCTGCGACCTTATTTCCACACATACCCTATTTAGGTCCTCTCCGACCTCCCACTTCGGCAAATCCTCCATCAGCCCGCCCTCTCGGGGAGGATGACGAAGTGGGCAGTCGAGCTCTCCGAGTTCGACATTAGATACCTCCCTAGGACCGCAATGAAGGGACAGGCTCTCGCCGACTTTGTCCTGGAGGTTACCTTCCCTGAGACTGATGTAAGCTCGGAGGAGTGGAAGGTCTTTGTAGATGGCTCACGATGTGACGCCGGGGGCAGGGCTGACGTATTCCTCGTCGGTCCCTCAATTGAAACAGAGTACGCCCTTAACTTCGCCTTCGATGCCACCAATAATGAGTCCAAGTGTGAGGCCATGATTGCCGAGATAGAGATGGCGCTCCTCATTGGGGCTCACAAGATTAGAGTCTAAACCGACTATGAGCTGGTGGCGAGGCAATTGAACGGACAATACGACACCCGAACAGGGTTCCTGTCTGCGTACGGGGAAAAAGTTAAGGCGTTGGTCTCTTGCCTGGAGACCTTCGCCTTAGAGGCCATTCCACGGGCTGCAAACACAAAGGCAGATGCACTCACGAGGTTGGGATCGGCCCTCCCCTTGGAAGTAGGAAATCACGTGATGGTGGAAAGAAAGCTCCCGTGGAATGTAACCAGAGACTGGAGGGTTCCAATCACGCGATATGTGGAAAGAGGAGTCCTCCCTGAAGATCCCGCAGAGGCTCGAAAGCTCAAAATGCAAGCAGCCCGCTACTGCATCATTGGTGGCCGACTCTATCGTCGAGGTTTCGCCGAGCCCAACTTGCTATGTGTGCCAACCAAGGTTGCGGACCACATCCTGTACGAGGCGCATAAAGGAGTGTGCGACGGCCACCCGGGGTGGCGCACCCTGTCGCATAAAATCGCCCATTTGGGCATTTTGGCCCACTCTCAAGCAGGACGCGAGGGCCTATGTCCAGAAATGCGACGGGTGCCAGAAGCACGGAAACCTCCAACACACCCCGACCTCGCGTCTGCGCCCGATCCACGCACCATGCCCCTTCGCGATGTGGGGGATGGACATCTTAGGGCCTTTCCCCAGTTGGTCAGGTGCAATACATACTGGTCATCGTCGACTATCTCATTAAGTAGGTCGAGGCAGAGGCAATGGAAAAAATCACATGGACAAAAGTCTGCAACTTCATGTGGAAGAACCTCTTGTGACGCTTCGGGGTCCCCGTGACCATCATGACTGACCATGGCCCCCAATTCGACTGCAAAGAAACTCGCACCTTTTGCTCCGAGCTAGGCATAACCCTCAAGTTTTCCTCTGTGGCCCACCCCTAGTCTAACGGCCAGGTGGAGAATGTCAACGCCCGCATCTTGTCTGATCTAAAGAAGCGTTTGGGCATGGCACAAGGTCGTTGGGAGGAGCTACTCCCGCTCGTCCTATGGACATACCGCACCACCGCGCGTCGCGCAACGTGGGAAATGCCTTTCGCTCTAACCTACGGAGCAGAAGCGCTAGTCCTCTAGAAACCTTGGTCACGTCTGCAAGGGTTTTTAACTTCGACAAAAAAGAGAATGAGGCCAACCTCAAGATCGAGTTGTTGTTTAGGGAGAACTGCGCGAGGTTGCAGCCCTGCGCTCTAAAGAATACAAACGACGCGTGGCGGTGTATCACAACAAGAAGGTTAGGCCCCAGTTTTTTGTCACAGGTAGTCTCGTTTTGAGGCGTACCTAGGGTGCCAAACTGGATCCTAACTGGCAGGGTCCGTACCTCCTCAAAGAGGAAGTCGTGCCCGGAGCTTTCAAGGTCAAGGATAGTGAAGGGCGCACTTTGAGCAAAACATGGAACATCGATCGGCTCAAAAGATATTACATGTAAACTCTCCGAACTCTACCGTTTCCTAAAAATTTTGCGAAGTCCATCCCTTGCTTCCCGCTTGGGGTTGGAGATTCTCGACTCAAAGTTCAAATCCACCCCTCGCTTCCCACTTGGGGTTGGAGATTCTCGACTCAAAGTTCAATTCCACCCCTCGCTTCCCACTTGGGGTTGAAGATTCTCGACTCAAAAATTCAATTCCACCCCTCGCTTCCCTCTTGGGATTGGAGATTCTCGACTCAAAGTTCAATTTCACCCCTCGCTTCCCTCTTGGGGTTGGAGATTCTCGACTCAAAAGTTCAATGACACCCCTCGCTTCCCGCTTGGGGTTGGAGATTCTCGGTTTTAAGAAGTTCGATTCTACCCCTCGCTTCCCGCTTGGGATTGGAGATTCTCGGTTTTAAGAAGTTCAATTCCACCCCTCGCTTCCCGCTTGGGGTTGGAGATTCTCGGTTTTAAGTTTGCGAAGTCCACCCCTCTCTTCCCGCTTGGGGTTGGAGATTCTCGGATTTTCAAAATTTAAGCCCACCCCTCGCTTCCCGCTTGGGGTTGGAGATTATCAGATTTCAGAATTTAAGTCCACCCCTCGCTTCCCGGTTGGGGTTGGAGATTATCGGATTCAGAATGTAAGCCCACCCCTCGCTTCCCGCATGGGGTTGGAGACAATCAAAACTATCATGCGCGATCCGAGTGAGGCTCGTGATCGTGGCATAAAATCTATCATGTGCGATCTGAGCGAGGCTCGGAGTCGCGGCATAAAAAGAACGCCCGATGTGGCCCGAGCGAACCACAAATATTGTGGCACTCGGGCCATGGGGTGGATCGGGATATATATATATATAATGAACTAAATCAATGGAAAACACGCAACACAACCGTAAACGAAGAAAAGGAAATTATATAAAATAAGGCCACAAGGGCCGAAGTATCATAATTAAAGACCCCAGCGGGGCCACCAAAACAAAGAACACAAACTATAAAAACAAACACCCCTCACTCCTTCGGGATCTCAGCGGCGGGGCCCATGGGGACTTGGCGGACGGGTGAGGCAATGATCACCTCAAGATCAGAAGTTGGCACGTCCGAGGCGGGGTTGGGGTTTCTGGTGGCGAGCTCCGAACCTCCCTGACCGAGGTCCCCTACGGTGGCCGCCTCGGTACTCTCAATCGGCGCGGTCCCATCCTCATTGTTCAGGAAGAACTCACATTCTCCCTGAGGCTCTTCCCCGGTTTCCTCGCCCATTGTCAGCCCATAATTGGGGATAAAGAAGGCGATGTGAGGGTCGATATGCCCATACTTCGCGACCGCCTGCTTTACCCCTGCACGAATGGTCTGCAGTACATCTTGTCAATGTTGCTCAACAATTGTTCCTTGTACTTGGAAGACGACACGTACCTGGGCCCACCAGCCTCCACCTCCTTGTTAAGCTCTTTGATGCGCTCGTGGAGGCTGCTGTTCTCCTCCTCGACCTTTCGGAGCTCTGACTCCTTCTCCCTGAAGAAGCTATGCTCCGCGGAGAGCTTGGTTCGGAGCTCCTTGATCTCGGCCTTGAGATCCCCAACCAGGCCCTTGGCCTTCTCCACCTCCTCCTTTTCCTTCTCTGCCTCCCCCTTGGCCCTCTTCGCCTCCTCCTTGGCCTTGGCGGAGGCCTTGGCCTCGTCCGCCATCGCAACCTCCGCGGCCCGGGTCTGCCTCGAGGCCTCTGCGAGGTCTTTCTCCATCTTTGCACATTCGGCGTCGCGAGCCTCGAGCTTCGCCTCCACGGAGTCCAAGTTTCTCTGAAGGAGGCTGATGCTAAAAAAACAATAAAAACCAAAAGTTACGTCATGAAAGAGAAGGCACGAGGCTAACAAGCTAAGCTCACAAAAGCAAAGCAAGACATACCATCGCTGAATAGCGAAGGGCCTCGTCGTTGAGGGCGGCCTCGGAGAGGTTGTTCGCCTACGCGATCTCCTCCTTCCAATCCCCCCTCTTCCAATTATTAAGTGCCCCTTTGGATGGTCCAGGGCAGTGAAACTTTTCGGTCGGGGGGGCGGTGGGGGAAAGAACCTGACTCACTGGTTCGCGGATGGAGGCGATCTCCTTCCCCAAGGAGCTGCGTTGGTTGTCCCCCTTATGTTTCTTTTTCTTCTCTTTGCGGGGTGACACCTCCGCATCCTTGCGCTTTTGTCCGGCCCCTTCACCGGACCCTCGAGGGGCGTGTGAGGTCCCTCGTGCGGCGTGTCCCTTGGATACCCCCCTCATAATCTTAACCCCCACGGCCTTCGCGGGGGATGTTGGTTCGACAACGAGGCTGGTGGCCTCGCCGGAGGTGTAGGTTCCTTTACGATAGGACCCTTCGGGGCCCACGGGACTTGGCTGGTGGAGGTGGAGGCCGCAGGTTTCTTTCCCTACGCCCTCGAACAAGAGCACTAAAAAGATCCACTACAAGAAAAAGAAAGAAAAACAAGTTAGACAAAAAGCAAAAAACAGTATCACAAACAATCAAAGTGCATGATCCGAGCGAGGCTCGTGATCATCACTAGATAAGCGAGGTTCGAGCTGCTGTAGATGGCCTAGAACAAAAATAGAACAAAAAGCAATTAAGAGTTAAGATAACCTACCCTCTTCGCCCTCGCGGGGTGGAAGGGTAAGACTCAGGCCGACCCGCTCAAGCCGTTCCTGTGCCAGGTACTCCCAATAACGGTGCCAGGCTCACTAGTGCAAACCGAGCCTTGAGCTCGGTGGCATTCTGCGTTCCCTTGGGTCGGACTAAGTTGTCCGAGGCCGTGGGGAAATTAAGGTTCCTCCCCGTTAGATCACGGACCAAAAACCACTTGTCCTTCCACTAACCCACGTTAGACGGGGTAGTAGTGATCTTCAACCCAAGCAGACTTAGATTGACGAGGCAGCAATCGTGCTCTCGCTGCGCCATGAATAAGCTCCACATGACGTCCAGGTTTGGCTCCTCTCCGAGCTCGCGGCTTCGAACGGTGTACGCACACAGAAGCCTCCACGCATTGGGAAACAGCTGCGCGGGGCAGACGTGCATGACCCACAAGAAGTTGACAATGTGTGAGGCCAGCGGCAGCCTGAAACCGGCCTGAAGACTGGACAAGTGCACAACCATGCACCTTTCATATAGCACCAAGGAGCAGCCTTCCCCTTTAGGAAGCGCTAGCTCAACCCCTTCAGGCATGGCGAAGCTCTTGGCAATCTTCTCGAGATCTCTCCGCTTCAAAACCGTCAAGGCCCCCTCGGGCAGACAGATTACTCTTGCGGGGTTCCGGGACATGGGTATCCGCTCCTCGAGGACGGACGGAACGCTGGACACGGCGTCGGTAATATGTTCCGCGAAAAAACACACCAGGTCGTTGGAGTCGGACGACCTCGCAATGGAACCAGCCACTTCCTCATCAGAAATTGAAGAAGAGGCCATTTCAACACCTAAAGACGTTTGAAGTCAGGGGAAGCACGAACTAACAGAAACGTCGGAATTACTAGAAGGGGGGTCGCTAGAAACAAGCGAAGGGACCTCGGGTTTTGAGAATCACTTGTCTCAACACTCCCTTCGGTCTCGGAAAGCTCCTCGTAAAACCTCTCTTGAACCTTGAAAGCGAGGCCTTGGGGGGGGGGCTCAAAGAAGTTTCTCTAAGCATGAAAGTGCGATGTCCAGACCACAAGAGGCAAACACCTGGAAAAGAAGAAGTCTTGAGACATCGAACAAAGCCACAAAAGAAAGAAAACGCGATGTAATAAGAGGGGGAAGGCACGTGGCACCGTAGGGCTACTCTGACGGATGGGACGTCTTAGGAAGAATGTGAAGCACCAAAAGTCGAAAAGGAAAAAAGTGGAAGCCAGCGGTTTGGAGGCCGAACGTCTCGTCAATAAAACGTCATGATGTTTCGGCTTTCGAGGAAATTCGAAATTCGAAAGCAGGAACGGCGGAGAAAGTTCAACGGTCGGCTAACGCACGAAGGGCTCGTAAGCATCGCCAAAACCACCAGTGCCGCCCTCGCCATTGTTTCGCCGCCGTGACACCGGCGTGAAACGCCAGACGGCGGCCGTCCCCGGCTACGGCACAAGGCGATGAAAAGAAAAAGCAACAAAGAAACACGCCCAAAGAAAGACAAAAAACTCCAAAACCACCAACGTCGTCCTCACTCCCTCTGTTTCGCTGTCGTGACACCGACGTGAAATGCCAGAAGGCCACCATCCCCGGCTAGGGCGTGAGACGGCGAGAGAAGGGGGGAACGTCAAAAAACGCAAAAAGTGGAGTCGAACACTTACTTGATTGAAGATTCCCACGGAGTAGCAATAGCGTTCCAGAAAGTCGTCGAGAAACCGTTGAGAAACCGTCAACTGTTTGCCGGAGGTTAGAAGAGCAAAGGAGGAGGAGAGAGAGAGAGTTTGAAAGAGGAAGAAGATGAAGGTTTTTCTTGAGGCGTGGAGGAGACGCTTTTAAAGAAGGCGAACCTGGGCCTACCCCCACTCCCGAAAAGCTTAATGAGCCTAATGCATCTTAGAGGCCCATTAATGAGATATGAGGGAATGGGCCTAGGGGTTGCCACAGACATAACGGAAGAAAAACATCCAAGTATCAAGGCTCGTAGAAATCTTCCTCACTAGAAAAATCCTTACAAAGGAGTTCACCCAACCCCTACACCTCGCTTCTCGCTAAAAACCTTGCGCCCCGAATCTGGCGAACTAGATAGTATTCATATATGACCCGCGGTCCTCGAGACGAGGCCCCTAGGCCATGGGGTTGTGATGGTGCTCAAAATGGAAAAATAAGAAGTGGGCCCGGGGTACGAAGAATAACGGATCCGACGGGACCCTCAAGGTTGATTTCGGAGCCCATTACCGTACCCATCTCTAAATTAAACAAACAAATCCCTACCTCTGCGAGGTCCCGAAACCTCGGCAACGAGGTCTAAACCTCGTTGCTCAAAAGCTCACACCCCCGCCCTGTCTAGACCACTCAGAGGTCACCGCTTCTCCACCCAATAAACTACTACCTCCCACTCGACCAATCAAAGGGCTAGATCTCGGGCGTCCCACATTGAACGAACACCAAAAATGATCTTCTCAAATCACTATAAATAGAGGAAAACCTCGTAGATGGCAAGGGGTCGAAAAACATCTTGAACTCAAGAACTATCTTACTCGTTGAAGATCGACGTGTTGAATCATCGTCAAAAGCCACGCAACAGATAAGCAAAGTCCACAAAAAGACTTCAAGTCGCACAAAGAATCCTCACACCAAAGATCTCGTCACATCATCTCTCAGGCCACAATCATCACGCTCAAACTCAAACTCCTCAACCTCGCTGCTAGAGCTCGTTAAGCAGGTCTGCTGGAGATAGAATCCTTTAGTGACTAGGAGATCTCAAACCTTGTTAGATCGAGATCTCGAATACTCTTAGGAGATCTGAGGTGTAATCTCGTTTATTTGTAACCTCGCAACCTGTAATCTCGTTTGTTTGTAACCTCGTGACGTGTGATCTCGTCATTAAAATAATAAATAAAGACAAGTGTTTGCACAATCGAATAAAAGTAATCCCATTTCTTGTTATCTAGCGTTTGTTTATTTCGGGTTTCAACAGTCAGGCGTAGGCAAACAATCAACCAAACAAAAATAAAAGCAAGCATCATGCAACCAAGTGCATTGAGTACCAGGTAATTTAAGGTACTAGATATGGTGCAAGAAAAGCTCATGCACTAACCATGATCCCACAGACTCTATCAACTTAGAGTATAACTCTGGGTAACTCTCTTACATACAGGCTTCGGTTTCCCAAGTGGCCTCTTCAACTCCACGCCTAGACCACTGCACTAAGACTAAAGAAATCTCCTTGTTTTGTAGTTTTTTCATTCGATGATCCAAGATAGTTGTCAGTTGTTCAACAAAAGTATGATATAGCTCGATTCTCAACTCCTCATAACTAAGCTTGAGGCTGGGATTGGGAATGTATTGCCTTAGTTGAGACACATGAAACACGGGATGAAATCCCTCCAAAGATGGAGGAAGTGCCAAGCGATAGGCCAACTTTTCGACCCTCTCTAAGATCTCAAAAGGCCCGACGTAGCGAGGACTCAACTTTCCTTTATTCCCAAATCTCTACACCCCTCGAGTAGGTGACACCCTCAACCACACATGCGCACCAACATCATATTCTAAGGGTCGTCTTCGTTTATCAGCGTAGGATTTCTGACGACTTGAGCGGCTAACATGCATTCTCTTATCCAAGCAACTTTATCGACTGCTTCTTGGATTACTTGGGTTCTATCACCCACTCTAACATAGGGGTCATCCCAACATAGTGGCGTTCGACACTTTCGACCATACAACACCTCGTAAGGAGCCAATTGAATCGAGGCGTGCCAACTATTATTGTATGTGAACTCCACTAATTCTAAAATTTCTAACCAACTACCACCCAGCCTAGGACACAAGCTCTTAGCATATCTTCAAGCATTTGAATCGTCCTCTCTGATCGTCCATCTGATTGCCGATGATAAGGAGTCGTGAAATGCAGTCTCGTACCCAACGCATTGTGCACTTGATTCCAAAATTTCGATATAAGTCGAACATCTCGATCCGATACAATGGTCATCGGTACTCCATGCAACACTATCTGTCTTACAAACACATCCACCAGTTTAGGAACCGCCCATGTCTCCCTAATCGGAAGGAAACGTGTTGTCTTTGTCAATCTGTCCACTACTACCTAGATAGCATCATGACCCCGACTGACTCGCAAACCTTTGACGAGGTCCATCGATATGTCTCCCCACTTCCATTCTGGGATGGAAAGTGCTTGGAGCATCCCTCCCGATCTTTGGTGTTCTATCTTAACCTGCTGGCAAATCTGGCATCGTGCTAAAACTTGGCCTCATCAAGTTTTAGGCCATCCTACCAATAATATTACTTGAGGTCCTTGTAAGTCTTACTTGCTCCTGGATGTATTGAATAGAGAGTAGCATAGGCCTCTTGAAGGATTTTCTGTCTCAGTTCCTAATCTCGAGGTACACATACTCTCCCATTCAACCTCAAAATTCCATCTTCTCGGATTTCAAAACCAGGTGCTTCACCTTGACGCACCTTTTGACACAAGTCCTGAATCATCGAGCAAGTCCCTTGCTTTGACTGATCTCTTCTATCAATCTAGGTTTACATTCCAAGGAACATAACTGGCCTTGAAATTTTAAATCCATACTTCAATTCCATTCCTGATCACATCTCTTTGCAAATCGGTTTGAGCAGTCAAATGTGACAACATCCGCTCTTGGGATGACTTTCGGCTGAGTGCGTCAATGACGACATTTGCCTTGCATGGGTGATACAAGATCTCTATACCATAATCCTTAATCAATTTTAGCCATCTTCGTTGTCTCATATTGAGCTCTCGCTGAGTGAAAATGTACTTAAGGCTCTTGTGATCTGTCGAAATTTGACAAGTCGTCCCATACAAATAGTGTCACCAAATCTTCAAGGCATGGATCACAGTCGCTAACTCTAGGTCATGTGTCAGGTAATTTAGCTCATGAGTCTTAAGTTGTCTAGAAGCATAAGCAATCACTCTATCCTTCTGCATTAACACACAACCTAAGCCAAGTTTCAACTCATCACTATAGACCACATACCCTTCTAAGCCTTGAGTAAGTGCTAAGATAGGCGGAGAAGTTAGCCTTCTTTTCAACTCTTCAAAGCTTCACTGGCAAGCCTCTGTCCATAAAAACATGGTGGTCCTCCGGAGTAAATTGGTCAAAGGTTGAGCAATTTTTGAGAAGCCCTCTACGAACCTCCTGTAATCTCTTGCAGGACCCAAGAAATTACGTATTTCCTTTACATTCTTGGGAGGTTGCCAAGATGCTACAATTTCAATCTTGATTGGAGCAACTTTCACTCTATCTGCAGAGACGACATGCCCTAGAAACGTGACCTCATGCAACCAGGAGTCGCACTTTGAAAGCTCGGCAAACAAACGATGTTCTCTTAAAACTCCCAACACAACCCTTAGATCATTAGCATGCTCATCTTGACTCCAAGAGTAAACCAAGATGTCATCAATGAACACTACCACAAACTGATCTCAGTATTCAATAAAAATCTTGTTCATCAACTCCATGAACACTGTTGGAGCATTTGTCAAACAAAATGGCATCACTACAAACTCGTAGTGCCTATATTGTGTATGAAATATCGTCGTTGGAGCATCTCGAATCCTTAAATGATGATAACCATACCTCAAGTCAATTTTTGGAGAACACCACCACTCCTTGCAACTGGTCTAGCAAATCATTGATACGGGGAAGTGGATACTTGTTCTTGATAGTGATTCAATTGAGTTCTCTGTAAGCAATGCACGACCTTATTGATCCGTCCTTCTTTCTTACAAAAAAAGTACCGGAGCACCCCAAGGCGATGCACTTGGACGAATAAAGCCTTTCTTTGCCAACTCTTCTAGTTGCTTTTTCAACTCTTGCCCCTCCGCTGGCGCCATAGGATAAGGAACCCATGAAACAGGTCTTGTTCCCGGTTCCAACTCAATGTTGAAATCTACCTCTCTATGAGGTGGAAGCCCTGGCAACTCCTCAAGGAATACATCTTTGAATTCTCTCACAACAGGAATGTCCTCAAGTCTTGGACTATCCTTGGTTTCTTGGAAGACATAGCATCAATATCCTACACAACCCTCATTCAACAACTTAGCAGCTTTCGCAGCACTAATCACAGTCCCAAACTTCTTAGGGTCACGCCTCCAAAACACGTACTATGTTCCATCCTTAACAGTTACTATCACTATGCGACTATGAATATCTAGAACGGCCTTCTATCTAGTCATCCAATCCATGCCTAGAAGCATGTGAGGATCCCTAAGATGGAGCAAATCCTTGATGCGGCAGAAGTCAACACGGTGACCTTTCTGTCCACTAGTATAGCAAATTAGCAATGGTTGGGTACAAGCATATTTAAGATGACCATGGCTTCCACAGTTGAAACACTGCTTCTGCCCCATTGTACCTCCCAACCGTTGAGATTGGCCTTGTTGGCTTTGCATCATGCTCGAGTGGTTGCCTCCCTGAGGCGTGGAACTCGGTCTCTCGTCACCTTTAAATCCTATTGCGGTCTTCAGCCTCTTGCCACTACCTTGAGTGGCATCAGATCACTTGTAAGCTAGATGGCCATCTCGTAAGTCATTGCCTTGCTCTGGTACTCTCTCAAAGTAGAGCATTCGAACCCAGCTACATATTGCATAAATACATTGCTTCTTTGTGGTCACATCGTCATCCATATAAGTCAAATCTCTCTAAAACTTTTGGGCAACTTCTGCCACTAAAATCTCCTCGGGCTTTGCATCAACAAATTCTTGAGCTCGAGCTTCCCTTACAGCAGCAGGGCAGAGCTCATCTCTTAACATCTTTGAAAAAAATCTCCAAAGTTCGCTTCGTGATCAAGAATCTGTACAGACCACCAATCAGAAGCATTATCTCTAAGCAAGCTCTGCGCTAACGACACCTTTCGATCATCTAGTGCCTTGATCATGTTGAGAGCCGAAGTGACGAGCCTCAACCACAACTCCACATCCTTCCCATGAGCTCTAGTGAAAAACGGAAGTTTCATGTAACTGAACTCATGCAGCCACTTGTCATGTCCAGAGTCTTGACGACCCCTTTTAACCCGAGTTGGCTCTTCAGATACTTCTTGAACAAGTTGGGGCGGTTCATGAAATATCCGGCACCCTAGCTGGGGGTGCTGGTGGAGCTGATATCCCAGAATGGGACAGTCTCACAATGGACCCTCGAGGGTTTGGTCCCCGTGAACTAAACAGATAGGAAACGGCAGCGGCAAGGTATGATGCTTGTCTACCCCCAAAAAGAACTTGTAAGAAGGAGAGGACATGTTCTTGGACTAAAGACTGTAGCCCAGGTGGACCAATGGGAGGTGCCTCCGTAGCTGGAGCAACTGGCAGGTCTTGAACATTGACATTAGCTTCAAACCTAGGCCCTACAGAATCTTGGCCTCCAAATCTAGCATTACTCTGCGCGACATCGGATCGATCATCACCTAGTCTATGATTAGCATTTCTAACTGGTCCCAGACTCTCTATAGTTCCCTCAGCCAGGGGATTAGCACGAGGCTCGACAATAACTCCTCTTCCTCTACCCTTACCTCTAGTAACAACAACCCTAGCTCTAGTATGTGGGCCATCTTTTTCAGAAAGTCCCACGATCAAAACTTTATACTTGACTAAAAGTTAAAGATTTACTAACATTCTAAGTGAGGTCCTTCGGCGGATGGCAATGGAGTCGCGTCGTGTCATCTACCCCCTATATGTAGTATGACTACCCCATTTAAAGCTTTTAGAAAACACCGGCCGGTTTTAGTTTTTAGTTGGACCTCGTGTTCACTTGTTGTTTGGTTCCTTGTGCCTTTGTTGTCAACCTAGCTCTGATCCTAATTTGTAACACCCCATCTTAACGTCGGGGCACTACTTGGTAGTTGACCCTCTCGGGCACTACCGGAATTAGTTTGACAACTGAACATTTGGACCTTGCTACTCGGGCACGACGAGAAAACGAATTTAAATCATCCAAGTATCATTTTTTAAAACATATATGTACAATGTCATGAAAGAGGTCCCAACAACTAAAACAAACCATAAACAACCCGACAACCCACATAAGTCAGCAAAA
Organism: Fallopia convolvulus; assembly: GCA_964016875.1. Taxonomy (NCBI): domain Eukaryota; kingdom Viridiplantae; phylum Streptophyta; class Magnoliopsida; order Caryophyllales; family Polygonaceae; genus Fallopia; species Fallopia convolvulus. The sequence goes on from OZ024719.1 coordinate 35,984,077, forward strand.
AGAGAAAACTTCCAGAATCGTAATTAAAGACTAAACTAGAACACCCAAACCACTCTAGCGCCTAATGGCAGCATTCTAAGGTTATAAGGTAAGCATGGGAATAGAGATTGAAGCGCGTGACAATGATCCACTACAACATCCTGCCTAGGCTCCAACACGGGACCTGTAGAAGTACCTAGAGCTGAAAAATAAATTCCCCGAGGGGTCAGCTAATATCCTAGGCAAGCTAGATAACAAGTGGCAATAGTAAGACGTTTGAAAACAATAATTATCCAACAACTTGAACTCAACAAGTGAATAGAACAAAACATTTCTAATACACATACCAACAAAATAACAACGAAAAAAGTAAAGCATTTGAAAACCATAAGAAACAATTCGACATTCAACAAGTGAAAGAAAACACAACGAAACAAATAATTCATCAAACATACCAACAATTCACAAGCCAGGAACCAAATAAGCAACCACACACAAACACAAGCAAAAATCATTCACAAACCTATTTGGGAATGCAATACTCCCTTCCTCCATAGCATTCCCATCTACGACGCTAACTCCCTGCGCCCGAGTGCAGAGGCAGACCCTCTCATTTTTCATATACGTCATCCTTCCAACCCCTGGCCAAGCCTCCACCAGAGCACTTGCCAAAAACAAGCAATTAGTTTTATTTTTAAATGGGCCCGACCAACACACGACCATGGCTAGACGCCTCTTCGCCACCGACAATCATCGCACATGATCGTGTCGGTTACGCTGCCGGCACAAAGAAAACGATACCATTTCTTTTACGAGAAAACGTTTGGAATGGAAAGCGCATCACATCATGCAAGAAAACATTTCAAAATGAAAAACATACATTCGGGACTAATTCCCAAAACCAATCCCACAATCACGACATGAAATCTAACAAGACTAGAATAAAGCTGAGCAAGTCAAGAACGACTTACCTCAAGAGACGAACACAAATATGTAGCGGAAGAATTTAGGCTTCAACTAGTCACACGTGAACGTTACCAATTCCTAACAATTCAATAAGCAAAACTACAACTCCCGAAGAGAGCAAAACACGAAACTTAACGCCTCAAACAAGTTAAGAGTTCTTTCTAATTGATGTTTGTTGATTTTATCAATCTTAGGTGAGCACTTATAATTTTCCAAACCAACCCATCCAAAGTCACCCGTTCGATTCCAACCTAGGTTACTAGTTACTAGCACGCTTCTAAAGCAACATTTTATTTTACAAGATGGATATACTAATATAGTAGCATTCTAACCTACTAATCTAGATCAAGACATTTAATAAAAACCACAACAAATTTTATAATCAATACTAAAAGAACAATTGGACAATTTTATTGACTACATTACGATTGATGAACAAATTTAGTCAACAAATCAGCCACCCAACCATTACCAATTCCCGTAGCCCCTAGGTCCAACAACAACGACAACAAAATAACACAATCGATCTGAAGATCAAATATATCCACGATACCTGACTGAAATTAGTCAACAACAATTCAATTTGGTATCTCCACAGCAAAACGCCATTAAACAATCTTATACTTTAATCCCAAATGGTCGACTCATCAAGGAGATACATCCCAACCCACAATTTCGACCAGCCCCTAAAGCAACTAACATCATCCTAATTGAACCAAAATTCAGTAGGAACACTATATTACTGACCCAATTCAATATCAAATCCAACTAATACATTTAACAAATCCGAAGTTTAACCTCAATAGTCTTGCAGGCGAATATTCACCACCAAAGTCGACGTCGTTCCGGGTAGCGGCGTCGCTGGAGAGCGAGGAAACGGACAGCAGCGACGTACGAAGGTGTCGTCGAAGAGGAGGTCGCTTGCTAGGCCTTCCAGTTAGGCGTCCTACGATCTGGAACTCGTTGGAGAAAGCTTGGTGGTGGTATGCAGGCGACGCTCAAAGGAGGCGAAGCGCTCGGGGCAAACACCAGCGAAAGAGAAGGGCTCGCGCGACAGCTGGGCTCCTCCGGGGTCGATGGTGGTCCTCTTTGAACGTAGGCGTGAAAAAGGAGGAGAGAAATGGAAGGGAATCTGTGCGAGGGGGCCGACTCCAACAATGAAGATGGTGAACGGTAAAGCGGGTGGAGGAGACGGATCTTTGGCGGTGGCGACGAGGGTTGTCGTCGGAACGAGAGACGAGGCGAAGGTGTTGTCGCCAAATATGACGAGGTCTGATGGAGATTTTTCTGTCCATTCAGCATCTTCTATGCTTAACTCTCCCCATCATGTGTTTTCTTTTGACTTCTCGTGGATTTGGAAATCTTCTCTTCCACCTAAAATTAAAACTTTCTTTTGGAAAGCTTGTGCAGATTGTCTCCCAACTACTGATCGTTTAATAGGCATTTTAACTGTGTTTTTAGTACTTGCTCCTTATGTGACTCTGAAGATGAAAGTCTTAATCATTTATTTTTTAAGTGTCCTTTTACTCTTAAAATGATCTCCAAATTGGAGGCTTTACTTAACGTCACCTTTTATATTGCATATTCTGATAATTTCGCTGATAATTTGTTGTCTACACTAAAATCAAATAAAAAAAGTAATGTGCTTTGTTTCTTATGGTGGTTTATTTGGGGTCATAGAAATTTAAAAAATTTTAATCCGACCAAGATTATGACCATGCTTCCTCCTTGTGATTTGGCTTTCTCACAACATCTCCAATGGGTCTCCTCACAAGCTTCTCCCACTAGTAATGACAAACCTCGGCCTAAAAGGAAAAATAATTGTGTTTGGAAGAAACCGCCTATTAATTCTTTGAAACTAAACTTTGATGCCTCTAAACGTTTGAATAATTCAACTTATACAGGGTTCTTAATCCGTGATCATAATAGTAAAATCCTGTCGTTTGACAGAAAACACATTTCCTCTGTTTCTGTTCTTCAGGCTGAGGCCCTTGCTTTGCTTGATGGTCTTAAAAGTGCGGTCCTGTTAAATCCGTCTCGTCTGATTATTGAGGGGGATAATTTGATTCTTATTAATTCTTTGAAAAACATTTGGAAAGTGCCTTGGGAAATACAATCTATTGTTAATGATACCCGTCATTTTGCTGCTTTGATTCCCTGTGTGGTGTTTTTTCATTGTTTCAGGGAGTGTAATTCGGCGGCGGATTTTATCGCCAGAAGGTGTTTAGTTGTTTCAGATCTTCGTTTTGCTATTTCTCATTTTTTCCCGGGATCGTTGTTTGATCCTTCGGATTCCTTTAGTTTTAATGTGTGGATCCAGACTCATCCTCTGTTTTTTGATTTTCTTAAGATCATCCACTGTGATGATTTAGGGTGGCCTTGTATTGTACGGGCATCCTAGTGTTGACTTTGTAATGAGCTTGTAGCTCATTTCTACACAAAAAAAAAAATATGACGAGGAGGTCAAAGAGCGTGAAGAGATTCAATGGGAGCGGCGACTTCAAGAAGAAGATCAATAGTACTAGGTTTTCCAAAAAACAATTAGGGATAGGAGGTTAGTATTGAAGTCTTCGGCCCATATATTCAAAATAAGGCCCAAAGACTAAAAAGTATGGGATTGAAAGGAGGGGAATAGGTTGGTCCAAAATTATAAAAACCTGGAATAGAACGTAAACTTTACAACACTTGAACCAAACAACAACATCTACAAAAATAAAACTCGGGTATTACATATACCCCCACTTAAAGAGAGTTTCATCCTCGAAACTCAAGTAGAGATAAGCTAATATACAAGTAAGGACGAGAGATTGGTTAGGGTCTCACATAAAATGTACCGGACACGTCAACCGCGTTTGGATTTCTGAATTATGTCTAGAGTACACTGGTTGTCGGATTCCCATCTCATGCCACTACTAGAATTAGGGGTTTTAACGACCATGTTATAACGATGAACTAAAAAGTCCGTCGTTAATGATGTTTATATACATTATATACGAGGAACCCAAAAGTTCGTCGTAATAGGGACAAGACTATTTCTAAATGGTCATCGTTAATGATACTAATTAAAAAATAGAAAAAAAATAAAAAAGCAAGTCGTCGTTAAAAAATAAAGATAGGCGCGCTCGGATATATTTTCCCCCCAATTAATTCGATATTTCGATCTGTATCCAGAAAGCTTCGATATTTCGCTCTGAAACAACCCTCGAAAGCTTATCTTCCGCCATAGCGACCACTAGTTCGTATACCTGCAATTCCGCCAGAGCAATCAACCCCCGCCAGTTCCTTTCGTTTTCGCTAGAGCAACCAGCTTCAATCTCGGATCTCCGTTTTCGGTCAGAGCAATCTGCAGTTCCGATCCTTCGGTTTTCCGCCATAGCAACCTGCAGTTCCTTCCGTTTGGTCTCCATCTTCCGGTAAGTTTTTGAATTCGTTTTTGGTCCGCCAGAGCAACCAGCTTCAATCCATGTGCATATGTATGATTTTTTGTTGTCCGATTGATTTCTCATGTTCTAGGGTTTATGTCCAACTGATTGCTGTCATGATAGGTTTTCGTCTCTAATTTTTGCTGATCAATTGCAATTGATAGCTCATGTTCTAGATTCGAATTAGGGTTCGTTTGTGTTGAAGTATATCCTTATTGTGTCGAACCAATTGTTTGGTCGTTTCTCAGGGAATTGACTAACTGATTTGAGTACATGTTGCTGAATTGATTTGCTGTGTGATTGAATGTGTGTACTAATGTTTCCGCTGATTGTTGAATGTGTGGGCTAGTTTGTTGATGAACTAGTTTGTCACCTAGTGCCTAGTATGATAATTGCCGCTAGCTGGTGGTGTGTTGTTCTTTTCTACAAATTGGATAGATGGTTAGTTGATTTGCATTCATATTCTGCTGGTTATATGCTGATTACTGAGATTGATCTTGTCACTAATTAATTATGCTCTTATTGGGTGTGTACTGAATTTGGTGATGTGACTCGATCGATTTGTTTTTACATGATCATATGGATGCAGTAGCCATTTTATCCTAGAATGGATTGACTAAATCTGATTGACTAGCTTGTAGTTGATCACTTGCTTCTGTTATGATTGTTTGTGCTGAAAATTGAATGTTGAAGTTATTTTGGGCTGAATTTGAAAAGTGAATTTGAGTTGTTTATACTTATTTGGCTTGCTGTTGCACAATTCATGTTATTCTGAATTTGTGCTTGGTTGTAAAGTTACGAATTTGTGCTAAATCTGACTGGTGGCTGTGTTGACATTTGGAGTCAATATCATTTACAATAGTCATTTGTTCGTGATTGTTATATATCTTAGCATGACTGTTAGTGGTTGGCACAGGCTTTGTTTAGTCATTTGATGTGTGAGAATATAATTTAAGCAAAGGGCTTTATTTTCTTTTCTCTTAATTTTTTTAGTCTTTATGAAGCATTTTTAGCGCCTAAATGCTATGTAAAGATGCATGAAGAATAATGTGGTTGTTGCTCTATTGGCTTGCAGTTGTTAACTTGAGATATTGATGTGAACTTTCATGCTCTAAAACTGTGAAACTTATGAGGAAAGCGTAAAAAAAAAAATAAAGGCAGTTTAGTTACACATGAATCTGCAATGATTGTATTCCAATTATACAAATATGAAAATTGTTTAGTGTTTCCTGTGCCTCACACAGAAAAAGGCAAAATCAGAATGCAAACCTCGACAACGGGCAAGTAATATGGAAATCCTCTGAGTGGATATTTTATTTTTGCTTGCAGCCAACACCTGCTCATGAATTTTGAACAGTCTTAAGCAAGAATTGAAGTTCGGGGGAATAATGAACTAGGAGTAATCATAGTGATAGTGTACCTGTAGACGAGGTTGACTTGCCATAGAAAGAGACTTTAACTTATTATGGGCCACAGATAGAAACTAAAATAGAGGAGAAAAACAATTAATTAATAGGTCACATGTAGCCATGGATAGTAAAAGCTAGCATCAATTTCCATAAACAGACCTCCAAATTTGGAAGCTCGGGAAGACTTGAAAGTGATGTGATCTGGTTACCTGCAAGATATAGTTGTTGTAAACAAAAGTAAAGGAATTAGAGCATCAAACTGTCAACAAATTGGTCACAACAAATATAAAAAATTCAGACCTGCAGAACTTGGCAGTTCCCAAGTGGTTCAAATCCAGGTCCTTTAAAATCATTGAAACTCAAATCAAGAACCTGACATGAGGTCACTGTATTTGAGTAACTTAAGGATTTTTTGCAACTTTTCTTGGTTTTGTCTAATTCAACTAAGCAAGGTTATGTTTCTGATTTTTATGAACTGATTACTGATGTCATTGATGTGTAAATTCAGATTAGTAGTTTTACTAATTTAGTATATAATTGTGTGATCTGTGTATTTGTGTGAATGTGAATATGTGATTACCATATTTTTGCTTTGTTTATTTAATGGTGTATGCTGTAAATCTATAAATTCACATTGCTTTGTTTTTGTATGCTATGGCATACAGTGTGTGAAACATATTCACTTTTCCAATCAATATTTTTTTTGGGTTCTCAGAAGCTTTGCTTTGAGGATAGGCCAAGGACATCTGAATTTGTTGTTTCCTAGGTAACTCACAAGGTACGTATGTTGCATTGAAAATTGTTTATTGTACTATTTTTCCATTAAAAGTGCTCATATAATGATAGCTCTAACTTATTTTTGTTTGTTTTCATTTTTTGTAGGTACTTGAAGATTACGAGCTACTGTTGACATTATCAAAATGAGTTAGACTCTACTAGCTATAACATATGTTTCTGTAATTAAAAATACTATTAGATCCATAGTTTACTTTATTTTGTGTGCTATGGACATATAGATGATTCTTATACTTAATTGATTTTTGAATATGGTTTAATTTTACGATTATATAATATTAGTTTTAATTTATTTGGTTTGTAATTATTATGCGAATATTATACAATTTAAGCAAATAAAATATTACGATAAATTAGTTTGGCTTTTACTAATAACGACGCTTTAGCTATTAACGACGAACATGACTGATCGTCGTTAATTTATATGGTTCGTCATTGACATCAGTTAATGACGAACATATATGGTTGCTCGTCGTTAAGTATTAACGACGAACAGACAGTTCGTCGTAAATAACTCACGATGAACAGCCGTGTTCGTCGTTAATATCTAACGACGAACAGACAGTTCGTCGTTAATATCTAACGACGAACAACCAGTTCGTCGTAAATAGTCAACGACTATTAACGATGAACACGTCGTTAAAACCAATAACGACGGAAGCAATAACGACGGACACACGACGAACTTTATTTCGTCGTTAATAGTTTTAACGACGATATTTTTAACCAATAACGACGACTTTGTTCATCGTTATAGACCCCTTTTCTAGTAGTGTGCTCCATTGCCGTCGGGGCAATTTTTTCATACATCGAACTACATACAATCGATACTGGCCATGTTAAGATTCCCGGGGTTTATACCAATACAGCCGTGGCAAGTACATTCCACACCGGCCATGTTCGGTTTTCCACCTTATGCACCAGCGCCGACTGAGCACGTACAATCTACATCGGCCATGTTCGATTTTCCACCTCATGCACCAGTGCCGACTGAGCACGTACAATCTACACCGGCCATGTTCGGTTTTCCACCTCTGAGTAGTCATCCCCAGTTTGCAAGTCACACAGAATAGGTTGTAGAGGAGGTGTCAGAAGATTATTCGCATTTGTTTACCACTGATATAGCATTTGAATCTCGAGAGGAGGCCATTTCTTGGGCTACACAAGTCGGCATCGAAAATAAAATGTGCATAATAATAGGTCAGGATAGAAAGTCAGATATGACTCATCTTGGAAAGACATGGATACTTTGTGAGAGAGAGGGCAAGTACACCCCATGGAAAAGTGAAAATAAGTCAGTTCGCAAGAGGTGCCAGAACAAGAAATGTGGATGTCGTTTTAGATTAAAGTATCAAGAGAAGCCTAGAAGAGCATGAAAGATTGTTGTTGTTTATGCTATTCACAACCATAAGATTGGTTCCAGTTTGTATGGCCACCCACTAGCTGGAAGGCTCACACCAAAGAAGAAAGATGTGTTGAAGTCTGAAGATGATGACACGTAGCAATTGTACAACAAACCAAGTTGCATGTACATTGAATGAATTCCCGCTGAACTACACCAACTAAAGGCAAGTATACAATGAACAATATAATGTACGAGTTGAACTAATGGAAGGTAGAACAACGGTCCAAGAATTCTTCCATAATGCTAGGGAGAATAGGTACTTTGTGAGACACTTGGAAGATGACAAAACGAAAAGGATTACGAATTTGTGTTCTTTGCCAGCCCTGATTCGATATCTCTCCTCCAACCATTTCGCTATGTTTTACTGCTAGACTCCACATACAACACAAACAAGTAAGTAATGTGAAAATTTTACAATTTACTATTTACTTTTTAAGTCTAAGGGTTAACAAGTGCATTTCATACAGGTACAACTTGCCTTTTTAGGAAATCGTCGGCTTCACGTCCACACGGAAGAACTATATTGTGGCAGGTGCATTCTTAGCCAACGAGCGAGAAGAAGACTACACCTGGGCTGCACAATAACTTCTAGAGCTTTATGAAAGTGTGTAGAGGACGCCCACTTGTATGGTGAGAAACAAAGAGAAGGCTTTGATAAATGCATTGGATGCCTTATTTCCAAGTTTGAAACACCTCCTCTGTAGGTTTCACATTCTAAAGAACATCGAATGAAGAGCAAAGAGCATCACCAAGAATGCCACAATTGCAACATCCTTCACAAATGATTATCGAGCATTGTTTAGGGTAACAAGTGTGGAGCGCTACAATAGAGAGTTGGCTAGAATAGAGGCAAAGTGGGATGCTCGAAAAAATCTCGTTTGATATGTCAGAAGCGAGTGGCTTGAGCCGTATAAGACAAGAATTGTGTCAACTTGGACAGATACGGTTTAAACTTTCAATGCAACACAACAAACTGGTATGTAAACTAGGATTTGATTTTTATACATGTTGTTGTTGACACAGGTCGTAACGGCCACAGAACGAATGGACGTTACCCCCACATGAAAAATGGCCGTTACGGCCATAGGTGAACTGGCCGTAACGGCCAATCATAGTATGGCTAGTACGGCCAGTTATGCAGAGCCATTATGGTCGGTTTCTGCAAAAAACAGTTTTGTGATGTGATGATTATTGACATTATGTTATAGGGTGGAAGGACAACACTCAGCATTCAAAGACTGATTGACTACAACCCACGTAAGATTGGACACAACATTTGATCAATACCATTCCTTATTGCAGATCCAAGTGAATGAGATAAAAGCTTCTTTGAATCGGTGTCATTTCAGGATGATGTCTGAGTTGATTGGAGTTGACATTTTCAGACTGTTAAACTATACTGTATCAAACAAAGGAATGAAGTTTCTGATGGACGAGTATGAGAAAGGGGAAGATGCACACCTTGACCCTAACTATAGATGTTTGTTGCCAATGACACACGGGTTGCCATGTGTCCACAGCATTGCATGTTATGTGTCCCAGGAGACGCCAATTCCTCCTACTGCAGTGCATATCTTTTGGCGAACTCTTGACCTAGACACGCCCATATTGCCTAATGAAGAGGCGGAAGGTACAAAGCGTAGAGTTGCAAGATCATTGATGGATGACTTCATAAACGACGAGTTCTCTGAAATGACAGCTGATGAACAATACAATTATGCTCATGATATCCGCAAGCTAGCCTGACCAGATGAGAGGACAATAAAAGAACCCGTAGTTCGAAAGTCAAAGGGAAGACCCAAGAATAGTCCAAACAAAAGAATTCTATGTGGGTGGGAGCAAATTGACAAAGAGCTGGATGAGACTCCTCCAAAGAAGCATAGAGGGCGGCCCCCAAAGTACCCAAGTCCACCCCCAACTCCATTTGAAAAGAGATCTCCTAGCACTCCACCACTTACTTTGGATCCATCACCCGATCCTTTGCAGTTCATTCCGATGTGTATGAAGGAGTTCTTTAGGGGTCACTATGCGATTGTTGTTGATGGAAATTGTGGGTTCAGAGTCGTTGCAGAATGTCTAGGGCTCGGTAAAGAAAGATGGTGCGACGTCCGAACTCAAATGATGTTGACTGTACTCGAGCATGCCAACATATTTGACCGCACTTTTCTTCATTATACAGCTATTGAGATGTCCCACAAGCTAGAGTGGGATAGTCCAGGTTTCGCCCCCGGGAGAGGTGGTTTATCCTTCCAGACATGGGGCATTTGGTTCATACAGCATACAATTGCGCACTTGTTGTTGTGGGGCGACAACACCAAACTTATATTCCCTTAACTGTCCCCCCAATTGGAATGGGGCCTTGGAGAATGGAGTCATCTTCATTTTCTTCGATACCGTTTGTGCACATTTTGAGTCAGTAAGTTACTGACTTTTTCAACTCTTTCGGGCTTTTTTCGATTATGTATAACATTTAATTTGTTACCTCTTTGTTTGCAGGTGTTCTTCCTTGATGATTGTCCACTGCCACCGGTAGTTCCAATGTGGAGACATAATTGTGATACAAACGCATTTAGCATTCTTCGTCTATTGCTCCAACGACTCAACAAATACAAATTTGCTCCCAAGGATGATCATCCCATTTTAAAGGAGCTAGGTTCTACTTAGTTTGAAGTTTGAAGTTTCTATTGCTCCAACGACTCAACAAATACAATCGGAATATGTAATATTAGTTTGAAGTTTCTACTTAGTTTGAATCCATATCCGAGCATTATCATAATCCAACATAATATAAATCCATATGCGAGCATAATCATAATCCTACATAGTTAGAACTACAAATCAAAACATAAATAATCCGAACTACAAATGAAAACATAAATAATCCGAACTACATAATCAAAACATAAATAATCCGAACTGCATAATCAAAATATAAATCCTTAAGCATCATCCGACTGGCCATCACCATCTCCATATCCAGGAACCGCTCCTCCCATGATCTTAATAGATCTCCTGATAGCGTCCTGTACCCCGGGTGGGTGCACCCTTGCATATGCCGCCCATGGTGCAAGAAAACCCAACGTCTCCTGCATGCGCTGCATATATAACAAAATAATTATTAGCTAAAAACATCAATTATGTAACGAAGGCAAACAATCCCAACGTTATACCTCCTCAACAGTCGTGGCGGGCTGACTAACACGTGCGTGTGTACAAGGTAGGAACCAAGCCAAGTAGTCCTCAGCACACTCGGACGGATCATCAGTCACAGGAGATCCCATCGTGCCTAAGCTGAAACGATGCAAGTCCCTAGATCTCCAAACCCAAGTGGATGCGTCAAACTCTACCTTGTACCTTGTCAAGTCTCCTACTCGAACGACATTCTTCGACATAATAACATCTTCAGGTATCCTATGTACACGCCCAAACTGCCTAGCACATCGATCTGGCATGTATGGCTCTGATATAGCCAAAAATGATAGCAACCCATGAAAACAAGGCGAAGCATATGCATCGGTAAAATCCAAGCCACTTGATTCAATTTTGCATGATAAATGAAGTCCTTTTGGAAAAAAATAACCCTAAATACAACATGTAAAGGGTATACTCACATCTGTCGCCGTCATAGTATCAAGCTCTGCTTTGTAGTTGCGCCCAACTTGCACTGTACCACCATCTCCCCATATTTGAGCCCATGTTTCTCCCTCTTGTAATGGTAATGGCATCCCGGCGGGACGAAGTGATGGAAAGTACATGAAGATCCAAGACTAGACAAAAAAAACATCGGACTGGTCAAGTGTGGTTGATAATATTAGCCAAAATAAAAAAATAAAAAAAATAGGTCCGATCAATTACTTGTAATAACGTGTAACACATGGAAGCTCCTCTAGCCCCAAACCTCGAGCACTCACCAAGGCTCCTATACAGATGAACCAGTGCAGCAGAAGCCCAAGACATACTTTGTACATCCTCGTGATCTTGTAAAATGTCCAAGTATGTGATAGGGATCCGATGTTGAGACTTGTTAGGATAGATAGTCGACGCTATCAAGTACAGTAGAAAACTAGAAGTGATAGTCTCAGAATCAAGGCCGCGGTCCGGGTCCATGCAATAGTCCTTCAAATGTGCATGTGATACACCGCCCTTATCAAAATGTGGGCGGCTCATCCAATCATCATCCATCTGGAAAAATCTGCAAATCGGGATCTTTGAGAGCCTTCAGCATCATCTGGCAGAAGTGCATTCCCGTCGATCGGAAGGCCAAGGATGAGCGCAACTTCATGAAGCGTGATCGTCATCTCGCCTCATGTCATATGGAAAATACTGGTCTCTGGATGCCATCGCTCAATAAATGCATCTATAAGGCCAGTATGAACCTGCTGGTGCATAATACTCTGCAGATGGGCAAGCCCGCTGGCCCATACAATATCAATCCGGTTGCTATCTCCCGTCTATGGCCAGTCTGTCAGCTATGTGCGTCGGAACTAATACTTCAGAGGTCCTCGAGGACGCTCCTGTAATACATTAAAGTACATAAGATATTTTAATTTCAAATTCAAACATAATTATCAAACATAATTATCAAACATTTTAAGTAATTTACTTACATTGCCAGCGTATATGTGGTGCGCCACATGCTCCTCGAAGCCCAACAGTAAGTCCGGGATCTCCGGGCCTCCTGGTGCAGGATGGGTGAGCAACGGATTGATCCGACGAGGCTGACCGAGTCGGGTCTGTCTCCTCTGTCTAGACCCTCCCGTAGGAGCTGGCACAGGGTCTGCGCCTCGCTTGCCAGCCCCTCGTCCATGCCGAGAACGTGGTGTCGGTGCACTAGAAGCATGGACTGATGTCTGATCTTGTGAGCTACTCCCCGTCTCGTGCTGTGAGGAGTCGAACAAGGTCTGGCGCTGCCTCTGTCTGAAGTGGTAGGGTAACACCGGAAAGGGTTAAACCTCGGGGCCACAGGGACCTCCGGAACCTCCGAGGCCAAGGGAATCGGTGCCATCTGCTCACTATGCACCTCACGACGTCGATAACGAGCGGACCAAGTCTCTAAACCCGTGTCTAAGCACCTCGACGTCTGACATACGAAAAAAATATAATCAAAACTATTCATGTGGAATTTACAATCGGAGGAATGGCCTTGCACAGCCACACGAATGCATGGCCGTGACGGCCATGCACAGGATTGCCGTGACGGCCATGCGCCGAATGGCCGTGACGGCCACTCGTGTCTTGGCCGTAACGGCTGAAGACAACATGGACTTCACGGCCGCGTGTCATCTTCAACCTCGCGACGGCCGTGACAGGCCATGCGAGTCGGGCCGTTTTTTTACCAAATTTCAACCTCCGATTATCGATTCTATGCCTAAATCGGTTTTAATCCATCAAAATAGGTCCAAATCTTTAGTATAAAGCTTCCTTAGAACAATTTTAAAGTTAAACCTAAATTTCTTTAAAAACCTAGATCTAGAACTTGAATTGACTTGAAATGGGTGAATTTGTAGAGAAAACTTACCATAATTGCTTGTAGGAGTGGATTTAATGGATATTATGCACCAAAGACTTAAATTTGAGTCCTTAAACACCTTGATTGAAGCTTGAAAATTTTTGTATTTAGAGAGATGTGGAGAATAAAGGGTGAAATATGAGAGGAGTGGGAGTTATATAAATTGTAATAAAATTTAATTTGATCTTGTTTTATTTCTCTCATAAAACTATTTTTCACTCAAAAACTACTTTTAATATTTTTAAAGTTCGTGCAACTCTTTCTACATTTTACGTTTTTCGAGACACAAAAATTAACTTTTCACCTAAAAACTTCTTTTTATCAATAAGTGAAACACACCTTGCCGGACCAAAAAAACAAAAATTTATGCAAGCAACTAAACCTTATCCTTATCAACGCACCCGCTCCAGTGAGCTAGCTCTCTTCTCACCTTCCAGCTCTGATCTCCGGCGTACTGGGATTCCTTCTTCCAAAAGTAATTCAATAGTTTTCACAATGCAGACGAACAAATTCCACTCTGGAGTGATTTTACAGCTCCACTGGAGCCGATGTCGACTTCGTAAGGTGGCTTCAGTGTTTCCACCTCTTCCAACGTTATGGCGTGCGCTCTCACCTGCTGTGATTCTACCGATTACGTCTTCACCTCGTTCTCAAAAATCTATTCAAGTCAGACCGTAGTTCCAGTTTTCCTAATTTGGTTCTAATTTATGTTCGCTAAAAGCTTGTGTAATTTGTTTTGCATTTTTTCCTACCGCCAATTTAAACGTTCAGTTATGCGTTTGTGTGATGCCATTACAATTACGTATCTAAGCTATGTTGCGGTTTTTTTATTGGTTGAAAAAGGAACCGCGGGTTATGGATTCCATGACCTGTTTGGATGAAGGAGATGAGGATGACTATGGAGACCGCCACGATTGGGGTTTGGAAACATGCATTACTAGGGTTCTTCCTCAAGCTTTAACACTTGAGCATGGACTTGAAGCTTTGAAAGATGCAATTAACGAGTTGAAGCTTAATCCCCCAACTACTAGCAGTGGTTTGATAAGATTTGAGGTAAATGTTACGTTACGAGGCATTGGGCATTGTATTTTTGGCCGATTTCTTTCAAATTGCGACAGGTTTTCGGAATTCGGAAACAAAGAAGAAAATAATTAAAGGGAATTCATACATTCCATAAGCATTTTGTAGGATGATGAACTTTATATCCATAACCCATTGGCCTGTTCCATAAACTTTTTCTTGGATCGTGAACTTATATTATTTTGGAGATTCATTAAACTTCCATGAAACTTTGCAGGTTGCTGTCCCGCCCAGCTCCAAAGCTTTCAGTTGGTTCTGTACTGAACCCGAATCATCTGGAGTCTTTCCCCAATTTTATATATTAAAGGAGTCCAATATGGCTAGTCATCAGTCAATTTATTTAAACCACAGCCATGGAATTTTTGGTATCGGGGCTGCTGTGGACTTTGGGCACCTTTCTTCCGGTAACATTGGAAAATGGTGCTTATTTCGAAGGTATATTTTGATTCAATACCTCATAAATGGATAATAGTGTAATTATTCTTTTTTTTCCTGTTAAAAAAGTTATGAAGGAAGATTCTACTTCTGGGATTTAGTCCTCGTATCATTTATATCATACTACACAATAATCTGGATGAGATACACCTCAGTCTAATGTGCACAGGATTGCAAAAAAGCAATTAAGGATTTACATTTTATTGTACAGTAATCTGGATGAGATACACCTCATTGGCCTTTATACACTGCCTTTGAGTTGAATTTCAGTTTTTCTTGGGTCTATCGGGCGTACTCCCTTTCCCTTGGGCAGGGGTACCCCATCTTGATCCCCCAGATTCCACTGTAGCGGAGCCCCACTGGGTCAATGATGATGATGATGATGATGTACAGTGGCTGGAATTTATATAGATGCAAGAATTTTTCTATTGTCTCTGGTTGTGATATTGATACATATTAATTATACAATATCTGTGTGGATATTAGTTAATTTATGAAAAACAATGGTCAATGATGTCTGACGCTGTTCTGCAATAAATTTTTTTTTCAAGGGTTCTCTTGGCGCTAGTTTTCATGCTCACCTAACAATTTGTTAAAACATGTGCTGCATGAGAGAAGGCAACTTTTTTATGATCTTGTATCACTAAAATGTCTGAAATTTCTGCATGTAGCTTTCTGCAGATATTTGATGGCTACGTCACCCAACATAACAGCATATGGTTATCTTGGTGCCAATTGTAAATTTGAATCATCGTTCATGAAGCTTGACAGTGGTTCATTTTACTTTGTCATTCCTCAGGTATATTAACATCTCAATTTTTATTGGTTATTATCAAAGATATTTAAAAGCAAAATGTCCTACCTTTTCTCTTAGCAATCAGAATTTCCTCATCAAGTGATTAAATACAATTTATTTTCTTTGATTTCATTTTTTTCTGCACAGATAGAGTTAAATGAATATGAAGGGATCTCCTTGTTATCGGGAACAATGGGATGGAGCGAAGATTCATTTTGCTCTTTTAGGGAGGCTCTTAGTTCCTACGAGATGTCTCTTATCCAGGTCCTCTTGCAATCATTATGATTTTATTTTATTTTTTTGTTATGAATATAGTATTATTTTCTTTAGATGCTTATTTTGCATTGAAAATGGTTCTGCTCATCGATCAATTCTTGAATTATGCACTGTTATGGATCTCCTTTTTTGTAGTAGTTCAAGTGAAATAGCTGAGCCTGTTTATTGGAAATGATAGATGTATACAGTTTAATAACTGAAAACTTGTGCTTTTCATTCATTTTCTCTGAAACTTGTTGAGTTGCCTACCTTGCGTTAGCAAAGAACCCACTCTATATGGCTGTATTTGTACTCTTGTGTTTTATTGTTGCATTTTGCATTTTGTTGAAACCTATTTTACTTATGTATGGCGATGGAAGTCTGAATTTTTTTGTTACATTCTGCTCTCTCTCTCTATTCTTTCACTTCTAGGCCTGCCATCTCTTTTCAGCTTCTGGGACATGCGATAATATCTGTATGAAGTCTATACTTCAAAAGTTCAATATGATTGAAGATGTATTGACACAATTGGTATGTATTGAGTTCTAGATTCTGAAGTTGTTTATCTTATGTTTGAGAAGGCTACTCGTTCTTACACACTAGTGATTCATATATTGAGCATAACTTTTTTTCTTTCCTTGGGATAGGTATTCATTGATTCTCTTTCATTAAGCCATATACGAAGGAATGTTGTTCGTGTGGAAATGGTATCTTCTCTTCCTGGTAATGCTTTGATTGGGATTGTGCTGACTTCATTTGGCTTGTTTCTCTCCTGAATGATTATAGCTGTCAAAGTTTGCATTCTACTGCAGAAAGATGATTCAGGGTCACACCGTTTCATTATTAGGCTATCACCAACTTCAGCATTTGCTGCAAATGATGTATGAATCCAACTCTTGTGACATCTTTTGGTTTTGTAATCTATTTGTGTCTTCTATGTTTGGATATAGCATTTATATCCAAACATTGTTCTTTGGATTATATATTATAGGGATTATTTGTGCACAGAATGACATTGCAGTATTTGTTTTGTCTGAAACGAAATTAATTTATAGTTAATTATATTGGTTATAGGCAACTTGTAATGTTATCTTCTCCAATCTCCATGCACCATGCTCCAATGCTTACCATTTGAATGGCCATTTTTGTTTTATGTACATGATCATAAGTTCACAATTTACTGTTCTATTTGTTAAATCTTCTAAATAAGTTCTCTTATCGAAAATACCCTTTCGACTTGCTCGGGGTAAGGGTGCACACTACTCGACCCCCCAGACTTGCTCGTGCGGAATTTACTGGGTAGATGTTTTTTGTTCTTATTAAATTGTCTTCTAATTTGAGATGATTTAATATTTTTTTTATTCTTAAGCAAAAGCTAGAGAAAAAGCATTTCAAGCTTGGCTAAGTTAATGATTATAGAAAGTTTATACCTATTTGATGTTGTTTCTTAGATGGCTTCCTTGCTTTTAGTAGGGAACACGAGAAATAGAAAATATGCTGAGAGTGAGAACTGAAAATGAGTCGTTGAAGATTTTAAGAGAAGTTTTATTTTGAAGTTTATCTGAAATGCCAAGCTAAGAGTCTTTTTTGGTATGACATGATGCTCTAGCTGGCTACGGAACACAGTAATATGAGAGGGGGTAGATTTTCTTGGAAAAGAATGTTTGGAACATATATTTGTTTCAATTGCAGGTTGCATGGGACCTCTAAATGTAATATGTATGAGACCACTGACATGTTTTAGATTTGCTGTGATACTAGAGTTAGAGCAGTCACAACTTAACCTGACTCAACCCGACACATATGATGGGTTTTGGCTCAAAGTTTTTTAATCAGAACCCATTTGAACAACAAATTTTTGACTTGATCTGGTGTAGTTCATGGGTTGACCCGTTGGGTCAAACAGAAAACTGTAAATTCACAATTTAACAAATATAGTTATAATATTCAAATGTTACTCTAGATAATCATAATATGCTACTCTTACTCTATAGTTGGCCTGTTGGGTGGTTGACCCATCGACTGGTTATGCCCCTTTTTTTTTTGCTTTAATCCTTTTCTTTTGTTTTCTTTTGTTCTTGACTGGAGTTTGGATGAAGTACAGAATAGCTTATTTTGCCCCACCTTATTTTTCTTGCAAGACAAAACAGATTGAGAGAACAACTTTTAGTTTTGAAGATTCTCCTAATATCAATGCTTTATGGGCATCTCTTATTGTTGAGGAATGTTTTCGCCTTGGCTTAACGGTGAGATTTGTATTTTAGCCCTCATATGTGTTTACCAAGTGCTCACTCTTCTAATTCAGCCTTCATTGCAGTACTTCTGCATAGCTCCAGGATCGCGGTCATCACCGCTTGCAGTTGCTGCATCTACTCATCCCCATACAATTTGTGTTTCTTGCTTTGATGAGCGTTCTTTAGCGTTTCATGCTGTTGGTTATGCAAGAGGATCTCGTATACCAGCTGTAGTCATTACAACATCCGGCACTGCAGTTTCGAATCTTCTCCCTGCTGTGAGTTGTCTACATCCTTGAAGGAGTGTATTTTATTTATATTTTCTTGTTAGTTTTGTTTCTCAGCGTGGTCTTAATTGTGTATGCTATAGTACAGTATTTGAGTGAATTCTTCAGTTATGCAATATACAACTCAAGTTGGGATATATTGAGTCTTGTCCCACCCAGTGATATGCCTTGTACAAGTTGCCTGTATTGAGTCTTGTCCTACTCAATGCTATGCCTTGTACAAGTTGCCTGTCAATAGTCCTGTCCCACAAAGTGTATCATATAGTCTTTGTATCAAATATGATCTTACATACAGATTTTGATACCCTATATATGAAATGTAGGTTGTAGAGGCCAGTCAAGATTTTGTACCAATACTTTTACTTACTGCTGATCGTCCTCCAGAGCTCCAGGACTGTGGAGCTAATCAAGCCATAAATCAGGTTAGAGATTATCTCCAAAGCTCCAGGACGGTGTACCAATACTTTTACTTGCAGCAGAATCAATTGCTGGGGAGGGGGTGTTGGGTTCTGTGAAAGCATGTGTGATTCTCTATCAACTGTATATTTATCTTGCATCATTGTGGAGTTTTTTTCTTAACATATTTAATTTCCCACTGTAGTTGAATCATTTTGGAGCGTATGTGAGATTCTTCTTCAGCTTTCCAACACCCACTGATGATATTAATGCTAGAATGGTTCTCACAACAATTGATTCTGCTGTGTTTCATGCAAACACTTCACCATATGGCCCTGTCCATATTAACTGTGCATTCAGGGAACCTTTGGATGGCAGTCCTGGAAGCTGGTTGCCCAGTTGTTTAGACAGACTAGATACTTGGATTTTGGGTTCTGACCCCTTTACAAAATATGTACAACTTCAATCATCTGTTTATTGTGATGGTCTTGGTGATTTGCTGACAGAAGTTCTTCAACTAATCAAGAATGCAAACTCAGGGCTTTTGGTTATTGCAGCTTTAAACACAGAATCTGAGACATGGGCAGCTCTTCTGTTGGCTAGACACCTCCAATGGCCAGTTGTGGCAGACATCTTGTCAGGCATGCGTTTAAGACAGTTCATGGTGTCTTATCCTCAATATAGGAATGTAATATTTCTTGACCATTTTGACCACATGCTCTTGTGTGATGAAGTGCGAGGTTTGGTACAAGCAGATGTAATTCTTCAGGTAAGCTTTTTGCTGTCAAAGTAACAAATTTCATGGCATACCCTACACCTAGTTCATCTAGTGGCTCTGAATTATTAGGTGATGGAAATCAATGATCTGACATAAGATGATGGCATAACCTCCATCTGCTCCTGTGTAAATCATTTTTGCCTCCAACATTGCTCAACTCAAGTCAAAGAAGATTTAGAATACTTAAAGAATTAAAAAACATAGAATTGAAAATAGAATTTGATTGCTCATCTTCTTCGTCCCAAAACTGATGCTTATTTTTCAGGATGTTGGTTCTTGTATTACGAAGGTCAAGAGTTATCTCAAATGCCTACTTGAGATATTAAACTTGAACTAGTGAAGATTTTAGTGGTCAAGGATTTGCATTACTGGCTCACAGCATTTCTTGTTTTGTTAAACAGGTAGGGAGCAGAATAACAAGCAAGCGGACTTCGCAACTGCTAGACCAATGCTTCCCTTGTTCTTATATCTTAGTAGACAACCATCCATTTCGTCATGATCCTTTACATATAGTTACTCATAGGATCCAGAGCACAATAGCCCAATTTACTAAGTGGCTGTCAAAAGGTTCTTTTCCTTGTCATATGAATAGAAAATGGGCTCGTATGTTACAAAGCTTCGAAATGATGGTTAGTGATCCTTGTCTGTCCAAAATTAGCTGTTCTCTGCTTTGATTTCTTACAATCTGAGTTTTGATATTCGGCTTGTTAGACAATGATGCTATTATTTGAGTCCCTAGGTTACCTCATAATTACAGTTGTATTATTGATTGTCTGCTATAGATTTCCTTATGTGAGTTTCTAGGAGTTCAAGGGCCTCTCTAAGCAGTTCAATTGTAATTATATACGTTCGTCTTCCTGAGAAAAATTAAGCCTTTCATCTTCAATCTCTCTTACAGCTGAATCAATATACTATAACTAAAATCGAATCTCTCTATCTTATGTTTCATCGTTTTAACTATGCCACGTCCGCATATTTATTTATTCATTTACCTTTTTACCCTTAATTATTTTTAATATTTACAATCCTTATATTATAACAATATTCCATCTTATGTTATAATAATATTTCTTATATTACTTATAATAATATTATTAATCCATATCTTTATATTGGCTATATTTGGAAGACACCTATAACTCTTTTACTCTACTAAAAGATTACGTAGATATTTAAAAAAGTCTTATGATCTATTATATACTTTATTTTTTTTAATTTATGGTGATTGTAATATTATTCCAAAATATGTAATATGGATTAATACCTTTTTTTACTTATATTTTTTATTAAAAAATATCATTCTCCTGCATGAGTAAAAGTGAATTTAAATTTTTTATTTGTTAAACAAGATTCTTATAATATTTATTTGGAAGTTTATGAAAGCTATAGTATCCTTTTATTTAGATGTCAACGTCACGTTTAAATATCTTAATTATATCCTCCATATCTATTAAAATAATATGATTGGTTAAAATTTAATTGAGAACATTTTAATTGGAACCCCACATATATAATTAATTTATAAATGTTATCTTTTTATTTATATTTTTCATAGTGTTTTAAAATATCAAGTTTTCCTATTATTTTGATACATAATATTAATAAAATAATTGCTATTTCAAATGATAAGGATATGGCAAATTTTATAATTTTATGATTTTAGATATTTATTCAAATTTTATATATAAAATATTTATGTGATTATTTGTCAATTGTCATGGATGATTAATATATATATATATATATTATATATATATAGAGAGAGAAAGAGTTTGGTTCAAATAAAACAACTCCTTATCCTATAAAATAAGGAGTGTTTAGAACCCTTGGAACTCATTGATCCAAGAGCCGATATTCTCGAAAATTTGGGACGCGGTGGAATTTTCGTAATTTCTCGAAAATTATAAAAGTGCATCGTTATGTTAAAAAAGTGTATTACGATATACAAAAAGTGCATTAATAAACCCAAATATTTTGGGCGATTAAGTTCAATCGGAATTGAGTTAATTGGACATCCAGGATGATGCACTTTTTTGGTTTAATAATACACTTTTCTACCATAACAATGCACTTTTACTGAACCGAACATGGAGCGCGTGCCCTGTTGGCTTCATTTTTGTTTGCACATTTTCGGTTTACTAATGCACTTTTTGTATTTAGAAATGCACTTTTTCACGATAGCGATGCACTTTTGTAATTTTTGAGAAATTACCAAAATGTCACCGCGTTCCTAAAAGGGATAGAACATCAACCCTTGGATCACCTTGATCCAAGGGCTCTAAACACTGATTTTATAGGATAAGGGGTTGTTTTATTTGAACCTTACTCTATATATAATAATTATTATTATTATTTTGTTTAATTAAAACCCGTACAAGGTACGAGAATAAATACTAGTTGTTGTCTATTTTGGAAAAAAAAACATTTCTTCCTTGATTTTATATAGTAAAAAAAAATGTATAGCTGAAAGATTTTCACTTTTCTACTAACCTTTCCTCAAGATTACAAAACAGACCTTTTATTTACTTGGAGGAGGCTAAGAGAGATTGTTATGGATATTATTTATTAATCAATGTGTCCGTTTTAACTTCTATATAAAAATAATAAGGCTGGAGTAAAAATAAACTGCAGAATTGAGTCGGTTAGAATTTCAAGTGCCTAAAAAGTTACCTATTGCATATATTGGCACAGTAGCAATTGTCATTTGTTATTGTCACTATAAATATTATTTAATTTCCAAACTTGTTCTGTTTATGGAGGGCTAACAAACTTGAAGATGTGTGTTAACATAGGGACATGTCAAGGCCATGAATCTAGAGAATTTGATGCAGATGTGCTGAACATCAAACTTTTGCGTTTACAACAAGGACATACTTGCGAATTCCCGTATTTTCTGAACATGTTTTGCTTTTTGACATACAGGTCACCTGACATACATTACATGTTTCCAAACTTTTCTCCAAAATTTGGATCTCTTCATATGTCTTTTAATTGAATGGGGTAATAACTCGGGAAAGTAATTGTTCAACTTGTTAGTTCGAAGAACCCCGAAGACTTCTTTCACTGTATATCCGCCACTAGATTTGTCAGAAGTGGCAAATGAGTGAAACTTTATTGGCAGATTGAGCTCCTTTTTTTTCTTAAAAGCTATGGCAGATTGAGTTCAGAGGTTTAAATTGAAAAAAAAAACTCCTCATAGGTTAAATCAGCTTATCAATGAGATGAACTGTGCTTGTGTTTTTTTTTTTTTTGGCTCCTTTGAACCACATATTGCAGCATTCTTATGGTTGGATTGTTTCTAGAATATTTTGATAACAATTTTTAGTTAATACTACACCTGCTAGAGCCCCATACCATGATATGGCTCTTGAGCATTAGTTAGGTGATTCTTTGGTTTTCTACCTTTGACAGACAAGGACAAGAAGCCTTTATTGGAATCACTTTTACATAGTATGTCATTGTCATTCTATTGGTAAATTGTTAGCATGCAACTCTAATTGTTGTCTTTTTGCAGGTTTCATGGGAGATTTCCTTTCAGATCTCTGCCAATTGCTCATTAACTGAACCTTATGTTGCCATTGCAATCTCAGAGTTTCTTTCTTCTAAGACTGCTTTGTTTGTTGGGAATAGTATGGCAATCCGTGACATGGACATGTATTGTAATGGTTTAATCAATTTTATCGGTGAAAAATCGAATTTATTGCCATATCAGTGCATCATGGTTGCTGGAAATAGGGGAGCTAGTGGTATTGATGGTGTACTCAGCACAGCTATCGGTTTTGCAGTAGGTTGCAAGAGAAGGGTAAGTGTTTCAGTGCTTTAACTTTGTAAGAGACAGCATCTAAATTTCTCGAAGTAGTTTCCAGCGTATCAATCATCAACAGTTTCGAAATTGCTAATGTGGTACAGTGTACAAGTCTTGTCTTTTTTGGGTTTATTGGTGGCAGATTTTACTTCTGACCATTTGGATGTGGTTTTTACCTCTTGGAAAGGGTAGTTGATATTGTGTATTGTGTATTTTGATATATAGCTATAGAGGAAATGGGATTTTGAAAAGATATATGAACTTTCTGAAATTATTGTCACTATTGATTGCGATAATACCTGTCCATTTTTTTACTCTGTTAAGCAACAATTTTATTTCACTTTCATATAAAGATCTTAAATTTTTATATCTGATGTTTAAGTACATCACCATCAAAGGTCGAGCATGAAGTTCTGAAAATAGAGCATGATTCGTAAGCCTAGAACCTTTGACGTTTCTTGCAACTTCAATTAGGAACTAAGGGGGTTTTACGCGTTCTGTTGTCCTGTTAATATTATAATATCTTTCACCTCATTCGCTGTAAAGTCTGAAAGCTGT
This sequence comes from Fallopia convolvulus, assembly GCA_964016875.1. Lineage (NCBI taxonomy): Eukaryota > Viridiplantae > Streptophyta > Magnoliopsida > Caryophyllales > Polygonaceae > Fallopia > Fallopia convolvulus. Next base: position 36,008,186 of record OZ024719.1, read on the forward strand.
TGAGAGACAAGTTGTTCGTATTTTTCCAGGTATTTTGTGTAATTGGGGATGTTTCTTTTCTTCATGACACAAATGGTCTGGCATTATTGAGTTTAAGGTAAAGTTCTTACTGTCTCTGCGTCCCTCTCACACACTGTTTCTGTTCACCTGCCCATCTTCATCTACTTCGAATGCTGCAGTATTCTGCAGCTTCTGGAGCTTTTGATAGAAATTATGGCACTATACTGATTAATATAATATCTGTTTCAAGGATGTTGCGGAGACCGATGACTATTATTGTCATAAACAACCGTGGTGGTGCCATCTTTAGTTTCCTTCCAATTGCAAAGTGCACTGAGCCGAAAATAATGAATGATTTCTTCTATGGAACTCATGCTGTTTCTGTTAGGAACCTTTGTGTAGCACATAGGTAAGAGTTCTGATATAACATTTTTTTAATTCCTCCCTGCAACTTGTCCTTTTCTTTTTCTTTTGATTGTATATTTTTTTCTTATCTGATGAGGAACCAAGGGAAGCACTTGGTCTAACTAGTAGTGGTAATACATGTGGAAGTACCACAAAAGTGTGTTACTTGGTCTGACTTGAGTAACGGGAAATTCGTATAAAGGTTCAGAATCTAATTTACCCATAAATTTGTAATCTTTACTCCTGATGAGGGACCAAGGGGAGCACTTGGTCTGGCTAGTAGTGGTAATACATGTGGAATTAGCACAAAACTATCGTCTGGTCTGACTTGGGTAATGAGATTTGTATAATGGCACATTTTTTTTTTGTACTGATGGTCTGCGCAGATGATATGGTAGATTATTTTAGCATCTTCTTAACCCAAAACTTAATAATCATCGGTCCTCTTTGACACTACATGCTATGAAATTCATTTCATTATCAAATTACGAACAACCATTTTACAATATTGAATGTGCAGCATCCAGCACATGTCAGTGAACACTAAAGAGGAGCTTCGAGAAGCTTTATCAAGCTCTGAACTGTCAGATTTGGATCGTGTAATTGAAGTTGAGAGCTGTATTGATAGCAATGCTGAATTTCATAGGTTGTTGAAACCTTAGTTTTGTCTTATTTAAATTTATCTTTTGCTTTGGCTTACTAATTAGTTCATGGTGCCTATCTTTTCAGTATCTTGAGAAAATTTGCAAGTCAGGCTGCTTCTCATGCTTTCAGTGCTCTTTCGAGATTTGAGGGTAATCTCTCTCTCGGCAAGATTGATCAAATAAAATACTCAGTCTACAGGCAAGCTTTGAACTTTTTTCCCCCTCAGTAGCTCTTGATAGGGTTGAACAAAATATAGATATAATGTTCATAAGTAGTTGGCATGCACTTTAATATTTTTTCTTGTTACAGATTGCAATTAAATGCTCCTTCAACATCTGTTTTTGTTGATTCTGGCTCAATTAGTTTGCATAAAGAAGGCTTCATAATAGCATTATCTCTTGATGATGGCAGCACAGGATATGGCGAGGTTTATAAACAAATATTATATTAACATTTGATTTTTATATGAGTAAGGCATACGTAGTCTGACTGATGATCTCATAAGTTTTCCCTTGTGCTGGTTTCTTAAACCAGGTTGCGCCATTTCAAACTCAAGCGGAAGACTCACAACATTTAGAAGATCAGCTACAATTTTTTATGTATAGTTTGAAAGGAGCTAGTGTTAGTTATCACTTTTCTCTGCTTAGAGGTTCTTTTTCTAGTTGGATCAAGAGAATCTTAGGCTTACCGGTAGGAATTTTCAGGCAACTCTTATTTCTCGTGATGCATAGCCCTATTATATTGACTCAGCTGCATCTGTCAATTATAAATTCTGACAATATTTATTTTGCAGCTTCACTCTATCTCTCCAAGTATAAGATGTGGACTTGAGATGGCTATGTTAAATGCAATAGCTGCGAGACAGCAATCCAGCTTCTTTAGCATCCTCTGTCCCCGTAACTATGCACAGAAGAATTTTGTAGAGTGCACATCAAGCATTCAAATATGTGGCCTTATTGATCACAAGGGAACCCCCAAAGAGGTTGCTGATGTTGCTTATAAACTTGTTCAAGAAGGATTTCATGCACTAAAGCTCAAAGTAAGATTCAACATTCTTTGGATATACTTTTGGCTAATATATCAAAAAGCATTTATGATCCTCTCCTCAACTCAAGAAACTAAATTTCTGCAGTATGTTTTGCAGGTAGCACGTCGAGCAGATCCTAAAGAAGATGCCGCAATTGTGCAGGAAGTAAGAATGAAGGTTGGACCCAAAATAAATATCCGAGTTGATGCCAATCGTCAATGGACCTATGATCAAGCAATGCAATTTGGGTTTCAGATCAAGGAGTGCAACGTGCAGTATATTGAGGTATGACCTCCCAAAGGAAACATGTTCAAAAGGATAAATTTGTACTGTTGATATTTGAGTGACATTGTTTGCTTTTTTATACAACTTGTATATGGTCTGTTGAGGCTGAGTGTCTCTCTGGTTATTCCACATTAATAGAATGTAGTTATTACTGTAGCATGAACATCTAAATACCAAATACTAAAATTTTACAGGAACCTGTCCGAAATGAAAATGATATCATAAAGTTTTGTGAGAAATCTGGAGTACCTGTGGCACTGGATGAGACAGTGGACAATATTCAAGGAAATATCCTTGAGAGACTGAGCAGATTCTCTCATCCAGGGATCGTGGCTGTTGTAAGTCAGAAAGTTTTGAACCCCTATTGTTATACAGTATTTCTGTACTAGTTTTATTGAGATAAGTGTGGTATTTAGTCAAATTGCATTTTTGGAGGCAAATCCTTCATTTTACGCATATTCTTGACATAACATGTAAACTTAAAACTGTAGATATGGGAAATAATGAAAGATTTTCCCGAGGGAACTTCATCTGACCATGGTTACTAAAACTCTTACATATCCTGTCTATCATAATCTTCTCAGTATATTTTACTTGGGCTCCCTTGTTGCTGTGGGTAGATTTTTGAGCAGCCAGTATCAAGAAATCACAAGGAGATGATTTTTGTGTAGATAATCTATGAATATTGGTAGAGAATGGGATAAATATTTTGATTGTTATTTAAGAGATCGTTTAGGTGTAGAATTGAGGAGATTTTCTAAGGGAGTTTTGGTTAAGATGTAGGGAATCGGCATTATACTTATGGAACTAAAGTATAGTCCTAGTATATTAGGAGTTGGGAGTAGAAATAAAGTTGAACAAAATTTGCCTAATTAACCCAAATCCACATGATTGGCACATGAGTTCCCATAACAGTGTTGGACCTCATGGACATGAGACCAATTCCATTATTCAAACATTTGATTTTGTTTTAAACGCATTGCTTTTTATTGCATCCCACATGTTTGTAGTTCACTAGTGGAATCAACTACAACTAATTTACTCTGCTATCCGTTAAAAGATATTAATTTCTAAACAGAACCTCAGTAAGAAATAGAGAGAATTGAATTAAAAAAATAATAATAGTAGTGCCCCCACAAAAGAAAGAAACTGTTGATTGTGTGATCTCTCCATTCACACCCCTCAAGATTCCATGGCACTCGTAGACGGAAAAGATTGACTTTAGGACATTCAGGGAAAACAGGATAGTATCTACCCTGCTTTTTATAGCTGCAAAGCCACCTAACGAGTTTCTTTGACATCTCAATTCTCTCTGGGTATCCATAATTCATAATCCCCAATAGCAGACCCTTCTAGTCTCAGCTATGACTTGCTTAGTACTTTTAAGACAGTTTCACTTATATTGATTTATATATTTCAGGTTATAAAGCCGAGTTTTGTTGGGGGTCTTGAAAATGCAGCATTAATTGCTAGATGGGCTCATTTGCATGGGAAAATGGCCATTGTTAGTGCTGCTTTTGAAAGCAGTCTAAGTTTATCATGTTATGTTCAGTTTGCACGTTATGTGGAGCTGCAAAATGATGAGGTTTGCAGCATATTGAATAGCGAAGTGGCTTCTTTAGTAGCACATGGTCTTGGAACCTATCAATGGCTTAAGGAAGATATATCACCCAATCCTCTCAGCATTTGTCAAAATCCAGTCAGTGGTTATATGGAAGCATCCATCAATAATGCTGATTTTTATTTGCAAAATTTTCGAATCAACCAAGCTGTTATTCAAAGAAGCTTTATTGAACAGCAATATTGTAGGTACCAGTTACATATTAAAGCCAAGAACTTCTCTTATGCTGTTGAAGTTCAGGAGATTGGTGAAATGAATAACGTAAGCATACATTTCTCAAATGTTAATGCTTGCCATTGCCAATTTTCACTAACACTTAGAAAATGAAGCAAATAATTGGATTTTATTGGTTTTTACATGCTTATGATGTTTTATCATTACCAATCTATGCATGTAAGTGAAATTGATTCATTAAAGAAGTCTTATTTGCAAGGTTAATTATTAGTGAAGCAATAATGCTTATGATGGTTTTTACATGCTTGAGATCTTTTTAAATAATATCTCCTCAGTGATTCTCATTCTCCTTGATGATAATTTGATCTTTTCCTTGTTCTTTAATCATTGGTTTTGGTTTCTCAGCGTATGCATAATGCATTCACGAGATTCCTGTTATGAGAGCTTATCATTTTCATCTACCATCTCACTGATTCTGATTTATCTCAAGCATAATATGACATCCTAGTTTTGATGCAGAATAATGTGCTTCTCTTTATTCATGGGTTTCTGGGCACTGGAACTGACTGGGTTCCTATCATGAAAGTTTTCTCAAAATCTGCTAGATGCATCTCTATTGATCTTCCAGGCCATGGGAGGTCCATGTTTGAGCCCCTTGCAACTCAGGATGCATCTCAAGAAGAGCATATTTTATCAGTGGAAGACATTGCCGAGCTGGTATGTGAGTTAATGAAAAAATTGGGTCAAGAAAAAGTCATTCTGGTTGGATATTCTATGGGAGCAAGAATTGCCTTGCATCTGGCCTTGAGATTCGGTGCTAAGGTATGTATTAAAATTAAATTTAATAAACAACACAGACATTTTAAAGAATCCTAAATTAAAGAAATTATCTTATAGTAAAAGTATTTAAATAATGAATCAAATCATTTTTATAAAATTCTTAATCCTAATAAAATATTATTTCTTACATAAATCTAGGATTTCATCCTCTATATATTTGAATATTTCTTTATAAATTATAAAAGTTGTATTATCTCTTAAACAACATATATATTTATCTTGTTTATTCTTCATATTATTATATTTTGTTAGAAATAACTTATCAATTAATGATTCTAATTCATGTTCAAGTGATAAAACCGATTCATCATGATATGATTCATCTGTTATATACTATCATTTAATGATAATTTATTTAATTTATTTATATAATTTAAATTAAACAACATGTATGTATTATTAGATATAGAATTATCTATTTCTTGATAAATAAATTGATTTAAATCATATTTATTCAATATTAATAGTTTTCTTAAATGTTTTAATACTAAACTAATATTCATATTAAATGCAGATTATCAATCTCTGAAATATTTTTTTTCATATAAGATTTTATATTAGTATTATAATATTTAATAAATCGGTTGATTTATTCTATATATAATATATATATCTGATCAATCTTATCATTATTCTCTATATTTGATTTATTGAGTAATATCTTTTAAATAGAGTAGGATATAAAGTTTGTTTCTTACCTTGGAAATAATTGAACCCATTTGGATACCCTCTAGTATGGAACCTTTGATTCTGGAAAGAAAATTTCTCATGGTTAAGAGTAATTAGATAGTTCTTAATGGGTAAACAACTAGTTTTGTATTTGATTATACTTAGTTGTTTATGTGTTATTTTGACTATTTCATCTATAACAAAAAAAAACTCATTTTATTAAATATATAATGGTTCATTGTTGTTTATTACTCCTTCCGTTCCCTTTTGTTTGTCCTAAAAGACGGTTCTTATGGTTATTAAGGAAGGTGTAAAGTAGTATTAGTAATTGGTAAAGTGGATAAAATGTGAGATTGATTGGGGGAATGTTTGTAATTTTATAGGGATAAAAGGTGTAAAGTAGTATTGGTATTTGGGAAAGTGGGTAAAAAATGATATTAGGTAGGGATATTATTGTATGAAAAGTATAGATATAAAAGGAAAGTGGACAAACAAAAGGGGACGCCCGAAAAAGAAACAAGACAAATAAATGGAGACAGAGAGAGTAGTAATTATGAGGAGATAGTTTGTTGATTTCTGAGGATGTAGTTGTTTAATTGTAGAGAGATAATTGTTCACTTATGTGAATTATATATAGTCTCCCTTCTTTGAACTTGTTTAATACTCAGAGCGCTTTATAAAAAAAGTAATGTGATTTTTATCCAAATTAGTGCATGCTCATAAGTATGGATATATTTATTCATATCTATATCCCGCTGAAGTTGCTAAAATACAAAAAGACATGTAAAAATCTTCTCAAATTAATTGATTTGTGAAATATTTTGCAGACAATATATATTAGAAGTATAAAATTAGGAGAAAGGTTTTACTGAAACAAAATCTAAGTATAAAATAAGAGAAAATGTTTTTGTCCACTATATTTTGTTCTTTGCATTGATTAAATCTAATGATTCAAATTCCTGCTCACTATTTATCTATCATAAAAGCTCCCGTTAGCTGAACCTATCATGAGGTATTGATTAGTATATATTACTAATTAGTAATTTTCACATTGGTAATATATCTTCTCCAGATAAGAGGAGCCATTATCATTTCTGGAAGCCCTGGCTTGCGAAATTTGACTGCCAGAAAAGTAAGAGCAGCTAAAGATGATTCTAGAGCGTCAACACTTGTTTATCTCGGCTTAAAGTCATTTGTGGAGTCATGGTATGCTGGAGATCTGTGGTCTAGGTAATGACTGATTCTTCCTCCTTCGAGCCCAGATTTAGCTTAATTATTGCACAATTGCATAACCTGTCCGTTCTGCTATTTATCCAACAGCTTGAGGGAGCACCCTAAATTTGAGCAGTTAGTTGGGAGCCGGTTGCAACATCATGACATTCGAGGCCTGGCAAAGGCTTTGTCTGGTTTAAGTATTGGGAGGCAAACGTAAGTTTGGATTCCGATCAGTGCTTTATACAGTTTCATTCATAGCATATTACCTATCGCAAGCCTTTAAACCTACTTCGCACAGCTCGTAAGGCAGGCATTTAGCTTGTGTTTGGTCTGTTGAGAACAATAATCGATTTAAACATCTTCATTTAAACTTGTGGTAGCTGAGCTGCAAATATAATAGTGGATTTATGATATTATTATAGGTCATTGTGGGAAGATTTGAAGTACTGTAAGACACCGCTGATGTTCATATACGGCGAGAAAGATGACAAGTTCAGGAAGATCAATCAGGATATTTGCTCTGAGATTAGCACGGGGGGTGAAGACGGTCATGTCCATGATGTAGTTGAGGTTCCCGATAGCGGCCATGCTGTTCATATAGAAAATCCTCTTGCTCTTATCAGACTGATAAGACGGCTGTTGACGAAGATGGGAGTAGGAAATGATTCGAGATGACAGGAAGGACTTCAGCATAGGTGTTATTATGCCTTGCATTTTGCTTGTTCTAGGTCCAATTTCACAACTATTGAAGTATTGATATTGTCATATTGAAGAATTGTCGGGAAATGATGATACATCGGCCACGCAAGGCTGGAGGATGAATGGATAATTCACTTTTGTTTAAAGATTATTTTTTTTTTGAAAATGGTTTAGATGTGCGAAATTTGTAGCTCTTTTTTACTCTGTTCTTTGTTGGACAGGATGTGATCGTATGTATAATCCATGGGAGGAGGATTATTGGTTCACATTTTTTTTGGTCGAAGGAGGGACGTTACTCTCCGTCCCCTCAAGGGGGAATTTTATTAATAGGATAAAAAGAGCTACTTAGCAAACGGGAGGTAGCTCATCTTCTAACATTAGCAGAAAGTAAAGAATAAACACCCTCTGATGGGTCACACAAACATGAAAACCTAAACTAAAAGAAAAAGCTAAAGAGGCTAGATAATATGCAACTGCATTAGCTTCTCTAAGGACATGACGAAATTGAATAGTCCAATCCTTTTAAAGAAAGCCTTGACATTGAGCTATCAGGCTATATAAAAGGTGATAACGATCAATAGATTTACTTAAAAGTAGACGCCCTAACTCAGAATCTAATTTTAAGCAAACCCTCTTGTAACCCTGTTCCCACGCCAAGCGAAGGCCTTGTAATGCGCCCTAAAGCTCAGCCATAGGGATTGTACAAACTCCAACATTATGAATAAAACCTACCATCCATTGACCATCAACATCTCCAATAACTCCTCTTGCTGCCTCCGTACCATCCTGCCTCACCAAGACATCAATATTGAGTTTAATGCACTCCCCGGGTGGCAACTCTTGAGTCTTCCTTCGAATGTCATCCTCATAAATCCTTGTGACTGTAGAGTACTCGGAAACCTGCTCACGAATGAAGTCCACTCGGTTTCTCAAAAGGACTCATTACGAAACACAACCATTACGCCACTTCCAAATCCACCAAAGCGACATCACAAAAACATGCAACCACTCAGCACCACTTGTATGCTTAAGGCCACAAGAAATACTAATACGAATCCAAAAGGCAAAATTAGACTCGAAAAATACTTCCTTGGCAAGAGGAGTGTGAAGATCTTTCCAAAACACGTCGTAATATTACAATCACGTAATAGGCGGATCAATGACTCCTCGGTAGAACATATTGAGCAAAGGGTATTATCGGCTAAATGACATCGGATCTGCTCTACATTAGGGAGGATTACTCCTTTAATAGCCATCTAGGAAAATAAACGAGCCCTTTCGCTTACGTGAATCTATAAAAGATATTGAGAAATCACACGATCCATGCACGTGAGGTGTTGATCTTGCCTTACCACCTCATAAGATGACCTAATTGTGAAGGAGCCAGAGGCTGAAAAGTTCCAGCTAAGAGTATCAACCATACTGCCATCTTCCACCACAACTATAGAAGCCAAACGAAGCAATAACGAACAAGGGAGAAAGACAGTTAACAGATGCCACTTCCAACCTGACCCCACATCCCATAACCCTTAAACAACATCATGCAGCATATCTTGTGGGATCGACTTAACAATATTCTCCAACAGAACACCATCTCCCAACCAGTCGTCGAGCCAAAACCGAATGGTTAAGCCATTTTCGAGACACCAACGTGTACCCGACACCACCATACGGTCAACCCCGATCTTCACACTTTTCCAAATATGCGAGCTATTAGCCCGTTCAACTAAAGAAGGTCGAACATAATTAGCTCGCAAAACAATTATAAGGTTTAGGGTATCCCCACAACAACAATTATGCATGCCAATGCTAATGAAACAATAATGCTTTTATCACATAGAGTTGCTAACTTTCGTTAACTTAAACAAGTAAATCAACTAACTTTCGTTCAATCAATAAACTTAACTGTCTATCTCTTCTACTTCAACTAGGATTGATCTGCTTTCTCTTCAAAACCCTAATTTGACTATTTTGATCCAAAGTTTCTACTTTCGCTTCAACTATGAATGTGAATTTCCTTATCCACTTTCGTTTCAAGGATTAAGAACAAGAGAATAGATTCATGATAAAAATAATTACAACATGATCAAGAGCAAACATACATAACCATTGTTGGTTTTAACCCCAACCTTAGAGAGAAAGACTACTCACAAATCATAATTAAAAACAAAGCGATTGAATTAATAAAGAAAGACTTACAAACTGAATTGAAAACAAAACTTGTCTTCCAGGAAAACTCGTTCCTCTTCTCTCTCACGCCCCTCTCCTCTCTCTCTTCCTCCAAATTCCCCTCCAAAAGATGATCCAAAAACTAGAGCTAGACAAGAGTATTTATAGAGAAAACTAATCTATCTATAAGGATATAAATCTTATAAAAGATATATCCCTTAAAACTATCTAATAATAAAAAGATATGGGATAAAAGATCATTAATTGCTCCGACTCTGTTGTTTGCTAACGAGCTTGAGTGCATCGGTACCGACCCCATCAGGGTCGTTGCAGCTCAGATTTGCTGAACTTTTCCACCTTTGATGAACACCTCGTTACCGACGTGTGTTGACCTAGGTAACGACCCCCTCTGCATTGAAAACTGGCTCGTAACTAGGGCATCTCCCTCATTATTGGGGTCATTACACTCGGTCTTGCTTTGATTCTTCTTCTTAAAGCCCGATAACTGGTCTCTATTGAAAGGGTTTTTTGACAACAAATAAATTTATAATCAAGAACCCGCTGAGTACAGAGGAGTTAGGTTCGTCCACGGGAGAAAATCATGTACCAAAATTTGTTACTTAGAGCGCAAACAATCAACAAAGGCTAGGGGTTTTAGCAAGAGAAAGAGGAATTCTAAGGTAAAGGTCTCACCACAACAATAATTATGCATGTCAAACATTAATGAAACACATAGATCATGCTTTTATCACCTAAAGGTCTCAACTTTTGTCAACCTAAGCAAGTAAATGAACTAACTTTCGTTCAATCAATAAACTTACTATCTAATCTCTTCTACTTCAACTAGGATAGATCCGCTTTCGCTTCAACACCCTAAATTGACTATTCTGATTCAAGGTTTCCGCTTTCTCTTCAACTATGAATGAGAAATTCTTATCAACTTTCATTTCAAGGATTAAGAACAAGAGAATCATGCAATAAAAATAATCAAGACATGATCACAAACAAGCATGCACAACCATTGTTGGGCTCAACTCCAACCTTAGAGAGAGACTACTCACAAATCATAATTAAAAACATCAAAACTAAATTAAAGAGAAAGCTTACAACTTTGAATCCAAACAAAACTTGTCTTCCAAGTATCTCCAAAATCGCCCCCTCTCACGCCTCTCTCTTCTCTCCTCCTCTCCCCCTAAACTAGGTTAATTGATTGGTGGATGGGAAAAACAAAGGCTAGACAAGAGTATTTATAGAGAAACTAATATATCTAAGAGCTATCTATAAGGAAATAAATCTTCTAAAAAGATATATCCCTTCTATCTATCTAAGGACATAAAAGGAAATAGGATAAAAATACATTTAAATGCCCCGACTCAAACACGGAACACCTTGGTACCGACCCTGTATGTCTCGGTATCGACCCTGTTTAGCACTGCGAACAACCTATAGTAATATTTTCGTAGCGGGTTTGTTACACCTCCGTTTGACTCGATTCTTTTTCCTATGTCTTTGTAACAAATTTCTCCTCGGTTTTGCTCTTTTCCTCAAAAGTGCTCCAAACAGCTTCTAAAAACCTACAAAACACCACCAAAGTTTATGTAGACTCCATATCTTAAGAAATACGAAAACCTACACAAACGACTAAAAAAAACACAAAACTAAAGAAGAAGACTCAAAACACACTAAAACACACCTAAAAACTCGACTAAAAAGGCGGACATCAAAATACCCCATATTTAGACTTGCTTGTCCTCAAGCAATCAACAAGACAAGAACCAAAACCAACAACACATATATCAAGTCAATGCCCTTCATCAAAAAGCAACATCAAAGCACAAGTAGAAATAAATAGACAAGTGAATCTAACGTTATCACACATATATAAGCAACCTCAAGCAAAAAAACTGAGAATCCAACCTCACAAGGCTAATGTTTTTTCACTCAGCTCTCTAGTGTTTAGGCTTAGAATAATAACTCTCAACTCAATCCAATATACAAAAATGAACACAATCATTGTTACTTATATCACCAAACTCTCCACCCGAGATCTCAAAACACATAAAAATCATCAAGAGATCGAACTTAGGCTCAATGAAAAACTTCATAGAAGCTTCCATTCGGCCGGGTTGTAATAGGGCTTGGTAATAACAAATAGGCGTGGAAATATTTTGGCTATGTGGTGCTAATAATATCTGGGAATAAAGACTCCTACAAACTCACACATATCCAAAAACTTCAAAAGAATATACCAAACTCACTCAAACATTATGCACACTTATTCACTCACCCATTTAAGATCGCAACTAATCTTGCTAAAAAAAAACAACAAGGACGATTTGGCTCATGCACTTTTTTTTCTTTCTGAGGGGGCTCGGTACCGAACCTGTTAGGGTTAGTATCGACTCTGCATTTCTTTTTTTCTTTTGTAAAACCCCTTTAGTTTCCACTTCTTTTGTAAGTGCATTCAGAGAACCAAACTCCTTTTACATAACAAACTGCAAGATCTTTTAAATACCCAACCCATATTACCCGACACTTGAACCAAACAACTCACTCAACAAAATCATCATAATAACCAACACTAAGTCCTAATCCCCGGATAGGGTCAAGCTTATCTCGGCTAGGGAATAATTTTGTGGAGCTAAAAATAAAAGGCTTAAAAGCTCAAATTGGCTTCAAAAAGAGGATAATGATAAGGTAGGTAAAAAGAAAGGATAAAAAGTGGCTTAAAAGAAATAAGTTCTCCATCATATGATGTTACATGCAATGAACTAATATCTCATATAGGACTCAAGAAATAGATAACCATATTAATGACGAGATAATATGCATAAGGAGAGTAAATCACACATGAAAAGAAGAGGGATTTTTAATGTTCTCCCTATAATGCCAAAAATAACTCACAAGGTAGCAATTTTTGTTGGATTTAAGTCGCCTTTACCTAAGATTATATGTGCTCAATTTCATCACATGCTAAATATCCACATAAAAAACAATTTTTAACATGATTCAGGCAAAGCTATCCAAACATGTTATGGAATTACATGATCAAGCAAGTTAAAGCATATCATAGGACATTTAAGTGGAATATTATCAATCCTAAAACACAAACAAAGACACAAAATTGAGTTTCCTTTTCCCAAACCCCATACTTAAACCAAACAGTGTCCTCACTGTTTAAAACAAAGACATAAAAATAAGGAGGAAAAAGAAATGGGAACTCACAATATAAAACTGAAGCTGCTTGAAACCATTGATCACTTGAGGAATAATGAATTTTCTCGGTCCTATAGAGGTCGGTACCGAACCTGTGAAGGTCGGTAACGAACCTGGCATGCTTGTACATTGAGTACTCATTGTTGTACTCAACATTGAGTGTTTTTGAATCGTTTTATCCTTCGTAGCAATTCTTCCACATCTTTGTACCTGAGTCACTTTTAGAAAAACTTCTATCCCTACTACACTAATCTAACCTAAAAACAAGTCAAAAGAAAGCTAGCAAAAAGAACTAAGAAAGCAAAAACTAAAAGCGGAAACAAAAAGCGGGTTGTCTCCCGTAAGCGCTATGTTTAACGTTGTTAGTCCGACGAACTTACATTGGCTCTAAGGTGGCTTCTCTCCATATTTGTAGGGATCGTGAGAAACCCCATACTTAGATGGAAAAGCATCAAAGCTTCTCTTCAAGACATTTGGCCCTCTATCATTAGTAAGTATGCGTGGTAATCCTACAACAGGGTTAGTAAAATCCGAAAACCAAGGAGGTTTTGACTCCTTCATAGGACTAACAGTAGGATCTAATATAGAACAGGGATAGGAGAAGGGATAATGACCAAAATAAATCAAACTAGAATAAGAAGACTTACCATGATCGAGTAGAAAAGGGTTCGGTACTGAGGTGTAGGGGGTTGTTACCCACCAATCTGGGTCAGGGAGTGCCTCGGTATCATGCTTGAATCCATCTCCAGCATCGTACTCCTACAGAAATGGGTCGTTACCGACCCATGGGAGATCGGTAGGCTCCTCGGTAGATGTGTCTCCAATGAATTTTCTTGTTTCTGTACTCAAAGAGGGGTCGGTACCGAACCATGGTGGGTCGGTAGGTTGCTCAGTACTGCAACTAGCAATCTCATTCATGGCCGAATTGAAATGAACCTCGACCTTTTCTTCTCCAATATCAAACGTGAGAAGTCCTCTCCTGACATCTACACGTGCCCTTGCGGTGGCTAAGAATGGTCTTCCAAGAATGATTGGCACCACAGGGTCTTCCGACATATCTAGAACAATGAAGTCATTTGGGACAATGAATTTTCCAACTTGGATAGGGACATCGTCAACGACTCCAGTTGCTTTTACAGAAGATCCATCCACCATGTAGTGGTTCATATCAACAGGCTCCAGTGGTCCCATGTTAGCCTTGATCCAGATTGACAATGGTAATAAACTGGCACTGACATTGGCACCTAGATCACATAAAGCTTTAAAACGGTGACTCCCAATATCAATTGAAATTGCAAACTGAAAACTGAAAAGCAAAAGAAAAACTGAAAAGCAAAATAAACTTAAAGGCGTCGACAGGGTCAGTACCGACCTGGTAGGGTCGGTATCGACTCGACATTGAACATGAAAATAAAACAGAAAAAAGAAGAAAAACTGGGTTTCCCGGCAGGGTCGATACCGACCCAAGAGGGTCGTTACCGACTCGGCTAAGTCCCGAAAAATGCAAAAAGAACAAAACTTGGCACTTTTGAAATCTCCCCAACAACGGTGCCAATTTGTTGAAAGGGTTTCTTGACAACAACTAAATTTATAATCAAGACCCCACTGAGTACAGGGGAGTCAGGTTCGTCCACGGGAGAAAGTCATGTACCAAATTTTGTTATTTAGAGCGCAAGCAATCAACAAAAGCTAGGGTTTTTAGCAAGAGAAAGAGGAATTCTAAGGTAAAGGTATCACCACAACAATAATTATGTATGCCAAACGTTAATGAAACACATAGATCATGCTTTTATCACCTAAATGTGTCAACTTTTGTCAACTTAAGCAAGTAAATCAACTAACTTTTGTTCAATCAATAAACTTACTATCTAATCTCTTCTACTTCAACTAGGATAGATCCGCTTTCGCTTCAAAACCCTAAATTGACTATTTCGATTCAAGGTTTCCGCTTTCGCTTCAACTATGAATGTGAAATTCCTATGAACTTTCCTTTCAAGGATAAAGAGCAAGAGAATCATGCAATAAAAACAATCAAGACATGATCACAAACAAGCATGCACAACCATTGTTGGGTTCAACCCCAACCTTAGAGAGAGACTACTCACAAATCATAATTAAAACATCAAAACTAAATTAAAGAGAAAGCTTACAACTTTGAATCCAAACAAAACTTGTCTTCCAAGTATCTCCAAAATCGGCCCCTCTCGCGCCTCTCTCTTCTATCCTCCTCTCCCTCTAAACTAGGTTAATTGATTGGTGGATGGGAAAAACAAAGGCTAGACAAGAGTATTTATAGAGAAACTAATCTATCTATAAGAAAATAAATCTTCTAATAAGATATATCCCTTCTATCTATCTAAGGACATAAAAGCAAATAGGATAAAAGTTCATTTAAATGCGCCAACTCGGACACGGAACACCTCGGTACGGACCCTGTTCAGCATTGCGAACAACCTAGAGTAAAACTTCCGTAGCGGGTTCGTTACACCTCCGTTTGACTCGATTCTTTTTCCTATGTCTTTGTAACAAATTTTTCTACGTCTTTCCAAGCTCAAACTTGATCTTCAATGACTTTTATGGACTTCGTTCTTTGAGCTTTCCTTAACCATTTCTCCTCGGTTTTGCTCTTTTCCTCAAAAGTTCTCCAAACAGCTTCTAAAAACCTACAAAACACCACCAAAGCTTATGTATACTCCAAATCTTAAGGATATACGAAAAACTACACAAGAGACTCAAAACAAAACACAAAACTCAAAGAAAAAGACTCAAACACATAAAAACACACCCTAAAAACACAACTAAAAAGGCGGATATCAAAATATTTTATACTTAGACTTGCTTGTCCTCAAGCAATCAACAAACATCAACCAAAAACATCATCAAATTCTTCAAGTCAATGCCTTTATCGAAAAACAACATCATAAGCACGAGTAGAAGAAATAGACAAGTGAATGTAATGTCATTACACATGTATGAGCAACCTCAAACAAAAGCTACTAAGAATCCAACCTCAAAAGGGTATTGTGTTTCACTCAACTCTCATATGTTTAGGCTTATAATAACAACTCTCAACTCAATCCAATATACAAAAATTCATAGTCATTGTTACTTATATCACCAAACTCTCCACCATAGATGTTAAAACACATGAAAACACTACTACATAAATAACATTTTATCCCTAACGTTTATTTAAATATATCCCTGATATAGGCTAAAGTAAGCCAGGGATAAATATTGAGGGTATAAAAGATCAAATATCCCTGATATGGAAAAACACGCCAGGGATAATAGAACTGATTTCTTTAGTTAAGAAACCAACCTAATATCCCTGATATGGAAAAAAATCACGCCAGGGATATTAAATACTTCCTTGAGTTAAAAAAATCAACCTAATATCCCTGATATATGAAAACGCGCCCGGGATATTATATTTTTTTCTTTTATAAAAAAATGTTCTAATATTTCAAATGTGATGTATCTGAGATATCACTGATACGCTGGATTCTGTACAGCGTAATTATGTATTTTTATTAGGATTTTTGAGTGTTTTAGGCTAGATTAGGGGGTTTAATTGTAATATTAGCAAAGCCTATAGATGGAGACTTTGAAGACAGAAGTCCTAAGTTTGAGCTGAAAACCCGCTTTACAGCGGTTGTAGGAAATACAAAGCTGAAGAAGTTACGACGGGTTGAGACCCGAGACCGTAGGGAGACCAAGATCCATGAGGGCGGAGATGCCACTAGATCCGCGCCCGCGGGTTTGGACCCGCACTCGCGGGTGGCTATTTCTCTGCGCGCCGACTTTTGTTTATTTTATCTTTTGTTTTATTATATCTTTAGTATTTATTTTGGATGTTTTTAGTATTTAAGCCTAGTTTCGTATTCAGTTGAGACTATCTAGAATTTATTTCAGTTTAACCTAGTTTTATTTTGCTATTATGGAGAACCATTTTCCTTGGAGTTTGTTTGATCAAGGAAGCCTTTTTATTGAATTCGTGAGATTCTGGTAACTTTTCTATCCTTTGGTTAATATCAAAACTCTTGTTTTAACTCTATGATCTATGTTTGATTTTATGAGCCTGATCACCTTGTTTAATTGACTTAGATCTATTGTTTGAATTAGGTTTGATTGCTGTCTGTGCAATCTTATTTATGCTTGAAACAACTCTTTTCCAGGACCGTGGACTGGAATTGAGAAAGAGTATTTGATGGTTATTTTATGCATGAGACACGTTGTTTGATTGCATGAGTTGATTTCTTATTATCCTTAATACTTTGCATGATTTAAATTAAGCGTCCTTGTTCATATCATAGTTTCGCTTGGACCGTGGACAAGCGAAAATCTTTTATAAGGATTGGAATTAACCTAGGAATTATAGAAAAGTGGATGAATCAATGATTGAATGATTAAAAAGGTGAAATTGATTGAATGAACTTTGCTTTCCTTTAATTGATTTGAACTTTAATCTATTTGCTTGCTTAAACTCAAAACCTTTGTCTTTGGTCTTTGCTGATTTATTAGAAATATTGATTCTCTTGGGTTCGACCCCTTGCTTGCTTGCTATACTAAGTTAGTAAAATAGGGTTAATATTATTTTTGATCTCGGCACAACGACTTTTTTCGAGTCAAATTTTGGCTCTTTTGCTGGGGAATCGGTTTTACTTTTCTGGTAAATCGGCATTTATCGGCATTTCTCACGACCCGCGCCCGCGACTCAAAGCCCGCACCCGCGGTTTGAGACCCGCGCCAGCGGTTCAGTTCGTCCGGAAATCCTGAATCGGTTAAGAACCTAGCTTACGGTTCTTACCCGTTCTACTGATAATTCTCCTATTGTTCCATTTGATCCAGATATTAACAAGACTCTAAGAGAGTTAAGACGTCAAGTCCAAGCTTCAATGTTAGGCATTCAGTTTGATCCAGTAACATCTTCTTCTTCTTCCTCATCTGACTCAGAGGTTGAAGAACAGTTAGTACAAATAGCAGATCATACTATTAGGCAACTGACTGCGCCTAATATACAACAACATCTTGGTCTTCAATTTCCCGCACTAGGGGAAGGTGTAAAATTTGAGCTGAAGTTCGGTCTTCTCCATTATTTGCCTAAGTTCCATGGATTGAGTGGTGAGGATCCGAATAAACACCTTACAGAGTTTCATTTTGTCTGTTTGGGAATGAAGCCGGTTGATGTGACTGAAGTTAGCTAATGTTGAGAGCTTTACAATTCTCTTTAGCTGACGCGGCTAAGGAATGACTTCTGTACTTAGAACTTGAGACAATTACTACATGGGCTCAGATGAAGGGTGCTTTTCTGGAAAAATATTTCCCTGTTGCCAAACAAACATCAATCAAGAAGCAGCTAAGCAGTTTAGAGCAGGGTGATGATGAGAATCTAAATGAATATTATGAGTGTTACAAGAGGCTCATAGCCAGCTATCCCTATCATGGGTATTCTGAAAAAGATCTGATTTTCTATATTATTGAATGGCTTTGTGATGCTGATAAGCGCCTGATGAATGCTTCCTGTGGAGGTTCTTATGAGAATCTCAATCCGAGGCAAGCGTTTGAAAAGTTGGAAACTCTAGCTGAACAATGCAGGAACCAGAGAAGGAGGTCTAACAACAGGTCTGTAAATTCTATGAATGACTCCGTTAATGCTGAAGTAAAGGAGCTCAAGGCTATAATGGAGATTCAAGTTCAAGGGCTTGTGCCGTCCTTCTAATGCATGCCCTGTTATGCAAGAGCCAACAGCCGATGTCAACGCTATTGAAAACTATGATGCAAGGCCCTGAATGACCCATACTCGAATACATACAATCCGATGTGGGCGAACCATCCTAACATCAGGTGGAATCAAGAAACTCAACAACCTTTTCCACAACAAGGAGGGCAGCCCAACTATGTTCCCACGCCTAATTATGTGCCAAGGCTCCAAGTTCCTTATGAAAATCCCACTATTATCACTCAACTCATGAAGCACAATCAAGAGACCAAGGCTGCAGTGAAGAGTCTTGAAAATCAATTGAGCCAGATTGCAACCAGCCTTAGTCGCTTAGAAGCCAAAGACTCGGGGAAACTTCCATCTCAGACTATTAACTCGAGAGAGAATGTAAGTGCCATCACATTGAGAAGTGGGAAAGAGCTGAATATCAGTGTCCCAGCCAGCGAAAACCAACCGAGCTCGCAGGAGAACAGCCCCGAGCGCGGTACAAAAAACGAAGTTGAAGCTGAGCGTCAGCCAGAACCCGTGCCCGCGGACAACCCGCGCCCGCGGGTCCCTCCCGCGCCCGCGGGTCCCTTCTCCGATAGATTCAGATACTTATATTCGGCCTTCGTTTCCTCCCATGGGTTTGCAAAATCCCGTTCCACCATTTCCTGAGGCACTGAAGGACACTCGGAAGCCAGCCAACGATAAGGAAATTTTCGAAACCTTCTTAAAGTGTGAGGTAAATGTTCCTTTACTTCAACTTGTTCAGAGTATTCCTCGGTTTGCTAAGTTTCTTAAAGAGCTATGTACTATCAAGAGGAAACAAAAAAAGAAAAAGGGAAGGTTAAGAAAATCAATCTTGTAGAGAATGTAGAAAATGTATCTTTCATGCTTCAAAGGCAATTGCCTAAGAAATATGGAGATCCCGGGAGGTTTACTATTCCCGTTAGTATTGGTGAGAAAAAAGTTGAGCATTCTATGCTTGACCTGGGAGCGTCTATAAATGTCATGCCACTGAGCATATATGAGCGGTTAGGTCTAGGGCCATTACAGGATTCAAATATTACTATTGAATTGGCTGATCACTCTAATGTGCATCCGAAACGATTTGTGGAAGATGTTTTAGTGCAGGTGGACGGTTTAATTTTTCCAACAGACTTTTATGTCCTGGAGATAGGTAAAGGGAGATATGACCTGGTTTTGCTGTTGGGTCGTCCATTCATGAAGACGGCGAGCGCCGTGATTGATGTTGCCAAGGGTTTATTATCAATGGCACATGAGGGCAAGAAGGTCCAGTTTCAATTAGATGAAGACCCTTTTTGAGCTATAAAAATGACGTCGAGCCAACGACGTTAAACAAAGGCGCTGCTCGGGAGGCAATCCGAGGTAAGCTTTTCTTTTCTTTTCTTTTTGTCTTTTTAGTTTAGTTTTAGTTTTGTTTTTGTTCTGTCGGGTTAACTTCCAGGTACAATTTTCCATCTCGAAGAAAGTGCAAGGAGAGGCTGGAACCGAGGTCGCGGCTGGACCCGCACCCGCAGGCTAGGACCCGCGCTCGCGGGTCTGCCCCTGACGGAATTAAATCTCTGTTTTTCGTTTTTTTTAAATATATATATAAATAAATAAACCAAAAATAAATAAATAAAAGGTTTTCGGGTGAAACCCCTGAAATAAAAGGTTTTCTTGTGAAACCCCCGAAAAAACCAGTTTAGTACCAACCCGAGCCCAAAATATTACAAAACCCTCCTAGCCCCATCAGAAAATAAAGCCCATAAAAGAAAAAGCCTTTTATAATTCAAAAACCACACCCCTTTGTCTTGCTCACTTCTTCTCAAAAGCCACCCAAACCCCAAAATACTCCTTCACAAATATCCACCACCACCACACCCTCACTACCGCACTCGCCCTTACCCCCGCGACCACCAGAGACCCGCGCACGGCCCCACACCGGCGACCGCGGCTCGCAGCCACCACCGCACCCTCAGAGGTTTTGAACTTGGATTTGGTTGGATTCTGGGTTTTTTGTTACAGTAAAAATGTTATCGAACAACTAATTGGATATGAATCGAATTGAAACGGTAGAATTGGATAAAAGGAATTGATGTTCACAAAAACAACAAATCCTAGCCTCAAATACGGGTTCTCAAGTAGAAAGAATAAGAACCGGGTAATTTGTGGCAATTCATTGAAACAGAGAAGATGTTACAATAGAAGAAGAATTACAATCTGACTAAGCTAATTACTCTACCCTCTCTTCAAACTATTTATAGATGAGGTGTCTCAATTGCTGACGTGGCATACTAGAATATAAATCATGTATCAAATCTCCCTTGTCCAAACAACCTTGCCCACAAGGTTGTCAAAGATGCAGGATCACCAATTTCACTAAGCACCTCCACTGTTGTAACAATAACATTTGAAGCACCAACTCTAGTTACTCCAGTGGAAATCACCTCATCAATTACAACTTGAATGTTCAGCAAAACTTCTCATTTCAGCACAGAACCTGAATAGCAAGGCCTAGAATTCAAATGCCCAACGGCTGTCCATCAACTCATGAATGCATATAGCTTTCGGTCCTTCAAAATATCCATAATACACTATTGCTTTGTACTCAATCAGCCTCACAAACATCACCAACAAGGCAACAAAATAAGAAAATTTCTTATTTTTTTGTTGAAAAACCAGCAGCCAACTATTTAACATCCCTAAAACTCCAAAATGGCAGCAAGGTTCAGCACATATCCTAGTTAACACATGTGTGACACAAAAACCATGTGTTGATTCTACTCCTCCCGGATCAAAGACAAATGTTTTAGCAAGATTAGTCTTGACAATTAGCATTTGACTCAAGGTAATCAAAAATTTTACAACATCGATGCACAAAACAACCTCTCTTACATTATGGAAACCTCCTCCAGGATCAAAACATGGTACCCCCATATAATCCATCCACATTTCATCTTGTCTAAATAGCCAATTCATCAACTCACATACCTTCCCTTTGTGTTGTTCTTCAACTGAGTTCATAGGTGAATCTGCAATTCCACACTCAGAAACGACCAAATGACCATTTAGCTTCGATAATTGGCCCATTAACTTGGATTGAAGAGTGATAATTGATATGGGCGTTTCAGCAAGCACCTGATCTGCGGGCAAAAATGTCTCTTTATCCATCTTTAGCTCTTCTGGTTCAACCTCGATCACTGGATCTAATTTGGACATTGATGCCACAAACATCAAATCATGTACAATTTCTTGGCCTTGGAGACTGATATTAGCGTCAAAGTTTCCCAGGACTAAACTATCAACTGAGGCGTCAAAGTTTTGTGTTTTTTTTAGGGTGTGTTTTTATAGCGTACCAGTCCAGATTTGCATCAGAGACGACTGGATGGGCTCTAGGTCCACATTCTACAGCTGGTTGGGGTGTACCTAACCCAGCTAACCCATCTACTTTGCATCTACATCTACTCCTACTGGTTTTCCTTGGACTGCTGAGATGAGTTTTGAGGAGCGGATGTTGACTGGGCTGCAGCATTTATCAGTACGCTAGGATGCTATGGATCGATCTTTGGAGGCAATTTATTAGCATCAGAGGCAGGCCGCTATTTTTTGGAAGACACAGTGGCCAGGTTATCCATCTTTTCCTCCACCAGATCAGCAGTGAGTCTTCTGATTCCTCTTCTATACTTTGATTTATATTTCTTAGCTTCATTGGGGACAATGAAGAGCTTAAGTATGGGGAGGGGATTCACTGCTTTGCTTTGTGATATATTTACAGTTGAATTTTATTTCTGTCATTTGATTCAGTTGTTTCAGTTAAAAAAATAGAAAATAGAAAAAGCCATAAAAAGAGAAAAAAAAGACATATAAAATCCTGGGATGAGCTGAAAACCCGAAAGGGCGGCTCAGGTAATAAGCAGGTAATCCGGACCAGCATTACGCTGGGGTAATATGAGGTTTATGAGAGATGTGAGTATATGTGAGCACACCTGAAGAAAAATGAAAAGAGTGATTAGGTGAAAACCCGAAAGGGCGCCTAAGTAGAATTGAGTGGAAAAATCAGAGTATTTAGGATTTCATTTTACTTTGGGGCTTGGGGATTACATTTTAGATGTCGGGTAGATCCTAGGTTGCTCTACACTTTTTAGAGCTTGAGAGTTTATTGTTATATGTATTCTGGTGAGGTGTGTGATTTGAGCTTTCATGTTTTGCTCATTATTTCTCTACACGGGTTCGGGTTGTGAGTTGAGAATTTTTATTTTTCAGATTCTCTCCTTACTTCATGTTGATCTTATTTGTACTGATTGATAGATTTTGTTTGAGCTTACTCGAGGATGAGCAAGATCTAAGTATGGGGAATTTGATACGCTAGATTCTATACAGCATAATTATGTTTTTATATTAGGATTTCTAAGTGTTTTAGGCTAGATTAGGGAGTTTAATTGTAATACCAGAAAAGCCTATAGATGAAGACATTAAAGACAGAAGTCCTAAGTTCGAGCTGAAGACCCGCTTTACAACGGTTGCTAGGAAATACAAAGCTGAAGAAGTTACGACGAAGAAGACCCGCGCCCTCGGGTTGAGACCGAGACCTCGGGGAGACCAAGATCCGCGAGGGCGGAGACACCGATGGACCCGCGCCCGCGAGTTTGGACCCACGCTCGCGGGTGGCTATTTCTCCGCTTGCCGACTTTCGTTTATTTTATCTTTTGTTTCATTATATCTTTAGTATTTATTTCGGATGTTTTTAGTATTTAAGCTTAGTTTCGTATTCAGTTGAGACTATCTAGATTTTATTTCAGTTTAACCTAGTTTTATTCTGCTATTATGGAGAACTAATTTTCCTTGGAGTTTGTTTGATCAAGGAAGCTTTTTTATTGAATTTGTGAGATTCTGGTAACTTTTCTATCCTTTGATTAATATCAAAACTCTTGTTTTAACTCTATGATCTATGTTTGATTTTATGAGCCTAATAACCTTGTTTAATTGACTTAGATCTACTGTTTGGATTAGGTTTGATTATTGTCTATGTAATCTTATTTATCCTTGAAACAACTCTTTTCCAAGAGTGTGGACTGGAATTGAGAAAGAGTATTTGATGGTTATTTTATGCATGAGACTCTTTGTTTGATTACATGAATTGATTTCTTATTATCCTTAATATTTTGTATGATTTGAATTAAGCGTCCTTGTTCATATCATAGTTTCGCTTGGACCGTGGACAAGCGGAAATCTTTTATAAGGATTGGAATTAACCTAGGAATTATAGAAAAGTGGATGAATCAATGATCGAATGATTAAAAATGTGGAATTGATTGAATGAACTCTGCTTTCCTTTAATTGATTTGAACTTTAATATGCGCCCGCGAGTTTGGACCCACGCTCGCGGGTGGCTATTTCTCCGCTTGCCGATTTTCGTTTATTTTATCTTTTGTTTTATTATATCTTTAGTATTTATTTCGGATGTTTTTAGTATTTAAGCCTAGTTTCGTATTCAGTTGAGACTATCTAGATTTTATTTCGGTTTAACCTAGTTTTATTCTGCTATTATGGAGAACTAATTTTTCTTGGAGTTTGTTTGATCAAGGAAGCCTTTTTATTGAATTTGTGAGATTCTGGTAACTTTTCTATCCTTTGATTAATATCAAAAGTCTTGTTTTAACTCTATGATCTATGTTTGATTTTATGAGCCTGATCACCTTGTTTAATTGACTTAGATCTACTGTTTGGATTAGGTTTGATTGTTGTCTGTGCAATCTTATTTATCCTTGAAACAACTCTTTTCCAAGACCGTGGACTGGAATTGAGAAAGAGTATTTGATGGTTATTTTATGCATGAGACTCTTTGTTTGATTACATGAATTGATTTCTTATTATCCTTAATACTTTGCATAATTTGAATTAAGGAAGTAACCTAGAAATTATAAAAAAGTGGATGAATCAATAATCGAATGATTAAAAAGGTGGAATTGATTAAATAAACTCTACTTTCATTTAATTGATTTGAACTTTAATATGTTTTCTTGCTTAAACTCAAAACTCCTGTTTTTGTTCTTTGCTGATTTATTAGAAATATTGATTCTATTGGGTTCGACCCCTTGCTTGTTTCCTATACTAAGTTAGTAAAATAGGGTTAATATTATTTTTGATCTTAGCACAACGACTTTAGTCGAGTCAATTACATATCTAATCGGCAACCCAATATAAAAATCTAATAATGCTCATTGGAATTCCTGCACAAAGAATTTATTTCCCTTCATTTTCCTCATAAATTGAAACTTTCAAGAGAATTACACCATATATAAAATACCACTCAAAGTAAGAAGCCGGAGGAGTCCATTTCCTTCACTTCAGCATATATCATCAAAGTGTATACGTACAAAATTCAGAAATCTAATACTATTCACATATCAACATATATCACTTCATATTACAGACTTAAAATGGCAATAAAAACAAATCAAGGCCAACAAAAACTTACAAATCCAAAATAATGCATCCAACTAACTCAACACACTCACAACTCATAGCAGAAACAACGTTCCAAACAATAATATCTATCTCTGCTTTAGACACTTCATGCAACAGGTTTATGCTAGAGAAAGTTGGACCCGAACCCGAAGAAGAAACAACCCTTCCACGAGGCTTAGCCTGCAGAATTGCAATGTCATGACCTGAGTACTTTGTCATAACATGTAATCTTCCATGAAACCCGGCAAGTAAATAAGGAAACTTAGAATCCAGTTCACAATATTAGGGTGGGTCATTTTAGCCTTTATATTTATGAGTTTTAGAAAAAGTTTGTAGGTTTTTAACTGAATTATTGAATTCCTTAATTCTCATGTCAAAGGCTAAAGTGACATTATAGGCACAACAAATAAGTCAATATTATTGAATAACAAATGATAAGGAAAAAATGTCATTTTTTCATATGATTAACTTCTTCAGATCTGAACTCATCAAGGACTTTTGTTCCCAGCAACAAAAGTCCTTTGGGAGGGCGTGGTGGCTTGGAGTGTTTATACAGCCCATCAAGGACTCCATCACAGAATCCTACTGAATTATATAACCCTTTCTCTTTATAAGGCCTAAGAAAAGACACTAAGTTACGTGCAAAGTATAAAAAAGGAAAAAGTTCTCAATATTTTTGCTTTCGAGTTCATTTCAAGAAATTACTCAAAGGAAAAAGCCCCTTGTCTTTATTAAGGCCTATAAAAAACACTAATAAGTTATGTGCAAAGTATAAAAATTGAAAGAAGTTCAGCGAGTATACCTTGAAGAACTATGACAATGAAGAAGAGAACGGTAATGACCACACCAGTAACATTGCTGCTTGTAGACGAGCCTTTGGCAGCTTTCATCTTCTTCAAGGCTTTAATCCTTTCAATTCATGCACGTTTCAATGCAGCAATCTCTGAAATCTCCCTCACAAGGCGTTCATATCAGCGGCGTTCAAAAGGGGGCCCTTGGAAGGGTGTGGTGGCTTGGAGTGTTTATTTGGGTATGGATTTGAACTTCTCTTTTGGATAGCCTTTCTCAGCAAAAGCCAGAAGATCTCTAAATTCAGTTCCCAGATTCTTTTCTACAACTACTTGAACATTTTCACAGGTATGATCTCCTAACTTTGATCCATCAGATTTTGAAAATTCATTACAAGCCGAGACATAGTTTTCTGTTTTGAGTAGAATTTGACCACTTTCAATATTAGCATCTACTTTGCCTTCATTTAAAGCCATAATAACTAATTTGTTGACAATTAACTCAACAACCAAGATTGTGGATAATACCGAAGCTTTAAGCAACAATGGTTGGAATCAAAATTCTATTGTTCAGACATTCAACCTGCACAAGTTCAATTGATTGTTCAAAAATAAATACCAAGAGCAAAAAAATCCACCAATTAATGCAAACATTTAACCTAAGATGCAAAAAGTTCAGTTCTATTCATAACCCATCAAATTGAAAGTCTGATGAATGCAAAACTATTCCAAAAAGCTTGTTCAAACAGTATTAAACTTGGATTTACCCCCAACAAAATTTCAACAAAGTAAGAAACCCCCCAAAGATCTTATCCAATAAGGAAGATTAATACCCACCCAATTGCAGAAGGTAAAACAGTGAATTGATTGTACAATGCCCAGATTCCCTAGAAACCCATCTATGCTAACTCACGGAACAGGACCGCTTACATAGCTTAAACTTCTTTTCTCAAACATCCTAAGCAGATAATAGAGATGACAAATAAACTGTAATAGTGACTAGTGAGTTATTACTACAAGCAACAGAATGATAAGATGATGGCCAACATCAGAGGACTCACACCAACTACAAAAATGATTGGATTTGGAAATTAATAACTCACTAGAAGTGCAAACGATACAAATATTAACCAGCTAGCATAGTAGCATTCCTCCTTCCTCTCAGCCGCTAAACCCTAGCAGTTAGAAAGTGTTGTTTTTCTAGCATTTCAAATCACAGTAACATCAAGCATCATAGTAAAGGAAATCCGAAAAAAT
Organism: Fallopia convolvulus; assembly: GCA_964016875.1. Classification (NCBI taxonomy): domain Eukaryota; kingdom Viridiplantae; phylum Streptophyta; class Magnoliopsida; order Caryophyllales; family Polygonaceae; genus Fallopia; species Fallopia convolvulus. The sequence continues at coordinate 36,035,374 of OZ024719.1, forward strand.
TATACTCATTGCAACATAAGGCTAAAATTCATCCCTATTGGACATTGATCCAGAGGATCAATAACAACACTAACCTACCTATGTCAAAACATCCCATTCCTCCCAAGACAAAAAGGAAGTAACTCACGAAGCTGTTCAGGATGTTTGGTGCAATTTTAAGTACCTTGACCCGAAAAGATGCCTGCAAAAACAACTCCCATCAAGTTTTAAGGAATTCGCGGGGCTTAACATCTTAAGGTTTATGAAAGATGCTTGCCTACCTTCTTATTAGTGCCGAATTTAATCTCTTCAAACCCTAGATGCAGTGCAGAGGCCGTCGACCGCTAATTCTCAGCCATGCATCAACGACCAAGTGAAATTTTGGATCTTTCTAAATTGAGAAAGCAAGAACCATGGTTGACATAAAGGCACGAGGAAACAAAATTAAATTGAGAACGACAAGTTCAAACCGATCAATTTGGAGACGAAATTCTAGACTTTCACGACACAGAAGTTATGCAGGCGGTGAATTCGAATTCTTTCTCCTGAGTCCGTCGTTCCGTCCTGATTCTCTCGCTGGTTCCTTTGACTTCCTTCGAGAGCTGTTTATCAGTCGAGGACTCGAGCGAGGGAGGCTAGGGTTTTGAGATGTAATTATTTTATCGCGTTTTTTTAACTTCACATACAATATATCCCTGATCTTACCTATCCGGGATATTTGCTATATTTTTTTATCCCTGGCGTGTCATTTTATATCCCATCAGGGATATTTGAGTTTGTATTTTTAATACTATGCTATTAAATATCTCCGGTGTTGTACAAAATTATCCGGAATATTTAATTTTTATTAGCTTAAAAAAAAGAAAAATCTTTTTCTTAGTATTTTATCCCTGATAAAAAACATTCGAGATATTATGTCCAGAGATAAAATGTTATTTGTGTAGTAGTGAAATCATCAGGAGAACTTAGGCTCAATGAAAAATTTCATAGAAGCTTCCATTTGGCCGGGTTGTAATGGACTTGGTAATAACAATAAGGTGTGGAAATATGTTGGTTTGTGGTGCTAAAAATACAGAATATAGACGTACTCCTAAACTCACAACACAACTCCCAAAAACTCTCAAAACATACTACCAAACTCTCTAAACATTATGCATACTTCAACTCTTCAACCCCTTTAAATATCGCAGCAAATCTTGCTTATAAACACCAAGGAAATTTTGGCTCACGCACACTTTCACTCTTCAACTCTCTTTTTTCATCTTTTGATTTTTCTCATCTTTATTTCCTCGATTTTTTTCATTGCTGATTTTTTCTGGAAAGGTCGGTACCGAGCCTACTAGGGTCGGTAATGATGTCATTGTTCTGATTTTCTCTTCTTTCTTTTATAGATAAATTACACAAAACCTCCCGTAAAATAAGTGTCTTTTCAATAAACCACCCATAAAAGATGATATTACACGAAACCACCCATAAAACACATCTGTTAACAAAATGCCACCCGTAACCCATCTCTCGTTAAAAAATCGTGAAATGTGTCAGCATCTTACTTCCATCCCACAACCCATTTCTATCTTCTCTCTTCTCTTCTTCCATTTTCATGATTCAACCAATCAACCACACCTATCCACTAGATTGAATGGCAAAAAAAAAAAAACCCAAATTTCTCACATGCATACAACTTTCATCAACCGCAATTCTACATTAATACTTATTAATTAATTATACATCTCCAAATTCCACCCACTAGTTAACTTACAAGCTGATATCAACATAGATCGATATCGCTCGATCTCCACACTTGTAAAACTCACATCCAGATTTCATCAATCTCAATTCTACTTTGTTGGTATTCTCCAACTTCTAATTTGCTATAATAGCCACCTTTTTTTGCCCCTGTTCTTGCATTTGCTCTATCAAAATACTCAACTCTTATTCAAAGAAAGGGATCAGAAGCACTATTAGACAATCTCCCAAGTGGGAAGATTGGGAAGAACACCAATCGATCCTCTTCATAGCCGGATCGATCGGATTTTCCAATAATTCAGTCCCGCCCACCTTCTCGATTTCCGAAAGTTGTAACAAAATCTAGAAAAATCAAAAGTTATATTTTTGAGATTTTAGCACCTACCCCTAGAATTTGCCAATTTGGTGAGGTGTTTGTGGGAGAAGGAGGTAAGCGGCAAATTTGAGGATTTTTTAATGGGAAATGGGTTAGGGGCGGCGTCTTGTTAACAAATGAGTTTTATGGGTGGTTTTGTCTAATATTATTTTTTACGGGTGGTTTAGTGAAAAGACACTTAATTTACGGGTGGTTTTATGTAATTTACCCTTCTTTTATAACAAGTGCATTCAGGGAACCAAACTCCTTTTATATGACAAACTGCAAGATTTTTTAACTTTAACCAACCAATATTACCCCACATTTGAACCAAAATATCTCACTCAATAAAATTACAACACCAACCAACACTAAGTCTTAATCCCCGGATAGGGCCAAACTAATATCGGCTAGGGAATAATTTTGTGAAGCTAAAAATAAAAGGCTTTAAGGCTCAAATTGGTTTCAAAAAGAGGATAATGACAAAGTATGTCAAAATAGAGGATAAATGTAATATCCGTGTTTGTTTAGGATAAATTTGAAATTTTTTTGTAGACGACTTTCTGAGACCAGTTTAGCAAAGTCGTTACCCTTTTCGACCGTAAATTAGGAACTCAAGTCTATGAATTTACAAGTGACAGAAAGTAATCACGTAAAATTATTTTCTTAGTTTACATAAATTATAAGATCGCTCTGACAATTTTTTTAAAAATTTCCGAACAAGTACCGAAGACCCGTGTAATAAATCTCGTTACGTGTTACGATCGTATTAATGGGTATTATTCCTAGAAAATTCAAAGTGATAGAATAAAATCATTGGAGTTGATTTTATTAACCAACATATTTTTGGGATCACTTCCATGAAAGAAGTTTCCAATCAGGCGAGACCCACTTAATTAATTATGTACCCGTTAAGATTTTACACTGAAACTTACGTCGTAAAATTTAAAAGTGACAAAATAAAATCATTCGGGTTGATTTTATCAAACAACATACTTTCTCAGACCGTTTCTATAAAAGGAGTATTTTAACCCAAAGTATATAATTTTACTGCCATTACACAAGTCCCGATCCAACACGTATAAATATATTCATACCAAAATCTAAAAAAAAATCCACCTTCCTGATCGTTTGCGTAAAGATCAACTTGCACTCATTTAACCTCTGTTGAAATCTTATCAACTGACTTATACAATATCTTTTCCCTTTTTATTTTCTTGGCCATTTACCTTCCTCCTATTTAAACCCACTTGAGTCTTTGGCTTTCAATTCCTACGTACACAATTTCATTTCCCATTTCACCCCACCAAATACCAATTTCTTTTCTTGGGAGGGGGAGACAGAGAAAGTGACCCACCTCCATTTTCTACAAAAATTCAACTCCAGTGAAATTCTACACACTAGCTTCCTTGCTCGGCCTCATTTTTCGTTCGGAGGAAATAATACCGGCGACCACCACCTCCGCCGGTGCTGATTGTTACCTACCTCCCATCATCGCTCCTATCTGGCCTCCTGGTTCTGGCCTTGTTTAACTTGTGGGGAGAAAAAGATTTTTGGGTGAAAAGTGATTTTTAGTATCTTGAAAAACGTAAAAGATAGAGAGAGTTGTACGTATTTCAAGAGTATTAAAAGTAGTTTTTGGATAAAAGGATTTTGGGATTGCAAGTGAAATAAGGCCCCCTTAGAGCAGGGTATATTTTTTGGGCTTTTTATATATTTCTTTGGGTTAATTTGTCTATTGTGTGGATTTAACTTTAGGCCCATTTAATTAATCTAGAATTTTAAATCATATTTATAAAGTTAAAATTTTGTACATGATTCAAATAGAGATCAACATGCATACATAAAGATCTAAGAGAAAAATACTTTTATAAATTACAAAATAAAATTTTCTAAATCTTGAGAGCTATAATAGTGACTTTAAGCATGGAAATTTCTACTTTAAAAACAATATAAACGTAGATATTCTTCCCTTGATTATAAAAGAAATGGCTTGAGAATTTAATAGAATAAAGTTTTTGTGAAGGATATTATCTTGCATGCCAACTTAGGCTTAAAATAAATTCTAAATAATTTATATGTGACCCTTCTAATTAAAAGTAGAATTCAAAAACTTTCTATCTACTTAAGAAATCTAAAATTTCTATCTACTTATAATTTATGAATTTATCCCCCTTGCATGTTAATTTAGAGCTTATTATAATTTGAAATAAAATTTGTTATGACCTTCTTGATAAAAAGGATTATTCACAAGCAGAAGTTATATTTAAATAACATAATAAGTTATACATGTGGAAATAAAAAGGGTTTTTAGGAAATAATTCACACATGCATCTCATTTTTAGACCTTACTATAATCTTGTAATAATTTATTTGTGACAACTAGAAATAATATTGATCATGAGAATATTATTATTTAACTAAAAATGCATAAAAAATACTTGTGGTGGGAAAAAGAATTTGTTAATGGTGTTAAAACTTTGTTGCATGTCAAAGTTATCTTTCCATATGAGCTTTTGGAATAAAATGAAAGTGGCCTTAGAAGTAATAAAAATTCATGCAAACAATATTTTTAGTTCATTTAATTATGTATTGCATGTGTTTTGAAAAGGATTTTCCATTTGATTAAATAAATCCTTGCATGTTCCCTTAAAGTAAATATTTTAATTCTATAAAAGTCTTTCAAGAACATCACCTTGAAAATAATAATAAAGGATTATTATTATGTATTTTCCATCTAAATTATTAAGCCATATAATTTAGACCGGTAGTTCTATCAACTAAATCTGAAGTCTGGGTCTTAATCCTTAGTAGGGTCATTATCCACAATAGATTATTCAAGTGAGAAGAGAATCAAGAGAGTCGATGATTAACAAAGCAATGCCATGATGGATTTAACTAGTTGAACACACTTGTCTTATATTTAAATCATATTTGCATTCATAATTAGTTTTATTCTTTGCATAGTAGTTTAGATAATCATTCTAAAAAAACCCTTTTGGTTACTTGGCATTCAAGTAAAAGCACAAATACACAAGTCCTTGTGGGATCGACCCTTACTTGCCACTCTACTGAGTTGGTAAAGATAAGGTTTCTTTGATAGGTATTAACGACCACTGAAAATACCTCATCAAATTTGGCGCCGTTGTTGGGGGACTTCGTCGCTATTTGTGTACTTACTTTTGTGCTGTTTTGGGTGTGAACCTGTTATATAGTTCATACGTTGTACTACTAACTCATCTCCCTTTCTCTTTGATCCAGATATTGACAGGACACTCGTCAAGCTAAGGAAGGAAATCCAGGATCACTTTCGGGCTCTACCATTCTTTCATGAGGAATCCGAATCTGAATCCGCTGAATCTCCTCAGATGGGTGACCGAACGTTGAGATAGTTGACTGCACCAAATCTGGCACAACAACCGTTGGTGGTGCAATTTCCTGCTCTTGTTGAAGGAGTCAAGTTTGAGCTGATATCTGGGTTAATTCACCTTTTGCCTTCATTCCATGGGCATAGTGGTGAGGATCCCAAAAAGCATCTTTCTGAATTTCATGTTGTGTGCTCAAGCATGAAACCTCCTGATGTGACTCATGACCAAATCGCGCTGAGGGCCTTTCCTTTTTCTCTCAAGGATCGGGCTAAAGATTGGTTTTATTACTTGGCTTCGGGAAGTATTGATACATGGGCAAAGATGAAGCAAGCTTTTCTAGAGAAATACTTCCCTGCTACAAGGCTCAATTATCTGAAAAAGAAAATTAGCAACATTGAACAAGAAGCTAATGAGTCCTTGTACGAATATTATGAAAGATTCAAGAGGTTGATAGGCAGCTGTCCTTTCCATGGCTACACTGATCAAGACTTGATTTTATACTTATTTAAAGGCCTCTTGGATGATGAGAGAAGAATGGTGAATGCGGCCTGCCAAGGTAATATTCTCAACAAGACCCTTGTCCCTGCATTTTAACTATTTACACAACTGTCTGAGGGCACAAGAAAGTTCAGGAAGGAAACGGGTTCCAAAGCTGCCAATGTTGTAGTTGCTAATTCATTATTGCATAAAGAAGTTTCCGAGCTGAAAACCATGATAAGACAGTTTCTACAGTAAGGCAGGAGACAACAAGTGAAAGCCTGTGGAATTTGCTATGATAATATGCATTCTACTGATTCAGGCCCCACACTCCAGGAGCCACAAGCTAAAGTTAATATGGTGGCAATTATGGACAACAAAGGCCTAGGTATGATCCCTACTCCAACACTTACAATCCGGGGTGGAGGGACCATCCTAACTTGAGGTATGGAAATTCTAGCAATCAACAATTTAACCATCAAGGTGGCCAAGCTCCGTACAGACCGCCCTTCCAACCTCAAGCTCAAGGAGTGAATCAGAATTCTATGTCCATTGAAGAGATGATCAGAAATCTGATTCAGACTGTTTCTACAATGCATGGCTCTCTAACTCAGCTCTAACAAGAGACCAAGTCCAGTATTAAAAACTTGGAGAGCCAAGTTAGTCAGATTGCTGATGTAGTAAGCAAGTTAGAGGCTAGGGAATCCAACAAATTGCCATCACAGACAAAGCTCAATCCGAGAGCGAATGTCAGTTTTATCTCTATTTATGATGGCTCTAAGGCGGGACAAGTGTACCAATTGAACAAAGCTGACGAAACAGAGGAACAAACAGAAACCAAATTGCGCGGCCTGCCAGCTAAATGCGCGGCTGAACAATGGTCAAACCGCGCAATGCCTTCTCAGACAGGATTGCGCGGGTTAGAGGAGAATTGCGCGGCCGAGCAATCGGATTGCAACCCGCGCATTCTAGGCGATGGTAAAAATTCTTCTGAAACGCCTCTAAAGCCTATGTACCTATTCCACCCTTCCCAGAAGCATTGAAAGAAACCCGGAAATTGAAAAGTGACAAGGAACTGTTCGAGGTTTTCAGTACATGCAATGTAAACGTCCCTTTATTGAAATTGATCAAGAGTGTACCTCAGTATGCCAAGTTTCTGAAGGAGTTGTGCACTCTAAGAAAGGGTCAAAGGGAGAGTAGCTAGAAGCATGTCAAAGAAAAAGAGCATGTGTCATCTGTGTTTCAAAAGCATTTGCCAGAAAAGTTTAGTGACCCTGGCATGTTCACCATTCCTTGTATGATCGGAAGCACCAAGGTGAATGAGGCTCTAATTGATTTAGGTGCATCTGTCAATGTTCTGTCTTCCTCCTTATATGGAAAACTCGGTATGGGACCGTTGAAAGAAACTCGAACCATAGTTGAGTTGGCTGATCATTCCACTGTTCGACCCAAAGGAAAGCTTGAAGATGTATGGCTTACGGTTGACTCCTTGACATTTCTGGCTGATTTTCTGATATTGGACATGGGACCGGGAGCTGGAAAAAACGTCTATGTTGCTAGGACATCCATTTTTAAAGACCGCGATACAAGGATTGACATTCCACAGGGTACGTTAAAGATGGGATTCGATGGGAAGGAGATCGAATTCCATAGATCATATCCTTCTTAATATCCTTTTTACGTCAAGCTAATGATGTTAAACAAGCGCTTCTTGGGAGGCAACCCAAGGTTTAGATTAGTTTTGCTTTGTTTTTTTTTAAGCTTTTGCTTTTTTTTTCTAGCTGTTTAGTTTTGGTAGACATAATCCTCGGAACTACAGATAGCTCAGGCCAGTGTCGGAAAACGCACCCAAGTACTTTTATTGTAGCTAAAAACTCGGATTGGGGACTAAAATTGCGTGGCCAAGCAATCAAGCCTCAAAACCCGAGTAATCTTAGCTTAAAGGAATTGCTCGGGTTGCCAATTGAGCGACCGCGCAATATGGCGTCCAACCCGCGCAATTCCAACTGAGGGGTGATTACGTGGGTTGCCAATTGCGCGGCCGTGCAATTTGGGTGCAACCCGCGCTTTTAGCAATTTTCGGCGAAGGTAAAATAAAAACCCCGAGCCCTTTTATTTTCCTCCTCATTTATTTCGTCCGCCTCCTTCAACCTCTCAAACCCCCATTAGAGCTCTCAACCATCCAAGCTCCATTCAAGCTCATTCAAGCTCGGATTTTCAACCCAAAACAAGCAAACAACTCCAAATCAAGCGGGATTCAAGTAAGTTTTCTCAAAATTCCTCTTAAATTTCGGTTTTTAGTGTGTTCAATCTAGATCTAGATTTTGCATAGTAAACCCGAAATACCTCCGTTTAGGCTCGAATTTAGGCTTAGATCCTTCACAAAAGTTCGTTTATTGCATGATTCTAGCCTAGATTTATGTTTTATTTGCACTTTTGTTACAAATCCGAGATTAACCTACTATTAGGAATTAATTTTGATTAAATTGACCTAGGTAGTGGGGGAAGAGATTGATTGAGGGATTTATTTGCTTAATTCTCTATATATTGATGTGGTTGTCCTTGCTGGGACAACAGAATTGTGTTTGCTTGGTTTGTGTTTGGTGGTGCTTGTGCAGGAGCTCTTGAATTTCTGAAATTATGGTTCGAAAGAGAGATGGAACAGATGGCACATCTTTATCTCACGCTGCTAGTCAGGGTGTTCATCTGGTTCCTTCTATTGTGGAGGGAGAGAGCACTCCAGAGACCTTTGGGTTTAGTCTGACCAAGCTTAACCACATAGCCAGATTTGATATGATGAAAGACAGAGAGTGGAAAGCGACAAGGTTTATCAACTGGGGATTGATGGATGCTCTTGGTCTATCGCATCTTTTAAGGGAGATGGCTGCATATGCTCACATGGGGTAGTTCTTACAGTTGTGTGAACCCACTTTCAAGGAGTTAACACTTGAGTTTTTTAGCACTTTGGAGACAGATTTTAGAGGTGAAGGGGAGTGCAAATTTTTGCTGGGAGGTACAAAGAGGAAGATGGCATTGAGGCAGGTAAACAATGTGTCTGGGTTCTACAATTTTCAAGGCAATGATGTTGTGTTGAATGAAAATGGTGCTACATGGGCTGATAAACATTTCTGGAGGTCCATCACAAGGAGACCCACCTATGAGGCTACCAGGGAAAAGGCTTCTCCCATTACTCACCTTGCCATTCGAGTCTTTAAGAGATTCATAGCTTGTACTCTGAATAGGCGGGGTGATGGTGGAAACAACTGTCCCAAGAAGGATGCTGTTGTGTTGGGCTCCAATTTGAAAAGGAAGAAGCTGAATTTGGGTGCTATCCTGATGCACCATTTGGCTCATGTCGGAAACAAGGGAGGTGGAGCCATCTGTGGAGGGATTGTGACCCATCTAGCCAGGCACTTTGGAGTTGATCTTAACAGGCTAGTGGTTGATATTCCACCTTTGGCTATGGACTTCACCATGCTTACAAGGATGGGTGCTCTATACAAGTATAGGAACTCTTACTTCTGGGTGATTGGGGATTCAAAGAGAGTGATGAAGCTCCCTGATGGAGCCAGAGTGAAGATTGGGAATGGCCCAACCAACTGGGTTATTGAAGTCTGGGCTGGTGATCTAGAGTTAAGTGATGTCAAGGGCCCTGCTAGGGGTAAGAAGAAGACTCCAGTTGCAATTCAAGAGGAGTCTGATGAAAAAGAGAACAACGACGAGGACTTTGTTATGGCTGAAGGAGAAGAAGAATCTGATGAAGGTGAAGAATCTGAGGAGGAGGATGAGGAGGATGAGTTTGAGGAAGAAGGCCAACATCGACAATTTGAGCCTTCTTTGCCTGCTGGGGGTGCTCCTCAACATTCTGATACTCAATTCAGTCAGATGATGGACATGATGAGACAGATGCAACTGAACAACACACAACGTTATAATGATATGACGTCTCACATCGATCAGAGATTTCAGAGCATGAGGGGCTATGTGCATGAGAGGTTCACCTCTTACCAAACTCATTAGGATCAGCAGATGGCTGCATATCCGGCCCGCCAGGATGAGCAGTTCAGGCTGCTCAATGCTAGACTAGACGGATGGAGTTCGGCGGGCTATCCACCACATAAGTCTTATCCTCAGTATGCTTTTCCGGACCCACCATATCCTTAGTTTCCGTCGTACATGCCACCTTCTGAGTATCCAACGCCACCATAGGATCACCCGCCATACTACCCAGACAACTAGAGTTTTGTGAGTTTTTCTCTTTCTCTTTACTTTTTACAATACTTTGGGGACAAAGTATGTTTTAAGCATGGGGGGAGAGAATTACTTTTGTTTGCATTGCATGTAGTTGCATTAGTTTAGGTCATCTTTAAAATTTTTGCATGCATTATTTTTGCATGCATTAGTTTAGGTTCATATTTCCCCATTGTTTGATTCCTCTTGTGTTTCTATGCTAAGTATAGTATAAGTCCTAACCCATGATTTACATGATATGGTGAAGTTGATATGATATGAGCATGATCATTGATTGATTACCGTGATTATAGGACTGAGCATGTATTTAGCTTGAGTATTTGATTCATTATGAAGTTCTAGACAAAAATTAGCCTTGTGAGATATTTTTCGCCTTTCATGATATATTTGTTCTCTACATTCTTGAGTGCATCACCATGATTATCTAGCTCTAGAACTTGCGTTATGACTCTTTGTCAAGGCTGCTTTATATGATTGAATGCATGACATTAAAATGATTGAGGCAAGGTTTCTTATAAGCCTATTATTTCCCTTCCTACCTTATTGTAACACCCCTATTTTACAACATTGGGTATTACCACCAGTGACCTCGGACTTTACCATCCAAAGTCACCCAAGGCTTTTAGAATGATATAGAACAATAATAACGCGAAAATAAACATAATTCATAAAATAGAAAAGGTGCTCTCAAAGGAGACTTTGTTTGTACAAAACATCTTACAGTGCCTTCAAACATAAAGTTGTTCGGAATTGAAACGCAAAACCAACTTGTTCTTGAAACATAATGAAACTAAAACAAAATGATATGAAAGGTACATCTTGAAAATCCTCGTTCTTCCTTCGTCTTCACTTCACGCCTTGTTGGGATTCCTAGATTCTGGCATAATTTGCGAGGGGCGAGAGAATGCCAGACAAAAATGCGGAAAAGAAGAATTAGTCCAAGAGACTAAGCAAGCGAGAATGGAACTTTCCGAGGGTATTTTGGGAATTCAAATAATATGGAAGAAGATATTCGGGTTGTGTTTGAGATGAGGTTTATTTATGTGAGGTTTTAATGGTACGAAAAGAGAGCGTATCTCAAGCGGAGATAGCTCGATAATCGAGAGAAGAGCTACTAGATTGTAGACTTCTTTTAGAATAGAAAGTATGTTGGGAACGTTATTAATTCATACAAGTTAAAAACCTCTCGCGCCTTGAGCGGACCGAGAGCCGGATCGATCATTTGAGATCGGTCCGGTTTTGGTATCTTTTAAATGTGCATTGGGCACTTATCTTATATAGTGATGAAAATATTCGATTTCGTTAATGATTTTTAAAGGGGGGTGGGGGCTCGGATGGCCCGATCCACCTAAGAGAAACCCAGTTTCCCGGCACTTAGCTAGAGTGCGCTCATCCCTCCTTGCAATCGGAGCGGATTGGATCATGATCCTGAAAGTTGTACTTCAAACACGTAGGCATTACGACTTAGTAAGATTATATAGAGGCATTGGCTATTCTGCGCCCCTCACTAGTTCGTTCCACGTTGATCTCTAAACAAGACCATAAACAATCAAGGCCACAACCACACTAGCATAAATGATCCTATCAGATAATAATAGCGAACTATACTAACAAGGGGTCGTTATATCTAACAATCGATATTTCCTAGGTTCATTCGTTACTTAGCACACAAGTTGTTCCCAACATCGAGAATTTCACGCAAATGAAATATAAAAGGTCACAAGGGGAATTTCCACTTGCCTTTGTTATGACGATATCGGATTTAGCGAAAGAGCGGAAAACATTGTTTCATGACTTGGAACGGGGATTCGACCTATTGACACAGAATATTCCGATAACTTTAATAATAATTTCCATTTCTTCTAAAGTTACGAAAAATCTCTTTTATTCTTCCCAAGAGATTACTTTACTAAATTATATAATAATTTAGTTGTATGAGAATAAAATAATAATATTCCTTATTATTATTATTATTTTAAATATTGTAATATCTTTTTTATTCCTTAAAAATCCTTATTATAATAATATTCATTTTTATTCTTGGAAACCAACTAATATCTTTAATTAGTTTAATAGAATATTCTCTTATAACTTAAACTTGCCATTTTCTTTAAAATAAATAAGCAAAGAAATCTTTATGAGATTATAAGATATAGTTTTCTAACCTTTAAAAGATATATTTTATTTATGATCTTATTAGGTTGGTAAAAAGCTATTTTGCCCTTATGAAAATATCTCAACTTAGTGTTATTATAATATTACCTTTTTATCAATAATATCCATAACAATACTTAAAATATATTTTCTCATCAAAGAATATTTTATTAAAACATGATCTTAATAAAAACCTTATTTAGATGTACAAACCATGTTAAATAGAGATGAGATATTACTAGGCATCATTCTTAGTATTTTCCATAATAGAACTTTCTATATACTTTATAAAGTAAGCTTTCTATAAATTTGGTATGATAATAAAATAATCTTATTTACCTTATTTACATAAATCCTCCCATATCTTTAGTTTATATAAATAATATGATCATGTCTTAAAATCTTATTTTATAATCAAAAGTATATTTTTATGATATCTTAGTTCAAGAAATATCATCTTTTCTATTTTCCATTATCTTTTCATGCAAGGCAACTTTTACAACTTAGCAATATTAATATCATATCATATATTAACTTATTATCATATCTACCATAGTTATTAAATAAAACTTATATCTTTAAAACGTGAGGTAAGCATGGATGTCATTAGTCCCTTCTAGCAAGCAAAGGGGAAGGAGGGGGGAAGCAATGGCCATGGAATGAATGAACGTCTCATCAATCAGACAAGCGTCTGATTTGATTTTGGGAGGAAGAAGAAGATTAAGTTGATATAAAAATAAAATCTTGGGTAAAGAGAATAGAAAGTTACAATGGCTTAACGGATTATGGGTGTGGGCGTGTGGGAGGAGATGCAAGAGGTCTCGGATTCGAGTCCCGGCTCTTGTCTCCTTTTTATTAACTTTTTAATGTATTATTTCTAGCTTATTGTACCTTTTTTATTTAATAAAAAGTCCTAAAATTATAAAGCATTATTTTTATTTAAATGCTTTTTATACCTCCATAATCCTTTATAATATATTCTTGAATTTATTTATTTAAATTATTTAAATTCTCTTGTTTAAGAAAAAAAGGATTATTAATGGTTTTAAAACCTTGGAATATTGCGGATATTACCTTTATAACATTTTTATAATTTATTAAGACAATTATAAAAATACTTAAACTCTCTTTTCAAGAGAAAATAAATATCCAACTTGCATAATATATTTAATTAAATCCTTCATTGTCATTGTAGTGAACTTTTGTAACCTTTCATAATATAATATGAAATTATAAAGTTTATTAAGTTCTCTATTTTATTTTATTTAGAATTTAGCGGATATTACACTTACAAGATCCATGTTCTTGATACCCCAAAGCCTATTTTTGATAGCTCCACAAATTTTTCCTAGCCTAATAAGCTTGACCCATAATCCGGGATTTAGGACTTAAGGATGTGTTTTTGTTTTGTGTGAGTTATGTATAAGTATGGGGGAGTTGGAAGAAAAGGTAGAAAAAGAGGAAATAAAACTCTTGTGTGAGCAAAGTGAAAAAAAAATGAAGATGAAGAGTATGTTGCAAAAGCAAAGAAAAAGTTCAGTTTAATTGTTAGTAGTCTTTATAAAGCAAAGAAAGAGTTAAAGAAAAGGCAAAGAAAAAAAAGAGGAAAGAAACAAAGTGTATAAAAGTGTGTATGGAGTTGAGAAAAGAAAAGTTTTGGGAGAAGTAAGAAAAGAAAGTGTTGAATTTCGGGTTTAGGATTAGTTCTTTATCCCGAATTTAGCACCACAAGCCAAAAAATTATCCTTTCCAAATTTCTCTTTACCTTGGCCCCATTACAACCCTTAAAAAGACCTCTTGATTTTTGTTATGTATTTGATCCCCAACGGTGGAGATTTAGAACTCTAATGCAAGCTTATGGTAGTCTAGTTTTCATGGTTGATTTTGAGTGAAACACCATACCCTTAAACACTTGAGATTTTGAGGGCAAACACATTTACCTTAGTAAGGTCTAGAATGAATGGATGTTCATTGCTCTTTGCTTGTTATAATGCATGTTAGGAAGTCTTGGTCGGGTTTTTGATTATATGTGAAATGCTTGTTTGACTTGAGAAGGATGTATGATTGCATTTTTATGGTGTGATTTGGATTTATGTCTTGCTTGAGGACAAGAAAGGGTTAAGCATGGGGTAATTGGATAGCTTGCATATAGGAGTAGTTTAGATGCATGCTTTATATATATTTTAGCTAGTTTTAGGTTGGTTTTTATCTAGTTTTTAGGTTTTTGTGTTGTCGGGTAGTTTGCGCTTGTTTTCTCGGTTTTGTAGGTTTTTAGGTTTATGAGCAACAATGGGACAATTCTTAGAGGATCATGGTGATGGTGGACGAGCTAAAGGGAGCTAGGAGGTGGTACAATGAAGAAGTAGAAGACAAGAGCCAAGAAGGAGAAATTGCGCTGGATGCAACCCGAGCTTGCAACCCGAGCAATCTCAACTGAATGGTGATTACGCGGGTTGACAAAAGCGCGGCCGCGCAATGCAACTCCAACCCGCGCAATCGGAGCTTTCACGCGGACATCATTTGGGCCGAAGTATTGGGCTTGGTTGAAGCTACAACTGAATTACCCACCAGTCTCCAACATTTTTGAAAGAAAATGGGTTGAAACCCATCAATTCCCGGGGCTTTAAGTGGACCCATCATCCTAATATCCAGAAAAATTTCATGATTAGTAATGTGCTTATCTATGCTCACCCAAATATCACGATCAGTGCTTGGGAAGCAGCCATTAATACAACCAACATGAGTGCGTTCGGAATCCGGCAAGCAATACAATGATTTAAAAAATTCCGTTGCATGTCTCTCTAGATCAGATTTCTCAAAAAGCCACTTGCCATTCATATCCTTTAAACATTCAACCCTATTGCGTTACTGCAGATGATCGTAGTAGCATGGAAGAACCGAGTATTCATGATTTTTGCGCCCGCAACAGGTCTTCACGTTCTAATAAAACTTCCAATTCTTTCTTAATTTCAGTTTCAGAATTCAATAGATTATCTGACTGCCCCAAAGAAAGCAGTTTCTAAACTCCATCAAGTCGAGCCATAAGGTCGCGCTACTGTAGATGAATGTTCCTAAAAACCGTGCGATTCCAAACCCCAGCTTACTACGAAAATCGGTCAAAGCGTCCTTAGTATGGAGATCTTTCCTCCAAGATTCATGCAGAAAATTCAGAAAATTCGGGTGGAGTAACCACACAGCTTCAAACCGAAGTGGCCGCCGCTTTTTATTATAGTCAATGTGAGGATTAATAGACAATAACAAAGGCGCATGATCCAAGACAACCGCAGAAGGTGTCATACAGAAGCATTGGGCCAAAGAAGACACCCGACAATATTCATGAAAATACGATCCAGTCTCTTCTCCACAAGGGTCCAAGCAAAATTTCCCCGAGCCCGAGTAAAAGCTTGCCTGGTAAAGCCCAAATCAATCAACCCCGTATCATTCACCAACTGAATAAACTTATCCGAGTCCTTATAGAGTTGTCCTGACCCACCGCATTGCTTAGAGATGTGGAGAATACAATTAAGGTCACCACCAAAAAGAAACGATT